>OZ008368.1:299865462-301065462 GCA_963931995.1 Phaonia tiefii
ATATTCACGAAAGCAAAAAAGTGGTGTTAATTTTGAAGACATTTTTAATATAACTAACGAAGTGGCAGATTTCAAATCTGAAGATCTAGATTTCCAATCAAAAGAAATAGATTTGGAATCATTATCAAGTTATACATTTGAAGACAACATTTCCTCATCAGAATCGGATAATTATAAACCTCCAGCACGACTAACACGGAATCCACAATCTACAGTTCCAGCTGTGGAGCTTGTGAACAAAGTTCATATAAGTACAAGAAAGGCTGCAAAAATTTGTGAGGAATTGGCTCAATCTGGAATTAAAATCTCCACACCTTCGCAACCAGCTATATATAAGGCAGTTATGAAATCAGCTGAACAAAAATAAGAATTATTAAAAAAGCATTTATAAAATTTAAAACTATTCCGCCGATCAGCAATGCACGATGGAATTCGAGGGCCATCCTTGCACTTTTAGCTTTTATACTAATACCAAACTGTCGGTCTGAGTTATACCCAATTTGTGATTTTATTTGCTGTCAATGGTACGATATATGGTTCTCAGATCACCAATTCAACGAAGATAATTTTCAGCTTTTAAACCTATCATTAGCAAGATTCGAAAACGCCAAGAAATGCTTTCTTAAACATTGGGTACAAGATGATTCATTCATCAAAAATCAGCAAAGGAGCTATATTTGTGCAGAACGTGCAATAAAAATTGTCCAGGATATATACCCACAATAGTAATTAAATGGATGCTATGATATTGTTGTGTTTTATTTTTAATATAACCATGAAGTTTAATAACTCGTTATGATATGAAATAAAATTACTTAAATTTTAATTTTTTTTTGTATTGATTTAGAAAATGTGTTTGGTGGGTGAAGTTTTTTTATTAAAATGATGCAAGATAATGCTTTTCATTAATAAAACATCATGGCGCATCTCGTGGTACTATGCCAAAAAATTGGTTATAGCCCTAATGACCATATTTTGACTTAATAGTCCCACTATATGTGACATATTTCAATACCAGTACATGGTTTGTATATATACCAATGTTACTAGTTTGTGCAGTAGTTATATTTTGTTTAGAGTATGTGTATATTAAATGCTGTATTTTAAATTTATTCATCGACTTTTTAATAGAAAATATCAATAAGTTGATGATTTATCTTTGATACAAAGTACTTAGAAGAACCATATTAGTTCTATAACAGAGCTCTGCTAAGTAAATTGGTTTGTGTCTTTGCTATTTTAAATCTGAATTTATCTTCACGCACATAATTTAGTTGTAGTGTATTAACAGGCGTCACTTTCATTTGCGCATGTGTGATCTTGTCTAATATATCATACGATATTTTGTGACTCAGAGGATTCAATGCAAAAATTGGTATAGTTTTTCTGTAAAATTTATGCTCACCGTTCTAGTGTCTTGTAAAATATGACAAAAGTCTTGACAACTTTCTTCACTTATTTAGTAAATTTTCAATTTTGTAGGGTGACGTATGAGTGATGTCAAAGCACATCGTATAAGTGTTACTATCTTTAGTTTAAACTATTATTTTTTAGATTATACAGATTAAATTCAAATTAAGTTATATGTTTTTGCAAAATGTCATTAATTTGTGTCCAGCAATCAGCAACAATTAAATTTCTTAACAATTTATTATATACATACGTTTTATAATGGCTGACATATGAGAGATGTTGATTAATTAAGTATACGTGTTGTTAGATTAAGATACTGGTAATTTATTTTAAATTAAAGAGAGTTATAAAGCTAATTTAGTTTAAATTAAAGACACTTTTGTTAAATATCCTTTTTATCTTATTAATTTGTATTTCTATAGGAAAACATGAATGCGGACTTAATCCTCTTTTCACTCTTAACCAAAGGTCATGCATACCTGTAACATCAGGCATTAGCCAAGTAATTTATTAGCCACCATTAATAAATTTAGTTTTCTTTTCTTTTAATTATCATTTTATTATGCCAACATGCAAGGTCGTTTGGCACCCCAGAGTGAAAGCCTCTATTTTGTTTTCACTTTAATTAGGGTTTTTGGAAGGGAAAGTTATCTAATTTTTCCAGGCAAACTAATGAAACGGCCAATGAACTATAAAATACAGGAAGACAAATATAATTTTGTCATAGTGTTCCAAACGTCCGCGAACAAAGGCAAAGAAAATAAACCGCAAAATGAAAAAACGTTGCGTGTCACCAAATAAGGAAATTGGTTTTGTGGCACCAAGGAAGCGAGTGACGTTTTCCTTTAAGGACAAGAATTTTTTCTTGTTCCAGAGAATATGAAAATTACTTCAGGTCACTGAACACAGTACCAATTGAACTTTATCGATTTTCAAAAAAAAAAAAATTGTTTCTATTTCTGGAAATATTCATTGTGTTTCTTTTCATATGAATGAAAATAATTTTCAAGTGTTTGGTATTTGTGAGTACTGGCACTCTCATTGTCTAGAACTAATAAGTAAATTTTCATTGTAAGCAACGAATCCTCTTTAGGCACATGTTTTAAGAGTAATGGCGACGTCAAAACACACTACTGTACGAACAGGATAACCAGTGACACTGTGTGTATTTAACTCTGGCCATCGTACGAGGGTTTTACGATAACTCAGGCGAAATAATTATATTGTCAACTTTTTTATTACTATACGATCAAACAATTATTCCTTTGACGACCACAGGTTAATTTGTAGCACATGGGGTTATGGTAGATATAATTGTACAGATCTCAAGCTGATTTGTAGAAGTGGGTTATTTTGTGATTGTAACACAATTCTACAACTCCAATTTCGACAAATATATTCTGTACCACAATATGTTTCGGCGATTCTTAGGTCGTTACAGAATCTAGGAGTCGACAGCTTAGTGAAACGCCTAATTGGGAAACTTCTGGTGGATAGATCCGTCAAAGCTGAATGGGGGGGTGTTACAATTGCTAGGAACGTTAACACGGGGACACCGCAGGCGGGAGTTCTGTCTCCACTATTATGGTTAACTTCTGTCAATGAACTGCTTCTTGAATTGGACAGAGCCGAATGCCAGGTCTTTGCCTATGCCGATGATATTTATATCATCTGTACGAGTAGAAACCTCAATTTACTTAGCATTCGTACAACCAGCCTACATAGTCTGATTTCGAACTGGACCGCTAACAACGGACTATCACTTAACCCACTTAAAACCGAGCTTATCTTGTTCTCTCGGATATATAAAATGTCCGCATTTGGGTGTTAATGGGGTGCAATTACAGTTGACGGAAAAGGTCAAGTACCTGGGTACAATTCTCGACAGAAAACTGTCTTGGAAGCCGAATGTGGAAGAGAGGGTAAAAAGGCGACTATTTCTCTTTACTGCTGTAAAGGGGCGATAGGAAAGCGCTGGGGACTGTCTCCTAAGATCACCATGTGGATTTAAACTGCAATAGTCAGACCAATACTTCTCTATGGTATGGTAGTTTGGTGGAGATCCCTCCAAAAGAAATATATTCTGAATTCCTTGATGAAAATTCAAGGATCAGCACTGATTAGAGTTAGTGGGGCAATGGGCACGACGTCAGGTACTGCACTTAGTGCTAATAGGCAGCCGCTACATCCCTGGTGAGAATCGGAGATTGTGGAGTTTTGATATCGTGGCATTCCGGACACACTAAATTTCTACACCGGATCAACTCTATTCCCGTAAAAACGAACTACTGAATCCCCTACCTTCTACCAGCGACAAATCTAAGGACTTCTATTCCGAACAGTAATACCTGGGAAAAATTCACTGGAAGGGGATACCAGTAGTATCCGATTTTTCACGGATGGATCAAAGTTTGACGAGCAATTAGGATATGGGGTCCATTCACCAGACCTAAATGTAAATATCTCCTTCAAGCTGCCTGATCACTGTGTGGTATTTCAGGCGGAAGTTACCGCCATACTGGAGGTTGCCGAACTACTGAAAAGTAGTGTCACAACCCTCCAGAGAATATGTATCTTCACGGATAGCCAGGCTGCCATAAAATCCCTGGAAGCCATGTTTGCTACGTCCCTGGCTGTGAAAGAATGCCACTCATCACTTAGGGTGATGGCAGAGTATTTTGACATCAGACTCTTCTGGGTACCGAGACACAGCAACATTCCAGGCAATTGCGTAGCGGATGCGTTAGCTAGACAGGACACTGCGGCACAGGTTCTTTAGGTAAAAGAAGGTGTTAGTATGCCAATCTTTACCTGCCGTTTGCAGATCAGGCAGTGGGCCGATAATATGTTCAAACACAAGTGGAGACTTACTTCAACTTGCAAACAAGCCAGGGTCCTGTGGCCACAGGTGGATAGGTAGAGGACTAGGCAACTACTTAACTTGCCAAGAGGCAGGTTATCCACAATGATAGGAACACTTACGGGACATTGTGTTGTAGGAAAACACGCCCTAAGATTGGGACATAGACACTCCACTCTCTGTAGATGCTGCATGGAAGAGGACGAGGAAACAACGAAAAACCTTCTCTTGGATTGCCCTGCTCTGGCAGGACTGAGAAGTAGGATATTCGGAACACATCTAGTTAGCACCGTAGTCCTACAGGATATTCCTGTAGGTCTTATAGACAAATTTATTGAAAGGGCAAATTGACTAGACGACTAGTCAATAGTTGCTATGGAGGAAACTGCAGGTATCACAATGGGCTTCTTTAGCCTAAGTGTATATTATTATATACATTACTTTATGGGAGGGGGTACTTTGACAGGTACTATTGCTGTCATGAGGAAGGGGATTGTCGCAGGTGGTTGTAATGCTAAGATCGGCAGGGGAACATCTTTAAACTGACCATCGATAAAGTCTCTCCATACGCCAGCACTTCTGATAGCGGAATGAAACTTATGGACTGGCACTGGCACGAGATTCCAGCATAAAGACATCCACAAGGTTGCTTTGGTATCCCCTATTCAACAAAAAAAAAAAACAATTTTAATGACCTGGTAATTAATGGAAGGTGTATTTGGCGTACGTGTGATTCGAGGCGCTTATGTCGATTTTGATCACTACCTGGTTACAGCAACGTCCTCATTAGGTTAAGCTGAGCGAAAAGCGTACAAAATCAGACATATAAGAAGCTGGGGACCAGAAAGCTGCAATTACCACAGATGTCACAGCCTATCCAGATAAGCTCTCGCATCTATTGGCTCAGAATCAACCCCAGCCCCATGATCTTGAAGCGCGATGGAAATACATTTCCCACTCTAGGAAAATTGTTGCTTGGTTATGAAACCACGATTAAAGACGCATAGCAAGTGATGAAAAGAACGCTGCACGTATGGTTATACTTTCGTCAGTGGCGCGCCTCTTGTACATGAGATCCTGGGTTCGATCCCTGCTTTGACCACCTTAAATTTCTTTCGGCGGCGGTCACCTCGCATAGTGACAGCGACACTATCGAGTATTTAGCCATAAAGAAGCTTCTCAAATTACCGTTCGGAACCGGTGTAAAACTGTAGGTCCCAATCACTAGAAACGGCACAGCTCACTGGTCTTGAGAGGTTGCCCCAAATTCCTTCATGAGATGTAATGGGAATCCATGTATGATTGGGACCTACAGTTTTGCACCGATGGCACGGCACGCCTTTATTGTATCATCTGAAAATTTTTTATTTATTTATTTATTTGAAATAAATGTTCTTTGCACGACCAAGAAAACTTTCTTTGAATCGAAAAAAATTTCATTAAACGTCCATTTTTATACGCATGTATAAAAATGTGTGTTCATTTAATTTGACACCGTCGTTTATATTTACTAGTTGCGTTTGTCTCTTGTTGTCTTCGTTGATATTGATAGAGTGATTGCATGGTAGGCAGCTACTGTGTTGGGATGTATTATAATATATACAAAGATATTTTCCCTTTATATTCTATGAAGTGACAGCGAAGAGAAACATGGCTAGGCCATGTTTTCAGAATGGATGAAGATGATCTGGCTCGAAAGGTTTTCGATAGCTTACCCGATGGAAGCAGGATAAGAGGACGACCAAGACTTCGCTGGAAAGACCAGGCCGAAGAATCTAACAACTGTAAATTTGTTTAACTTGTGTAAGGCATCTGAACTCATGAGGTTATAAAATAGCCAATAAAGGTAACACCTCCAGTATGTTTGTGACAATATCTAATTCGGTTCTGGCAAACTCTAATTCAGTTGTGATGACCTCTAGTGCGGTTGTGGTAACGAATAATGTCGGTTGTGACCTTGTTCGGTTGTAACAACATCTACATCGGTTGTGGCAACTTCCTATTTCCGTTACGGTTAATTCGTTTGTCCCAACCGCATTATTATGTGGTTAAATTAATAGAAAATTACTGACCCGCTTATTCACTTATTTATTGCAAAATACCCCCATTGTGCAATGTAGGGCACATGGCATAAACGTTTAGAAAACCAAATATTTCGCAAAATCTATAATTTCACTTAAACCATCTGTTTATACGGATAGAATTCGCCCACTTTAAACGTTTTCCCATCGTAAATTCCTGAGTACGATGTCTGTGGTATTGGAAATAAAGTGATTTCTCTTTGGCATGGATCTACTTAACACGAACGATCAATGGGTGGTGATCGAGTAAATAAACTTCTCATATATCTTTGATCCGCATTATCCGGTTTATTTATTTAATTTTTTTTTGGGAAGATTTGTAAACATTTCGAATTTAACAATTTATATAAATTGCTTGAATATTTTTGGTTTTGGTTTTTGTGCAAATCTCTGAAATGCGCCTCGTTCCAGTTGGTTGATTCTCATTCTATTTTCAATGGTAACCTGCTCAGCCAAGCCAAACCAGGTGATTATTATTGGAATGACCTTCAGTGGTCGACTGTAATTACATGTAAATTATTGTTTACATAAATATACATATTTTTACTTGTATCATGTTGTTGTTGCTTGTATAATTTTCCTTTGTCTGTATTGTTGTTTTCCAAATATTGTGGGTTGGTCCAATTAGTCTTTAGGTGAATTGTGTTCCGTGTAAATTTAATGAATAGATACGAGTACACCAAGGTGTCCATTTATGTTAAATGACTAGAGTACAGGAAATACTTTCATGTTTTTTAATTGGAAATATTTTTTTGGAAGTGATTGATGTCTGGCATTTTCTTTTCAGTGCTGTTAAAAGTGAACATGTGAGTGGTGAAATTTGAAAATCTCAAATAACATAATTTAGGTCACTACCTGTTTGTATGATTAGAAAAGAAACACACACGTTACCCTGCAAAAGGATACCACAAATTATGGCACACCCTATTTCTATTATATGCAAATCATCAAAAGCTCATATCTGCTTAAAATCCGTACTAAATCCGAAACTACGACGGAGGTCACAAATCTACCCAACCTGTCATGGAGATGATGCCAGTAGTTTGAAAAAAAATATTTTTGGTGAAAAGTGGCAACCTTATAAAACATATGTTTTAAGTTACAAGGCTCCACGTTATTTAGTATTTTTATTTTCAAAGTAAACGATCTCAGTAATTCAATATTTCCATTTGAAGGGCCTCCGTCCAAGCAATATTAAAGCCGAGCTAGATTCCACTACTTCTGGATGTCTGTGTTACAATGGCTAGTATACGCGGCTCCTGTGCATTATACCCGGGGTTCGATCCCTGCTCTGACCACCTTAAACTTCTTTCGACGGCGGCCACTTCGCTTAGTAATGGCGACACTATCGAGTACTTAGCCATGGAAAAGCTTCTCAAGATACCGTTTGGAACCGGTGTAAAACTGTAGGTCCTGGTTTTGAGAAGCTCTCCCCAAACCCTTCATGGTGTATAAAGGGGAACGGTTTAGATTCTACTCCGGGGGTGTCCGCTCTTTCGTTTACGTTTAGGTAGCAGAGCTTAAATGAGGCCGTACGTGGTGCCAAGACAAACACAGGTAGTGGTCGACCGATTGAGGTGTTCACGCCATACACGGGTAAGGAAATCCACCAAATGGTATTCGATGATCGTGGGCTGAGGCTGTGTGAGCTAAATAAAATGATAGGTATTTCAAAAAGTATAATACGTCGTATATTGATCGAAGATTTGAAGATGAGAAAGCTGTGCGCAAGATGGGTGCGGCATTTGCTTAAAATATAGCAAAACCACCGTCGTGAAGACGTTGCAGTAGAGTGTCAATAAAGCCGAATTTTTGCGTCGATTTATAACCATGGATAACACAAGGGATAACCACTTCACACCTGAGACAAATTAAAAGTCAAAGCAGTGGACTGGAATTAGAGGATTGTGTCCAAAGAAGGCGAAGATGGTTCCATCTGCACGCAAGGTCATGGCGTCTGTTTTTGTTTGGGATGCGCATGGGTTAATTTTTATTGATTATCTTCAGAAAGGAAAAACCATCTAGGGCAAACTTTGTGCTAATTTATTGCAGCGTTTATGTAATGAAATTGTAGAAAAAATCACGCATTTGGTGAAAATGAAAGTGCTGTGGCATTAAGACTATTCTCCGGTTCCCAAACGCATTCTGCAGGAACCATACATATATTTGGAATACACTTCAAATATTCATATATTTGCAAGTTTTAAACTCACGTATATCAAATGCAAACATGCCCATATTTACCTGCAGATATGAACCCTTTTACGTGGAACCATATGCGCACGACCCAACGTTCCCAACATTCATATTCTTACGTCGAAGCATTCATATTTTTCTTCCCAAAGGTCCCAAATTACCGATTGACGGCTGAGTGCTTGAAACTCAAACGCAACAGATCAGTCAACATAAGAAATTAATCATTTCATTTACATACACATTCAGGAATATTTATGATTCGCGGAGTGATGAAAGAGTAATAGAAAAAAATAGAACATAATAGAACAACCTCTCTGTTTTCCACTTTTATAATTTGGCTCTCGAGAAAGCATAGCGGCAAAAAACATTAAATAAATCGTGCACCAAACACAGCTGTGTTTGTATCACAAACATACCTGTAGTTGCATCACAAACACATATATTATAACATATTAAACATTGTGTCTGAAACGTGTAATATTGAATAGGAAACACAATGTGTTTGGGCACAAGTAACACAAATAAATAAATGGTTTCCCATTACATCCCTAGAAGGAATCGGGGAGAGATTCTCACAACCACTGAGCTGTGCGCTTTCTAGTTTTATACTCACTGATTGGGACCTACACTTTTACACCGGTTCCGAACGGTATTTTTGAGAAGCATTTTCATTGCTAAATACTCGATAGTGTCGCCGTCACTATGCGAGGTGACCGCCGTCGAAAGAAATTTTAAGGTGGTCAGAGCAGGGATCGAACCCAGGATCTCAAGTACAAGAGGCGCGCACACTACCCATATTTGCATCCAAACAAGGAAAAAATACAACTTTTTCAGCGTCCACTATTGCGATGACCAATATTAACGAATTAAGGTTCGAATTGCTTCATCACGCAGCTTGTTCACCAGATTTAGCTCCCTTGGACTATTTGCTATTTCCAAACTTGAAAAAATGACTCGGAGGTAAAAGATTTGCCTACTTTGAGTCTGACAGTTCTTACTATAAACATGGTATCGAAGATATTGAATATCGCTGGAAAAGTGCATCGAGCTAAACTGAGATTATGTTGAAAAATATAGAAAAATTTTCCCACCTTTTTTGTGTCTTCCTTATTATATCTAGAGAAAATTCATGTAACGAATTCCAAAAACACTACTGCGAAATGTCTTGATTTATGGTGACGCTGTTGCCAGTTGCAACGACAGCTACTAAAAATGGGTACGATCAAAATTCAAAAATTTTTCGCAACTTTTTTGTGTCTTCTTTGTTAGGTCGACTAGTGTTGGGACCGCCCTCGTATATCTAGAGAAATTACATAATGTCACGAAATCCAAACACACTACGGCGAAATCTCTTGATTTATGGTGCTGCTGTTGCCAGTTGCAATGACAGCTACTCGAAATGGGTACGTGCAAAGTTATGTTTTATGGAAAAAATAAAGAATACGACCAACCCTGTCACGAACTACAGAAGAGCGGTCCTATTGCATCAGTACATGTGTCGAATTAGGGCGACGTTGCAGTCAGTTTCCACAAATATTACAAAAATATAAGGAATTTTTATTTAAGTCGATTGAGACCTGGAATGTAGAGATGTGTGTAGTGGGCGAAACCAGGTTTTGGAGATATCAGCTGTTAAGTAATTTGCATAATTTTCTTCTTCTGAATCGGCCAATAACTAAAAAAGTCACATGAGGTACCAGGGGACACCCGGTTGGAACGAAGTTCCTTTCGCTATATATTATGTGTACTAGTTAGTTCCAACACGCCTAAGGCGCCCTTTGAAAAATACGATGATTTAAAGGGATCTTTAAGAAAAGATACTTTTTGTAAAATGATAAACTTTTTTTAAGGAATTTTTTTTTTGTAGAATGTATACAAAAATTATATATTTAGGTGCTTTTTGTAAGAATATGTATTATATTTTCCCGACAAGGTCCTTGTTTAGAGAGGGTTACTTCTTTGATTAAAAGCTAATGTTTTTTTAAGAAATGATACTATTTTTAAGAAGAAGTACTTTCTGTAAGAAAATGCCATAAGAGTATGAATATTTTTTACAAAGAAGTACTTATTTATGAACAGGTACTTTTTAAAGTATTGGTACTCTTTTTAGGAAAAGGTTATTTTTTTAAGAAAATTTACCTATTGTCAAAAAGGTTACTTAACTCAAGAAGACAAAAGAAAAGGTATTATTTTATTTTTAAGAAAATGATTTTTTGTCAGAAAAGGTATTTTTTAAGAGAAGGTATTTTTTTGAAGAAAATGTTTTTTAAAAAATGGGTATTTTTTTAAAAATTGGTCTTTTTTCAAGAATAGGTACATTTTTAGGAGTAGAAAAGATATTTTGCTTCACAAAAAAGCTACTTTTTACAGAAGATGTAGTATTTTAAGAAATCGCAATTTGTTGTAAGAAAATTTACCTTTTTAAGAAAAGGGCACTTATTTGAGAAAAATTACGTTTTATAAGAAATGGTACTTTTTGTAAGAAAATATACTTGTTTTTTTAAAGAAAAGGTAGTTTTTTAAGAAAAGTGAATTTGTTGTAAGAAAATGTCCGTTTTTAAGAAAAGGTACTTATTTAAAAAAATACTTTTTTTTTTTAAAAAAGTTAAATTTTGTAAGAGAATTTACTTTTTTTAAGCAAAATTACTTCTTTAAGATAAGGTATTTTTTTTAAGAAACGATACTTTTTTTAAGAGTATCAGTTGGTTTTTTTTTTGAGAAAATTTACTTTTTTTGAAAAAAGGCACTTATTTGAGAAAATGTTATTATTTAAACTTTTTTCACTTTGATTTTTCTAAATTTTCTTTTTATTGGATTCAAAACTACAATATATACTAATATACTGGTTACAACAGGCTGCACCTAGAAACCTTCCCATTAAACAAGAAATTTCTCAGAATATTTGAAACATCTAGTTAGTGTGGACACAAACCAAATCAAAAGAAAACAATATTGTTGATAATAGTGGGTTGTAGCATAATAGGGTTGAAAGAAAAGTTGTTTAACTTTTTTCATTTAGCCCCCATCCCGCAACGTGTGATAATTAACTTCGTTCCAAAATCGATTTTATTGACTGACTAGGTTCTTTTCGTCGTTCCAGGTCACCATTAATTTTTGACAATTAGATCATATAGATATTAAACCTGACTACGTTGGAAGTGGTACAGGCGAGAAGTCAACTTTTGAACAAATTTTTCGAACATAGGAGTTAGTACCTCGCTAATAACACATGCAATGATATTTTTAAAGGTTGCAATTGACTCTGTTTTATCAGCCTAGACGGGTCAGTTCACTTAAACCCACAAATATTTATCTATAGGCGTCAAGTTATCAAGGCGTCTAGGTAGCGAAATCACTCGTCCTAAGCGTGACATAAATAGCCCACTTAACTCAACTCTCGCTATGTCAATTGTGTCAGGTGCTGCATGTAGCGCGGTGTTATTGAAACCGCATATCGACCAGTTTCAGCTAGTAGATTTTTGGGCGGAAAGAGCTCGAAATCATCGAGCAATAGGGGCAGTCATTGAGAGAAATGTTGAGGCCATCGTCGTCTTTAAATATGTACAAGCCGATGATTCCGCCGGCCTACAACCGCAGCAAATGGTAAATTTTGATAGTTGTATAGGCGGCTCTTGGGCTTGGGTTCCTCATCAGAGGAAATTAAAAAAAAAATCAGATTTACGTACCCATTCAGCCAGAAATGAGCTTCGTCACTGACGACCATAAAGTGGTCGAAGTGCACGAAAAATATTTCTCATCGAACACTAATATGTATATCGATGGCTTAATATAGAAAAGACGAATCTCATTTTTTTTTGGGTTCTTTACAGAAGGAAAAAACTGACTAAAATCGGAACGATTTGCCACATTATTTGTTTTAAAACGCTGTTTTTATTAAAACTAATTCTTTATGTGTTTACAGTAAAAAAATATTTTCTCGACTATATTTCTACCAGAATATACAAAAAAATTCGATATTCTAAAAAAATTAGATACGACCTTTTCATTTTTAGCCATCGATATATATGTATATATATATTTTTGGTATGAAACCAACATTCAAGTGATGCCCGCCATAAATGCAGTGCATTTTGGAGGTGACAAAAAATTGAGTTAGTGGAGGGTGGAAAGTGGGAGTAGTGTCTGTTGACATTTGCCTTGAGTCTTTGTATGTCCCAATTGGTGGGAAATACACTAGGCGGAAGTTTATTCCACATACGGACTGTACGGCTGGAAAACAAATTTTCTATATAGTGTGTAATGCGGTCAACCAGCCACTCGATAAAAGACGGATGAGAGTTCTTGGAAAGCCGCGTACTTTGGCTAAATATCCTCATATACATAGCGTGGAAGTGTCGATAGAACAGTGACACGCAACCCACATTTCGGCGATACTCAAGGGAGACAATAGAGTTGGTTGCCCTACTGTCTGCTATAAACACTGTCGCTCTCCTCTCGACACGGTCGAGAAGCTCCAAAGATATCCCAGGAGCACCTTCCCACATATGGGACCATCTTTGGCCTGATGTAGGTGGTGTAGATATTAAGAAGATCAGATGGAGTGAAGTATTTCTTTCACCGCTTTAAAAACCTCAGACACTTGAATGTATCTTTCGACACTTCAAATACATGTTTTGCCCAACTTAAATCACATTGTATTTTCATTTCCAGAACAGCAAGAGCGTTTAATCCATCAATATCCACACAGTCCATAGACTAGGACGACACACCTGGGTCAGCAAACCGCTTATGCGACAACAAACTACACGGGGTCTTACCCGGATTAAAATCTATTCGACGCCATTCAACAGTGGACACAAAATCCCGTTCGAGTGTTTCATTCATCGTCCGGCGTTTGACTTCAATCTCATGAAGACTTGGCCTACGGTTGAATGAATAAGAATGACAGAAATTACTGTCATCCGCAAAAGAGTAGATTGGATTCACAGTCTGACCAAGGAGATCGTCAATGAAAATTAGAAAAAGAGAAGGAGAAACAACAGAGCCCTGTGGTACACCTGCAGGCAATTTATGCTCGTCGGATGGAACCCCATCTACAACAACTCGTATATGTGCGATCTCTGAGAAAACTCGATATAAATCGAGTGAATTTATCACCGACACTGAAAGCAGCGAGCTTTGATAAGAGTGCATAGTGCCATAATCTGTCAAAGGCCTTGGAAATATTAAGAGCCACTACCTTACTCTCACCAAGCCGGTGGATGGATCGATTCCACTGTTCCGAAAGGAACGCCATCATCATCAGGCCGATCATTAAGAAGGTCATTGGACTCAAGATATTACACAAGATGGTGATGGCGTAGAACAAATCGCAATTGGGCGGTAATTGGGCGGTAATTGGGCTGGACATTAGCAAACTTCTAACGCGCCAGGAAGACTCCCACACGGTATACAAGGTTAAAAAGGTTGCGCAGTGGAAGTGCCAGCGTCGAAGAGCACCTACGCAAGACCAGTGCGGATATGCCATCCGGGCTCGGGGATTTATTTACGACGAGATTCGCAAGAACCGTTTTAACTCCTCGTGTTCGAAAGAATGTCTTGGGCATGGAACAAAATACGAAATTGATCAACCACTCGATTGCTATCCGGCAAAGAAGAGTTCCTTGCAAACATTTCAGCCAGGAGGTTAGCTTTATCAACCGGTTTGTCATATTTTGTTATGTCATATTTAACAAGGGTTGGGATAGAGGAAGAACTATCCTTTACTCTTCTTGCAAATGGCCAAAATATTTTACTTCCTCTAGGGAAAGAAAGGACTTTAGCACGAATACGCTGTTCGTGAAGACACTTTTCTCGTCGAAGTACTTTCGCACACTTGGATTTTGGCTGGTTGCGTAGCAGTGCAGTATTAACGTTTTTGTTAGGACGCCAGTCTCTGAACCCATCCTCTTTGGATCTGAAAGCATTCCTGCATGTCTGGTTACACCAATTTTTTTCCGATGGTTTAACCGAAGTAATTTTCGTCGGGATGAATGAATTCATACCAATCAATATTATCTTCACGATCATTTCAGCTGCAGCATCTATGTCATTGCCTAGGAAACAAAGCTTCTAGTTAAAATGCTGAGCTTAGCCCAATGTGCCTCTACGTAGATACAAATTGTTCGCTTCAGCACTGAGTTTGAAGCGGGACGAAGAGCTGAATACAAACGGGACGCTGAAATGATACAGTGATCCGAATTACCAAGACGTGCAAGCTTGTCAACTTCGTACTTTTCAGGATGCGACTTTAAGAAGAGGTCAAGTAAATTTTGGTTGTGCCCTTGAATACACGGAATGTGCGTTGGTTCACTCACTAATTGCGTCACGTCATTATGCGCGGCGAAGAGCTTTAAATGTATGGTTTCTCAGTAGATTCCATGAAGGAATTGGGGAGAGCTTCTCACAACCAGTGAGCTGTGCGCTATAAGTGGTTTTATACTCACTGATTGGGACCTACATTTTTCAACCGGATCCGAATGGTATATTGAGAAGCTTTTCCGGGGTACTCGATAGTGCCATCACTAAGCGAAGTGACCGTCGTCGAATGAAATGTAAGGTGGCCAGGGCAGGGATGAAACCCACAGTTCCATATACCAGAGCCGCGCACAATAACCATTAACCAATAACCGTGCACTAATTGCGACAATAAAATTCATTAATTTGTATACGTTGTTTTACTGTAAATCATTCCATGATGAAATGACAATGCAATCTGAAAATTTTTGACTTTGACACACGTCACGAGTCGAAAGGGGACTATCAAAAATTATGCACTGAACAGCAATAAAATCACCCTTTACGGTCGATGAGTAAAAGAGAAAATTGATTTTTTTTTTAAACAAGACTTTCATAACTTGGAAGTGCAAGAGTAAAAATTACACGGTGTTACAAAAAATAGATTTTTTTCTGTCCTATGAACCAAAGGCACATATACGGAAAGAGGGGAAAAAATAAAAATACACGTGTATCGTCGATTTTCATGTACACGTCAGAATTTATTTTTTTTTAAGTTTGAAGTATAAAGCTCGTAGTGGCCTGTGTGAAAGCCTTTGGACCGATTTTTAACCCTTTTTCAGTGATCCAATCGAGCTGATTTTTTGCAGGCAGACTCGTGGAAATGACTGTATCACGTCAAATTTTTTAAAAACAATTTTTATCAATTCTCAGATTTTCCCCAATTTTTATTATTTTTGAAAAAAAAATATTTTTTTCACTTTTCTTAGCATAACTTGAAGGGACTCCAAATTTGTAAACTACTTAAGCGTTACGAAAAAAAAAATGTTTTTTGACCCATCCTACTCGATATAGTTGTAGTTAATCAATAGTAACCTTCTAACACTAAACAGTTTTTGACTTTTACAACACTTACAACTGGTCTGACAGATGAAATAAGGAATTGCAAAATTGTTTTCAGTTCTGTTGTGCGAAAACGTATTTGTATATATTTCATCTGAAAAAAATGCAGTGTCCGACGCGAAATAACTTTTGTTACGTTTGTGGCTTATTCGCACCAAGTAAAAATTTGAAAAATATTACTAAAACAGTGGTGAATTCGTTTCAGAAAATATTTAAGACTGCTTATGTTATTTACTTGTGGTATACTCCGGAAGTCGTGTGCGACTATTGCTATAGAAATTTGTGCAAGTTTACTGATGGAAGGTCAACAATAAAGTACGCTGTACCAACAATTTGGCTACCACGCACGGAGCCCTGCAATGAATTGTGCTAATTCTGTGTAACTTTTGCTAAAAAAAAGGATACCAATACATTCACCGCAACAAAATTCGCTACGCTAATGTAGAATCGGTAATTCCAGCAGTTCTATACTCACCAGAAGAGCGTGTAGCGGCTTCAGTGGAGATTTTTGATAATGTTCCCGAAATAAGCGATGCAGAATCAACAGTTGTACCAACACTGCTATCAACTTTTCTTGCATCGAATGCGAGATGCGAGAGTCCACAAGTATCGGAATTTGTGGCAACGCCCAGTGAAATTGGGACTGCAATGCCGCATTTAATAACGCAAGCCGACCGACTTCAATGACCTCGTACGAGACGGAAATTTGTTGAGGAGAACAGCAGAACTCTTTGCATCACGATTTAAGCAGTCGAATATAGTGGCGGCTGATTTTAAAATAACAGCCGCTCGTGGTCGAGGTACCACTATTCCATATGACGAATTTTTTAAATTGCACGAAGATCGGGGAAAAAAACCTAGCTTATTGTTATGATATTGATTTGATGTTTGCAAAAATTGGTTACCCTCATATTTCAGAGGAGTGGCGACTTGTCATCGACGCATCGGTCAACAGCCTTAAAGTCGTGCTGCTTCATATCGGTAACATACATCCATCTGTCCCGATCGCATATGCCACAAACCTCAAGGAAACATACGAAGGCATGGAATTAATATTACAGCTGATAAAGTACAAAGAGCATAATTGGAAAATATGCTGCGATCTGAAAGTGGTCGGTTTACTCATGGGTGTTAAGCGTGGATTTCCAACCCACCAGTGCTTTTTGTGTACATGGGCAGGTCGAAAAAGAGATGAGCATTACACTGAATTTAAGTGGAAGCCGCGAACATGCTACAAAGTAGGCGTAGAAAGTATAGAGAATCTACCATTGGTGCAGCCGTCTCAAATCATTTTGCCTCCACTACACATTAAGCTCGGTCTCGTATCAAAGTTTGTTAAAAAACTGTATCGTGATGGCGAGGCCATTGCAACTTTGCGCAAAATTTTTCCGAAATTGAGCGGCGCAAAGATTCATGCAGGTATTTTTTTTAAGAAGTCATTCAGTAACTTTATGTTTTTTAATGATTTTTTTGATTTAAGGTGTTTTCAATGGTCCGCTGATAAAAAAAATAATTGCAAGTTCTGAATTTTCATCAAAATTAAATGCTATCGAACAGCGTGCATGGAAAGGTACAGTTGCCGTTATTGAGCAGTTTCTTGGCAACAAACGAGCTGCCAATTATAGAAATATTGTAGCAGAAATGGTTTCGGCATATGGCGAAATGGGCATATTAATGTCGCTAAAGATCCATTTTCTTCACAATCATTTAGATCCCTGACGATTTAGGAGCTTGTAGCGATGAGCATGGCGAAAGGTTCCATCAGGACATTGCGGCTATTGAAAAGCGCTTTAAAGGAAAAGACATTACGCATATGCTTGGCGAATGCTGTTGGTCTATTTGTCGCGATACTGCAGCAAATGCTTTCAACCGAAAAAATAAAAGGCCTAAATTTCTTTAAAAACATTAAAAATTTTAATGTAACAATTCTTTATTTTTATAAAACAAAAGTAATAAAAAAAAATTGTTTTTTTAACGAACTGAAACCTTAAAAACAAAACGATAACCATTTAAAAAAAAAAAAAAAAATTTAGGAAAATCTGAGAATTGATAAAAATCTATGTTTTTAAAAAATTTGACGTGATACAGTCATTTCCACGAGTCTGCCTGCAAAAAATCAGCTCGATTGGATCACTGAAAAAGGGTTAAAAATCGGTCCAAAGGCTTTCACACAGGCCACTACGAGCTTTATACTTCAAACTTAAAAAAAAAAAAATTCTGACGTGTACATGAAAATCGACGATACACGTGTATTTTTATTTTGTATCCCCTTTTCGAAAAAGTAAATTTGGTTCAGAGGACAGAATGTGTGTAACACGGTGTTATATAGGCCATTAGTATAACGCTGCGGTCACTTGCAACGCCATGTATAATAAGCAGGGTTAAGAAAAAAATGTTTGCATGTCTTTCACATAGACAGAAAGGTCACACAGAAAACAAAGAGAAATAATATTGAAGTGTAAATTAGACAACACCTCATGGCAACGCTGCATATAGCTGCAACGACTTCTATGACTGACAGGTGTAAGAATATTAAAAAGAGTTTTCTTTGTGACAAAAATTACGGGCACATGGAAAGGTAGAAACAAGTCGTGTTAAAAGTCCTGGAGAATAAATGATCCTTTGTGCAATAGCAACGCTGCAGTCACGATTCCTACAGATTGGTATAAGGCAGATAGAGTAACAATATTTTAAGAAAAACACGAACTGCCAAAAAGGCATGAACGAGAAACATTGAGGAATGCTTGGATCATGGGACTGACTGCGGTACGGTGAAGAGTGCTGCATAGCAGGTGATGGAAAAAACACTGAACGTATGGCAACGCTTTAGTCAGTTGGTATAAGGAGAAGCGGAGAGAGGAAACCTGTTTATTTAGGACGATAAAACGGTTGTAGAGAAAGCGAGAGAGCGAGAAACTTGAGTCATACAGAAGAAAGAATGAGTACCGTAAATTCTACTGAATTCTATCCCTTTAGTAGAGATAGGGATGGAAATCTTTTCCCAGATGTTGCAAAGTATGTTGGGAGTATGGAGTGATCACTTCTCTGCTTTACTTGTCCCACGAGATTTCAATATAGATGAGGGTATGTTGAGGACGTCGACTACCCTCCGTCTAAACAAAGTAAAGTTCGAACTACAATTTCCAGGCCTAAGAACAACAAAGTCGCTGGTGCTGATGGACTATCGGCTGAGCTGCTTAAGGCTGGCGTCTATAAGTTGGAATGCATGTCCTATAATTGGAGTCATATTATACAGTGTCCTGTTTTCGAAAAAGGCGACCCGAGTATAAAATACATTAGCAGTACTAGTCGGGTATAAGGGTAACCTCGATTTATTATTGAATGTATTACAGAAACATTCTTTTCAATTCTATTCTGTACTTTCGTTTCAGGGTAACCTGGCTATTCAAATCGGCATCACTCCTACTTGGTTGAGTTTCCTTGGGACGAATTCACAGCCACTCTAACCTAATCTAACAATTTAAAAATTTTTTCAAAAATTTAATCAAAAATGTTAGTCGAAAACTGTATAGTGGTAAATGGTGGCATTGAGTTTCCATTACGACGGTACGCCTATCTATTATTTATTGAGATACACTACTACTTCCCATTCGGTGTAAGAGTGTTTGCTCTAAAAGTGTTCTAAAAAATAGAAAATACATAGTTCCAATCCCCTCGTGTCGGAAAGTCATTACTATTACTAGAGATATGGTTTTTTGAAAAAGAAGTTTTGCAAAATGCATCCAAATGATTCCTGGCAAACAGTATAAGAAAATAAATGAATAAGAAACTAGAAAAAGTACCAATAAAAAGGCCTAATAAATACAAATCATCCCTGATGAAGGTAGAGTACTATGAAGGTCACTAACATTTTTACTTTCTTAATGGACAAAACCCTGTTTCTATTGCGAACATTATTCAATTGCATTAAGTGAAAGGAATAGTCAAATCCAATCATTTGTTTGACTTGAATCGTGTTTGGTTTCTTGTTGATAATGTCATTAACTAAAGTAATTGGAGTAAATAATGAAATTGAAATTAAATAAATAAAAATTAAAAGTTATTTATAGCAGTTTTCCTAATTGAGGGAAACATTTAGCCTAAATTTGTGTAAACATATTTAGAAAAATTTGTTTGAATGTAGGACATATAGTGGAATGGAGTGGAGCATGACACGCTAATCTACAAGTATGACGGTAGCTGTAGTTTCTTAGCCTAAATCAGGCTGTTTTTCCCGAGGATACAACGATTAGTACCAGAAAAAATGGTCAACTAAGTGCGTCAGCAAACAAAATGTCACGGAGAATAAAGAAACCATTAAAATACTTTGATAGAAGTCAGTTCAGAAAAAATAAGAAAATATTAAGATAATCACTGGTACGTGCTATTAAAGATCATTATAATGTCATTAAAGGTAAACTTTAGTATACAATTGTGCACTAATCGATTTGAAATCGAAGACGATTTGACATTTGTATTACAATTTTTGGGTAAATTACATCTAATTTAATGGCAGCAACAATGATAATAATAACTTATACGTATTTGTTGTCGAAGACATATCATCATCGAATATGTTAACTCAATTTCCATTTAAATCGACCGATTTCCAACCGATTATTTAAATGCCGGATTCTACAATGCGTATGAGTGATATTTATTGTAAATTTGATTTATTACTCATAGTCGATATTGTTGTTTATTGTAAAATATATTTTTTGACTTTTCCAGCGACTGCCAAGTTGATAGCAGAATTCACTTTAGAAGTGAATTTTCCGATTTAAATCGATCGATTTCCATCACCTACCTGTTTATTTAAATCTCAGGGTCTAAACGTATGAGCGTATGAGCGACATTAATATAAATCACATTTATTTTATTGTAATAGATTTATTTTTTGAAATACCTACAGGTTTTTAATTTGATCAACTTGTTTCCTGAATTTGATACCAGAGTTAACATTAGATGTTAATTATATTTGATTGCCAGCACATACCTGATTATTTAAATGCCGGGTTTTAAACGGCTTTTGAGTGATATTTAATATAAGTCAGATTTATTACTAATAGGCCGTCGGTGGTGCAATGGTTAGTGTGCGCGGCTCTTGTACATGAGATCCTGGGTTCGAACCCTGCTATGACCACCTTCAAATTTCTTTCGCCGGCGGTCACCTCGCATAGTGACGGCGACACTATCGAGTATATAGTCATGAAAAAGCTTCTCAAAATACCGTTCGAAATCGGTGTAAGACTGTAGGTCCCAATCAGTGAGTGAAAACTGGAAAGCGCACAGCTCAGTGATTGTGAGAAGTTCTCCCCGGTCCCTTCATGGGATGTAATGGAAACCATTTATTTATTTTTTTTTTAGTCGAAATATTAAGGTTAATTATTGTAGATTTGTTTTTTTTTCGAATTGGCAGAAGTTTTACCAGCGATACTTGTTTTCTGAATTAGCAACAGAGGGTTTAAGACCAATTTGATAGGTGAATTCACGTTTGATGTGAATGTTATTCCACGTCAATCAATCGATTCTCGTCGTCTATCTGATTATTTAAATGTCGGGTTATAAAACGCTGGTCATTGTAGGAAGATTATTTTCGAAATAGCAGTGACTTCATTTTGGAAGTAAATTTTATTCGATTTATTTCGTTCGGTTTCCATCGCACACCCTATTTTTTAAATACCGGATTCCGCTTTGCGTATGAACGATATTTAATACAAATCTGATTAATTACTTCTCTTTTACAAGTTACAATTGGGTTGAGGCAAAACTTTTGTTAAGAAAATTGTGACGTCTATATTTATATCTCAAAGAAGTCCAAAATATTTGGAAACTTATAGCATACTTGTAGGCTTTCTGCCGTTTAAACTTGGAGCATATGTTTTGGGTGTGGTCGTCGTTGTTGCACTGGTTAGTGTGCGCCCCTCTTGTACATGAGATCCGTGTTTCGATCCCTACTCTTAAAACCTTAAATTTCTTTCGGCGGCGTTCACCTCGCATAGTAACGGCGACACTATCCTGCATTTAGCAGCATGTCATCCAGCGATAGTTGATTTGATAAATGATTTCACTTTCTAAATTAATGTTATTCAATTTAAATCGATCTATTTCCATCACATATCTGACTATTGAAATGCCGCGTGCTAAACGACGTATGATAAATATTTAATTTAAATCACATTTATTACGTATACGCAAAAAATTAAGGAATGTTTATTGGGCGTAGCGAAATTACGCCCCATGAAATAACTCCCATGAA
The DNA here is from genome assembly GCA_963931995.1 of Phaonia tiefii. NCBI lineage: Eukaryota > Metazoa > Arthropoda > Insecta > Diptera > Muscidae > Phaonia > Phaonia tiefii. The sequence goes on from OZ008368.1 coordinate 299,887,631, forward strand.
ATAACTCCCAACGAAATAATTCCCACCAAAAATGAAATAACTTCCAACAACGAAAAAATGAAATAAGTCCCACAAAAAATGAAAAAACTCCCAATAGCAAAATGAAATAACTCCCAAGACTTCTCCTACAGCACTTGTTATATGGGCCTTGTACAAACGGTCATTTTTTTTTTTGGAGTTATTTCATTGTCATAACATTGGGAGTTATTTCATTATGAAATAACTCCCACCAGGAAAAATGAAATAACTCCCAAAAAAACGAAATAAGTCTTACTAAAGTGGGAGTTATTTCATATTTCATATGATTTTTGGGGATTATTTCATTTTTCTGGTGGGAGTTATTTCATGTGGGAGTTATTTCACTACGCCTATTTATTGTGGTCGACTTATTTTTCGAAATAATAACAGGTTTTCAGTGATAGCCAATTTGATAAATGAATTCGTTTTGGAAGTTGATTTTATTCGATTCATATCGATTGATTTCCATCATATATGTACTTGATTATTTATATGCCGGGTTCTAAGTAGCGTATGAGCGATATTTAACAGAAATCACTTTTACTACGTACACACGAAAAATAACGAATTGTTACTTTAGGAGATGCATTTTCCCAAATAACAACAGATTTTCAGGGAAAGTCAATTCGATAAATGATTTCACTTTGGAATTTAATTATATTTGATTTCTTTCGATCGATTACCATCGCAAACCTGATTATTTAAATGCCGGGTTTTACAGTGTGTATGAGTGATATCTTATGTACATCAGATTCATTACTCATACGCGAAATTTAATGGTTGCTTCTTGTAGGAAATTTATTTTTCGTATTAGCAGCAGGGTTTCCACCAATAGACTATTTTATAGCTAAATGCACTGTCGATGTAAATTTTAGTCGATTTAAATCCATCGATTTCAATCACACACCTGATTACAACAATGTCGGGTTATACCACAAGTATGAGCGATATTTAATTAAAATCATATTTATTACTCATATTGTTATTGTAGGTATGTATTTTTCGAAATATCAACAGGTTTCCAGTGTTAGTCAACTTGATAAATGATTTCACTTTGGAAGTTAATTTTTTTCCAATTAATCGATCGATTTCCATCACAAATCTGATTATTTAACTGCAGGGTTCTACAGTATGTATGAGTGATACTTTATGTAAACCAGATTTATCACTCATACGCGAAATATAATGGATGTTTCTTGTAGGAAATTTGTATTTCGTATTAGCAGCAGGCCTTCCACCAAATGTCTAGTTGATAGCTAAATTCACCATTGAACTTAATTTTATTCTTTATTCGATTTAAATCGCTCGATTTCCATCACATACCTAATTACTAAAATGCATTTCTACATGTTCTACAATACGTATGAGTGATATTTGATATAACTCACATTTATTACACATACTCGAAATATACCGGCCTTTTATTGTAGGAGATTTCAGTATCCGAAGACTCAACCAGTTTTCTGTCATAGTCAATTTGATAAATGGATTCACTTTGTGCGGTAATTTTATTCGATTTAAATCGATCGATTTCCATCACGTACCTGATTATTTAAATGCCGGGTTCTAAATGGCGTATGAACGATCACATTTATTACAAATAACGTATTCTTATTGTACAAGATAATAACCTATTCTTATTGCACCTTTTAAATGTAGTGTCATTTTCTTCTGCAAGTGGCAACTTTGAAATTTGGCATCTGTCAGATATGTTTATTCCGTTTATTAAAAATGGAGCACTTTACGAAAGAACAACGCGGTATAATTGTGAAAAGTTATTACAAAAATTTGGAAAGTTATGCTGAGACCGCTCGCAAACTTCGAAGAATTTTCAGTCGAGAAAGCGCACCTAACGGGCCAACGATTCGAAGAGTGGGTAAAAAATTTGAAGACACTGGGTCGGTTATGGACGGTAAGACTCCTGTGCGTCAACGTACCGGTCGCTCTCTCGAAAACATTGCTGCTGTAAGCGAGAGTGCCGCTGAAAATCCGAAAACATCAATTTGGCATCGTTCTAATCAACTTCAAATTTCGTGAAGCAATACGCAGCGAATTGAGATAAAAGATGAAATTTGACAAAATTCATTATATTATGTGGCCTATTTTTAATGGAAACAGCAAAAAGACAAAATTCGTTATTAACCCTTAGAAGGCAGTTAGTTTTTGCTTATTATCTAGCCCTTGGGCTAAGATTTGTGTGTTGGAGTGTTCCGACACATATAGTGAAATTTTATGGCGATAATTTTTGTAGAAAATTTTGACCACGCCCCCGTAATGTTGGCGCAGTTTTTTGCGAGTTTTAAAAAAAAGTAAAAATTATGGTTACACGTGACAGTTAGAGGGTTAATTTGTTACACAAAACTGTTTATCTGAATCTTTTCTATAAAACTTCTGAACATATTTTGTACGTCAGAAGTAAGGAACACACAATTTTGCATGCCGATATGTTGCAGGAAAGTTCCGAGGGGCGGAAACTTTGACCCGCCATAAAAAAAAATTCTGATCAGATCTGGTAAAACGACGATTCACGTATATTTTTTTTAGACTATTCTACCAGAATCCGTTGATAGAAACCCCATAATTTTTTTGGTGTCGCACACTGTAATCGGCTCAAACGCAGACGATAGCTGTCAAATTTCAGATCTGCCACTTCCAGAGAAAGAATAATATCACAAATCGTGCACTTTTGTTGGGACAACCTTTATAAGTGCTTAAAGGGAACAGAAGATCGCTGCCCCGGCCATGACATTAAGACTGCCCAAGTGATTTTAATGCTAAAGTCGTCAGAAAAATGGTCTTGAATCAAAGATCGGTAAATTTAGTGTACATGCCATCACTTCCGGTAACGGAATGAGACTGTTAGATTTTGCCGTGGTGAAAAACGTGGTACGAAATTTCTACATGAGAACATCCACTAGGCTACTTGGGTATTTCCTGATTGTCAAAAGGAAATCCAGATTGATCACCTGGTAATTGATGGAAGGCACTCTACTAATGTAATGGGCGTACTTGTGATTCGAGGAGGTGATATGGATTCGGATCTGTACCAGGTCGCAGCATACATTCACACAAGCATAAGCAGACCAAAAGTTGTACGAAACCAGACATATACAAACCTGAACATAGGAAAGCTGCAATTACCAAATATAGCCACGTCCCATGTAGGAAGCTCACTCAGATACTGGCGTAGAACACACCCACTGCCTAATGATCCTGAAGCATGCTAAGTGATGAAATGAAGGCTGCACGCGTGGCACCACTTCAGGCAATTGCAACGCAGAGCGGTATAAGGAGTAGGGCAGAGAGGAAACCCGTTTGTTTAAGAAGGTAAAACCGTTGTGGAGAAAACGGAATAATGAGACCCGTAAATTCTATCGAAAAGTTCAAAGCCAATCCAACGGAAATGGATCAGAGCCCCTTTTTGTAGAGATAACGATGAGAATCTTGTTACAGATGTGCAGAGTATTTTGGGAATATGGAGAGATCACTCCTCTGCATTACCTTTCTCAGGAGAGTGCAATATAGGTGAGTATGTTGATCGCATACAGGACGATGGCGTCGACTGCCCCTGTCCTAGCCAAACGGAAGTTAGATGTGCAATTGTCTGTCTTAATAACAACAAAGCCGCTGGAGCTGACGGAGGAACGGCAGCGATGAGGTGGCGATGTACATACACCAGATCATATGCAAAATTCAGTTAGACGAATGCATGACCAGAAAATGGAGTGCTAGCGTACTGTGTCCTTGATTTAAGTGATGCAATTATGTGCGCCAACTATGGTGGAGTGATCCGTTTATCCATTGCATACAAGGTCCTCTCGAGAATAATGTGGGAAACATTTAAGCCTTTCATTGCAGTCTTGATTGGACCTCATCAGTGTGCCTTTAGACTCGGAGTGTCGACCACCGACAAGATAATCACATTACGACAAATGCTGTGGAAAACTGACGAAAATAAATTGACGCATATTAATTCTCAGTAGCTTATAAGTCTGCCTCCGATAGCCCGATACATGGAACAGCGTACTATCCTATGACTGGGCAAAGCTGACACGCCTTTGCATAATGACACTGACCGACACGAAATCATCAGTAAAGATCGCTAAAGATCTCTCTGAACCATTTAGTACGAGGCGAGGCCTCGGGCAGGACGACATCCTATCATGCGATCTCTTCAACATAGTAATTGAGATCATCGTGAGAACAGCTGCAGTCAACACGAATAAAACTATCAGCAGAAAAAGCCACATGCTGCTCGCTTATTCTGAAGATTTAGACATCATTGGGCGGAATCTGCGAGAAGTTACAGCAGTATTTTTGAGAATTGAGAAGGACTCAACAAATGTGGGTTTGGCAGTATAAGAGGAAAAGACAAAATTAATGGTTGCGACAAGCGGAGCATCCTCTCGATTGTATGAAAGGGTGCACGTTGATAACCGTTATAATTTCCAGATAGTGGATGAATTCATTTACCTCGGATCTGCCGTGAACAGAAGCAATAACGTCAGCCTAGATATCAAACGGAGAATTGTGCTTGGAAACAGGTGTTATTTTGGGCTAAGCAAGCACTTCAGAGATAAGACACTCTCTTGAGATATGAAGATTCCACTATATCAGGCTCACCTACAACTCGTCTTGCTTAATAGCGCAGAATAGTAGTATCCCGACATCGACGTAGTAGTTATGCGGATCAAAATAATGACGTTATGTTAGGTAGGCTCTGCCAGTAGAATGGATCAGAATGAATCAGTGCGAAAAGTATTCGAAGATGTACTCGAAAAACATCGTGTCCTTTATTGGAGAGGACACGAGGAATATTGCCTGCGTGTGTGTGGTGTTCCCAACTGCAGGAAAAAAGCTGGAGATCGAGCCGGTTGGAGAAATATGTTATCCTCATTTTGCTAGCCCTTTACCCCACTGGGTTGTTTGAGGCCATCTAAGTTAGTAAGTAAAGACTACCTGGTCTGCTTCATGGCGCAGATCTCTGAGTCACATCGTACGGTGACGAAACTGCCCTGGGTATTTTCGAGAGAGAAGTGCTCGCAAAAATTTATGGCTTATAATAGGCAATGGTGAGTATCGAGGACGTATAAACTGTGAACTGTATGAACTGTATCGCGAAGTAGACGTAGTTAAGAGAATCAAAATGACGCGATTACTCTGGCTAGGACGTGTTAGTAAAATAGATCAGAGCGAACCAGTGCGAAAGGTAATCGAACACGCACGCGAAGTTCATTGAAGTATGGGGCATCCTAGACTTCGCTGGAGAGACCGAGTTGAAGAGCTCCTGCGAGATTTTGATATTACCAACTGGAAGAAAATGTGTAAATGTCGAGTCGGTTGAAGAGATATGTTAAATGTAACCCTCCGGAGTTGTAGGTGGACGTCTTAAGTTATTAAGTAAGTAGAGCTGGGATCCGTGTAGAATATTTAGAAGATGTTTGATAGTGAATTTATTCGACCTTTAGGACTACAGCAAAAGTTTTCTTAAAATTAAAAATTTTAAATTTCCTATTTTGTACGTTTGTATTTATATTTATTCAAGCTCAATACCATTCTATATCTTTATTCATAAAAGGATGTGAGAGGTTTGAGAAACAGTTTATCATACAAAAAAATTCTCTCAAACCTCTCACAACTTCTTATGAATAAGGCAGATAGTTATTAGTAGAAGGGAGTTCCTTAACGCACGTTGCTGGATGGGGTCTAAATGAAAAAAAAAATATTAAACAAAATTTTTTAACACTATTATGCTACAACCCAGTATTATCAACTATATTGTTTACTTTTGCTTTGGTTTGTGTCTAGACTAACATATGTTGGGGAATTTTCTGTTTAATGGGTAGTTTTCTAGGTGGCGCCTGTAACCAATTATTAGTATATATTGTAGTTTTGAACCTAATATAAATAAATTTAGAAAACCCAAAGTGAAAAAAGTTTATAAAAACAAAGTTCACATTTTTTAAAAAATAACTTTTTCTTCAAAAAATACACCTTCTCTTAAAAAAAATAATTTTTCTTACAAAAATTCCTTTTCTTAAAAATAAAATAATATCTTTTCTTTTCTTTTCTTGAGATAAGTAGACTCTGAAAATAAGTACATTTTCTTAAAATAAAAAAAGTACTTTTTTGTAAAAAAAAATGCATACTCTTATGGCTTTTTTCTTACAGAAAGTACTTCTTCTTAAGAAACATTAGCTTTCAATAAAAGAAGTACCTCTCTTTTAAAAAGGATCTTTTCGGGAATATATATTATACATATTCTTACAAAAAGGACTACTCCTATTTACTATTCCTATGAATAAGTATAAACTAATTTAATTAAGTAACTATGTATACTTTAAGCTGCTACTCTGTAAGGAACTATTGCCCATAGACTGAATAAATGAAATGAAAATATAATTTTTTTAAAAAAAGATTACGTTCCATAAAAAAAATTTTTCTTAAAAAAAGTTTTCCAAAATTCATCAAATGCAATGATATAGCAATAGATCCTATATCAGATGTAGCCACAGATCTTCCTCAGCGGTTGTTGGGAATGTTTTTATTGCAAAATTCATCAAACTAAATGCAAACGAAATCTCATTTCAATTGAGAAATTCCTACTACCAAAATGTTCAAGAAATATCTTCATCAAAACACACAAGCAAACATTTGCAAAATCTTCTATCCATCTCCAGAAAACCACAAGTTCCCATTAGACATGATTTTTGTTGTTGCCTAAAAGACATGTTTGTTTAAATGTTGTGTTTCTTTAATTTGTTTTTAAAATCCCCTTCCTGCATGAAGTAGATTATTGGCAAATAATCTACTTCAAATCGTAACGTCTAACACTTCTACACTTTTCGGATTATTTGTATTCTCTGTGGGCGCCTTGGACAATCTGGCGTTATCCGATAGATTCACGCACAGCTGTCTAACATCAATGTATGGGTAATTTTAGAATAAGTCAATCAAATTTTTAGATCTGTCAAGGTGAAAGGTAAAAAAAACCACATTGAAATTAACTTGCAGGCGCAACACTTTGATGAAATCTTTCGTGTTTTCTTATTCTTCTTGAAGAGGAAAAAGGGAAATCTGGATAAATGCCAGCTGTAGAAAATAATAAATTTCTTTAGTGACATCTTAAATGAAGTCAAACAAACCAAAAAACAAAAAAAAAACTAATATGACAAGATGACACAACATAATCCAGTACACAAAATGTTGGGTGATCTCACATACGTATCTGGGGAAACAATTTAAAGATAGAACCTACAAAAAAATTGGATTAATGTAAAACAATTTAGAGTAGTATAGGAATTTCGATAGTAATATTAGTAAAAAACAAGACTGCAATTTGAAGAGCGACTTTTAAAAAGACTTTAAAACCTTGAAGCTATGACTCAACTTGCCAATCCGCACTGAGCATTTCAGTGAACATAAACGACTTCTGAAAGATTTGAACTGCCTATGACTTTTGGGATGAAACTTTTATATCAATGTTCCAATATATGTTATGAATTGTAATTGTTAAAATTGTATCGGTTAGAGGCAAGTATATCGGTGCCCATCAAATGTCCGTATCAAGTCAAAGTTTTGAAAAAATCAATTTTTACCAATTCTCAGATTTTCCTGCACTTTTTTTAAAAACAAAAATTTTCACTGTTTTTAGCATAACTTCAAGCTACTCCGAATTTTTCGCTCACACTGTTTGGCAAAATTGTAGCCATGGTAAAGCTGAACAACTTTTGGGAACATATTAATACAGTCTGTATGTGCATAGTCACCCTAAATAGCTCATAAATACCCCGTTGTACTATTTTAAAATTGGTCCTTTGCATGAATACATATTTCATCATTTCTCGAGAACGACTCGTCCGATTTTGTCCAAATAAATTTATTAAAATTTAGAATAGAAACGCCTTCAATTTATTCCTATGCGATTTGTCAGTGTAATTAACAATTTCGCAGTTATAAAAAAAAGAATGGTAAAAAAATCAAAAAGTATTGAATAGTTTAGAGAACTTATTTCACTCTTTTTCCGCTCCCAAGTAGAGACTCTGAGTAAAAGAAAGAATGGCAAAAAAAGTCAAAAAGTATTGAATAGTATAGAGAACTTAATGTCGTCTTATTCCGCTCTCATATAGACAGCCTGAGTAAAAGCGCATAAACGAGTCTTATTATCTTTATAGAATATTTCAATATAGATGCACCATTTTGACAATGGTATTACATAAAACAGTACAAAAAGCATAAATATTTCAAAATGCATCAATGTTTAACATCAAAATTGTGAATCGACTAAGTTACGATTAATAGAGTATAATATATTTTGAGTCATACGCCATATGTCGCCAGTACTTTTGAGTCGTACAATTCGTTCCATGAGTTCTCTATAATATTCAATACTCTTTGGCGACGACGACCTGCTTGTTTGTTTGCTGCCGCTACATCAATACCATCATACTTATTTTCAGGCAGTGACTATTGTTGTACAACAACTACGTATGTGATGCTAACGCTGTGTGGTGTTTGTGTGTGTTCACTTTGTTAGATTAACCTACCGGTGCCTACAAAAATATTCAAAAATATTTTTTTGCTTCAAAAATTTAAATTTTTTATTATTAAAAAAACAAGGAGCGTACGAAACAGCAACACGTGTAAAGATTTATTAGTTTATCCTAAAGTCACAGGAGCTAAGAACAAAATGAGACATTGATCATAAAAATCGATGGACGCGTTTCGCGATACCAATTTAGTGAAGGTATCTCATTTTGTCAAGAATTGTGATATTTTTCTTGGGTTGCATATAATGAGAAATAATCGGTGTTTCAGTGAGATTGCATTTTTTAAAATTAGTGTTATTTCTTCTTTGCGGAAGTGGCAACTCTGAAATTTGGCAGCTGTTATATATTTTTATTCCGATTATTAAAAATGGACCGCTTTACGAAAAAACAACGCGTTATAATTGCGAAAACTTCTTACAACAACTTTGAAAGTTATGCTGAGACCGCTCGCAAACTTCGAAGAATTTTCAGTCGTGAAAGTGAAACTAATGTGTCAACCATTCGAGGAGTGGTCAAAAAATTTTAAGAAACTGGGTCTGTTATGGACAGTACAACTCCTGTCTGTGTCGAGATTGTCACCGAAAACTCGAAAACATCAATTCGGCATCGTTCTCAACATCTTCAAATTTCACGAAGCACTACGCAGTGAATTTTGACAAACGACCTTCACCTTTATGGGTACAAATTTCAGCTTACTCAGGAGCTCAAACCAGCAGACCATGGAAAGCGCCGGCAATTCGTGCGATTCGAGCAAATTTTCAAAAAAAAAGTCATCTCTCCGATGAAGCTCATTTCCCTCTAAATGGCTCCAGAAACTCCTCATGTAATCCATGAGAAACAAATGCACCCACAACGAGCAACTGTCCGGTACGGATTTTGGTCAGGCGACGTGATTGGACCTTACGTTTTTTGAAGATGAGGCCAAAATTGCAGTGACTGTGAACGGTATTCGTTACAGGAACAAGAAAACGTAGTTCTTGTGGTCTCAACTGGACGGTATGGATCTGGACGACATGTGGTTTGCACAAGACGGGGTCACCTGCCAGATCGCGAGTGAAACATTTATTGCGGCAACGATTTCCAGAACATTTTAAAATAAATAACTGGTTTCCCATTACATCCCAGTGAAGGAATTAGGGAGAGCTTCTCACAACTACTGAGCTGGGTGCTTTCTAGTTTTATACTCACTGATTGGGACCCACAGTTTTACCGAATCCGAACGGTATTTTGAGAATTTTTTTCATGTCTAAATACTCGATAGTGTCGCCATCACTATGCGAGGTGAGGGCAGCTGAAAGAAATTTTGAGGTGGTCAGAGCAGCGATCGAACCCAGGATCTCATGTACAAGAGGCGCGCACACTAACTACTGCACCACCGACGGCCAACCAGAACATTTTATCTCAAGAAATTCTGAAATCAACTGGCCACCAGGATCATACGATTTAATGCCGTGCGATTTATTTTTCTGGGGTGTTGTGAAATCTCGGGTTTATGCGAATCAACTAGAAATAAGTCCTGAGCTCAAATCTTAGATTCAACTCGTCAACGATGAGATACAGCCACATCTCTGTGAAAAAGTCATGGGAAATTTCACGAAGAAAGTAATGGACTGTCATCGGAGCCGTGGGGGCCATTCCAAGGATAGTTTATTCCATAATTAGTCGGAACAAGTCTTCTTTACAATTTAATAAAAAAATCACAACTATCTCAAAAAATACGGGTTTTTATTTTAAAATTAAAAAGCGCACTTTTTTAAAATTTCCGTAAATATTTCACAATTTCTTTAAAAAAATTTTCACATTTTGATACATAAACTCCTTGACAATATAAATTCGAAACATTATTCTGTAACCATCGTTAGCAAAAAAATATTCCCTTACTACTTATATAATTTTGAATCGCACAACATTTTCATATACAAATTTAATTAAATTCTGTTTATAGTCCTTGTCCAGCCATTCACAATTTTAATGGCCTGAATTAATTGAAAATTATGTAAATATTCAGTTTTAATTGTTGTTTACAAACCTTTTATTTTGAACACAGCTGTCAAAATGACAAGACCCATAAACATTAATTTCATATGCATCGACATTTTATCAATATACAACTTTGTCTCACAGTGAGGGGGCGGAGGACAGGAAGGAATTTACTTCTTTTGTTATTCTAGAGGAAAAAGTTTACGAATTGTTTGTTTATTGTTATTTGTCTGCTATTAACGCAATTAAATGCAAACAAAATGTTGATTGACACCTTCGTAATGTGGTAGAACGCGCAAGCAAACACTAAACCGCGCGGCGCTGAAAGTCTACACAATTGTACTCAAAAATGTTGACACTTGTGTTAGCACAAAATTGCTAATAAATTGTCAAGAAAATAATTTTTTTTTTAAATTTTCTACTCTTTCTTGTACTAAATTAAACGGCTTTTTTTTTGTTGAAAGAAATTTTTTACCGAAAATGTTTCAATTTTTCCGATATTCTATTCGAGTATTTTGTTCACGATGCAAACGCTATCTAATTTGAAGAACTACTGATTGTAACGTTCAGCACTAAAGGCCGATGAAGCTCTGCTAACTAACACACAACGCACAAGCAAGGAAAACACGAAAAGCGTTCGTCAGGGATGAAACACAATTGTACTTTACATAGACAGATACAGTGTTAAGTGTTAACTGTAACAGATAAAGCCGTAGGTAGCGAAGCAATAATTTCATTATTGAATTAAACACGTTTTGTTAATTTTTAAATGCTGGAAAGTTTAAGATTCACTAAAGATGACGTTGTTATTTTTCTACAGAAATATCAAAATTTTTCTTTAAAAGTACTGTAATTTTTCTACAGAAGCTTAGTAATATATTTATAGACAACTTTGTAATGTTCGCAAAGGCAACTTTTTAATCTTCTATAGACAACTATGTAATTTTTCTATGGAAATCGGTAACATTTTTCGGTGGCAATGTTTAAATTTTTCTGTGGAAAGCGATGTAAAAACTGATTTTTCTATAAAAAAAAAAAACCACATTTTTATAGAAAACCTTTTTAATTGTTATACTGAAAACTTTGCGATTTTGCAACAGAGACACTCCTTTGTGTCGTGTCTATAAAACAAACTATTTACTTTTTTACAATTTTTGTGTGTATGTTTTAAATTTTTCTGTAGAAAACTGTGATTTTGCAATAGAAAATTTTTAAATTTCTCTATAGAAAACGTTACAAATTTTCTTCAAAAAACTTTGCAATACTTGTAAAGAAACTTTGAAATTTGCTTACAGAAAACTGTTCGAAAGTTTTTTCTACTAAAATTTGTAAATTTTTTGTATAGAAAACTTTATTTTTTGTATACAAAACACTGTAGTTTTTTCTCTAGAAAGATTTAAATTTTTGTATAAAAGACTTTTACTTTCTTTATAAGCAAAACTTTATTTTTTCTGTATAAAATGTTTGATTTATTTTTATACTTATACACTTTAAAATTTTTCTACAGGTACATTTTTTGACTAAAGTTTATTCATTTTCTATAGAAAACCTTATAGGTGTTTTGTGTGTAGAAAACTGTTGTTGCTTATAGGAACTCTGACATTTTTCTATACAAGTTTATTATTATTCGATTATTAACATAACTGTATTTATTTCTATAAAACGTTAAATTTTTTCTGCAGAAAACTATGAAATTTTAACATGGGCTGAAGTTTTTCTATACAAAACTGTAGTTTTCTGTAGACTCTTACACTTCGTGTTTTTCAATAGACGACACAAATTTTTCTATATAAAACTTTGTAATTTCCCCATAATATAACATTTTTACATTTTTTAAAACTGTTTGTAAGTTTTTTGTACTAATGTTTGTCCATTTTCTTAAAAAACTTTATAGTTTTTTATTGACAACTTTTGTAGTTTTCCTATGGAAAGCCTTTTAATTTTGTATAAATTTGATTAAAGTAATTTAATTATTCTATAAAATGTATTTTTTTGTTAAACAAATGGGTATTGTTTTCTCAATAACGTGTTTAATTTTTGCCGTGGAAAACTTTGTAATTTTTGTATAAAAAAGTTTTGTAATTGTAATGTTTCTGGCCGCCGGTGGTGCAATGGTTAGTGTGCGCGGCTCTTGTACAGGAGATCCAGGGTTCGAACCCTGCTCTGACCACCTTAAACAAAAAATTTCTTTCGGCGGGGGTCACCTCGCATAGTGACGGCGACACTATCGAGTATATAGCCATGAAAAAGCTTCTCAAAATACCGTTCGGAATCGGTGTAAAACTATAGGTCCCAATCAGTGAGTGAAAACGGGAAAGCGCACAGCTCAGTGATTGTGAGAAGTTCTCCCCGGTCCCTTCATGGGATGTAATGGGAAACCATTTATTTTATTTTATTTTATGTTTCTATAGACAACTTTTGATTTTTTTATAAAGCTGTTGCAATTTTTCTATAATAACGCTGTAATTTTCCCATAACACTTGAAACTTTTCGAAATGTTAACATTTTTCTATTAGGATCAGTTTAGATTTGTTATCGCTGGTTTGTAAGTTTTTTGTCGTAAATATTGTACATTTCCTACAGAAAACTATGTAGGTTTTTTATAGAGAACTGTGTCTATAGATTGCTTTTGACTTTTTCTATAAGACGTATTATAATATAAACTGTAAATAAAAGTTTTAATTTTTTTCTGTAGAAAACTGTAATTTTTTGGTGGAAAGCTTTGTTATAAATATATAGAAAACTTTTGTGATGTTTGTATAGAAAACTTTTGTAATTTTTCTGTAGAAAAGTTTTGTAATTTTTCTATAGAAAACTTTTGTAAATTTTCTATAGAAAACTTTTGTATTTTTTCTTTTTGATGTGTTAACATCTATAGCGGCGTATAGGGACTAAATCTATCAAACTCAACACATGCAAACAACACACAGACAGGTTTTCTGCTGCTGCTAAAACCAGATTTTATGCTGCTGCTAAAACCAGATTTTCTGCGACTGTGAAAGAGAATAATGACGTGTTAAACAAAAATGAGCGAGCAGAGAGCATTGAAAGAGTGGTGTGGCAGGGGTAAGGCAAACGAAATTGAGTCTATAGTGTATGTATTAACATAATAATGTATGTTTGTACATGTACCTGTTGCTGTTGTTGAACGGAGATATAAAGCATAGCCACGCAAAATTTAATTTGCAAGCTTGCGCAGTCGGCGTTATGGTGACACACTAATACGTCAGCTACTTCGTGCAAAGTATGTGTGATGTTGTGTGTTTGGGTGTTTCGTTGCTGTTGATATGGCAAACATGTGGTTATGTGACACACGTATACGTCAGCTACTTCGGACAAAGTATGTGTGATGTTGTGTGTTTTGTTGTTTCGTTGTTGTTGCTATGGCCAAACAAAGCGAGTCATTTGGTGTTCAGCATTGTCCGGTGTATACAAAAACAGGTAGAAATGGCGTTAAGTTCGGCCGGGCCGAAGTAAACTATTATTTTTTATTTTCCAATGTAACATTTACTAATGTGTTCATAGAAATGGAACAGGTACCGTGTAGCAAAAAGGGTGTTAACACATCATCCATGAGTTCGAACACTCATTGATTTTTTTCTTTTTCTTTTAATTTTTCTATAGATAACTTTTGTAATCTTTCTATAGAAATTTTTTTAATGTTTCTATAGAAATCTTTTATAATTTTTCTATAGACAACTTTTGTAATTTTTGTACTGTAATTTTTCGGTAGATAGCTTTTGTATTTTTTTGTAGAAAACGTTTGTAATTTTTCAATAGATATCTTTCGTAATGTTTCTATAGGAAAATTTTCTAATGTTTCTATAGAAAACGATTTAAATTTTTTTTGTAGAAAACTTTTGTAATTTTTGTATAGATAACTTCTGTAATGTTTGTATAGGAAGCTCCTGTTATTTTTCTATAAATAACTTTTGTAATGTTTCTATAGAAAGTTTTTGTAATTTTTCTATAGAAAACTTTTGTAATTTTTGTAGGCAAAACTTTTACAATTTATCTTTAAAAAATTTTTGAAATTTTTCTATAGATAACATCTGTAATTTTGTATAGAAAACTTTTCGAATTGTTGTAATTTTTCTATAAAATTTTTTTTTTATAATTTTTTAAAGAAAACTTGTGATTTTTCTATAAAAAACTTTGTAATTTTTATTTAAAAAACTTTTGAATTTTTGTGTATAAAACGTGTCGAAAGTTTGTATTTCATCTGTACTTCGGATTTTTTCTATAGAAGACTCTTTTTTTTATCAAACCGACACTGTTAGCGAAGGAAACTTGAGATAGTGGAGGGTGGAGGAAGGAAAATTGAGATAGTGGAGGGTGGAAAGAGGGAGTAGTGTCTGTTGACATTTGCGTTGAATGTTTGTATGTCACAATTGGTAGGAAATACACTAGCCGATAGTTTATTCCACATACGGACTGTACAGCTGAAGAACGAATTTAATTTTAATTTTTCTGCAGAAAATGCGGTAATTTTCCCATAAAACTTAACATTTTACCAAACTGAACTTTTTCTATAGCGAATTGTTTACATTTTTATAGCTGTTTCCAAGTTCTTTGTGTTAAATATTGTACATTTTCTATAGAAAACTGTATTGGTTTTTTAGAAAACTTTTTAGTGTGGCTATAGAAAGCTTTTAGTTTCCATTTTTCTATGACTCAAATTTTTCTTAAAGCAAACTGAACTTTTTCTCAGTAAAACGCATACTTTTTTTCTGCAGAAAATTGTTGAAATTTTTGTACAGAAAATTTATATAATTTTTCTATAGAAAACTTTTGAAATTATTCTATAAGTAAATTTTTTAATTTTTCTATAGAAAACATTGTATTTCTTCTACAGAGATCTTGTATATTTTCTAACGCTGCAACTTTCTAATACTTGAAACTTTTTTAAACTTTGCAATTTTGTATAAAACACTTTGCATTTCTTCAGTAGAAAACTTTGAATTTTTTTCTATGGAATATTTCGTCATTTTTGTTACGGAAGACTGTAATTTTCCTATAGAAAACGCTGTAAATATTGCACAAAACTTGACATTTTTTTTACAAAATTTTGTAATTTTTCTATAGAAAACTTAGTATTTCTTCTGTAGGAAACTGTGTATTTTCTAAGGAAGGATTCGTAATTTTGTTTTAAATTTTTCGATAGAAAATTTTTTTTCTATGTAATGGGATGGGGGTAAATGAAAGAAAGTAAACAACTTTTGATATAACACTATTATGCTACAACGCAGTATTATCAACTAAATTGTTTAGTTTTGCTTTGGTTTGTGTCTAGACTAGAGAAATTTCTTATTTAATGGGAAGTTGTCTAGGTGGAGCATGTAACCAATATCTAGTATATATTGTAGTTTTGGACGCAATAAAAATTAAATTTAAAAAGCCAAAGTGAAAGAAGTTTAAAATAAAAACATTTTCTTAAATAAATGCATTTTCTTAACAAACATAAATTTAAAAAAAAATACCTTATCTTAAAGAAGTGCCTTTGCTTAAAAAAAGTATATTTTCTGACCAAATGTACCTTTTCTTAAAAAATATATATATTTTTTAAACAAATACATTTTCGTAAAAAAAATATTTTTTTAAAAAAAAGGACCTCTTCTTAAAAAAGTAAATTTTCTTACAACAAATTGCCTTTTCTTTAAAAAGTATCTTTTTTGTGAAACAGAATGACTTTTCTTGAGAGAAGCACCTACTCTTAAAATTTACCTACTCTTGGAAAAAAGTACCAACTCTAAAAGAAATTCCCATTTCTTAAAACAAACATATTGTTCAAAAAAATACCTTCTCTTAAAATAATTACAAAAATTCCTTTTCTTAAAAGTACTTTTTCTTAAAAATAAAATAATACCTTTTCTTTTCTGGACATAAGTGGTCTTTCTGAAAAGAAGTAAATTTTCTTAAAAAAATATCCTTTTCCTAAAAAGAGTGCCACTTCTTGAAAAACTACGTGTTCTTAAAAAAGTACGTTTTTGTAAAAAAAATATGGCTTTTTCTTACAGGACGTACTTCTTCTTGAAAATTGTAAATTTTCTTAAAACAATTACAGCAGACAGTTGTCCGAGGCCCTCGGCCACGGACTGTCCCTTCAGGCTGTGTCAGAGACACGGCCATTAAGTTTAACGTAGAATACGCCATCCGATAAGACAGAAAACATATATAACAATAAATTCATTTGCTTATATTATTTATCATTTATTGTTATATATGTTTTCTGTCTTATTGGATGGCGTATTCTACGTTAAACTTAATGGCCGTGTCTCTGACACAGCCTGCAGGGACAGTCCGTGGCCGAAGGCCTCGGACATCTGTCTGCTGTAATTTTTATATTTACCAACGGCATTTGATTCAAGTCCGTTTAAAAATAAAATATTATGTTCAATTTTTTTAAACTTAATTTAATTTATGTATTTTAATTAATATTTTTATTGAAATAAGTTCTGCGAATGTTGAGAGGGCCGCCCTAATATTAAAAAAGGTTTACCTTATCGAGTCTTCGCATTAGCATTCGGGCGTTGTGTGAAAGCTTTACGCTTTACAATTCAAAATTAGTGTTACAACAGCTTTATTGAAGCTTTCGCAAAAAAGCTTTATTACTTTAGCTTACTGTTTGTTTCACTTTTTACTAGATACATGTTGCCAAGCAACATTAGCTTGCTGTTCGTTTCACTTTTTACTAGATACATGTTCCTAAGCAATGTTGAGCAACCAAAAACACTCAACCAAACACCACACATATGTTTGAGTGTATGTTCAATTTTCATTTGAGAAATTAAAATACTAGAAATATATCAACCAATATGAAATGTATATCAAACGAAAGATAACATCTTCATTTACCTACAAAAAAAATTTTAAAATAATTCATCTAGCCGTTTCCTCAAATTCAATGAAATAAAGATTACAACAATAAAAACCTGACATGACTCCTCATACCGTAAGGTAAGACGTATTCTACGTCAAAAAACATTAGCTTTTATTAAAAGTAGTGCCTCTCTTTAAAAAATAACCTTTTCGGGAAAATATAATACATATTCTTATAAAAAGGACATAAAAATATCCTTTTTTTTTTAAAAAATGCATTCTATAAAATAAAAATTTTTCTTAAAAAAGGTTTATCATAAGTTAAATTAATTAATAAATACAATTTTAATTAATAAACACAATTTAATTTTTAAATAAAAGTTTATCATTTTACAAAACATACATAATTTGTTAAAATTCCATTTAAATTATCGTATTTTTCAACGGGCGATTTAGGCGTGTTGGAACTAAAAAACGATCAGTGTTTGCAATGGAAACTGATTAAAAAACAGTTGCACTACGGAAAAGTGTGTGTCATAATTCCTTACAAACTTATAAGCAGTTTATACTTCTAAAAAATATATAGTCGTATAACAGAAAACGGCGACTATCGACGACGGATGAACCACGAGCTGTATAATCTGTATCCCGCCATCGAAGTAGTTACGTGAATCAAAATAGCGGGATAACACTGGCTACACCATTTTAGTAAAATGGATAAGAATAAACCAGTGCAAAGGGTATTCGAATACGTACACGAAGGACATTGGCAAATATATCGCTCAAGACTTAGCTGGAAATATCAGGTGGAGGATTGTTTACGAGACCTTGGTGGTTCCAACTGGTGGAGAAAAACTGAAGATCGATCCGGTTGGAGAAACATATTATACTCATTTTGTAAGACGCTTGACCTCCCTGGGTTGGTTGAGGCCACCTACGTAAGTATGTTCAAACTCTGTTTTTTTTTTATAAATTGTCTTACTATATACTTGGAATACATTTCTCGGGCGACTTTGATTTGAGCTTGAAATGCCTTTACACTTTATTTTACCATCCCTGATGAGGCTGGCACTTTTATCATAATACCAATCGTGTGTGTATACGATGCCCAGTCTTTCCGCCACGCTGCTGCTTTCGCACCAATTCAGCCCCAGTAACCCAGTATGTCATTCAGGAAGGGGGGTGGACATCAACAATTCAACCCCTCTCTGGGATGGGGTATTTAATGAGGGCGCTTTATTTCAAATCTAAAACATTTTTCGCCTTGCACGACAAGTGTTGTTTTCCATGTTAGATTTCTGTCGAAATCTACAGGAATCTTCAAATTACAAAAGATTTGTTATGCTCGTCCTTGCATGCGTGAGTGTGCGTGTTGTTGCTGTTTGACACAAAAGACACCACGACAAAGGAATAGAGAAAAGCTTCAAGGATTTTACGTTGGTGAAAATTGGCGCCAAATTGTCGTCTGGATGGAAATTGTGTATATGTTGCAGCCACATTGGCGCCATAAAGTACAGGATTAAAGGATACAACTTTTTGCTGGAAATTGTTAACAGAAAGCTTTTGCGAAATCTGCACTAGGCATTTTACAGCATATATTGGCAATTTGCTACAGGAATATGTGAGTTTTATTTCATTGGAAACTATTGCTAATTTCCATTTAAAGTCCTTAAAGGAAAAGCTTTTGAAAATTATAGAAACAGGAACACCAATTACATACTTTAATAAGGATTAAAGAGGGCTTATGGCAATTTTCTATATGGAAATATTAGAAAATAAAAAATGTTTCTAAAGAAGACATGTTAATGTTCCAAAGAAATTTTAAAAAGAAAACACAGGCTCGAAGCACTGGCTGTCTGATACAATATGTCTGCTTTTCTTAAGGATAATCGTAATGATACAGGCTAATTTTAATGGCACATATTTTCACCATGAATAGAGTTGGGTTTGCCATACGGAAGACCAATTTTTTTACGAATGAAGGTCGCAGTTTGGTAGAAATTATCATTTGGGGTGATTCAATAGGATTCCAGATTTTCGTTTATAAATAAAACATACAAAATTTGTCAAAATATTATTGCTTCATTTCGTCATATTTTTTGTCCTCTGGCATTTATGTATGAAACAAAATATCCATTAAATACCCACCACGACTCCTCGGAAAACACAGGATGCGTGTATCAAAATTGCCATGACTTTTTCGCATACTTCGGGTTGCATACCATTTATATTGCATATGTTTTCGTTTTTCCGCTCTGGAATCATCTGGGGCATATTGGTATAGACCACACTCCAGACAAATAAGTTCAATGGTATCAAATCGTATGATTTTTGCGGACATTTGACCTCAAAGTTTCGTGAGATAAAACGTCCTGGGAACTTCTGGCAACTTCTGGGAACATCTTCTTCATCTTTTTCTGGGAACATCTTTGTTTGTGATACAAATACAGCTGTATTTGGAGCACTGTTTACTTAATTTTTTTTAACAGCTATGCTTCGTCGAGAGGAAAATTATAAAAGAGGGACAAAGAAAGTTCTCGGCATAAGATTATGTTGGTTCAAGAATACACCCTGAAAAATAGCGACCCCAGCAACATATTGCAGGAACCATGTACATGGTTGCAAGCTTTGTTTTCGTGAATGGAATTCTGATGCTTGTTATTTCTATATTGTCTGTCACGTTTTTGTTTTCCTCAGTTTTCAACAAACAAACCCACGAAAACATACATTATAACATATTAATCAGTGTATCCCAAACATGTTATATTGAATAGCAAACACAATGCGTTTGGACACAAGTATTCTATATTTGCGACAAACTACAAACATTTTACATTTGCATTCAAACAAAAAAAAAATAGATTTCAGCGTGTATAACTGTATTTTTGCATTATTCTTGCAGTCAGTGATCAATAAAACTACCTGAATGCCTGTATAAATGAGTTGAGTGTTTATGTTGATTGATCTGTTTCGTTTTAGTTTCATGGATTCAGTCCCCAATCGTTCGTTTAGCAGGAAGCACCCGAATGCTTCGACGTAAGTATATGGATCTTTGGGATGAAACACGCATATGGCTCCACGCAAAGGTATGCATCTTTGCAAGCAAGCATGCTAATGTTTGCATTTAAATATAAGTGAGTTTTTTACTTTATATTCATATTTGAAATGTGTTCCAAACATATACATGGTTCTTGCAGAATGTGTGTAAGAGAATATGTTACAGAGTTCATGTTTTTTGTAGTGTAGTTGTAATTTAAATTGTTTCCGTGTGTGTGTGCTCAGTTCCAAAAAAAATACTGCAGTTAATGGAGTAAAATCAACACTGCATACAAACATTTTATCATCTTTGACTAACGATCAGACATAATTTAAACTCTGAATTCTTTTTTAGGTTAATAGTTAATTTCATTTAAACTATGATCAAGTGAACATATGATTTTGACAGAAAACAAGAAGAAGAGCAAACACAAAACTTATTTAATTGTAAATGTGAACAATTATTATCGCCATCCTACACGCTGAAAAATAACGGCCTATCTAACATATTCTCCCAAACATAATCTGCAGGAACCATACATATGTTTGGAATATACTTCAAACATTTATATGTTTGCAAGTCCCAAACATACTTGTATTTAAATGCAAACAGTATCATGTTTTCTGGCAAACATGTGTGCTTTTGTGTGGAAACATATGCGTTCTTCATCCCAAACATCCATATACTTACGTGGAAGCTTTAGCGTGTTTCTCCCAAACCTACATATATTTACGTGGAAACATATGCGAATTTCCTCCCAAGTGAAATACAATTTAGAAACGAATTGTTCTTCGATTTCAATATATATGTATTATTTATTATAATTAATTTTACCAATATAAATCAACATTTATAAATAATTAATACAAGAAATTAATCGATTTAAAACGGCCCTTTTTACATTTATTTGGATATTGTTGTCTCTCACGTTTTTTTTTCAGAAGGTTTCAGCTATGCGTTGGTACACAAGCAAGATATTTGCATACAAATCAAGTTCATGCAAGACAAGCGTGGATTAATTACTTGTGTTTTTTTTATTATACTTATTTCACAAATGGTCCACCGTTCCGATTTTCTCAGTAAAGGCTCGTACAGACGAAGGTCTTTACGTTGTTGTCCTTTCCAGTTTCTTTCCTCAAAATCGTTTCTCACTTTGATAGCACACATGCATTCGTATGTACGAAACACATACACAAAAATCAAAGTAACATTACAAACCATTTAACCGTTCGAGCCTTCGTTTATTCGTTTTTCACTGATCAAGCGCTTTTGAGATCCTCTGTCTGACTGAATACATGGAACTAAAACGCAATACACCAGGCAAAAGAAAAAACACTTCATCTGCAATTTGCACGCACATTCAGGAATATTTATGACTCACTGACTGAGAAAATTATGCAAAACTACAGATTCACTCTTACAAGATAGAGTATCTCGTTGTCCCTCTTTTATTCTCTTGCTCTCGAGAGAGCATAGACAGTGCAACAAACACAGCTGTATTTGTATCACAAACATAAATATATGTGGGTCGCAAACATATACATTATAACATATTAATGATTGTATTTCAAACATGTAATATTGAATAGCAAACACAACGTGTTTGGACTCAAGTATATTATATTGGCGACAACCCCAAACACACTTTATATTTGCATCCAAACAACAAAAAAATACAGATTTTTCAACGTGTAGTTGAAATAACAATTAAAACGTATAATTTAACACGTACTGCAGTTATAACTTTATTTCTGCTGAAATACTTTACAGTTTCATTAAATGTTTTGTAGTTAATCACTTCAATTTTCTTTTGCAAACATAACCTGTTTGTAGTTTTCCGCAAATATAGTATACTTGTGTCGAAACACATTGTGTTTGCTGTTCATTATAACATGTTTGGGACACAATGATTAAAAACTTATAATATATGTATTTGTGACCCAAATGTGGATTTGTTTGTTGAAAGCTGTTGATAACCTGGTGTCTGTCACAAATAACAACCAAAAAGCTGCATATCTTCAATTCACAAAACAATGTTTGCAAACATGTACATGGTTCCTGCAATATGTTGCTGGGGCCGTTATTTTTCAGCGTGTAGGAATACCGGTTATTTTTCGTAGCATTTGCCACTGTTGCTATTAAGGTAGTAAGATTACTTGACAAAGCATTGAAAGCCTCTTTTCGTATTTAAAGTCTGATCAAACATACATCGAAATCAACTGTGTAAGTTTTTGAAAAAAATTTTGGAAAACGTATTACACTAATTCAACCGATTTACACTAATTCGGGTCCGACGAATGGAACTGCATCAATAGTTTTTTGGTCTATAATGCTGATTTCATAAAGAATTTTTTTTTAATTAACGCTGCTATTTAGAGCTAATTTTTTGAGACAAGTTCATACATATGTCACCATTACTTGAGAACGCCTCATCGAATTTTGTTTAAACAAATTTGGAAAAATTAACAATTACAATACCTTTAATCAATACATATACTATTTCCCAAGATAAGCCACAGTTTCACAGTTATAAATACATTTCTGAAGAAAAAATAATAATTTTTTGCTTAAAAAATTAAAATTTTTTAGGAAAAAATTTTTATAAAACCGTCATTATAGCGCAAAAAACTAATGATGCACTTCTAGTCGTAGGACTTAAATCCGGACTGCAAATCCGTTGAGTCCACTACTGTTTTTTTCTCGTCTTGCACGGTGTTAGCAATTTAAATAATCGAACAAAACCTAAACAAAATTTAAAAAATGCGTGTCATGAATTGCGTCAGGCAATAGGACGGTAGTTTACCTAAGGTTTCATTTTCGCATTGGACAACGTCTGGTGGTAATTCACTCAATCTCCTTATGAACACTGATTTCCATGGCAACAAGCTGAACTCCTCATAGATCAAAAGAAGCAATTTAAATTGTTACTAAACCAAGGCTTAAATGGGCTATCGGCAGCTTCAAACACTTTAAGTCTTCCCCAGCTCGACAAGGTATCACCATCGCAATTTTGGTATGTGGCCGATCTATTGATCGCCTACATGCTGAAAAATATCGGCCCAGCAACATATTGCAGAAACCATGTACATGTTTGCAAATATTGTTTTTGTCAATTTGAGATCTGTTGCTTTTTGTTTCTTTATTGCCTCACGTTTTTGTTTGAAGCAATTTTCAACAAACAATGCTATATTTGGGTCACAAATACACATATTATTAACTATTAATCATTGTGTCCCAAATATATTATATTGAATAGTAAACACAATGCGTTTGGACACTAGGATACTATATTTGCGACAAGCTACAAATACGTTATATTTGCACCCAAACAACAAAAAAGGACAGATGTTTCAGCGTGTAGAATTCATAGGAAAATCATTGGCTGCTAAGTAGTATTTGTTGGTAGCCTTTCTCGACATTGAGGTTGCGGTCAATACTATCACTCCTAATGCTATAGTATTGGCGCAATTGACCCTTAAGGTGAACGTCGATCTTACAGGGCTAGTACACCAAATGCTAACCGGGAGACCTGTCATAGCCGGATTAGACACATCGACCTCTACGAGGTATGTTAGCAGAGGCACACCTCAAGAAGGGATCTTGTTACCACTGCTAAGGAACCTTGTTCCGAATGGAATACTGGTCACTCTCGATAATGCTTGTGCAAAAATTGTTGCATATGCGGACGACGCACACTGGTTCAGAATCGATTTCCATCGGCCAAAATTCCATGTCTTTTGATCTAGTAAACAGTTTCAAGTTCTGTAAAAACCCGATTGTAGGGGCAAGGACAACAAAATGAGAAGATAACCTTTATAGCTGTGTACTTACTTTTTTTTTTAAAGTTGTTGAGAAAAAGATAGTTAAAATATTTAGTACAACCGAACTGTATTGGTATAATCCAAACCGAGCTGCCACATTAAAGCGACCCAGTCACTCTTTTTACTAAAAAGAAGTTACATGAGGTGTCAGGGGACACCCGGTTGGAACGAAGTTCCTTTCGCTATATATTATGTACTAGTTAGTTCCAACACGCCTAAAGCGCCCGTTGAAAAATACGATAATTTAAAAGGATCTTTAAGAAAAGATACTTTTTGTAAAATGAAAGGGTTCCAATGTTGGTGCTTGGTATTCTTCAAACGTATGTATAAAGGAATTCTCATTAATATGATGAGTGTGTCTAGATATACATATATTTTTGATGAATTCACCAAAAACATACCAAAACCTTTGCTTATGAAGATCTTGGTAAGATCTGAAATAGCTATACAGACAGGCCTGGTATCATTGGAATATACTTTGTGCTCGACTTTTTTGAAAATAATATAAAGCTAATAAATAAGCTTTATATTAAAAATATCTTGAGCTTGAATAAATTTAGAATATTGTAAGTTTAAAACAAACCGACTAAAAAACTGCCGCCAGGGAAATGATGACAATGATAAATTTTTTTAAGAAAACTTTTTTTTCTAGAATGTATTTTTTTAAAGAAAGGTATATTTTTAAGTCCTTTTGTAAGAATATGTATTATATTTTCACGAAAAGGTACTTTTTTAAAGAGAGGTACTTCTTTTATTAAAAGCTAATGTTTTTTTTAAGAAAAGGTACAATTTTTAAGAAGATTAACTTTCTGTAACAAAAATCCTAGAGTATGAATCTTTTTTACAAAGAAGTACTTTTTTTTAGAACAGGGACGTTTTGAAGAAGTGGTACTCTCTTTAGGAAAAGGCTAATTTTTAAGAACATTTACTTATTTTAAGAAAGACTACTTATATCAAAACAGAAAGAAAAGAAAATGTGTTATTTTATTTTTAAGAAAAATTAATTTTTGTATAAATTTTATTTTTTTGAGGAAAAGTATTTTTTTAATAAATGGCTATTTATAAGAAATTTTTTTAGAATTTGTCCTTTTTTCAAGAATAGGCAAATTATTAAGAGTAGGTACTTATCTCAAAAAAGTTATGTTGTTTCACAAAAAAGGTACTCTTTCAAGAAGAGGTAGTTTTTTAATAATGGGTTTTCAATAAGAGCGCCACAAAAGTTTTTTTAAATAAAATAAAACCGGTTTTAGATACCAATGAAATTCTTTATTCCTGTGAAAGTACGTTCGATGCCATTATGTACAAAAGTAAATCGATAGGGACAGCAAATGACGCCATATTTTTGCCCGCTCTTTTGACATTTCTCTTCAGTAAGGTTTGCCATTTCATCATGGAGTCAGTGGCCTCAACTTTGATTCGGATTTTCATCGGAAAATCATCTTCATCGATGAGGCTCATGTCTGGCTGAATGGCTTCGTCAATAAGCAAAATATGCGTTATTGGTCAGACAGCAATCCACACGTAATCCATGAGTCTTCCGTGCATCCCGAAAAGTTTACGGTTTGGTGCGGTTTATGGGCCGGCGGCGTCATTGGGCCGTACGTCTTCCGTGATGATCAAGACCGGCACATTACTTTGAATGCGAATCGCTACCGATAAATGATAATCGAATATTTTTCGCCCCAATTGGATAATATGGACTTGGACGACATATGGTTCCAACAGGACGGCGCCTCAAGCCACACAGCGAATACCACAATCAATTTATTGGGAACCAAGTTTGGTGAACGTGTTATCTCACGAAATGGCCCAGTCGATTGGCCGCCTCGGTCGTGCGATTTGACGCCGTTAGATTATTTCCTGTGTGGCTACGGCAAGTCTATGGTCTATGCCAACAAGCCAGCGACGATTGATGAACTTCGTACGAATATCGAACGTGAAATTGCAGCAGTATCGGCCGATTTATGCTTGAAAACCGTCGAAAACTGGGTTCAGCGTCTGGACTTCTGCAAGCATGCCCGTGGTGGTCATGCAGAAGAGATCGAGTTCCATACATAATGGCATCGAACGTACTTTCACAGGAATAAAGAATTTCATTGGTATCTAAAACCGGTTTTGTTTTATTTAAAAAAAACTTTTGTAGCGCTCTTATTGAAAAACCCGATATTTGTGCAGATTGTAAGAAAGTACATTCGTCGATGATGATATTGGACGCAGTGGTATTCCCGGTTTGTGTATGTTTGGAAGGCGATATAATCTTGGCGCCAAAGCCGCTGAGCTTATCAATTTACCGTTTTGTCTAAAATCAATATATTCGCATTTGAATAAATCGTTTACCATATCGTCGTCGATCTTCTGTAGTTTCGTCGTCGGATCAATTCTGATTGCCCTGTATGAAGTGTATTCATTTTGCCGTCGTAGTCATAATCATATCATCATGATCATTGGTCATGCACACTGAAAAATAATCGCCCCAGCAACATATTGCAAGAAACATGTACATGTTTGCAAGCATTGTTGTAATAACTTGAAGATTTGCTGCCTTGTTGTCTCTTTGTTGTCTGCCTTGTTTTAGTTTTTAGAGGTTTTCAACAAAAAAATCTACATTTGGGTCTAAAATTCATAAATTATGGCCTATTAATGATTGTGTCACAAACATGTGATATTGAGTAGCAAACACAATGTGTTTGAGCACAAGTATAGTCTATTTACAACAAGCTACAAATGCGTTATATTTGCATCCAAACAACAAAAAATACAGATTTTCAGCGTGTGATCATATCATCCGCGTACCTTTCCAATAGTCTGCGTTTTCCCATATGCAACCAGTATGAATTGTTCCCTTGTGGTGTTACGTATTCCTCTCCTTAAACTCGATATCCTACTCGTCATTCCTGATCTGGCAACCTCTTTTCCCTTTTCATCTGCGAGTGTTCGTCTACATTATCCAATGTCCGCTATAATGTGTAATGGGCATTCGTTCTTCTTATCAATCGCGAGTGCAAATTTTCTCGCAAGAGATAGTAGCTATTTAATCCCCTCCGGGGACTCTATTGTCGTCCCGTCCATAAACCAGCTCTCATTGTATGTGAAACCTAGCTTGCGGAGGACGTCATTTTTCAATTTTCGCAATGTTGGAGTTTACATGGGTTTTTTAAATTTTGCATTAATTTATCTAATGCAAATGCCAAAGAATTACCATTTGTACGCAATGTCAATTAAAAAACTTTGAATTTGCATTTGCTCAGACAATGCAAATGCAGGTTGTGGAATCGGATGTCAATTGTATTGAAATATGGGAATGTTTTTAATTGTTTTGAATTTGTTTGACTGCTGGCAATTCAGTTGTTAAAGTATTTTATATGTAGAGGTTTGTGGCTTCGATAGGTGTTGCCTCGTAGTACTTTCAAATTCAATATTTGAAAACCAAAATTGCTAGAAATGAAGGAAATGATTTGAAAATAACATAGAATAATACATACATAGATAAACTTGTTCTCTCATCTGACGTTTCACTTCACACTCTTCATCGTAGGTTTGTGGAAATGAGAGCAATTAAATTTAAAATTACCTTACACCAGGTGGAGTTAAAAAATATGTTCACTTAACTTTTTCCTGTCGTTTTAGTGTAGAACTGAAAAATTTAAATATATTTTGCACTTTTTTATTGACTTTTATCGTTGGTATACATTTGTATTGTATTTAACACAACGAGTTTGCCACAAAAACACGAAATTGGGTTGTTGTTCCTTTGTTAATCGCTGTGTACTATTGCCACTATCTGGTATTATTGAACCCATATTTTCCACCACCAATGTTTACTTTCCATCGTACCTATGACGTTTAATTTATTGTGCGAATAAAAGCTTCTATGGTATGTATTATTCTATGGAAAATAAGTACAATTGCCAGTGGTATTGAAAGTTTTTTGAATTTGGATTTGGACAGGAAAATCAAATTAAACAACAAATTATTATTGTCATGTAATTAATTTTCCCCATATATGGTCTTCCTCGTTTGTTCGTCCGGTTGAATATGAATTTTTCAAATTCCTTGTCATTGAGCGTGGTCCTCAATCTCAGTTTCATTGTGTTCGATGTTCCCCTTCAATATTTCCATACCCATCGGTGTCCGTGTTATCCCCAGGTTTAGCGTTTTCAAATGAAATTCGCACTTCCTCTCCAGTGTGGCCCTTATCGTGTCCGTTCCGAGCAAGCGTCCTACACCTGTTGTGGTATTCCCCAGGTGGTTTGGAATAATTCCATACTCTTTACAAGAAAGTAAGAAATTTAATTTTCCCGATTGTCTCGCTAGTCTTTTCCGGTGTCAGTAATAATCCTCCAATCCGATGCACGTTCCATCATCATATTCTAGCCTAATACATTGGAAAAAGTTTTCCATGTTGTATTCCGCGCTTCAATAGAGTGTTGATATTGGTTTATCTCCAATATTTCTGGTTGATACAATTATTGGTATTACGACCACTAAACTTATAATACCCAGTACAAGTGTGGCGGTTCATGGTTTGTGTGACCACCTCAATTTTGAGCGAAACCGGGACATTTTTCGAAATAAGTACTTAAATCCGGAACATTCAAACTTAAAACCGGGCCATTTTTTATGGGAAAAAAACTTTATTATTCAACTTAAATTTAGACGATTATAATGTTATAAGTAATTCGAATCTAATTTTCTGTCGCTTTTTGTTTAAAATCGAATTTATTCTGTGATGAAATTTTCTTCAGCCAATGTTGGGGATTCTTTGAAAAAATTGGAAAATTCAACGCATTCGTAATTTAAATTATATTTGGGAAATAGCATATGTTTCAAAGTATCTAGTTTGAGTTGCGATTTTTCTTTTATCCATATAAAGAAATAATTTATAATCATCCGTATAAATTATCCATAATTATATGCTCTACACTTGTAGATGTTGCTGGCAAACAAAATATAAATTCAATGATTCGCGCGAAGCGAGTGTACGGTACATTGTTACTTTGAAAATGTTTGAAACATTCCACCCAACCTTGATGTGGTTTAGTAGAACGTCGCTTAGTAGGGGGATTTTTTTTATTCCATTCGCTAATTTTCTGCGGGTTAATAAATTTCAATATGTAACCAAACTCGTCAAACAATTCTACATTGTTGTCTTCAGGTTTTAACCAATTCTTTTCAACCATAAATTTGATCGTTGTTTCTACATCTTTCCAATTCGGTGCAGCAGCGAGTCCGGCCCAATCGAAAATGAGCACATCTTCAAATTGTACTTTCCACTGCTCAAGATAATCAATACACATTTCATAAAATGGAATAGCAATATGCATCACATCGTTTTGAACTATCAAATCGTCATTTCGACATCAGCGGATTGACAAACGCGAACAGTGAAACGATAAAAATTTTCATGTGCAATTGTGATTTGATTTTGTAATAAACGTTGTTTTAGCCACCTCGATTTTTATCACCAAAGTTAGTATTCGTATTGTCGGCACAGAAAGAAACCATTTTTACTGCGATGTTGAACTTTTCAAGCGTATTTTTCAGTATCAGATGTTTCAGTATTTTCGTTTTTATACCTTTCAATGGTGCAAAATACCGATCCAAGACAGGAAACATTTTAATGTGGGCGTGGTTCGATGCGTCAATAATTATACTAATATAAATGGCATTATTCATTTCTTCGATTAATTGTTTTTCAATGAATGGTGAGAAAACGTTTGTGATGATCGCCTCGCATTTTGTTCGCGCTTAATCTAAAGCAATTTCGAAATATTTTCGATGAACAATCTGCCGAATGGACATTTTCGTTTTCATCAATTAAATGGTAGGCCCACACTCCCTCACGAGCTGCTGTTTCCAAATCATCTTGGCTTGGTTTGACTGTGGCCTTGAAAAAGTCGGTCAATTGTTTGCTCGACGACGCAGCGATGACACCCTTTTTGTGTTTATCACTTTTGATATGAGCCTCAATATCAGTTCTTCCACTGTGTGCAATTGAAAAATCTGAGCCGCAAGTGTTGCAATGCAAATCACAGCCGGATTTGGTTTTCTTCAAAAACTTGAATTCCTCCTGCAATTACGAATTGAAGACGCAATAGCGTCTTCTTTTTTATCCGAACCTTTCTCTCAACTACTGACATATCGATTGAATAATATGGTGAAATAAAATGGACACACGAAAACGTTTCGGAAAAGACAATACGTTGAACGTAGTTTTATTTTAATAAATTGGAGGTTGTTCACAGCTCAACTCAATATTTCAAACGGATTTAGTTTCACTTGTGTCAGTGCGAAAAAATGCTGTAGAAGACAAATTCTCTTGGGAAAATTTAAAAAAAGTGTAAATAAAGGCAGATTAATTACACTGAAACGGAATCGCGACGATATGCATAGACACATGATTTTAAAATGAATCATTCAAAAGATTTAGTTTCCATTAAAATATGATGCGATTGTGCCAAATTTCAATGAAATAGACTGTTTTGTTGTTCAAGTCCACATATTTTTTTATTTAATTGAATACAAAATAAAAATCCGGGCCATCCGGGGGCTGTCACCGGGACACCGGGACATTGGTTCCCAAACCGGCCATGTCCTGGATTTTCCGGGACAGTTGGTCGCCCTATTCATGGTATATTTCGATTTTCGGGATGCTGGTTTTGAGTAGTCATAGGTCCGAAATAAGTCTAAGAAAACTATTTGCTGAGTGAAAGAAATGACCTAATGAAATAATTCGTGTGTTTTACTGCAATTGTAAATACTGAACCTCCAAAAAATACGACCCAATATATAAGGGTCAGTATTGCTGTCGAGTCTTCGCAAGACTTTATAAAAGCACAGTCATCCTTCAGTTCTTCCTGAACTTTGCCCGTGGTAAGTCCTAAAACTGCTGCCGTTAACAGTTCGTATCCAACTCATATTATGAAAGCTAACATGGCTTTATAATCAACTTTTATGTTATATTAAATGTTGTACTACGGTTAACTTTATCGAAAGCTTTTTGTACATATATCATATTTAAAGCTTTTTTTACATCCGGTTGTTGTTTATAATATTTAATTTCCAACCACCTACTGTTTTTGCGAGACTTTCAAACTTTATATAGTTTAACAACAACTGGCCCACAGTTGTTCGGTGTTTCACAGATCTTTATTTATTATTTCGTTATCTTGGTAATTTTGTCGCGCTGTTATTTGCAAATTATCGCATGTTTTATTATTGTCAATTATTATTACTATTATGGATTTCTCTCGCAGTCATTTCCATACAAATGTCTGTATTTTTGTTTGTTTGTTTAAGCCTTTCGATTCTGCCTCCTAGTGCGTTCCACCTTTCAAGCCATTTGAATTGAACTTCAACCACCTCCCCCCCCCCCCCCCCCTTTCGAGTTTATGCGAGAGTCACAAAATTTAAATTACCATAAAACGCATTTAAACCTGTTAAAACTGCCAAATCTGGTAGTTAAACCAAATTATGTTGATAATAATTGCCGATTCTTGTTGTTGCTGCTGCTGTTGGTGGTTGTTGTTGCTGTTTGTGGCTGCACTTGCCGCCAATACTGGCAGCAATTGTTGGTGTCGTTGTTGTTGGTGTTGTTGCTTTTATTGCTGTTATTGTTGTTAATATTGCTGTTCAATATTGTTGCTTAGGATTTTATTGCTGTTTTCTGTTTGAAAATACATGTCATTTATTTTAATTTTCAGTCGATTTTTTTTCTCGCGTTTTCATATTTAACGAGGGTGGTGTGATGAGGTTGAGGTTCGCAAATTCAAAAACTATCAAAGCACTATCCAAATGTATATGTTTTAGATGAAAATCTGTTTTAAGCATTTATTTTTTTATTTTTTTCAAAATAAATTTACACAATTTGAAAGCGTTGTTGCAGCCTTAAACGATCCATGATGACTTGCCAAACCTTATAAATAAATGAATAAATGGTTTCCCATTACATCCCATGAAGGGACTGGGGAGAACTTCTCACAATCACTGAGCTGTGCGCTTTCCAGTTTTCACTCACTGATTGGGACCTACAGTTTTACACCGATTCCGAACTGTAATTTGAGAAGCTTTTTCATGGCTAGATACTCGATAGTGTCGCCGTCACTATGCGAGGTGACCGCCGCCGAAAGAAAATTTGAAGGTGGTCAGAGCCGGGTTCGAACCCTGGATCTCATGTACAAGAGCCGTGCACACTAACCATTGCACCACCGACGGCCAAACCTTACTAACCACAAATGTCAACACATTTTTGCATTCTCAGCTGTGAAACCGTAGTTATCGATAGTTCTCATGCAGCTAAAAACAATTACATGAAGTGTCAGGGGACACCCGGTTGGAACAAAGTTCCTTTCCCTATATATTATGTACTAGTTAGTTCCAACACGTCTACGCCGCCCGTAGTAAAATACGATAATTTGGATGAATCTTTAAGAAAAGATACTTTTTATAAAATGAAAAATTTTTAAAAAAAAAAAAATTTTAAGTATATTTTTGCATCCATTTTGTAAGAATATGTACTACATTTTCCCGAACAGGTCCTTTTTTAAAGAGAGGTAGGTAGTACTTTTATTAAAAGGCTTTTAAGGAATGGTACTATTTTTAAGAAGAAGTAAATTCGGGAAAAAGCCATAAGAGTATGAATTTTTTTTACATAAAAGTAATTTTTTAAGAACAGGTACTTTTTAAAGAAGTGGTACTCTTTTTTGGAAAAGTTTATTAGTTTTTAAGAAAATGTACTTATTTTCAGAAAGGCTGCTTATCTCAGAAAAAAAATGAAAAGGTATTATTTTATTTTTACGAAGAGGAATTTTTGTAAAAAAAAAAGTTATTTCTTTTAAATGAAGGTATTTGTTTTGAAGAAGAGGTGTTTTTTTAAGAAATGGGATTTTTTTAGAATTGGTCCTTTTTCAAGAATAGTTAAATTTTTAAGAGCAGGTAAGAAAAGTTATTTTGCTTCACAAAAAAGGTACTTTTTAAAGAAAAGGTTGTTTATTAAGAAAATCAAATTTGTTGTAAGAAAATGTACTTTTTTAAGTAAAGATACTTATTAAAAGAATCCCTTTTTAAGAAAGGTACTTTTTGCAAGAAAATTTACTTTTTTTAAGCACAGGCACTTCTTTAAGATAAGGATTTTTTTTAGAAAAGGTACTTTGTTTAAAAATATGAATAGGTATTTTTTTTGAGAAAGTTTACTTTTTTTAAGAAAAGGCACTTGTTTAAGAAATTTCCTTTTCTTAAATTTCTTTCACTTTTTCTAAATTTAATTTTTATTGGGTTCAAAACTACATGCAATATATATCGAATATTGATTACACGCTCCACCTAGAGAACTTCCCATTAAACAAGAAATTTTCCAACATATTGTTACGAATTTCCGTATTCGTCCTTTTTGCGTTGTTTTATTCCCAATAATAAAACAAGGTTCGTTTTCAATTACGATAATTACAACGGTATCACTCCCTTTTATTTTACTTATATAGTACAACAGTTTACTTTATTTACACCACTTTAATAAGGCTTATATTTTACTATCAATTCGCGTTGCTCACTTTACGGGGTTTAATCACAAACTAAACTCTCCACTCCAAAGACCTCCGCTATTTATACCAACTCACCATACTCAAACGAAGGTATAACTAGCGAATTCAAGAACCTTCTAGATGTTGTTGTTGTTGCTTATCTTTGTAGTACAATCTCGAACACAGGAGAATTACCTTTACTGAGGTGAATTCATGCTACTGGTTTAGCGAGCTGGTACGTTGTTACAATGCATACTTTCAGGCGCAGCACTAACCGCCTGTTATTTACATACTGTTAGTAGAGTCATTAACAGCAAGGAAAAGCTTTTACTTCGTCCCGAGCAGGCTCAACCCACCGTTTTCCATACAGAGCTAGTCTTTCCAAATGCACGACTTTCATTTTAGCTCTTGGACTTTGGCTTTTCTGGATTCTATAAACCACGTCATTTATTCGTTTGACTACCTTTCTGGCGCTGTGGGTTGAACAGTAAAACTAGCTGGCCTTCATGGAATCCTTCGGAATTTGCCGCTTGGTCGTACCTGGCTTTCATCTTATTACTGACCAACTTCATTCTGCTGCGAACAAACTAGTGAAGTTCGCTAAGCTCTCCTGGGATTCTCCCCACTGTCGGATGTGAGGCAGTTGCCAAACTCCAAATTTCTAGGGAGTTTAACTCTGTCCCGAAGACGGCACTAGCTGGTGTTCGGGCAGTGGTATCCTGGGTGGCCGACCGGTATGCTAGAAGGAATTTTGGTATGCGTTCGTCCCGGATTTTTCTATCCTTACTGACGATCTTCCTCAAATATTCTTCAAGAGCCTGATTAAATATCTCTACCGTGCCGTCAGTCCGAGGGCGCACTGATGTCGTTGTTATACCACGAATTCCATTCCTCTCGCATATTTCTTTCAAGATGGCAGATTCAAAATTCCTACCCTGCTCCGAATGCTATTCTACAGGGACACCAAAACGACTTATCCAGTTGTTCACGATAGCTTTGCTTATTGTTTTCGCTTCTTTATTTGGAATAGCGTACACCTCGGGTCATTTACTGAAGTAGTCCATAACGACTAGGGCATATTGGTTAACAGAGCTACTTGTTGGATGTGGACCAGCCACACTCATGGATATTCGCTCGAAGGGAGCACTTGGGCTCTCCTGATGTCTCTGTCCGTAGCTCTTCCGCGATGGTCCTTTAGGTGTCAAGCACTGGGTGCAGCCTGCAATCTACTCGGATACAGCTTTTTGACGACCAACCCAATAGAAACGTCCACTTAGTTTCTCCATAGTTTAGCTTTTTCCGATATGCCTACCACTCGGACCATTACGAGATTCTTCAATTATCTCTTTCACTTTCAAGGCAGGTACCACAATTAGATTTTTCTCCATTTTACCATCTTCACTTTCCCATACACGGTATAGACAGCCATCTAGCAATCTCAGGCTATTCCACTGGGCCCAATATGATTTTTAAACGGGGCTTTCTGAAGCGATTTCATTCCGCGTTAATTGTCTATCCTCTTCCTTTGCCAAAATAATTTTTGCCAATACAGGATCACTTCTTTGTGCCGTGAACCACTCGTCGTCCGATTCAATTCTCAGGGATCGGACGTCAATAATTTGCTCTTTTATCTCAGTCTTAGAATCCTGCTTACGCTCGATTACATGTGGACGGTCATTTACTCGTCCGGTATCGGCCGTTATCCCTGGAGATTTCGTTTTCGTGGCTCTCTGCAGTTTCGTGCAATATGACCAGGTTTGCCATGATTATCACCTTTCAATTTTGTTGCTTGCCATAGCGCTTTCGTGAGAATCCGAATCACTTCTTTCAGTTCGCCAACGGCGCCTTTCAAATCTTTTGATTTTCCTTCCGTTTCTAGCCTTCGCACTTGATGTGTCTGTTGACTGGAAACAACCCTCGCCGTCTCATTCGCCAAAGCAAAAGAAACTGTTTCCACAAATGTAGCTCTTTGTGAGGCAAATACCGCATATCTAACGTCAGGATCGTTAATGCCCCTAACAAACACCTCTATCTTAAATTGCTCTAAGAAAGTTTGGGGTTCTCCAGGATATGCCATCAACACCAAACGTTCCACCTTCGTTGCGAAGTCCTGAAGTGTTTCATTATGCTTTTGCACTCGGCCTCTTAATTCCATGCGATATAAATCCTTCTTGTGATCGCCACCATACTTGCGTTGTAACGCAGCCAGTATATCCTCGTAGTTGTTTCTGGCACTGACGGGAATGCTCTGAAGGACTTCTGCTGCGTAGCCTTTCAGTGCTAAAATTAGCTCTACTGCTTTGTCGTTGCTGTTCCACAAGTTCTTAATTGCGACCATTTCGAATTGGAATTTGAAAACGTCGAATGGTGTAGAGTAATCGAAACTGGGAGCTTTCAATCTACTAGAGCCTTCTTCCTCCTCGGGAAAGGAGGAAAATACTCGCACTGGACCCTCTTGCAACTGAAGTTCACTCATTTTCCTTTGCAATTCGCTTACATAATTTTTTAGTTCCCGTTCGACTTCCTCGAACTTATGTTTTACTTCCTCGAACTTATGTTCGACTTCTTCAAACTTCTGCCCCATTTCCTCGATTTTTTCTTCAACCTTTTCGAGTTTATCGTTCACTTAAATCTCCATATTGCCCACAACTTCAGAGATTTCTTGCAGTTTCTCATTTGTGGCATTTGATGTTTCCTGAATAATTCTAGAATTCTCGCTAAATTTATCGTCCATAATTCTAGAATTCTCGCCAAATTTCTTTTCAAGTTCCTCGTCCATAATTCTAGAATTCTCACCAAATTTCTTTTCAAGTTTCTCGTCCATAATTCTAGAATTCTCACCAAATTTCTCGTTCATAATTCTAGAATTATCGTCCAATTTGGCTATCATGGCAGCAAAACTTGTAGAAACATCTACATTACCAGTTGCTTCTTTTGCACAAACCTCCATTTCGTATTTGCACTCGAACTGACATGTGTCAATGTTGATGTTTCGGCGCTTAAATTCTTCTATTAATCGCCTCTGCAGCTCTACATTATTACCAGCTGTCGGTTGATCCAATTTACTCAACTCCTTTTTTGGTTGTTCAACTTTGAGTTCTTCAAACTTCATCCTTGTCCTTAATTCGTAATTTCACTTCTGACACCAATGTTACGAATTTCCGTATTCGTCCTTTTTGCGTTGTTTTATTCCCAATAATGAAACAAGGTTCGTTTTCAATTACGATAATTACAACGGTATCACTCCTTTTATTTTACTTATATAGTACAACAGTTTACTTTATTTACACCACTTTAATAAGTCTTATATTTTACTATCAATTCGCGTTGCTCACTTTACGGGGTTTAATCACAAACTGAACTCTCCACTCCAAAGACCTCCGCTATTTATACCAACTCACCATACTCAAACGAAGGTATAACTAGCGAATTCAAGAACCTTCTGGATGTTGTTGTTGTTGCTTATCTTTGTAGAACAATCTCGAATACAGGAGAATTACCTTTACTGAGGTGAATTCATGCTACTGGCTTAGCGAGCTGGTACGTTGTTACAATGCATACTTTCAGGCGCAGCACTAACCGCCTGTTATTTACATACTGTTAGTAGAGTCATTAACAGCAAGGAAAAGCTTTTACTTATTCGTAACAATATGTTAGTCTAGACACAAACCAAAGCAAAATACCCTATACGGTTGAAAATACTGTGTGTACTTTTTTAAGTCATGGAAATATAACTATAACTGACACCACTATGTGATAAAAGAAAAAAAAAAAGACCCGTTTCTCCCAGTTTTGCCCAAAGTCATGCACTTTTTTACGGACCCCCAAAGATTTGAGGCCTCGGTGTCATTTTTGCAAAAAAGTGATAATTTGTCAGGCTCATATCTTGAAAACCGTTCGGAATTTTGGTTGACTCTCTGAGGGAAAGTTGTAGCTCTTTTCATAAAGAAAGAATTGTGAATAAAATCAAAATCGCAAAAACCGTTCAAGATTCAAGGATACAATCAACAACAAAAATTTACCTAAGATCTCAATAAACAACTTTCTAGAACATATGGACTTCCTCGGAATGATTCTTGTATTGTGTGCTACGTCCCTTGTTGCGTGTGCTGAGCTTACTGCTTTGCCTGTGCTGCTGCGGTCGGTGCGATAGCATAGTATCTCAATGGTGAAGTAAACGGTGTTAAGAATCATTCCTAGGAAGTTCATATGTTCTAGAAAGTTGTTTATTGAGATCTTAGGTACATTCTTGTAGCTGATTGTTTCCTTGAATTTTGAACGCTTTGCTACCTATGGACCTCAACAGGGGAAAAAGTTAAAAAAAATCGAATTTATTTTAAAGATGTTTGCGATTTTGACCTTGAAGATGAAGTTTTTTGATTTTATATGTTCAACATTTTTTAACATGAGCTACAACTTCCCTCAGAACGTAAATTAAAATTCCGAACGGTTTGCAAGATTTGAGCCTGACAAAATGATCACTTTTTTGCAAAAATGACACCGAGGCCCCAAATCTATGGGGCCCATAAAAAAAAAGTGCATGGCTTTGGGCTAAACTGGGTGACACGGGTCTTCTTTTTTGTCTTTTATCACGTAGTGGTGTCCGTATATGATTTTTTTTCGTGTTACACTGTGTAATACTGCGATAAGGAACTTCGATCCAAAAACAATCGTTATAAAGTTCAATTGAAGTTTTTTCAAATTTTCTGGTTTATGTTTACACTTTTTCAATCATCTGCTGTTAAGTGAATCATAGTTTTGGCATTCATGTGCATGAGCTTGGTCGAAAGCTTCTTATCTGGTTAATGAATTTGACAAAATATTACCAACAAAACTTTGTCAACAGTGATGTGAACAACTTCGACTACATTCTTATTTGCTATCAAACAGGGCGGTAAACCGACAATAAACATCAATGATAGATGATGTTCATGCTCATGAATGACAAGTCTGTGGTTCGGTTTAATCTGATTTGCATCCCAATTTTTACCGCCGCATCATATGGACCTCGTCTCTGCTCTTTTCTGCCGCCACTTTTGTTTCTAATATGCAAATCTTGGCTGTTTCATACATTGTGCCTATTGCCAATCGTTTTTTTTTGTTTTTTGATTCCATTATTTTGTTTTTTTTTTTGTTTCGTACTAAAAAGTCACACACGCATTTTTTTGTTTGTTGGTTTGTTTTTTGGTGTCGCTGAGTAAGTTAAGTGAGTGAGACTCAAGAAACTAAACTTAAAATGGCTAACGAGATTTTAAGCCGCGATTAACAATAATGACACACATCACCATTTGTTTTTGCGTTGTTGTTGTTGTTGTTTTTTCCTTCATGTCTTGTCTTCTTTCAAATATAAGAAAATTTATGTGCTAACTTCAAAATTATTTTAAAAAAATCACAAAAAAACGTCAGTTGCCATATGTTAGAAACCGATTTTTGGCATTACGCGTTGACTTTTTGTTGTTGTTGTTTTACAGAAAGTGGCTGAGAAGTGTAAAAGTGGTAGCTTAAATTTGGCAAAAAAGTGTTTTGAAATGCCTTTAAACGCTCGTGTCTGAACGGCTGTCGTCTAAGGGTTAATGAGAGGTTAGTTTTGCGTGTTCAATATTTCAAATTGTTGTTGACAGTTTGGTTTAAATCTGGCTAAATGCAAATTTAGTGGCTTTTGGGTTGTCTTAAAATGGATTTAAGTGCTGGTGATATGTAAAATAAAAATGTCGCCTTAGATCGTTCGACGTTTGGAAAGAGTTGCGGGTTTAAAAATTAAACCAAAAATACTGTCAATAAGTCTAAACGACAAGGCAGTAGGAGCTAAACGAAAATATCCAAGACATGTCAAGGCAAATAGGAGCCGGTAATATATATATATGCATATAAACCTCTATAATGTTATTAGCATCCACACGCTGAAAAATAACGGCCCCAGCAACATATTGCAGGAAACATGTATATGTTTGCAAGCCTTGTTTTCATTAAATGAAGGTCTGCTGCCGTTTTGTTTTTTTGTTGTCTGTCTCGTTCTTGTTTTTAGCGGTTTCCAACAAACAAAGTCACATATTAATCAGTGTGTCTCAAACATGTTAAACTGAATAACAACCACAATGTGTTTGAGCACAAGTATAGTATATTTGCGACATGCTACAACCACGTTATATTTGCATCCAAACAAAAAAAATAGACAGAATTCTCAGCGTGTAGTAAATGTCAGTTTAGTCCAAAATGGCTAACCAGCCACCAGGAAATGGAGATTATAAACTATTAATCAATTTCAGCCACGAGAGTACGTATATTAGATACAATTAAGCCTGATGGATGATCAAATCCCACTCATTTGAATTTCAGATACTGAAACTATCAGTGTCATTTTAAGTCCAATTAATCTAAATAAAAATCCAGTTTCGACACACTGCATTCTGGCCAACGTCTGATCCATAATGGCCGGTTGGAACATAATCATCCTGGCAGTAGGTAAAACGGAAAACCACAGTGGACTGGACTTGCTCACCGCCTCCGTTATATTGGCAATGAAAATACAAAAGGAGAATCAGAAACATAAAACCCCCATATTTATTGGAGACCCTGTAAACAATATAAGGACCAAGATTTTCGGATATGCACTTGGAATGTTAGAACACTATACAAATCCGGTTCCACTATTCAACTGGCAGATCTCATTGCGAATTATAACATTACTGCTATCCAGAAGATGCGATGGACACGTCGTAGCTGTGAAATGCACGTCATAGCTGTGAGCTGCCTCGAGAAAAAGTAAGAATTTGGATGCGGATTTGAACCTGACAAAAGACTGCGACATCTAGTCTGAAGGTTCAACCCCGTGTGACCACCATCCGCACAAAATCGAAATACTTTAACATATCGTTAATTTGTGTACATGCCCCGACGGAAGAAAAGGACGATGCCACCAAGGACATGTTCTATGCATGCTGAAAAATTTGTCTTTTTGTTGTTGTTTCGATGCAAATATAACGTGTTTGTAGCTTGTCGCAAATATGGTATACTTGTGTCCAAACACATTGTGTTTGCTATTCAATATAACATGTTTGGGAAACAATGATTAATAGGTTATAATATATATGTTTGTTACCCAAATGTGGCTTTTGGTATTAGTTTAGTAGTTTGTTGAAAACTACTAAAAACAAAAACGTGACAGGCATTAAAGAACAAAAAGCAGTAGAATTTCTATTCACGAAAACAATGCTTGCAAACATGTACATATCTTCCTGCAATATGTTGCTGGGGCTGATATTTTTCAGTGAGTAAGTGCGACCACTGCCTTGGCCATGCCATTAAGATTGCTCCTGATGAATTTAAAGCTAAATTCGGTAGAGAAAATGTCTGAAACAACCATAGGTAAATTCAGTCTACACAACATCACTTCCGACAACTGAACGAGACTGTTACATTTTGCCGCGGCGAAAATTATTATTGCCGGTAGTGCGAGATTCCAAAATAAAGATATCCATAATGCTACTTGGATAATAGACATCTGCACAAGACGTTTTGAATGGTCATTCAAGACTTTTGCTTTTTTCAAGACATGTGCTGTACTGAAGTTGCTGCTACCAAATACTTCAGTGCTTTGAAATAAACCATCCATGTATATTTGCGAAGCTGTAGAGCACAAACATATGATGCTACTACTTCGACGCACTTTTTTAATTTTAAAATAAAAACACGTGTTTTTTGAGATAGTTGTGACTTTTTTAACAGATTGTAAAGAAGACATGTTCCGATTACGTATTGAATAGGATATCCACAACTGGCCCCACGGCTCTGTTGACAGGTCATTACTCTTCTCATGAAATTTTCCATGACTTTTTCACAGAGATGTGGCTATATCTCACCGATGACGCGTTGGATTGGTCTCCGGTATAACTTTCCAAATTTGTGTAATAAGTTTTCATAATTATAACGCATTGTTCTTTCGTAAAGCGCTCCATTTTTATTAATCGGAATAAACATATTTGACAGCTGTCAAATTTCAGAGTTGCCACTCTGAAAAAAAAAAATTACACAAAATTTAAAAAGTGCAATCTTAGTGAGACACCCTATAGAAAGCTGGATATCGGAAAGCTGCAATTACCAGAGATTGCCACGTCCTACTGGCGCAGAATGCACACCTGCTACCTGATCCTGACGCGCAGTGGAAATACATTTCAATGAAAACTGCTGCTGCAAAGACCGTTTAAAACCAAAACAATGGTACGATGAAGAGTATCGCATGACAAGTGATGAAAAGAACGCTACACGTATGGCAATGCTTGACTCAGTTGCAACGCGGGCCGCGACAGAGCGGTATAAGGAGAAGCGGAGACAGGGAACCTGTTTGCTTAAGAAGACAAACGGTTGTGAAGAAAGCGGGAGAGTGAGCTAATTGAATCTTACAAAAGGAAGAATGGGGCCCGTAAATTCCACCGAAAAGAACAAAGCCATACCAACAGAAATTGATTAGGACCCCCTTTTTGTAGAGATAAAGACGGGAGCCTTGTCACAGATGTGCAGAGTAAATTGGGAATATGGAATGATCACTTCTGTGCTTTACTTGTCCTAGGAAACTTAAATATAGATGAGGGTGTTGGACAATTGCGTCGATTGCCCCCTACTAGCAAAAGTGAAGTTAGAATTGCGATTTCTCGGCTTAAGAACACCAAAGCCGCTGGCGGTGATGGACTACCGGCGGAGATTTTTAAGGCTGGCGGTTATGAGTCGAAAAGGAGCAGGCATCAGGTAATATGCAAAATCTGGCTGGAAGACCTTTAGAATACTGTGTCCTATTTTCAAAAAAGTTGACCCGAGTGTTTGTACGAAATATCGTGGAATAAGACTTCTCTCCATCTCAAACACGGTCCTCTCGAGCATAATGTGTGAGAGACTACAGCCGTTGGTTGCAGAACTGATCGGACTATATCAGTATGGCTTTAGGCCCGGAACGTCAACTATAGACCAGATATCCACATTACCACAAATCCTGGAGAAAACCCACGAAACCTATTTGTAGATTATAAGGCTGTGTTCGATAGCCCAATACGGGGAGAACTGTCCCAAGCTATGTTGGAGCTTGGTATTCCGGCTAAGCTGACGCGAAACCTCAGTAGAGATTGGTAGAGATCTTCCCGAACCATTTAGAACGAGGCGAGGCCTCAAGCAGGGTGATACCCTATCATGCGATTTCCTCGACATATTAAGGGAGATCATCTTGAGAAAAGCTTGATTGAAATTGAATCGAATTCAATGCAATTCAGTTTCATTCCATTCAATTCAATTTAATGCAATTCAATTCAATCTAATTCATTTCCATGCAATTCAATTCAATTCAATACAATTCAATTCAATTCAATTCAATTCAATTCAATTCAATTCAATTCAATTCAATTCAATTCAATTCAATTCAATTCAATTCAATTCAATTCAATTCAATTCAATTCAATTCAATTCAATTCAATTCAATTCAATTCAATTCAATTCAATTCAATTCAATTCAATTCAATTCAATTCAATTCAATTCAATTCAATTCAATTCAATTCAATTCAATTCAATTCAATTCAATTCAATTCAATTCAATTCAATTCAATTCAATTCAATTCAATTCAATTCAATTCAATTCAATTCAATTCAATTCAATTCAATTCAATTCAATTCAATTCAATTCAATTCAATTCAATTCAATTCAATTCAATTCAATTCAATTCAATTCAATTCAATTCAATTCAATTCAATTCAATTCAATTCAATTCAATTCAATTCAATTCAATTCAATTCAATTCAATTCAATTCAATTCAATTCAATTCAATTCAATTCAATTCAATTCAATTCAATTCAATTCAATTCAATTCAATTCAATTCAATTCAATTCAATTCAATTCAATTCAATTCAATTCAATTCAATTCAATTCAATTCAATTCAATTCAATTCAATTCAATTCAATTCAATTCAATTCAATTCAATTCAATTCAATTCAATTCAATTCAATTCAATTCAATTCAATTCAATTCAATTCAATTCAATTCAATTCCATTCAATTCAATTCAATTCAATTCAATTCAATTCAATTCAATTCAATTCAATTCAATTCAATTCAATTCAATTCAATACAATTCAATTCAATTCAATTCAATTCAATTCAATTCAATTCAATTCAATTCAATTCAATTCAATTCAATTCAATTCAATTCAATTCAATTCAATTCAATTCAATTCAATTCAATTCAATTCAATTCAATTCAATTCAATTCAATTTTTTTTTTTTTTTTTTTGTTAAATTTTATTATAATTCAATTCAATTCAATTCAATTCAATTCAATTCAACTCAATTCAATTCAATTCAATACAATTCAATTCAATTCAATTCAATTCAATTCAATTCACTGCAATTCAATTCAATTCAATTCAATTCAATTTAATGCAATTCAATTCAATCTAATTCATTTCCATGCAATTCAATTCAATTCAATACAATTCAATTCAATTCAATTCAATTCAATTCAATTCAATTCAATTCAATTCAATTCAATTCAATTCAATTCAATTCAATTCAATTCAATTCAATTCAATTCAATTCAATTCAATTCAATTCAATTCAATTCAATTCAATTCAATTCAATTCAATTCAATT
The DNA here is from genome assembly GCA_963931995.1 of Phaonia tiefii. Lineage (NCBI taxonomy): Eukaryota > Metazoa > Arthropoda > Insecta > Diptera > Muscidae > Phaonia > Phaonia tiefii. The sequence continues at coordinate 299,932,003 of OZ008368.1, forward strand.
CAATTCAATTCAATTCAATTCAATTCAATTCAATTCAATTCAATTCAATTCAATTCAATTCAATTCAATTCAATTCAATTCAATTCAATTCAATTCCATTCAATTCAATTCAATTCAATTCAATTCAATTCAATTCAATTCAATTCAATTCAACTCAATTCAATTCAATTCAATTCAATTCAATTCAATTCAATTCAATTCAATTCAATTCAATTCAATTCAATTCAATTCAATTCAATTCAATTCAATTCAATTCAATTCAATTCAATTCAATTCAATTCAATTCAATTCAATTCAATTCAATTCAATTCAATTCAATTCAATTCAATTCAATTCAATTCAATTCAATTCAATTCAATTCAATTCAATTCAATTCAATTCAATTCAATTCAATTCAATTCAATTCAATTCAATTCAATTCAATTCAATTCAATTCAATTCAATTCAATTCAATTCAATTCAATTCAATTCAATTCAATTCAATTCAATTCAATTCAATTCAATTCAATTCAATTCAATTCAATTCAATTCAATTCAATTCAATTCAATTCAATTCAATTCAATTCAATTCAATTCAATTCAATTCAATTCAATTCAATTCAATTCAATTCAATTCAATTCAATTCAATTCAATTCAATTCAATTCAATTCAATTCAATTCAATTCAATTCAATTCAATTCAATTCAATTCAATTCAATTCAATTCAATTCAATTCAATTCAATTCAATTCAATTCAATTCAATTCAATTCAATTCAATTCAATTCAATTCAATTCAATTCAATTCAATTCAATTCAATTCAATTCAATTCAATTCAATTCAATTCAATTCAATTCAATTCAATTCAATTCAATTCAATTCAATTCAATTCAATTCAATTCAATTCAATTCAATTCAATTCAATTCAATTCAATTCAATTCAATTCAATTCAATTCAATTCAATTCAATGCAATGCAATGCAATTCAATGCAATTCAATTCAATTCAATTCAATTCAATTCAATTCAATTCAATTCAATTCAATTCAATTCAATTCAATTCAATTCAATTCAATTCAATTCAATTCAATTCAATTCAATTCAATTCAATTCAATTCAATTCAATTCAATTCAATTCAATTCAATTCAATTCAATTCAATTCAATTCAATTCAATTCAATTCAATTCAATTCAATTCAATTCAATTCAATTCAATTCAATTCAATTCAAGTCAATTCAATTCAATTCAATTCAATTCTATTCAATTCAATTCAAGTCAATTCAATTCAATTCAATTCAATTCAATTCAATTTAATGCAATTCAATTCAATCTAATTCATTTCCATGCAATTCAATTCAATTCAATTCAATTCAATTCAATTCAATTCAATTCAATTCAATTCAATTCAATTCAATTCAATTCAATTCAATTCAATTCAATTCAATTCAATTCAATTCAATTCAATTCAATTCAATTCAATTCAATTCAATTCAATTCAATTCAATTCAATTCAATTCAATTCAATTCAATTCAATTCAGTTCAATTCAATTCAATTCAATTCAATTCAATTCAATTCAATTCAATTCAACTCAATTCAATTCAATTCAATTCAATTCAATTCAATTCAATTCAATTCAATTCAATTCAATTCAATTCAATTCAATTCAATTCAATTCAATTCAATTCAATTCAATTCAATTCAATTCAATTCAATTCAATTCAATTCAATTCAATTCAATTCAATTCAATTCAATTCAATTCAATTCAATTCAATTCAATTCAATTCAATTCAATTCAATTCAATTCAATTCAATTCAATTCAATTCAATTCAATTCAATTCAATTCAATTCAATTCAATTCAATTCAATTCAATTCAATTCAATTCAATTCAATTCAATTCAATTCAATTCAATTCAATTCAATTCAATTCAATTCAATTCAATTCAATTCAATTCAATTCAATTCAATTCAATTCAATTCAATTCAATTCAATTCAATTCAATTCAATTCAATTCAATTCAATTCAATTCAATTCAATTCAATTCAATTCAATTCAATTCAATTCAATTCAATTCAATTCAATTCAATTCAATTCAATTCAATTCAATTCAATTCAATTCAATTCAATTCAATTCAATTCAATTCAATTCAATTCAATTCAATGCAATTCAATTCAATTCAATTCAATTCAATTCAATTCAATTCAATTCAATTCAATTCAATTCAATTCAATTCAATTCAATTCAATTCAATTCAATTCAATTCAATTCAATTCAATTCAATTCAATTCAATTCAATTCAATTCAATTCAATTCAATTCAATTCAATTCAATTCAATTCAATTCAATTCAATTCAATTCAATTCAATTCAATTAAATTCAATTCAATCCAATCCAATCCAATCCAATTCAATTCAATTCAATTCAATTCAATTCTATTCAGTTCAATTCAATTCAATCCAATCCAATTCAATTCAATTCAATTCAATTCAATTCAATTCAATTCAATTCAATTCAATTCAATTCAATTCAATTCAATTCAATTCAATTCAATTCAATTCAATTCAATTCAATTCAATTCAATTCAATTCAATTCAATTCAATTCAATTCAATTCAATTCAATTCAATTCAATTCAATTCAATTCAATTCAATTCAATTCAATTCAATTCAATTCAATTCAATTCAATTCAATTCAATTCAATTCAATTCAATTCAATTCAATTCAATTCAATTCAATTCAATTCAATTCAATTCAATTCAATTCAATTCAATTCAATTCAATTCAATTCAATTCAATTCAATTCAATTCGATTCAATTCAATTCAGTTCAATTCAATTCAATTCAATTCAATTCAATTTAATTCAGTTCAATTCAATTCTATTCATTTCAATTCAATTCAATTCAATTCAATTCAATTCAATTCAATTCAATTCAATTCAATTCAATTCAATTCAATTCAATTCAATTCAATTCAATTCAATTCAATTCAATTCAATTCAATTCAATTCAATTCAATTTAATTCAATTCAATTCAATTCAATTCAATTCAATTCAATTCAATTCAATTCAATTCAATTCAATTCAATTCAATTCAATTCAATTCAATTCAATTCAATTCAATTCAATTCAATTCAATTCAATTCAATTCAATTCAATTCAATTCAATTCAATTCAATTCAATTCAATTCAATTCAATTCAATTCAATTCAATTCAATTCAATTCAATTCAATTCAATTCAATTCAATTCAATTCAATTCAATTCAATTCAATTCAATTCAATTCAATTCAATTCAATTCAATTCAATTCAATTCAATTCAATTCAATTCAATTCAATTCAATTCAATTCAATTCAATTCAATTCAATTCAATTCAATTCAATTCAATTCAATTCAATTCAATTCAATTCAATTCAATTCAATTCAATTCAATTCAATCCAATCCAATTCAATTCAATTCAATTCAATTCAATCCAATTCAATTCAATTCGACTCAATTCAAATCCTTTCCAGTCCATTCTATTCCCTTACATTCCATTAAATTCCATTGCAGTCCATTCCATCCTATACCATTCCATTCCATCCTAGACCATGCCATTCCATTCCATTCCGCTTCGTTCCGTTTCGTTATGTGCCATACTATTCCATTCCGTTCCGTTCCATACCATTCCATTCTATTTCATTCCAATAATTTCCATTCCATTCCTTTCTATACCGTCGCATTCCACTCTATTCGCCTGCAAAATGATCAGACCGAAAGGAACCCGCAATCAAAACCGAAAATTAACCGGTTTCTCCGTTTTTTCCATTCTGTGAGACCGGAATTCCTGTTTTGTAAAAAAGTGATTTTCCGAATAAACCGAAAACCGGTAATTCGAAAAAGACGGATTTTTGAAATCTCTAGTATTTACTATATTGTGTCGCCGTCACCAACAGTCAACCACCGACAGTCGGAGTTTATTTATTTATATCCTTTGCCTTAATTTGTCTGATAGATTTGCATGATTTTACAACCGCAATGACAAATTTCATATTCCCTTACACATTTGACATTTCGTGATCACAGAACATTTAAAAATTAATTGCATGCGGTTGTATCTTGTACGAATCAAGTGGCAATTTTCACAAATCTTTCAACTGGGGTTTACCAAATCTTCTTGTGAAAATCAGAAAATCTAATTGTTCCCCTTTACCTTCCATCCTCAAGTTAACATTAATTAATTGCGAAGGCGGTAATGATTTTAATAATTTGATTTCATTTCATTAATTGTTCAGAATTTTGTTGCTTCCTTTTATTGTGAAAATTCCACACACATCCGCTGGCAATGACTTTCAAATTGAAGATCGCTGTTTTTTTTATATCTAACAGTAACAGATTTTTCAGACTGTATGGGGATACAAATCGTTGCAAATTAAAACTCAGCGGCAAAGTTGTGGGGGAACAGAACGGAAATGTAAAGAATTGAGCAAGTTAACCCCAATGCAGCATTTTATTTCCCTGTAACAAAATATGAAAATTATGTGAATTTAATAGGACAACCACGCAAAATGTCAGATTACATTTTGAGTTCTCCCGCACTTTGAAGTCATACGCAAGCGTTAATCAACTGCTTTCTGTTGCACAGTGTTGAGAAACCAAGTCGAATATGTTTGCCATCCAAATATCAACTGTCTTAACCAACATCAATAAATTTTACACAGAAATAGATTTGTAAGTCTACTTTCCAGATATGAGCAAAAATCATAAATATTTAAAGTGTATGAATCTTAGTTGAGCTCCAAATGCGGTAGTCTAATGAATCGCTCGTCTTAAATTCCAATCATCACGGAAACGTTGGCTGATTCGAGGGTAGAACATCCCCCATCGATAAAAATATTGGGTTTTGGACAACGGTTTATAATTGGTACCTGGAATGTGGGGACTTTGTCTGGGAAATCGAGGCTCGAGTGGATTAAACTGGTTTCGAATGTGGGAATCCAAGTCCTAGATGTTGGCTTAATAGTGGCGGATATATACTCAGATAATGATTCGCAATATGTGAACGGAGTCGGCCTTCATATTTCACCCAGGGCTGGAAATGCTCTGGTATCGGACAGGGCTATATCTGATCACATCATCATTGCGAACCTCAATTCGAAATTCCATGGTATTTATGTTGTACAGAAATGGCGAAAGAGCTGTAAGTGTGGGTAGCCTCCGTATTGTGTACCTACTCTTCAATGGAAAAATTGAGCGGCATCAACATTAGAAGAACTTTATCGTTGAAGGAAAATGATCCTACGGGGATAACATCTACAGTTCAGCAAGAGGAGATGGCGTGAATACTTTATGACACAGTATTGACTTCCGGATGATTGAGATAAATGTACCTCTTCGGAAAAGTAGTAAGTATGAAAAGTAATGGCAACCCTTATACTTCAGCGGATCTCGCCGGTGGTGCAGCAAATTAGGCGGAAGGGGCAGATTTGTTTCAGGCATGGTGGTTCGTGTACTGACCACATAAACACACTCCGTGTAATCATAGAACAATCAGTTGAATTATACTCGCCAATGTATCAACTTTCAAAGACTTTAAACAAGCGTTCGATTGAGTGCACCGTAATGCTATATGGTCCGCATTGACCAAAACGGCAATACCGGATTAGATAGTGTCCATGATCCGTGAACTGTACAGAGATGCGGCGTATAAAGTTCGTTTTAATGAGGAAGAAAACCAACCTTTTACCACATCTGCGGAAGTTTGACAAGGATGTGTCTTGTCCCCGACATTATTTCTTCTATGCACGCTGAAAAATAACGGTCTCTAACATATTCTCCCAAACATATTCTGCAGGAACCATGTGTATGTTTGGAACACACTTCAAACATTCATATGTTTGCAAGTCCCAAACTCACTTCTATTTAAATGTAAACAGTATCATTTTTACTGGCAAACATGTATGCTTTTGCGTGGAAACATATGCGTTCTTCATGCTAAATATCCATATACTTACGCGTGTTTCCTCCATATCTCCATATACTTACGTAGAAGCATATGCGTATTTCCTCCCAAATATAATAATATTTAGAAACGAATTATTCTTTGATTTCAATATATATGTATTATTTATTATAATTATTTTTATCAAATCCACATTTATAAATAATTAATAGAAAAAATTAAGAGATTTAAAACGGTCTTTTTTATATTTATTTGCATTGGCTGCATTATTTGTTTTTTTCGATGAAATGAGAATCTGCTGCTCTTTGGCTTCTCATTTCTTTGTTGTTTCTCACGTTTTTGTTTTCAGAAGGTTTCAACTATGCGTTGGTTATCACTATGAATTTTGCACACAAACAATATACTTATATACAAATCTAGTTCATGGAAGACAAGCGTGTATTAATTGCTTGTGTTTTTTTTATTATATTTCACAAATAGTCCAATGTTCCGATTTTCACAGTAAAGGCTCGGACAGACAAAGGGTTTCACGTTGTTACATTTTCCAATTTCTTTCCTCTAAATCGGTTTCCACTTTGGTATCACACATACAAATATACAAAACACAAAAACCAAAGCAATATCACAAACCATTTAACCGTCCAAGCCTACGTTTATTCGTTTTTCACTGATCAAGCGCTTTTGATGCCCTCTGTCCGATTAACCATTGATTACTGAATACATGTAACTAAAACACAATACATCAACCAAAATAAGAAACACTGACTTGGTCTGCAATTTGCACACACATTCAGGAATATTTACGAATCACTGACTGAGAGAGTAATGCCAAAAGATAGACTCTCTCGTTGTCCCTCTTTTATTCTCTTGCTCTCGAGGGATCATATACAGTGCAACAAACACAGCTGCATTTGTGTCACAAACACAGATATATTTGAGTCGCAAACACATATATTATAACATATTAATCATTGTGTCTCCAACATGTTATATTGAATAGCTAACACAGTGTGTTTGGATACAAGTATATTATTTTTGTGACAAGCTCCAAACACACTTTATAAAGGGTTTTTCAACAGAGACGCTACAAAAGTAAAACGGACAGCAATCGACGCCATATTTTTTCCCGCTCTTTTGACATTTCTCTTCAGTAAGGTTTGCCATTTCATCATGGATAGATATACGAGCCAACAACGAGTCGAAATTATTAAAATTTACTACCGAAATTTGGAGTCAGTGGCCTCAACTTTAAGAGGCCAACTTTAAGAGGCCTCAACAATCAGCGATGAGGCTCATTTCTGGCTGAATGGCTTCGTCAATAAGCAAAATATGCGTTATTGATCAGACAGCAATCCACACTATGAGTCATCATTGCATCCCGAAAAAAATTACGGCTTGGTGCGGTTTATGGGCCGGCGGCGTCATTGGGCCGTACTTCTTCCGTGATGATCAAGACCGGCGCATTACTGTGAATGCGAATCGCTACCGTTCAATGATAACCGAATATTTTTGGCTCCAATTGGATAATATGGACTTGGAGGACATGTGGTTCCAACAGGACGGCGCCACAAGCCACACAGCGAATGCCACAATCAATTTATTTGGAAACCTAGTTTGGTGAACGTGCTATATCACGAAATGCCCCAGTCGATTCGCCGCCTTGGTCGTGCGATTTGACGCCGTTAGATTATTTCCTGTGGGGCTACGTCAAGTCTATGGTCTATGCCAACAAGCCAGCGACGATTGATGAACTTCGTACGAATATCGAACGTGAAATTGCGCAGTATCGCCCGATTTATGCTTGAAAACCGTCGAAAATTGGGTTCAGCGTCTGGACTTCTGCAAGCGTGACCGTGGTGGCCATGCAAAAGAAATCGAGTTCCATACATAATGGCATCGAACGTACTTTCACAGGAATAAAGAATTTCATTGGTATCTAAAACCGGTTTTGTTTTATTTAAAAAAACTTTTGTAGCGCTCTTATTGAAAAACCCGTTATTTGCATCCAAACACATCGTCTTTGCTATTGACTATTACATGTTGGAGGCACAATGGTTAATATGTTATAATCTATGTGTTTGAGAGCCAAATATGACTTTGTTTATTGAAAAGTGCTAAAAAAAAACCTGACAGACAACAACGAAACAAACAAACACCAGATCTTCAAGCCGTGAAACAGTGCTTCCAAACATATTCATGATTCCTGCAATATCTTGCTGGGGCTGTTTTTTCAGCGTGCTTGGAATAGGGCATGCCTTTTCAAGCCAGTAGTTGGTTTAAGATGACGAAGATAAGGATGTCACTGCTTTCGACTTGATCAGCACCTTTACACTATACTGACGAGGCAGTTTATTTATATTTCATTTATTTGACAGCATAATGCACTTGTTGGCATCTCAATTAAAAATTCCATTTCATTGTTACCCTGTTCCTTCGCCACTGTTCCCCTTTACAATCATTCGTAAACAAATTACATGAAATGCTGTCTGTTTTCTTTGTGACAGTCAGTTGGTTATATTATGTTGTTATATTTGGCTGCATTTTTTGATTGTCAGCAAATGTTTTCATATTTCAATTGTTAATTTTTATGAGTTTAGAGCTTCGGGCGGCCGTTACTGTCTGTATTTCTGTCGTCTTTATGTTCTTTAATCAACATAAATCTGTAACTTTAATTAATCCAAAGCCATGTGGAGCAGCTGCTGCCCGGCCGCCCGATCGCCTGATTTGTCTGGTGGTGGTGTTTTGTCCAACCATTTATTTCGCTCGATGACAGTGACATTCTAATTGAGATACAAACATATTTTATTGCCCCTCGATGTGGGTTTGGAACTCTGGACGAATCGTAGATTGCGAAGACTGCGCGTGCGTGGAGGGAATAGAGTTTGTGAATGGTGGGGGAGGGGGATTTAAAATAATTTAATGAATTTTTGTGTATAAGTTCGGGTTATGAGTTGTTTGTAAATGCAAACAGAAGGACTTCTATTGCACCCTTTTTATTGAAATGCAAATGTTTGAAATTAGTATTCAAATAATGTCAAGTGAGTTCGGCCCCCCTTGTGCATTTATTGAGACAGACAGTGCTTTTGTTAGTGACATATTTGACATGTTGCCAAACACATTTAAAATTTCCAATTCTTTTGTTTATTTTTGGCGCATAATTAACTGATGATAGCCATAAGTTTCTTGGCTAAAATCACATATAGACAATTTTTATCACGTAGTTAATTTGGATATGAACATGAAATTATTGCCCAAAATTGGCACTAGTGATGCATTTTTTTATTGTAAATTTGTTTATCAACAAGTGATATAAAGTTCAACATGTTGGAGAACATGGGCAGGGGCCATATTATATTCGAGTTGTGGTTGAAATTGCAGCCAGACATCATTAGATTTATAGTATCGGTAACCGATTGTTTGCATTATAGTTCAAGACTTAATTGGGCTTTCGGTGCCTACTGACTACAACGATGTATGCGTCGTAATTGCCGCCAGCAGCACAATAATGGGTTTCATATGCAGCATATCGAATGGGCCTCCTGGGGCCCGGCATTACTGGTATTCTGACAGCAGAATATTCTTAGATTTCGTTTGTGACAATTGGGTCGAGGAATTCAGGCGACTCTCGGTTATAAAATCCGAACTGTGTTTTTGTTTTTAAGAACAAGGTCCAAATTGGCCTGCAGAAGCCCAGATTATCATCCTGTGGCTTATTTAAAAATGTTGCCCTCGCCATGGGGTAATATCATTCCTGACGCGATGAGGGATTTTATTGGTTGTTCTTCTTTATCTATTGCATCACTAAAATCTGTTTACAACTAAATTTGGTTTCATGTTTGAAAAACTTTACGGCAAATTTCGTATTTACCCATCCATCTGTGACCCCTATACATTCCAGAATCCTAGTATTCCCTTAGCTTCGTTGGGTTGAACATTTCAACTCTCTAAACCGCATAGCACTTTTGCCTTCTATACTCTTAGCAAATTATTCAATCGGAATCAAATTCATCATTATATTGAGAGCAGCAGAGGGGCGTGTACGTAGTCACGCCAAAGGAAGCTGTTTTCTGCACCCCATACCGATACTCCATAGGTCAGACCGAGTGTAACCTCCGCCGTGTACATCCATAATACCATCTTCGGGTTTAGGCTCCATGCTCTCCCAAATGGTTTCTTGCCAGCGTAGAACGCACCTTGGGCCTTCGTAACTCTCTATTCAATAATAGGTTTCCAGTTGAGTTTCGGATCTAGAGCCCACAAGCTGATATCACTCAAGATATTCCCCATGACTTTACTTATCATGGAGATAAAGGGGCCTGTTACCATCACCTCGACATCATCCCCATATGCGAATAACCTTACCCTTTTGTTATCCAAGTTCACCTGTAGAGTTTTTATTATGTCAGAACCAACACTTCGGGAACCAAGTTGACACATAACTGACGAATGCCTCACATTGGTGCCATTGTGTCAGAGCCGCGATCGCTATATGTTTTGAAGATTGATGTTTCGGAGTTGTATACCCCTAAGGTGGACGGTCTCGTATGCCTTGCGGATACCGGGCTCGTAAACTCATCGGATCGGATGGCAAACACGGCATCAAAACGACAAGAGGCATATACTAGCTGATAAAGTTGTTTCATTACACAGGGTTAATCTTATTTTGATTATGTTGGCTGACCGATGACAATGTCAACTAAGACCCTCCCTCTTGAAACCCCTGTGGTTTCACCATGACTCTGTTTGTGGTTACAGAGTCCCACAAATTAAGATGTCCAAACAAACAGACCTAGAGGTCAACACCATACTCCAATGAGCGCTTACCCGTCTGGTCCGCAGCATTGAATCTAACCGACTAGCAATACTTTAGCTGACATTCACATCCTTTAGGGCTTGTATGAATTCACATCGTTATGATGGCTTGTTAAAAGCGTCCTCTATATCCAGGAATGCTGCCATTGTATATTGTTAATAGATGAGACCTCTTTCGGCCGTGCTAACTATACGTATGCTGGCTATTCAATAAACTGCTATTAGTCACTAGCGATCTGATATGTTCATCCGAAATTCTTTCTAGAGTCTTGAGTATAAATCACGAGAGGCTTATTTTTTGAAATCCTTCACAAATTCATGGCTGCTCTTCCCATGAATATAACTTTCACCCTTCCCCAACTTTTTGAGATGTGATTTAATAGTAAATATGCCGTGAATAATGCACTGAGCCAAGCGGAAACTAACCTTATTACCTTCTGTAACATATTCGAATTCAAAAGACGGTTTAAATCCCATACAATTTTGTCAATATTGATCACTTTATCTACTAGTGAAGTGCGGTTCTGGGTTTTTGAAGAACCGGTCCTGGCGAGTGCGGTTCCGCGAAGAACCAGGTATTTGGACCAGTTTCGGTTCTCAGCAAATTGTCCGCAAGAGGCTAAAGTGAAGAATCTTATTAAAAGAATTTAATAATCACATTTTTCGGTGTTTTTGAATCCGTTTTTCGGTTCTCTACAAATCGTTTTCTGTTCATTTAGAACCGTTTTGGGATAATTTAGAATCGTTCTCGGTTCATTTTGACATGTCTTTCTGTTCTTTTGGTACTGTTTTCGGTTATTTTGGAACCGTTTTCGGTTCTTTGGATTGTTGAATGGTGCAGCATCATAGGCTATTGCGAAAGCAGATGCAGCGGGTCTTGGATTTGTTGAGAGAATAGTTTTCGGTCAATTGGCAGAGCCAGATGTTGTCCATCGACAAGGGAAATTCAACCAGATATCCTTGAAAATGTACAAGGTGGCGCAAAAGTAATCCTCCTATCAGAAAATGCTATAAATTTTGCGATTGGCCCCTAATGTCAGGTCTGTTTTGACATTTGTGTAGTCAACACATGCGAAATATACGTTTATAGACAATGTTACGCTACACTGCTCCAGAACGCGGAATATTGCTGACTATTTATTTGACCAATAATCGGTTGGTGACTTTGGCACAACATGAATTTCGTCGCAGATTTCCTGGCCGTCCAACGCCTACTGGTGAAACACTGCGACGTTTAGCCGCTCGCCTCGAAGAGACTGGCACAACACGAGATGCTGCCAGGCGTGGCAGACCCCGGAGTAGCCGTTCTGCAGAGAATATTGCTGCTGTAGCCGAGGATGTCATGGAAGCGCCGTCGACAACGACCAGACGACGTGCCACGCTACAGAGCAATGATCAACGAGCTCTTTTTGCCGCAACTTGATGAATTGGGATTGGAAAACATGTGGTTCCAACAGGACGATGCAACGGCACACACTGCACGTGCCACAACCGATATGCTGAAGGATGCATATCCCGGGCGCCTAATCTTCCGTTTTGGCGATTTGCACTGGACAGCAAGATCGCCTGATTTGACCGCTCCAGACTTCTTTTTGTGGGGCTTTTTGAAGTCGCGGGTTTATGTCAACAAGCCTCAGACTCTTGCAGCTCTTAAAGACAATATCCGTCAAGAATGTGAGGACGTATCGCCGGAAGTTTCGGCCAAAGTGATGGAAAATGCCATAAAAAGGGCTCAAATGACAATCAACTGTGGCGGCGGCCATTTACCTGACATCATATTCTCGACTTGATGTAAAAAAAATTAAAAGACCAAATAAAAATAATCCACAAGAAGAATCAAAGTTTTTCATTTTCTTTTAAATTACAGCCAAAAAACATCGGAAGTTTACTTTTGCGCCACCTTGTATAAACGGGATCAGGAATATGAGAAAGTTGATAGGTACTACATCTAATGGAAACGGGACTGTGCCAAAAGATGGAGGTGTGGACTCTTTAATTCTCCGAGAGACTCTTTAATTCTTTCTTTGATTCCAATATTGGACGACGAGTACGACGTTTTGAGACATGCTTATTTGCCTGGCTGTTGTTGATTACTTCCGAATCATAGGCTATTGCGAAAGTAGATGCAGCAGTTTTTGGATTTGCCAAGAGAAAATAATTCGCGATTGGATCGTTTGGATTTGGATAGATTATTTCTACAAATTTATTAACGGTAACAGGAATTCGAGGCTCCTGATAATTTATCGACTGTGAACTCGCGGTAAGGAGATCAGGAAAACGAGACTAGGCCAAAAGATGGACAAAACTGAACACTCAATGGAGAAATCTGAATATTTTATGTTGGAGAAACGCTCCGAAAGGATAGTTCTTCTTCAAAAAAATTTAAGCATAAATGCTAGTGACAAGTATTGGAAATTATATGCCATGCTCATTCATCATTGTTATATGTAGCAGAATTATAGGGTTTTGCAAAAGCAGATGGAGCTGTTCTTGGATTAGTTGAGAGAATAATTCTCGGTCAATTGGCAGAGCCATATCGTATTTTTAAACATCCGAAGTTCATTCTGCAAACCTGTTCGTTGTTCGGAGAGAGTACTTCCCAACCAGATGCAGGACACATGCGTAAATACTTGGCGATCCACCCGACATGGTGAAAACCGCTGAGTTTATTCGGAAGAATAGTAATCCCGATCTTTTAAGTCACACTTAGAAACCCAGTCAATTGGCAGAGACACGGAAAAAATTAATACTCAAATCAAACTTGAAGTTTGTCAACTCAATTACTTTTATGTTTGGATTTTAGCTAATGATGAAAATTGTTAACACAAGTACACATATCAGAGGTCGGTAATAAATATTTCAATTAAATTTGCAATCAGCTTGAGTATAAAGCTAATCAATCCATTACAATATTTTCGATTAAATGTATAGTTGTGGTGAGTACAAAGTTCATCAAAAATTTATTTATTTTTCAATTAGATACGTAATCATCCTGAGTATGAAATTAACCAATATTTTGTAATAATTGCTCGGTTCAAGATCAATTACTATTTTTTTTTATTGTTGGTCAAAGCAGAAGGGAGAAATATGCAACACCAAAAAGTCGTTAAAAACGCGACGTGAAAAGTCAGCAACAACTCATATAAAAACATATTTCGAAAACAAAACAACAAGATCAACACATGTTTGTGTGTAAGTTCGCAGTAGTTACCGACAATCAAAAAAAAGAAGAGAGAACAGTTTTTGGCGTCAGTTGTGTAAAGTGATTTATTGAGTGTGGACATACTTTTTTAAAGTGCGCGCGCGTCCAATTCTAAAAATTATAATTCTGCTCTACACTGAACGGAAAAGCATCGTCACAGGGATGAAAATGTTCACCACCCCAACAGCTTTTGTCATCGAAAGTGAGCTAACGTACAGTTTCATTCCCGCTTTGAAAATGTGTTCATCAACTGCAAATTGTTCGTTACTGTAATGAAACTATGGTTGTTGCTGCAATGAATTTGCTTCATTATTGCAACGAATGGGTTTCATTGCTGCAATGAATTTGCTTCATTATTGCAACGAATGGGTTTCGTTGCTGCAATGAATTTGTTTCATTGTTGCAATGAATTTGTTTCATTGTTGCAACGAATACGTATCGTTCTTGCGATGAATTTATTTCATTGCTGCAATGAATTTGTTTCATTACAGCAATGAATTTGCGTCATTACTGCAACGAATTTGTTTCATGCTGCAATGAATTTGTTTCATTGTTGCAATGAATTTGTTTTATTACTACAATGATTTAGTTTCATTGCTGCAATAAACGTTTAAAAGTGTGTTTTGAAGTTATTTATTGATAATTGTACATTAATATACTGTTAATATTACATTGCAGGTGTTTTGATAAAAAAATAGAATTTTTGTTTCGAAAATGGTGTCAATTATATAAATATGGGCATTTCCCCAGAAAGGTCAACCTTTTGTCACATCACGTCACTCTCGATAATTACTTATATTTTAGGACCAGTTTGTTTGATTGTGTTATTTCATTTTAATAAATATGTAGTTACTTACATTCTGTATTTAGGAAAAGTATAGAAAACAATCCAACCACATGGTCATAAAATATAACCAAATAACGAGGGTGACGTGATGTGACATAGGGTGGCAGTTTCTCTGGAAATGCCCATATATTAAATCTATTCCGTGTTGAAACTCTCGTCTGGTGAAGATTGTGGTAGTCGACGGGTTGAATGTTATTGTGGCCATTTAATTCAGGTCCTGCAATTAAAAACAAATATGAGGAATTTATTATTAAGATTTATAATTAAAATATTCACATATCGATGTCTGTACTTACCATGAACCATGAAGCTCTATTCCCCTACGCTCTACTCCTTTAACATAGAACCGCATCACTGTTTTCTTAAATTATGCAATTGTTGTTGTTTTGAGGGTTTTGCAATTCAATTGTAGCGCCAAATCTCCCCGTCATTAAGTCAGTGATCGCTCTTGTAAGCATTCTCTTCAATTATTCTTTTATTTATTTTAACGAAATTGCGATCGGATTAATTTCATTTTCATGTTATTTGTTATGTTCGTCTTACTTGAAACACTTTGTAACTTTGGCTTCTTCGTGTTCATGGACTTCAAATCCAAATACCAATATAACGAAACAAGCGCTACAAAAACATGAACATTTTGTTGCGATTTGTACCGTCTTGCGCATCCACACACTCAAATGTTCAGATACATATTTCGGGGTAGTTTTTCTGCTATCGATGAGTCACTGTCTTTGCTGTCATTTTGTTTATTTATCTATTCGATTTATATGTAGATGCTCAAATTACACAAACGATTACAGCAAACCCACATAAATTTACATAATTTATTTTTCACAACTAAAGATTGTTACTAAGTATAACCAAATTGTCTATTTTTAAAAATTTCTTTAAATTATTCCGGCGGAGAAATATGTTTACCACTTTCGGCTGTTGGAAAGGAAATGATTTAAGATGTGTACGTGACCCACCACTCATGGTCACAATTTTTTCTTGCTGGCCTCTTTTACGCTCGCTCATTTTTTCGACTGATTTTCTCCTCTATCTTCACAAAAATTAGTTTCGTTGCAATGACGAAATTGTTTCGTCAACTGTAAATGTTGACAAACCCCCAAAATAACTAAATAATCAAAATAAACTATAAAAAGTAAGAGATAAACCAAATATCAGTAGTTTAAAATCCATGCCTTTACTTTTTTTTAATTTTCAAACCATTTTTCTCCAAAATTCAAATTAAATAAAGTTGTTGCAGTAACGAAATGAAAAATTTTCAAAGAAATCATGTATGAAATTTTTTGTTGCAGTGACTACCAAATTGTCGGATATTCGACACTTTTCACTATAGCAACGAAAAAACATGTTTCATCCATGCGACGAAGCGGTTTTCTTTCAGTGTATGTAAGAAAAAAAAAATATTTTTTTACATCTAAAATAACTAATAGCACTATTTTAAAAACCGTGGCTCATCCTATATATTTTTGAATTCAGGTAATGTTTAAAAATGCCATAACTGTAATTTTATATGTGAATAAAAACAAATTAATCTTTTGTAGATATAAAATCCCTTGTAATTTTCTGGCATCTTCACCATGTATTTCCTCCTCAACAAAGAGTGGCTGCTGACGAAAGAGGTGCTAAACATAGGAAGTGGCACACGATAATAGACTCCCATCAATCATTCGCCGCCAGCTGATACAGATGCCGAAATAGATCTCAAATTACAACTGTTAGTCTAGAAAAGCGTAATGTTCAACCAAAATTGTTGATAGTTGGTAATGTTTGAAATATAAAATCAGTGCATATGTTTTTGGTGAGATCATTAAACCATTTTTGACTATAGTAAAGGGTCCGCCATCTAACGTTTTTTTTTTTTTCAACTAGTGCTTATTTCGTGAATGGTAACACTTAGCTCATGTCTGATTTGACAGATAGTTAGTTTTATCCTTCCGCTGAACGAATATGGTTGTGTCAACGCTTGAACAACGCTGGGAAATATTGAGACTAAGTGGGCCTGCGATCGACTTACAGAAGATGCCGATTTTGCCAAAAAAAAAAATCATCTTTTCAGATGAAGCTCATTTTGATCTTGGCGGGTATGTAAAGAAGCAAAATTGTCGCACTTGGGACACAGAAAACCCGCACGCATACATTGAAAAGCCGATGCCCCCAAAACGAAGTCACTGTTTGGTGCGGATTTTGGTCCAGAAGCATAATTGGGCCATTTTTCTTCGAAAATGAGCAAGGAGTGGCCGTTACAGTCAATGGCGATCGTTATCGAGCTACGTTGAACGAATTTTTGTTGACAAAAATTGAAGACAAGGATATTGGCAACATTTGGTTTCAACAGGACGGCGCTACGTGCCACACAGCCGAAGCTACACTCGATGTTTTGCGCCCTGTTTTTGAAGATCGCATTATCAGCCACAGAGCTGATGTCGATTTGACACCGGAGCTGCGATTTGACACCGTTGGAGTATTATTTGTGGGGTGCCCTCAAAGATAAGTATTAAGCCGACAAGCCAGAGATAATTGACGCTTTAAAGGACAATATTCGTGAAGCCATTGTTGAAATACAGCTGCACACAATCGATAATGTGCTTAAAAATTGGACCGATCGTGTAGGCTACTGCATGGCCAGCCGAGGCAGCCATTTGAATGAAATTATTTTCCATTATTAACCGGAAGGATTATACTTTCAAATAAAAAAAGAAATTTGAGAAAATATTCAGTAGTTTTTTTTATAGCATTTTCTAAAAAAAAAGTTATTTGGCGGACCCGTTAAATGCAGTAGACGTAGTATTTAAAATGTTTGTGTGTTCAACTTGTAATATCCCGTAGAATCGGAAATATTTTATACAGTTTTACAGGACGCGTTTTATAATATTCCTTCGAAAAAGATATATTTAAAAATTTCAATAATAAAAAATTTAGTTTTAAGCCAAGATATTTTAATAACAAATAAATGGGAGAATTGCAAATCGAATTTAAGTATTATTTGTGGTCTTTTAATTTACTTTGTTAGTTTGTGTTGGTTTGGTTATGAATCATAAATCGAAAATTTCGACTAGTTAATTGTCGAATTTTATTACTTGTGTAACTGAAGTAAAATCCCGAATTTTGATTAAGAGAATACCCAAGTTGAATACAAGAGTAATTGAAACTACATGCGTAATGTTGATAATTCGCTCACTCAACTTGATAATGCGCGTTATTGAAACCGTCCACTTGATTTTGATTAACTGCTTACTTAACTAGAATCAGCTCGTAATTGAAATATTGTATAAAATATTGATTAAATTTCAATTAGTCAGTTAATCGAAAATATTGGAAAAATATTAAAGTAATTAAATGTACAAGCATTGAGCATTCACTTTTTTCTGTGAGTAATTGGTGGCAATTGTATTTATTTATTTCCTTATTTTGCGTAAATTTATTTAGTCAAGGACTTGAGTAATTGACTCAATTAAAAACCAATTGGATTGGATTTTTGTGTTTAAACAAAGTCTGATATATTTCGCCAATATTTTTTTTTCTGTGTAAACACGCGATGCCCATTTGGACAACGAACAACTCACTGCACACTGGGACAGATTGAAAAAATGACCGGACAAAATTAATAACGTCGTTGTTTTTGGTTTTAGTCGTGTCAAACTCATTAGTCGGTAGGTTTTCGAGGGTGCTGAGCTCATTTCTGGCATTCCTTTTTCCAGTGGTTGGTGGGGGCTGGAGTTATAGTCGGGGGGCGGGGGGAGGGGTTAAATTTTAAAAAAAAAACCTTAAGGGTATCGTTTCATAGGGTTTTGGATGGCCCGATTTCATTTTTGGCAAACGTTTTTCGATCAGGATTTCGATAACTAATATAACGGAGGGAAGAGCATGTAAAATTTAGTTTCTTAACAAGGTTTAACGTTTTAAACTTTTCTACCAAATTTATTAGGAATTATAAAATAAATAAAAAGTTTGAGAAGTTTGTTTCCGTAACCATACAAGATTTATTTGGGACCACAAAAAAAAAAAAAACTTGGTTTAAAAAAATCTATTTCATTACGTTCGACATTTTCATCATCGTCGTCCTCGGAACTTTCAAAATTTTAGTTTGAAATTTCGAAATTTTAGTTTGACATTTTATGGTATTGCCAGACCTAAATTCCGACACAGTAATGTATTTGAATTTACACTGAAAAAAAAATCAATTCTTACACAAGTATATTATATTTAAATTTGAAATCAAAAACTAGAGCAAAGTTTAAAAAAAAAATTTTCTTCAGCAAATGGTAGTAAAGGGTGACGAAATAAAATCAGTGACTTCGGTTAGGGTCCGAAGTGAAAATCGCGCGCTGTTCCTAGTTGGTGCTAATTTTTGGCGGTCCACAAAATATTAAAAAATGTAATATTTTTAGTCAACTACTTTCATTGCAATTGAACTAGAAACCTTAAGTAACCTATAACACAACATCAATAAAAAGAGTTTAAAACAACCAGAAACATAACCTTCAAGCATGAAACACATAGACGACGACAGGCTACCGACCACAACCTGTCAAAAATAAAATACATGCGTTTATATGCAAGTAAATATTTTAACGACGGCAAGGCGACACGACTGCAGGTTGTTGTCTATGCTACTTATGTAGCTGTAGTTGAATTAAACTAATTTCTATTTGTGTGGGCGACAATCAACAGGTTAGAGCTGTCAATGCCTGAAGTGGCACCACTGACAGAATAATCAACTGTTTTCACAATTTTTGTTATGTTTGTAATAATATTTATTAAATATTCTCCAGACATTTTATTTTCTTCTAACACAAATAACACAATAACACAAACGTCAACATTACAGATCAGCTGTTTACTTTGCAATTGCCGTCTTGAAAATAATTCAGTAGCTGCCACACCTCTACATTTGCAGTCAGCGGCATTTGTAGTCGTGTGTTCATGTAGCCTGTCGTCGTCTATGTGTTTCATGCTTCATATAACACACATCTACTAAAAATAACCCAAAATTAGCCTGCATGCATGTATTGAAACAATATTCAACTTTGGGCCCCTTGCCTGATTAACAACGTGCATGGAACCTTCAAAACAGTTAATTTCCGACCTCAGTGGTTAATTGGCCACTGTTTAAGTAACTTGTTTTATCTGGATTACTGCTCCGACTTTTGGAATTTTGTCCGGTCATTTTTTCAATCTGTCCCAGTGTGCACTGCCTCTGATAACAGTTATCGGTAGTACGTCCCAGCAAAAAAAAATTTCAAGTTTTGGTAGCAGAAGAAATTTTGTTTCCATATTGTAGGCACTACAATTTAGCGCTTCTTTAGAATGCAGCAATATGTGCTGCATTTCTGGACCAGCAAAGTAAGGAGTAAGTAAGGAAGAAATACATATAATGGTGACGGAATTTCTCTAACAATGTTGCAAACGAGTAAGAATTAAAGAATTATTAAAACGAAGTTATAGTGCAGAGTTTAGCGCTGAATTCGGGTCAATTAAGTAAGCGAGAGATGTATTAGTGCAACCTATATCGCTTACTAAGTTGCAATAAAGTATGCAAGCATTGTATTCGTTTTTTCTGCGATCTTTACCGATTAATAATCTCATCTAAAACGAAGTATTCAATGCAGAATTTGTGCGGAATTTGGGTCAAATAAGTAAGTGAGAGATGTATTAGTGCAACCTATCTCGCTTACTAAGTTGCAATAAAGTATGCAAGCATTGTATTCGTTGTTCTTCTACGATCTATAACGATAGATAATTAAATTTTTTAGGAAGAACGCAGTGTTGCCAGAAGTGACGATTTATCGTCATTTTGACGATTTTTAGTCACAAAAACATAAAATGACGATTTGACGATTTCAGCTTCTGGAATGACGATTTTTAGTCTATTCCAAAATTGAAATTGTTGGTAATGCAAGAGCGACAGCTATATACTATATTTAAACATAAACTTAACCCATCAAGGGATATTGGGTAGAAAAACTCCCCACAAATGGAACCATTTATGAAATAATAGCATTATCGAGATTACATTTTTGTAGACGGGCTGGGGAAGTATAGAACTATTAAAAACTTACGATATTAATGTATAAAACATACCGTGTCAATAATATATGTATATACATATGTATGTAAATACCCTAAACATTATCTGTGTGACGTTTAATCAAATTCACACAATTGAATCGGGGGTCAGCCAATTAGGGGTTAATGAAAATTATTCATGAAGGACAAAAACTGCATCGACTCTTCTTTTTTACCCTATAAAATATAAATTTACAATTCCAGTTCACATTTCTTTCAGAAATCTCCAGTGTTGTTTTATTTTTGTAATAAGCCGCCAACATTCTGCGTCTTGACGCCAGGAAAATAAAAAGAATTCTAATTTTTGTCGTTTACGCCAGAAGCGACGTCAAATGCCAGCTTTTGTTTTTCTTCCATAAGAATACGCGTACAAATTTGTACCGCCTACGTTATCGTTACCGCCTACCGATTGAGTTCGTACACATATTTGTCAACTCTGTTCGTTGGTTGTTTGACCAATAGTTGAAGAGATTTCGGAATAGAGTTTAAATAAAGATATATGAATTTTAAAAATATTACATATTGATTTAATTGCTTTGTTTTACTGTTTTCCCCCCACAAAAATATTGATATATGGTACAGCAATTGCAGTTTTTAATGTTGACGATTTTTTGATGATTTCGAAAATTTTTTTTGACGATTTGACGATTTCTGCACCTCCAATTTGACGATTTGTGACCGACTTTATCTGGCAACACTGGAAGAACGATAGATGAGCATTTTAAAATTTAGTTTGTATTTGAAAATTGGAGAGTGAGGACGCGATATCCGTAAGTATAAAATATAGTTTGCATTTGATTTGTTTTATTTATGTATATTGTGGTCAGTGGATTTGGGTGTGAGTGATTAACTTGTTGCTAAGCACTTTTGTTTGGACAGTTGTTGTATTTATTTCTTATTCGGCAGATTGCCACCATACAGTATATATTGGGCAGAGGTGATATACAAAAACATCTGAAACATTTGATTGGCATTCCACTTCTTATGGAGTACAATGTGTTTGGACTTCAACGGACGCAACGTCTTTTGAACTATCCCAAGTTTATGAAAGCAGTATATTGTAAGTATTTCAGGTGTTTTTACCTTTTAAACATACATATCGATGGCTTGATATAAAAAGGGCCTAACTCGATTTTTTGTTACTTGACAGGAGAAGGAAAAAACTTAATAAAATACGTAAAATTTTAGATACAAAAAAAATTTTAATGCAAATTTTAATAAAAAGAGGCAACACATTTTTGGAAATTGCATTAAAACTTCTTGTTCTATTTAAAATTTTACGGATTTTATTAAGTGTTTTCCTTCTCCTGTCAAGTAACAAAAAATCGAGTTAGGTCGTTTTTATATTAAGCCATCGATATGTTTCAATATTAGTTTCTTCAATTTCAGGAACTGCGGGTTCGGAATACGGTAACAAGACTGATTTTTATAAGCATTTCGGAAAATGCATTCGCCTTGTCAAAAATCTGTATTATAAACAAGAGTCAATTAAACGAAGTGCGCCAGGTCATACCGATAGCGATGACTAACGTAATGTGTCCTTAAATAATAATATTTTTTCCAGACTGAATTCAGTATTGTTTATTTTTTAATATTATAATTTAAAACAGTTAAAAATTATCTCAAAAGTAAATAAGTTTTTGTATTATTAAAAAAATTAATAATAAATCTTTCATTCACGAGGTAAATTGAATTTATCAGGTTAATGCGTTTACAAAGGCGTTTCGAAAAAGGAATGTTTTCATGCCGTTCCCACTGGAAATATAATAGCGCTATTGGTGCAACAATTATTTCATTCCAAATTCGATGCACTTACAATTGCGCCTAAAATGCCTCGTTACTTCACGCTATTTATGTTGCGATGAATGAAGCTCGTTTTGGATCAATAGAGGATGGGCATTTTGGTGGGACATTTCTTGTCAAAATCATTAATGATTTCCTGGCTATGGTAAGCGCTACCAACTCTTAGGTTCCCTTACAAACCTGCTGAATGGTAAGAAGGTTTTTTGCTGGGACGTTCTCATTTGGGACTAAATGGAGCAGAATCATGGGTTATCGCTAACAGAAATACAACAGTTCCTAGATTTGCCCAGGGAATAGTTCTCCTTTGAACTAATTGACCACTAATGTGTTTTAATGAATTTCAAAATTCTAAGGCAACCATGTCCAGCTGCAGATTCGTCCGGCCTCTACAATTGTTGGTCTTGTTATGTGGCGGTCATGGGTTATCGCGCAGCAACTTACAAGGCATCTGCAGGCTACCTAAGAAGAGTATCAAGTTATATTCCTGTTTAAACGAATAGTACTAAAATTATTAGTCCTCCACATCTTTTAGCCGTAGAAACCTACGCCTCAGATATATAGCGCCGAATCCTGGATTATCGTGTAACTGCCCGGTTTTGTGACTCCACTTAATCCTGGTAATCAGCTCTTATGAAATTTTCATTGCCATTAGAAGTAGCTGGATAAATCTTAACAAATCTTTCGTGAATGGAAAATTTAGCTGGCTTTTCATTAGTTTGGTACTTAGCTGTTTGCAAAAATTTCGTTAACAAAATCAAGTACAGGGTTGTTATGTCAAAGTTATTTCGTAAGATAAGAATTGCTTAAAACCGAAATTTCGGCGTTTCGAATATGTTGACAAATTATTACGTAAGATAATTAACACGATAAATACCATCACATGCGTAAGACAAAAAAAAAATGCAGTACGTAAAAGAATTAGCTACGTACATCAGAGATAGGTGACGGCTCTTTTCAGCAAAATCTTCAGTGGTGAGGTAAGTGACTACATTTCTTACGAAAATTTGGCGAGAGCTGAATACGAGGCGTAAGAAAAAAATATATTGTCATGGTTTTACCAACAACTATACCCATGATTAATTAATTTTAGTATGATCGGCTATAACGAATTTGCTAAACGTATGTATATGCTGGACCTCGATAGGCCCAAGGTATGTATATGGGAAAAACTGTGTCTTACCTGTACGTGCATCTTTGCATCAAACCAAAAATGTCAGCCGGAAATTTTCTTTTAAAGAACAAATTCCAAATGGTCCTAGAAAGGCCCTAGCATTAGATTTCAGTAAGTAAACAGTGTTGCTCTATATGGTAACTTTAGCCCAAAGGTGTTGCCATATTTTCTAAGTTTACATGAAAATTATTTTTATTGTACTCAAAGAAACAATAAGTTTAATCTCGTTTTCTTTTCGTTTATTATTTTTTAATTGAAGTTTTTATAAAATAATACTACAAAATATTACAATATCGTATGATTGATTGTATTGCATATGAATTGTAATCTTATATAAGTGGGTGACAGTGTGGATCTGTGCTTTGTAATGACTTGTGAAGGTGAGTGGCAAATAGTATATCAAGGACGATACTTTATAGTACAGAATTCATATTACACTCAAAGAACAAGTTAGTTATAATGAAAAAATTTCTTACAATTGGGTAAAGGATACTAATGATTTAGTATTGATTTAGAAAAGTTAAGTTTGAAATCTTGAAAAATTTCACATAAATACATAAATTTTATTAAAGCTTTCTTGGAGCAACTGAATAAAAGGATAAAAACTATACACAGTAAGAAATTATTTAAATTAAAATAATTATACCAGAATTAATAAATAAACAAATGTTTTTATAAAATATTTAGAGGATTAGGACATATTATGAATATATTATGAAACCAGTTATTACTTTTTTATTAAAACAAATTCTAAATTAAAATGTATTTCTTTAAATGTTGATTTTTAAGTTTTTTTTTCGTTCTGTCGATTTGATTGTTTTGTTTTGCTTCATGAGATTTCTTTTAATGCGAATTGTGTTTCTATAGATTTACACCCGATTTGTATTCTATTTAATTAATTTTACTAAGAGGGTCGTCAACGTCACCAACGCTGCATAGGGAACAACCGCCGAGACTCCATTGCAACCATCCGAACTGCATGTCTGACAATAGATGGTCTTGATGTAGGATGAGGTGGTGTCACGGGCACATTTATCTGCGGGATCATCGACATCCTCGTAGAAACAGGAGCGTGATATAACACGTTTCCCATAAACTGCAAGAAAAGAGATAATCAAAATTAAATACAAATTGTAGAAATTTTAATAAAATTAAATTGAGCAAAATGTTATACACAATAATACTACTACACTGAGGTAAAAAATATTCAAATTATATATCTGTAACAAACCCCCAACTGAGGTAACTATCTTGTCGCGATGTGTGGACTTAAGTGTCGGGGTTGCGGGAACTAAATATAATCTCAACTTTACCAATGAAGTTACTTTTATAAGAAAATGTACTAATTTTTAGTAAAGGCACTTCTTTAAGATAAGGTACTTTTTTAAAAAAATTACGTTTTCTAAGAAAAGGTACTTTTTGTAAGAAAAGATAAGGTATTTTTTTTAGAAAATTTACTTTGTTTAAGAATGTGAATAGGTTTTTATTCTTAGAAAATTTACTTTTTGTAAGAAAATGCAGTTATTTAAGAAACCTTTTTTTAAATCTTCTTTTAGTTTGGATCTTCTAAATTTACATTTTATTGGGGTCAAAACTACGATATATGCTGAGTATTGGATACAGGCTCCACCTAGAAAACTTCGCATGAAACGAGAAATTTCCCAAAATATGTTAGTCTAGACACAAACCAAAGCAAAGATACCCAATTTAGTTGATAATAGTGGGTTGCAGCATAATAGTGCTAAAACAAAAGTTGTTTAATTTTTTTTTTCATTTTGCCCCCATCACGCAACGTGCGATAAGGAACTTCGTTCCAATTATTTTCTGTAGTTTCCCTGAAGTGTTTGATATTTTCCTCGAAAATTAAAGACACAATGCATATGGTTCACACACTTGTATATGGCTCACACATATGCATATGCAGTCTGTCGTGTCAAAGAGTAATTCCATATATAGAGAGAAAATATATCTCACCTGACGCTTCTTTTCACACTCTTTGTGATGAGGTCGGTGTGATGGAGAGATGTTTGACGAAAATTGACTTACACCAGGTGGAGTTACAAGAACTTCTGAAATGAATTTTCATGTCGTTTTGGTGAAAACTGCGAAATTTAATTAAACATTATATAACACAAAAATTTTGACACACATAACGAAATGCTGTTGTAATGAAGTTCCTTCTCGCTTATTCCTTCTCGGATAAAAAAAAATTAAACAACTATTGTTTTAACAGTATTATGCTACAACCCACTATTATCAACTATATTGTTTACTTTTGCTTTGGTTTGTGTCTAGACTAACGGCTTAGATCATAGAGAAAGAAAAGAACTATATGTCTCACATATGTTGGGAAATTTCTTATTTAATCAGAAGTTTGCTAGGTGGCGCCTGCAACCAATATTTAGTATACATTGTAGTTTTGAACCCAATAAAAAGTAAATTTAGAAAATTTAGAAACAAAATTATTAGTGGATTGGTATCAAAAACCAACTGCTTCTGGAAGGGTTATCAATTACCACTCCAAACACCCGAAATTCATGGTTGTCAATACGGCAAGAAACCTAATAGAGAGAGATTTTGAATATAAGCGACGGAAATTTTCACAAAAAGAACAAGGAGAAGATTACAACCAATAGATAGATAAGGCAATATGAAAATAAGGGGCAAGATATCCAAAACCCAACGGTGGAACCGAAAAGTTCAAATCATTATCTTATGTGCAAGGATTTTCTGAGAGATTAGAAAAATCAAAAATATTTGATACCAATAATTACAAAATGGCCCATAAAACAACACACACACTAGGTAGATTGTTTAGTAAAACCAAAGATAGAATAGATAAATTTGATAGATCTAATATAGTATAAAAAATACCTTGTGGAGGAAATAATAGTGAAAGTTGCAATATGGTATATGTAGGTGCAACTAAAAATAAACTTAAGACTAAAATTGCAGGACACAAATAAGATCAAAAATATAGACACATCTCAACACAAAAAACAGCATTATCATCACACTGTGCAAGCTTAAATCATTTTCCAAACTTTCCAGATACCTCAGTTTTGAATAGGGAAAGTAATTATAAACGTCGTTTTATGTTAGAAATGTTACAGCTAATAGGAACTCCAATAGTGAATAATGTAGCACAGAATTATAGACATTTAATTAGTAAAATGTAGAACATTTCACCGAAAATTGTTTGATATATCATTGAGTTTGTCACTAGGTAACATTTTTAATATATCCGGGTGTAACTTGTTGAATTTACCATTATTTATATATTTTTATCAACCAAATTATTTTTCTGGCTGTAAATTAGAGAAACTATTTCTACATACAAATTTTTCTGGCAGTAACTTAGAACATTTTTCATATGACAAGAAAATTTCTTCAATTGTTTAATTTTTTAATTTTTTGGTATTGTTGCTTTTTCAAATGACATGAAAAAATTTTGTTTATCAATTGTTTTTCATTTCTAATTAATAATTGTGTATATCTTCCTGACGATGCTATCCAAAGGGTAGCGAAATATCGAAGAATATAGTTAATTAAAAACACGACCAAACGCTCGAAAAATTAAATTTTTGAAAAGTAAATTTTCTCAAAAAAAAAAATACCTATTCATATTCTCAAAGACAGTACATTTTCTTAAAAAAAACCCCCTTACCTTAAAAAAGCACCTTTACTTAAAAAAGAAAATCTTCTTTCAAAAAGTACCTTTTCTTAGAAAAGTACTTTTTTTAAATAAGTACATTTTCTTAAAAAATATATATACATATAAAAATATATATAAAATATCTTAAAAAAGTACGGTTGCTCAAAAAAAATAAATTTTCTTTCAAAAAGTACCTTACCTTCTTTTCTTTTAAATAAGTATCTTTTCGTAAAAAAACAAATTTTCTTACAACAAATTGCCTTTTCTTAAAAAACTTCCTTTTCTTTAAAGAGTACCATTTTTTTGCGTAATAAAATAAGTACTGTTAACAATGTACCTATTCTTGCAAAAAAAAAGACCAATTCTAAAAAAATTCCCATTTCTTAAAAAAACAACTTTTTCCTCAGAAAGTACCTTCTCTTAACAAAATACCTTTTCTTACGAAAATTCCTTTTCTTACGAAAATTGATTTTCTTAAAAGTACGTTTTCTTAAAAATAAAATAATACCTTTTCTTTTCTTGAGATAAGTAGCCCTTCTGAAAATAAGTAAATTTTCTTAAAAAAATAACCTTTTCCTAAAAAAAAGTACCTGTTCTTAAAAAAGTACTTCTTTGTATAAAAAAGTCATAATCTTATGTCTTTTTCTTACAGAAAGTAC
Organism: Phaonia tiefii; assembly: GCA_963931995.1. Lineage (NCBI taxonomy): Eukaryota > Metazoa > Arthropoda > Insecta > Diptera > Muscidae > Phaonia > Phaonia tiefii. The sequence goes on from OZ008368.1 coordinate 299,960,150, forward strand.
TTCTTCTTAGAAGTAGTACATTTTCTTCAAAAAAAAAAAAACATTGGGTCTTAATAAAAGAAGTACCTCTATTTAAAAAAGACTTTAAAAAATTATTTTCGGTAAAATATAATACATATTCTTACAAAAAAGATCTAAAAATATACTTTAAAAAAAAATACATTCTATAAAAAAAATTTTCTTAAAAAAAGTTTATCATTTTGAAAAAAAGTATATTTTTTTAAAGATCATTTTAAATTATCGTATGTTTCAACGGGCGTCTTGCCCGCGTTGGAACTAACTAGTACATAATATACGGGGGGGCTAACAAAAGTTTCTGACATTTCTCTTCAGTAAGGTTTGCCATTTCATCATGGAAAGATATACGAGCCAACAACGAATCGAAATTATTAAAATTTACTACCGAAATTTGGAGTCAGTGGCCTCAACTTTAAGAGCGCTACGTCCAATTTATGGTCGTCATAATCGTCCTACCAGATCAACAATTGAGCGTCTAGTGGAAAAATTTGAATCCACAGGCACAGTACAAAATGTTCCCGTGCCAGTGAGACAAAGAAGTGCCCGTAGTGTCGAGAATATTGCTGCCGCTGAGGCTTCAGTTCAAGAAAGCCTAAATGTGTCTCTCACACGTCGTTCTCAAGCGTTGGGCATCTCTGTGACGTCGTTGTGGCGAATTTTGCGAAAAGATCTTGGCCTACATCCTTACAAGATCAAATTGACGCAAGAACTGAAACCGCTTGACCACCATAAGCGTCGTATGTTCGTGAATTGGGCTGAGCAACAACTTGAAAAAGATTCGGATTTTCATCGGAAAAACATCTTCAGCGATGAGGCTCATTTCTGGCTGAATGGCTTCGTCAATAAGCAAAATATGCGTTATTGGTCAGACAGCAATCCACACGTAATCCATGAGTCATCATTGTATCCCGAAAAAATTACGGTTTGGTGCGGTTTATGGGCCGGCGGCGTCATTGGGCCGTACTTCATCCGTGGTGATCAAGACCAGCACATTACTGTGAATGCGAATCGCTACCGTTCAATGATAACCGAATATTTTTGGCCCCAATTGGATAACATGGACTTGGAGGACATGTGGTTCCAACAGGACGGCGCCACAAGCCACACAGCGAATGTCACAATCAATTTATTGGAAACCATGTTTGGTGAACGTGTTATCTCACGAAATGGCCCAGTCGATTGGCCGCCTCGGTCGTGCAATTTTACGCCGTTAGATTATTTCCTGTGGGGCTACGTCAAGTCTATGGTCTATGCAAACAAGCCAGCGACGATTGATGAACTTCATACGAATATCGAACATGAAATTACAGCAGTATCGGCCGATTTTTGCTTGAAAACCGTCGAAAATTGGGTTCAGCGTCTGGACTTCTGCAAGCGTGCCCATGGGGGCCATACAAAAGACATCGAGTTCCATACATAATGGCATCGAACGTACTTTCACAGGAATAAAGAATTTCATTGGTATCTAAAACCGGGTTTGTTTTATTTAAAAAAAACTTTTGTAGCGCTCTTATTGAAAAAACCCGTTATAATCTTGGATACACGAAAAAAATCTGCACGATGGGTTCCTAGAATTTTAACTGAAGCTCAAAAAGAGGCATATGTGCGTTTTGCTCAATATTTTCTTGATAAATTGAAAAACGGAAAGTCTTCCACTCTTCAGAAAATTGTAACAGGTGATGAATCATGGTTTTACAAGTAGGATCCTGAAACCAAACAACAAAGCATAGTATGGAGCCCAGAAGGTGCATATTTGAAGATTTTGAAGACTGTTTTTCACGGTGGATTTATCGACTTTAAAAATGTATGGAAATAAATGGCGATTACGTTGAGAAAATACAAAGAGATGAAGAATAAAGATATAAAATTAAAACATTTTTTTATTAGTTTTTTCTACTCTATTAAGCGATCTTTTGTTAGCCCCCTCGTAAAGCGAAGAAACTTCGTTCCAACCGGGTGTCCCCTGACGCCTCATGTGATTCTTTTATGTTATTTACTGAGATTTTTCTGAACTATTTTATGACCTATGACGAACAGTACCGAATTGCAAAGGCGTTGCTTGATAACCCTTAAAAGCCCAGGATTCATCGTAACGTTACTGCTGTGATAGAAGTGCTGCCCGTCACTCTTAAACAGCGCTGCGAAGTGTGATTTCGTGTACACAAATAATGTATTCTGAAGCAGCTTCGAAATCTGCATCCGCGGATGCAGTATTTGTTGTTAAGTCGCCTACTAATAGTATAGAGTTCACACAAATAATGTATTTTGAAGCAGCTTCGAAATCTGCATCCGCGGATGCAGTATTTGTTGCTAAGTCGCCTACTAATAGTATAGAATTCACTGTGCAAGGCATCTACAGAGAAGGTTATAAAAAGATAAGTCATGCCGCAACACTGTGCCACTCTAATTTGAATGCTTTAATAACTAACATCTGTTATTTTTTTTTAAATTAAAAAATACTAAGTTGCACATTTTAAGTGTTTCTTTTTGTCAATTTAAAGTGTCTAGGTTTTAAATTGCATTTTTTTTCCTGAAGCTCTCAAGTTTTTGGACTTTTAATTTATTTTGCTTTTGCGTGGGTAATTTTGTGTTTTTTGCAAATCTTGAAATTGAGTTTATTACAGACGTTTTTAAAATCGATTTTTTGTATTCATTACTTATGGATTTCCATTTTCAAAAAAGTCATTAAAATCGAAATGTAAAATACCATTTTAAGTCGAAGAGCAATGACGATATTGACTATTAACTTTAAGTTTCTAGTAGATAAATTTCAAACAAATTGTAAATACTGACATTTCAACAAGCGATAAACAAATCGAATAAACTTGTAATGGTTGTTTTTTTTTTTTGGTGTGTGTGTGAAATATTGGATGTTTATGAGTATTAAGAAGATAAGATGTTTGAAAATACTTTAAAGTTTGAAACGTACAGGGAAAAGATTAGTTGGCAGTCAATTCAGGCATTGGAAATTCCATGATAAAGTCTAGATTTTGATTAGAATTCATAATGATCATACATCAGAATTATTTGTCGATGCTATTGATAACTGGAAAATAGTTTCTACTAAATAGAAGTTGATACTTCAGAAATATAGTTGTATTAACCAATCTGAGTATTTCTAAAATCTCATTCATCTGAAATGAAAGATACTACTCATAAAATGTCCAATATTAAAATTCGTATTCAAATATTAATCATTGTAATCATTATTTATTTGTTGTTGCAAAAACATTTGTTACAAAGTTATGAATTCGATCCTTCATAAGAGGCTTTGCTGTAAAAGACAAACTAAAGGGTGTCTCAGTATGATTGCACTTTTTAAATATTGTGTATCTTTTTTTGTGCAAGTGGCAGCTCTGAAATTTGAAAAGAACAACGCGTTACTACACCCAGCGAAATAATTATAAAGGCAATATATTTTTTCTCGGTATTCTCAATGCATTGCGTTTTTGGTGTAGAATTTTAACAAATATATGAGACACTAGGTATATTATGTCAGAGAATGTAAACATTTGATCTCTTTTATAAGTTAACTGAGAAGGGACTTTGTTTTTTCTATTTCTAGTGCGAAATACATATATACAAAGGCAACTTGAAAAAGAACCCGTATTCGAACTGTATTAAATAGGAATTTAAACAGAGATGAGTTTTCTTTGGTTGTTATTTTATTGTTTTAAAATTAATGTAGGTCAAATTAAAAAAAACATATCAATTTATATAGAATAAAAATAAAATAAATGGTTTCCCATTACATCCCATGAAGGGACCGGGGAGAACTTCTCACAATCACTGAGCTGTGCGCTTTCCAGTTTTCACTCACTGATTGGGACCTACAATTTTACACCGATTCCGAACGGTATTTTGAGAAGCTTTTTCATGACTACATACTCGATAGTGTCGCCGTCACTATGCGAGGTGACCGCCGCCGAAAGTAATTTAAGGTGGTCAGAGCAGGGATCGAACCCAGGATCTCAAGTACAAGAGGTGCGCACACTACCCATTGCACCACCGACGGCCATACCTGGTGAAAAGTGGATAAGTAAAGAAGAAAGGGGAAATTTTAAGTTTATCATGATGAAGGGCTCTCCAATCGGGAAATTTCGAAGCGATTGAGAAGATCTAGCTGTGTCATTGACAATTTTATCAAATAGGGTGGTCAATATGGAAACACAAAACGACCAGGAAGGCCACCGCTGATCAGTGAAAGCGCCAAAATAGAGATCAAAAGTGTTGCTATTAAAGAAAACTTCGTTGGTAAGGAAATTATTGCTGAATTGAGCTTGGGAACAAGGTTGGGTCGTGTTCAACAAGTAATGAAACGCGACTTGAAACTGTCATATGGGAGAAATTATGCAAAACTTGGTATCAAACAAATATACGAAATAGCCAGGTTCAAATTCGCTGAAATGTACAGATTTTTGGATGAGGAGTGATATTTGCCGATGGAAAAAATTCAATTTCGATGGACCTGATGGCTCGGACAAATATTGGCGCTCCAGAGATTTTTCCAAAATTATGCGTCAGCAGCTAAATTTTGAGGGTGGGTCCCTTACAGTTTGGGCAGGTATGAGGTGTAGAGGACCCACTCCAATATGTCTCATTTTCACAAAAATGGACAGCGTGTATTAACGGGTCCGCCAAATAACTTTTTTTTTTTTGAAAATGCTATAAAAAAAAACTACTGAATATTTTCTCAAATTTCTTTTTTTATTTGAAAGTACAATCCTTCCGGTTAATAATGTAAAATAATTTCATTCAAATGGCTGCCTCGGCTGGCCATGCAGTAGCCTACACGATCGGTCCAATTTTTAAGCTCATTATCGATTGTGTGCAGGTGTATTTCACCAATGGCTTCACGAATATTGCCGTCTAAAGCGTCAATTGTCTCCGGCTTGTCGGCTTAATACTTATCTTTGAGGGCACCCCACAAATAATAGTCCAACGGTGTCAAATCGCAGGTCTGAGGTGGCCAAACGGCATCAGCTCTGCAGTTAATTATGGAGAGGAAATTGGTGTCCCAGAATTGATCATCTAGCAGACAACACAGCAGTACATCGGTCTAAGAAAACTCCAAAGTTTCTGGAGCCCAGAAATAATACCAACTCTTGACTGGCGTGCACTTAGTTCTGGTCTCTATCCGATCGAGAGAGAACCTCTGGTATATTTTACCTACCCAAGTTTACCACCTAGGCCGCCATTTGAAGAATGTCAGGGATCGATGGGTAGCAATTCAAGAAAATGGGAGATAACTGATCCTGCGCATATTCCTTCAATGCCAAGACGCTTAGTAGAAGCTATCAGTGTTAATGGAGATCATACGCCTTACGAAGCTTTTTAAAATATTTATATAAACCTTTTGCCTTTATAAATATTTCGCACTAGTAATTTGTTTATATTTGTTGATTCACCTTGAAGAAGTCATTGTCAAAGTATTTTTGGTGAAAAGTGTTTTATTTTGAAAGGCCTAATACAATATAAAATAACAACTTGAAAATTCATCTCAACATTTGAAAAAACAAAATTTGGTGTTGCCTTTGTTGCCTTTATATTTCGCTGGGTGTATTGTAAAAACTTATTACAAAAATTTGGAAAGTTATGCTGAGACCGCTCGCAAACTTCGAAGAACTTTCAGTCGAGAAAGTGCACCTAATGTGTCAACCATTTGAAGAGTGGCCGAAAAACTTAAAGAAACTGGGACGGTTATGGACAGTAAGACTCCTGTGCGTCAAAGTACCGGTCGGCCTATTAAAAACATTGCTGCTGTAAACGAGAGTGTCGCCGAAAACCCGAAAACATCAATTCGGCATCGTCGTCAACAACTTCAAATTCGCACTACGCAGCGAATTTTGACAAAAGACCTCCACCTTCATGCGGACAAATTTTAGCTTACTCAGGACCTCAAACCAGCAGACCATGGAAAGCGCCGGAAATTCGTTCAATGGGTAATGGATCAAAGTAAGGTCAATGCCAATTTTTCAAAAAAAAATCATCATCTCCAATGAAGCGTATTTCCTTCTGAATGGCTTCGTGAATACACATGATTATCGAATTTGGGGCTCAGAAAATCCTCATGCAATCCATGAGAAACAAATGTACCCACAACGAGCAACTGTCTGGTGCGGATTTCGATCAGACGGCGTGATTGGATCTTAGTATTTTTTAAGATGAGGCCGAAATTGCAATGACTGTGAACCGCATTCGTTACAGGAACATGATAACGGAGTACTTGTGGCTTCACCTGGACGGCATGGATCTGACAACATGTGGTCTCAGCAAGACGACGCCACCTGCCACACCGCGCATGAAACAATCGATTTATTGCAGCAACGATTTCCAGAACAGATTATCTCAAGAAATTCTGATGTCAACTGGCCACCAAGATCATGCGATTTAACGACGTGCAATTTTTTTCTTTGGGGTTTTCTGAAATCTCGGTTTTATCCGAATCAACCAGAAACAATTCCTGAGCTCAAATACGAGATTTAACGGGGCACCGGTGTGATACAGCCACATCTCTGTGAAAAAGTCATGAAAACTTTCAGGCCATGGAAAATTTCACGAAAACGATAATGGCCTAACATTAGAGCCGTGGGGGCCATTTGAGGGATATTTTGTTGCATACTTAATCGGAACATGTCTTCTCTACAATCCGATAAAAAAATCACAACTGTCTCAAAAAATGTGTGTTTTTATTTTAAAATTAAAAAGTGCATTCTTACTGAGATACAGTTTATATTTGAATGTTGCAGGAGGACTTTCCAGAAACACTATGATTTTAAACAGAAAGTGAGAAACACTTTGGGTAATGAATGTGTCCTCATTCCTCACAGGGTATGTGGAATTATCCCTACAGGGATAATGGGTAGCTAGCCATGATGATGGGGAATTACCCATTGTGATTACCCATTATCCACAGGGTAATGGAGCAGATAATGTGTAGTTACCCACTACAATGGGGAATTACCCGTCACAATTACCCATTACCCACAATGTAATGGGCAAAGTAGTGGGTAGTTATCCACGGCAATGGAGAATTACCCATCACGATTACACATTACCCTGTGGGTAATGGGAAAAATCACGACGATGGGAAACTACCCCGCACGACTACCTATTACACATGGGGGATGGGTAAGCGCCACCCAGGGTAACCCATTTCCATTTTTGATCGAAAATGTGAAAAATTTAGAAAATATGTATATATCTCGGAGAAAACAACCATTTTTTTGCGGCTTTTACACATAGTGGTCCAATCTGAATGGAAGAATTTTTTTCTTAAATTAAATTTTTTCTTCAAAAATCAGAAAATCTTTTAAAAAATTACTATAATTTAAAACGGTGCAACGGTGGGAAACTACCCCGCACGACTACCTATTACACATGGGGGATGGGTAAGCGCCACCCAGGGTAACCCATTTCCATTTTTGATCGAAAATGTGAAAAATTTAGAAAATATGTATATATCTCGGAGAAAACAACCAATTTTTTGCGGCTTTTACACATAGTGGTCCAATCTGAATGGAAGAATTATTTTCTTAAATTAAATTTTTTCTTCAAAAATCAGAAAATCTTTTAAAAAATTACTATAATTTAAAACGGTGCAACGGTCCAATCGCGAAAATAATAAGTTTTTTACTTCCTTTGAAGGCTTTAACCAATGGATGTCATGAATACGGCATCCGTTCTATTTTTTAAATAAAATATTTCGAATCAAAAATCGCTAAAACGCCCTTATGCCAATATCTCGGAAACGGAGCGTAAAATCGAAAAAATAACTCCAATCATATGGAAGAATCTTTTTTGGAAAAAATCGCCAAAATAAAAAAATCGCTAAAATTAAAAAATGGATATAACTCGGAAACGGAGCGTCCAATAAAATAAAATTACTAATTTTAAACGTTTTCTCAGGGGTTTTCATAAAACAACAGTCCAATCATATGGAAGATTTTTTTTTCCAAAAAATCCCCAAAATTAAAAAATGGATATAACTCGGAAACGGAGCGTCCAATAGAAAAAATTACTAAATTTAAACGTTTTCTCAGAGGTTTTCATAAAACAGTCCAATCATATGGAAGATTTTTTTCCCCAAAAAATCGCTAAAATTAATATAACTCGGACACGTTGCGTTCAATCGCAATAATAATAATGTCTTTAATACGGCATTACTTACGATTTCCTTAAGACATCCATACGAATTGTAACGCTTTATGAAAAACCCGGAAAAATTGATTACTTTTCGATTGACCGCTCCGATTCCGAAATATAGACACAATGGCGTTTTAGCGATTGTGTTTTTGAAAATTTTATGATTTAGCGATTTAAAAAAAAGTGATGCCGTATTAAAGACATTAATTGGTTATAGTTAAATAAATAAAATAAATGGTTTCCCATTACATCCCTAGAAGCAATCGGGGAGAGCTTCTCACAACCAGTGAGCTGTGCGCTTTCTACTTTTATACTCACTGATTGGGACCTACACTTTTACACCGATTCCGAACGGTATTTTTGAGAAGCATTTTCATGGCTAAATACTCGATAGTGTCGCCGTCACTATGCGAGGTGACCGCCGTCGAAAGAAATTTTATGGTGGTCAGAGCAGGGATCGAACCCAGGATCTCAAGTACAAAAGGCGCGCACACTACCCATTGCACCACCGACGGCCACATAGTTATATTTTTTATTTTGCCGCTTTTTGGGAAACAATATCGTTCATAAGAATTGGACCACTTTATGAAAACCCCTTAGCAACTTGGAAAATAGATTATTTTTCGATTGACCGAAATATTTGCGTAATGACGTTTTATCGAAAATTTTAGTTTTAGCGTTTTTTTTTCAAAAACGTGATGCGGTATTAAATATCTAATGGAGTTAAGGAACTTATTATTTTTGCGTTTGAACGCACCGTTTCCTGGTTATAACCATTTTTTTATTTTATCGAAAATTCCATTTTGGCGATTAAAAAAAAAATCCATACGAATTGAACCACTTTATGAAAAAACCTTAGAAACACGGAAATATTGGTTATTTTTTGATTGACCGCTGCGTTTCCAATATTTAGGCACAATGGCGTATTAGCGATTTTGTATTCGAAAAATTTTAGCGATTTCAAAAAATAAATAAAGTGATGCCGTATTAAAAGACATCCATTGGTTACAGCGACGAGGGAGATAAAAAAAACTTATTATTTTTGAGATTCGCACCGTTTCCGAATTTTAGACATTTTCTTTAGCTTGAAAATTTTTATATTTTTTTCGTTTTTTTTTTTTAAAATTCCATTCGAATTGAACAACTTTATGAAAAATCCTTGAAAACACTCAAACATTTGCAATTTTTTTCGATTCGACTCTCCGTTTTCGAGATATTTATATTTTTTCTAATTTTTTCATATTTTCGGCAAAATGAAGGTTTAGCCTTGGTAAACCATTACTCATGGTCGTGGGTAATGGATACATGCCACTTACCCATTCCTCAAGTGTAATAGGTAATCGTGATGGGCAATTCCCCATTGTCGTGGCTAATGACCAATTATTTTCCCCATTACCCTGTGAGTAGTGTGTAATCGTAATGGATAATTCCCCATTGTCGTGGGTAGGAACCCCTTTATTTTCCCCATTACCCTGTGGGAAATTGGTAAACAATAGCTACCCATTGCCCACGACACTAATAATTTGTTTCTCAGGGTTAGAGGTTTACGCCGATTGTTTCTGCTTCGGCAGCTACGTAGGGACCTGTGAAATATTAATATTTGGTAGAACTAAATTAGTTATAACATTTTTCGTTAACAACAAACAGAATAATCACCACTACAGGATAATTTGATTGCTAGAATTAATACTCGATTGACAGATCACATTTATTTCTTGTTGCTGTGGCTTCAACAAACTATTGCAGTTCTTGCAACCAAAACTGAATTACAAACCAATTGAAGCCCCTGGTGGGAGAAGGTGTTAGCTCCCTTTTTTTTCAAAAACAATATTATCTTTCTTTTAACGTTGCCAAAAAAATTTAAAAAAAAATTTAAATTTAATTTTAATAATTTAACTATCATATGTTGACTTTTTTCTTATATAAAACAAAATCAGATACCATGGAAACATTAAAAGAAGGAAAATAATCTTTTTGGAGAAAAGTGAGTTAACACCTTCTTCCACCAGGGGCTTCAATTACACAGTGCAACACGAAAAAATATATCTATATACGGACACCAATACGTGGTAAAAGACCAAAAAAAGAGACACGTCTCTCCTAGTTTTGCCCACAGTCATGGACTTTTTTTATTTGCCCCACAGATTTGGGTCCTCGCTGTCATTTTTACAAAAAAGTGATCTTGCAATACGTTCGGAATTTTGATTTACTCTCTGGGGGAAAGTTGTAGCTCTTGTCATAAAGAAGGTCAAAATCGCAAACAAAACTTTAAAAAATTCGATTTTTTTTTTGCTTTTTTCCCCTGTTCAGGTTCATAGGTAGCAAACCGATCAAAATTCAAGGAAAAATCAACTACAAGAATGTTTCTAAGATCTCAATAAACAACTTTCTAGAACATATGAACTTCCTAGGAATGATTCTTAACACCGTTTACTTCAACATTGACATACTATGCTATCTCACCGACCGCAGCAGCACAGGCAAAGCAGTAAGCTCAGCACACGCAACAAGCGATGCAGCATGGCTGTCAGAACCATTTGTTGATGCTGTTGGAATTGAATTGAATTTGATAGAAGACAAATCAAAATAAATACATTTTTATTAAAATTTTTTATTTTATATTTAAATATAAATAAAATTATTATTATTTGTAACCAGGGTTCGTACTTCGAGGGTAATAGGTTACCCTGGGTAGACATTTGCGCCGTCGCCGCCGTTTTCTGAGTATTTTGCCGCCTGATCACATAGAAACCGGCGATACGGCGGCGGCGTATAACAGTTTGTTTAATATTTCGTATAATCGCTCAATTGTCCTGACTTACAACACAGGTTGCAACCACAACCAACAAAAAACTACAAACTATAAACTTCACACAACCTAAAACACATGATGTCCTTATTTCTTTCTAAATTTCCTAAGAATTGAAATCTGCACAGCAGCAAGGAGTCAAATTTCCTAATAATTAGGAAGAGCAGCCGACGCCACCTTGCTAGCCGCCCAAGCCGCCACCGCTGGCTTTCACAGGTGCCTACGCAGCCGCCGAAGCAGAAATAATCGGCGTAAACCTCTAACCGCGAAAAACAAATTATTAGGGGAATGGGTAGCAAATGGGTAGTGATCGTGTACCCATTTCCCACAGCGTATGGGGAAAATAAGTGGTAGTTACCCACGTCGATGGGGAATTACCCATCACGATTACCCATTACACTTGTGGAATCCATTACCCACGACGATGGATAATAGTTTAAAAAAAAAAATAAATGGTTTCCCATTACATCCCATGAAGGGACTGGGGACAACTTCTCACAATCACTGAACGACTTTTTGCGAAAAATAACTTTTTTATTGTTGAATATGAATCTTTGGGGACTCAGAAACAATATTTATTCCACGAGTTTTTTTTAAAAATTAGTTGTATTTCAAAATATAACACAGTTTAACCATTTTCGTGGGCTTAAAAATTAAAAAATTAAATTAAAAAAAAAAAAAAACTGGAATTTTTTAATTTTTTACAATAAACTGGGTTAGTAGCCTTTCGTTTAAGATGAATATTTCATTCGTACACTGAGAGAAAAAAAATTATTATAATAATAAGTGGTAAAGGTAGATTTACGACTTTTTCATTTAAAATGGCACAAAAACGGCTAAAGAGTTTTGGCCAAAGTTTTCTATTTCTCGTTTAGAACCTTAAAATCTAAAATTCCACCGAGGCGCTTCACGTCACAAAGCTTAGTTTGGACGTTATGAGTTGAGGAAGGTAAAAAAGCTAAAATTTTGGATTTTTTCCATTTTTCTTGCAGTTTTTTCAATTTTTTTTCCAAACGAAACATTGTACTGCGAAGCGCCTTGGTAGAATTTAAGATTTTAAGGTTCTAAACGAGAAGTAGAAAATTTTGGCCAAAACTCTTTAGCCGTTTTTGTGTCATTTTAAATGAAAAAGTCGTAAATCTACCTTTACCACTTATTATTATAATAATTTTTTTTCTCTCAGTGTACGAATGAAATATTCATCTTAAATGAAAGGCTACTAACCCAGTTTATTGTAAAAAATTAAAAAATTCCAGTTTTTTGGATATTAATAAAATTACAGGAAAAAATTCGTAATCAGTTGAAAAATCAATGACAACAAGAACACCCTATAATTCACATATCATGTAATTGAGGGCCACCCTAATGAGCATTTCAGATAGCCGAATGTATCCCCAAATCAGTATATATAAGTTGGTACATATATCTTTAAATTGGAAAAACCACTTTTTTTGACATATTGCTACATATAATAATCGTCAAACTAAAAAAATGGTTATAATTCCGAAACGGCGCAAAAATAATAAGTTTTTTACCACCCTCGGAGGCTGTAACCAATGGATGTCTTTTAATACGGCATCACTTTATTTTTTTTTGAAATCGCTAACATTTTTCGAACACAAAATCGCTTAAACGCTATTGTGTCTAAATTTTGGAAACGCAGCGATCAATCGAAAAATAACCAATTTTTCTGGGATTCTAAGGATTTTCCTAAAGTGGTTCAATCGAGACGGATTTTCTTTTTAAGTCGCCAAAATATAAAAATCGCTAAAATAACAAAATTACTATAATTCGGAAACAGTGCGTGCAATCGCAAAAATTATAAGTTTTTTACATCCGTTGGATGTCTTTAATACTGCATCAAGTTTTAAAAAAAAAATCGCTAAAACGTCATTGCGCAAATTTTTCGGAAACGGTGCAGTCAATAGAAAAATAGTATATTTTTACAGGTTGTTAATGCTTTTTCATAAAGTGGTCCAATTCGTATGGACGAGACTGTTTCCCATAAAGCGGCAAAATAAAAAAATATAACTATAACCAATTAATGTCTTTAATACGGCATCACTTTTCGTTCGAAATCTCTGAGGGAAGTCTCATGAACAGGGGAAAAGAGGTAACAAAAATCGAATTTTTTAAAGTTTTTTTTACGATTTTGACCTTGAAGATGAAGTTTTTTTGATTTTATTTGTTCGCAATTTTTGTTTTTTATGACAAGAGCTACAACATTCCCTCAGAGACTCCGAACGAATTTCAAGATATGGGCCTGACAAAATGATCGCTTTTTTGCAAAAATGACACCGAAGCCCGAAATCTTTGGGACCCATAAAAAAAAGTCCATGACTTTGGGAAAAAGTGGGAGACACGGGTCTTTTTTTGGTCTTTCATCACGTAGTGGTGTCCGCATATGGTTATATTTCCATGACTTAAAAAATTACTTAAAATGTTGTTGGTAATCACAACTGAATAATGTGATAGTCCAAGGAACCGCCAAATTTTAGTTGGCTGTAAATTTAGTTGTGACAACGAATCTCTTCTCGGTGTGAATGTAATTTGAGTTTTAGTCAAGAAACATTTGTAATTAACAACTGCTGACATAGGGGGTTCCCATTGTATATTCTCAGTATTAATCAGCCCTCGAATAGATCAAGGTGTAGGGTTTTAAAATTCGGTCATTTGGTTTATTTAAAACAGATTAATAATTTGTTCATCACTACCTTTAGGGTTCGTTTCCACTTCTTTGGTCGCTCTTTTAGTCTGTGGTTGAAATTTGTCATATAATTGAAATTTCCCACGTGTTTGAAATTTTTTATCGCCATCCTTAGTACATTGTTAATATGCAGAACGGATTTTACCATGGCGGCAATGTTATTTGCTCAAAGGCAGTTTTGCCACTTTGCGCGCACAGTGGGTACTTTCGATTGTTTACTTTCGAGAATTTTCAAAAGTGTTTTTATCTTTCATATAAATCTTGTTCCAACCTTTCCTTTTATATACACATATGTACATATAGCTATATACATATTTTGAATACATTGCTTCATTCATTCTGTTAACTTTATTTACAAAACAAACCATTACGATGACATAGTATGTATACATATGTGTGGTATATGCGGCGGTTCCATTACTCCCTCCCCCTTTTAACCCCTTTTGACCGGCTGTCTGTCTATCTACTGCCTCGCCAATCCAACCAAGTGTTGTGATTTGTTGAAATTGTTTGCGTTTTCATTTGCAACGTACAACAAAAATCGCACACACAAAAAAAAAATCACACAGCAAATCATTTTATGGTTTTCAGCCAGCCTATTACAATAATAACAAAAAATAACAACAACAAACAAAAACATTGTATAGTATTAAAGTTTTCAGCGAATAGGTTCAAGGTTTATCTTGCAACTTAAAGTGTCTGTCTGTCTCTCTGACTGTCTTTCCAAGTGACTGTCCGTCCTCTGATTCTGTCTGCCTATTTGGTTGGTGTTGCAAATCACAGAGAGTTTTGCAACAATAACTCAATAATAAACAACATTCAACAAGTTTTAAATCAAATCCACATACACTACACATTTTCACAATTTCAATACGATAGTTGTGAATAGAATTGGAGTAATAAATAGATGTAAAATAAAAGAAAAACAAATTTAAAATTATATTGCACTTTGCATACATGGGATGTTTTAATTTGCATTAGTATCTATTATAATTGTTATAACGGGTTTTTCAATAAGAGCGCTACAAAATTTTTTTTTAAATAAAACAAAACCGGATTTAGATACCAATGAAATTCTTTATTTCTGTGAAAGTACGTTCGATGCCATTATGTATGGAACTCGATTTCTTTTGCATGGCCACCACGGGCACGCTTGCAGAAGTCCAGACGCTGAACCCAATTTTCGACGATTCTCAAGCATAAATCGGCCGATACTGCTGCAATTTCACGTTCGATATTCGTACGAAGTTCATCAATCGTCGCTTGCTTGTTGGCATAGACCATAGACTTGACGTAGCCCCACAGGAAATAATCTAACGGCGTCAAATCGCACGACCAAGGCGGCGAAACGACTGGGCCATTTCGTGAGATAACACGCTCACCAAACTTGGTTTCCAAATAAATTGATTGTGGCATTCGCTGTGTGGCTTGTGGCGCCGTCCTGTTGGAACCACATGTCCTCCAAGTCCATATTATCCAATTGGGGCCAAAAATATGCGGTTATCATTGAACGTTAGCGATTCGCATTCACAGTAATGTGCGGTCTTGATCATCACGGAAGAAGTACGGCCCAATGACGCCGCCGGCCAATAAACCGCACCAAACCGTAATTTTTTCAGGATGCAATGATGACTCATGGATTACGTGTGGATTGCTGTCTGACCAATAACGCATATTTTGCTTATTGACGAAGCCATTCAGCCAGAAATGAGCCTCATCGCTGAAGATGATTTTCCGATGAAAATCCGAATCATTTTCAAGTTGTTGCTCAGCCCAATTCACGAACATACGACACGCTTATGGTGGTCAAGCGGCTTCAGTTCTTGCGTCAATTTGATCTTGTAAGGATGTAGGCCAAGATCTTTTCGCAAAATTCGCCACAACGACGTCACAGAGATGCCCAACCCTTGAGAACGACGTGTGAGAGACACAGTTGGGCTTTCTTGAACTGAAGCCTCAGCGGCAGCAATATTCTCGACACTACCGGCACTTCTCTGTCTCACTGGCACGGGAAGATTTTGTACTGTGCCTGTAGATTCAAATTTTTCCACTAGACGCACAATTGTTGATCTGGTAGGACGATTATGACGACCATAAATTGGACGTAGCGCTCTTAAAGTTGAGGTCACTGACTCCAAATTTCGGTAGTAAATTTCAATAATTTCGACTCGTTGTTGGCTCGTATATCTTTCCATGATGAAATGGCACACCTTACTGAAGAGAAATATCAAAAGAGCGGGAAAAACTATGGCGTCGTTTGCTGTCCCTATCGATTTATTTTTGTAGCGTGTCTGTTGAAAAACCCTTTATTTTCCATTATATTTCATCTCCATGAATTAATAAGTCTGCCCAACAGGCAAGTAAAAAGACATGAAGAGTATGTTGAAAACATTCTTAGTTCGGAGCTGAAATAAAACGGCGGGTCCTAATCTCTTCTAACGAGCATTGGTCGAGATCAATGACTTACAAATCCGAAGCAATTGACTGTGAAACCACATGACGATCCTTTTAATTATGATAATGGTATTTGTTTGATTCCCTTTAATATGTACCCTTTAAAGGATCTATTGCACTGGAGATTGTTAAAGCAAAAAGCATTTCAACCTAATTTAATATCCTCTGTGACTTTGATCACTTAGAATCAACACTCTCTGTTAAAACAAACAGTGGTGTCACTAAAGAGTTTTGGCCAAAGTTTTCTATTTCTCGTTTAGAACCTTAAAATCTAAAATTCCACCGAGGCGCTTCACGTCACAAAGCTTAGTTTGGACGTTATGAGTTGAGGAAGGTAAAAAAGCTAAAATTTTGGATTTTTTCCATTTTTCTTGCAGTTTTTTCAATTTTTTTTCCAAACGAAACATTGTACTGCGAAGCGCCTTGGTAGAATTTAAGATTTTAAGGTTCTAAACGAGAAGTAGAAAATTTTGGCCAAAACTCTTTAGCCGTTTTTGTGTCATTTTAAATGAAAAAGTCGTAAATCTACCTTTACCACTTATTATTATAATAATTTTTTTTCTCTCAGTGTACGAATGAAATATTCATCTTAAATGAAAGGCTACTAACCCAGTTTATTGTAAAAAATTAAAAAATTCCAGTTTTTTGGATATTAATAAAATTACAGGAAAAAATTCGTAATCAGTTGAAAAATCAATGACAACAAGAACACCCTATAATTCACATATCATGTAATTGAGGGCCACCCTAATGAGCATTTCAGATAGCCGAATGTATCCCCAAATCAGTATATATAAGTTGGTACATATATCTTTAAATTGGAAAAACCACTTTTTTTGACATATTGCTACATATAATAATCGTCAAACTAAAAAAATGGTTATAATTCCGAAACGGCGCAAAAATAATAAGTTTTTTACCACCCTCGGAGGCTGTAACCAATGGATGTCTTTTAATACGGCATCACTTTATTTTTTTTTGAAATCGCTAACATTTTTCGAACACAAAATCGCTTAAACGCTATTGTGTCTAAATTTTGGAAACGCAGCGATCAATCGAAAAATAACCAATTTTTCTGGGATTCTAAGGATTTTCCTAAAGTGGTTCAATCGAGACGGATTTTCTTTTTAAGTCGCCAAAATATAAAAATCGCTAAAATAACAAAATTACTATAATTCGGAAACAGTGCGTGCAATCGCAAAAATTATAAGTTTTTTACATCCGTTGGATGTCTTTAATACTGCATCAAGTTTTAAAAAAAAAATCGCTAAAACGTCATTGCGCAAATTTTTCGGAAACGGTGCAGTCAATAGAAAAATAGTATATTTTTACAGGTTGTTAATGCTTTTTCATAAAGTGGTCCAATTCGTATGGACGAGACTGTTTCCCATAAAGCGGCAAAATAAAAAAATATAACTATAACCAATTAATGTCTTTAATACGGCATCACTTTTCGTTCGAAATCTCTGAGGGAAGTCTCATGAACAGGGGAAAAGAGGTAACAAAAATCGAATTTTTTAAAGTTTTTTTTACGATTTTGACCTTGAAGATGAAGTTTTTTTGATTTTATTTGTTCGCAATTTTTGTTTTTTATGACAAGAGCTACAACATTCCCTCAGAGACTCCGAACGAATTTCAAGATATGGGCCTGACAAAATGATCGCTTTTTTGCAAAAATGACACCGAAGCCCGAAATCTTTGGGACCCATAAAAAAAAGTCCATGACTTTGGGAAAAAGTGGGAGACACGGGTCTTTTTTTGGTCTTTCATCACGTAGTGGTGTCCGCATATGGTTATATTTCCATGACTTAAAAAATTACTTAAAATGTTGTTGGTAATCACAACTGAATAATGTGATAGTCCAAGGAACCGCCAAATTTTAGTTGGCTGTAAATTTAGTTGTGACAACGAATCTCTTCTCGGTGTGAATGTAATTTGAGTTTTAGTCAAGAAACATTTGTAATTAACAACTGCTGACATAGGGGGTTCCCATTGTATATTCTCAGTATTAATCAGCCCTCGAATAGATCAAGGTGTAGGGTTTTAAAATTCGGTCATTTGGTTTATTTAAAACAGATTAATAATTTGTTCATCACTACCTTTAGGGTTCGTTTCCACTTCTTTGGTCGCTCTTTTAGTCTGTGGTTGAAATTTGTCATATAATTGAAATTTCCCACGTGTTTGAAATTTTTTATCGCCATCCTTAGTACATTGTTAATATGCAGAACGGATTTTACCATGGCGGCAATGTTATTTGCTCAAAGGCAGTTTTGCCACTTTGCGCGCACAGTGGGTACTTTCGATTGTTTACTTTCGAGAATTTTCAAAAGTGTTTTTATCTTTCATATAAATCTTGTTCCAACCTTTCCTTTTATATACACATATGTACATATAGCTATATACATATTTTGAATACATTGCTTCATTCATTCTGTTAACTTTATTTACAAAACAAACCATTACGATGACATAGTATGTATACATATGTGTGGTATATGCGGCGGTTCCATTACTCCCTCCCCCTTTTAACCCCTTTTGACCGGCTGCCTGTCTATCTACTGCCTCGCCAATCCAACCAAGTGTTGTGATTTGTTGAAATTGTTTGCGTTTTCATTTGCAACGTACAACAAAAATCGCACACACAAAAAAAAAATCACACAGCAAATCATTTTATGGTTTTCAGCCAGCCTATTACAATAATAACAAAAAATAACAACAACAAACAAAAACATTGTATAGTATTAAAGTTTTCAGCGAATAGGTTCAAGGTTTATCTTGCAACTTAAAGTGTCTGTCTGTCTCTCTGACTGTCTTTCCAAGTGACTGTCCGTCCTCTGATTCTGTCTGCCTATTTGGTTGGTGTTGCAAATCACAGAGAGTTTTGCAACAATAACTCAATAATAAACAACATTCAACAAGTTTTAAATCAAATCCACATACACTACACATTTTCACAATTTCAATACGATAGTTGTGAATAGAATTGGAGTAATAAATAGATGTAAAATAAAAGAAAAACAAATTTAAAATTATATTGCACTTTGCATACATGGGATGTTTTAATTTGCATTAGTATCTATTATAATTGTTATAACGGGTTTTTCAATAAGAGCGCTACAAAATTTTTTTTTAAATAAAACAAAACCGGATTTAGATACCAATGAAATTCTTTATTTCTGTGAAAGTACGTTCGATGCCATTATGTATGGAACTCGATTTCTTTTGCATGGCCACCACGGGCACGCTTGCAGAAGTCCAGACGCTGAACCCAATTTTCGACGATTCTCAAGCATAAATCGGCCGATACTGCTGCAATTTCACGTTCGATATTCGTACGAAGTTCATCAATCGTCGCTTGCTTGTTGGCATAGACCATAGACTTGACGTAGCCCCACAGGAAATAATCTAACGGCGTCAAATCGCACGACCAAGGCGGCGAAACGACTGGGCCATTTCGTGAGATAACACGCTCACCAAACTTGGTTTCCAAATAAATTGATTGTGGCATTCGCTGTGTGGCTTGTGGCGCCGTCCTGTTGGAACCACATGTCCTCCAAGTCCATATTATCCAATTGGGGCCAAAAATATGCGGTTATCATTGAACGTTAGCGATTCGCATTCACAGTAATGTGCGGTCTTGATCATCACGGAAGAAGTACGGCCCAATGACGCCGCCGGCCAATAAACCGCACCAAACCGTAATTTTTTCAGGATGCAATGATGACTCATGGATTACGTGTGGATTGCTGTCTGACCAATAACGCATATTTTGCTTATTGACGAAGCCATTCAGCCAGAAATGAGCCTCATCGCTGAAGATGATTTTCCGATGAAAATCCGAATCATTTTCAAGTTGTTGCTCAGCCCAATTCACGAACATACGACACGCTTATGGTGGTCAAGCGGCTTCAGTTCTTGCGTCAATTTGATCTTGTAAGGATGTAGGCCAAGATCTTTTCGCAAAATTCGCCACAACGACGTCACAGAGATGCCCAACCCTTGAGAACGACGTGTGAGAGACACAGTTGGGCTTTCTTGAACTGAAGCCTCAGCGGCAGCAATATTCTCGACACTACCGGCACTTCTCTGTCTCACTGGCACGGGAAGATTTTGTACTGTGCCTGTAGATTCAAATTTTTCCACTAGACGCACAATTGTTGATCTGGTAGGACGATTATGACGACCATAAATTGGACGTAGCGCTCTTAAAGTTGAGGTCACTGACTCCAAATTTCGGTAGTAAATTTCAATAATTTCGACTCGTTGTTGGCTCGTATATCTTTCCATGATGAAATGGCACACCTTACTGAAGAGAAATATCAAAAGAGCGGGAAAAACTATGGCGTCGTTTGCTGTCCCTATCGATTTATTTTTGTAGCGTGTCTGTTGAAAAACCCTTTATTTTCCATTATATTTCATCTCCATGAATTAATAAGTCTGCCCAACAGGCAAGTAAAAAGACATGAAGAGTATGTTGAAAACATTCTTAGTTCGGAGCTGAAATAAAACGGCGGGTCCTAATCTCTTCTAACGAGCATTGGTCGAGATCAATGACTTACAAATCCGAAGCAATTGACTGTGAAACCACATGACGATCCTTTTAATTATGATAATGGTATTTGTTTGATTCCCTTTAATATGTACCCTTTAAAGGATCTATTGCACTGGAGATTGTTAAAGCAAAAAGCATTTCAACCTAATTTAATATCCTCTGTGACTTTGATCACTTAGAATCAACACTCTCTGTTAAAACAAACAGTGGTGTCACTATAACGGTCTGAGATATAACGTGTTTTTGAAGCTTGTCGCAAATGTAGTATATTTGTGTCCAAACATATAAACGCTGAAGCATTGTTTTCATGAATTGAAGATCTGCTGGATGTTTGTTTCGTCGTTGTCTGCCAGGTATTTGATTTCACCTGTTTTCAACAAACAAAACCATATTTCGGTCACAAAAGCATAAATTATAACCAATTCATCATTATGTCTCAAAAATATGTAATATTGAATAGCAAACACAATGTGTTTGCACACAAGTATACTATATTTGCGGCAAGCTACAAACACATATTTGCATCCAAACAACGAAAAAGTGCAGATTTTTCAGCGTGTAGTGTGTGATATTCAATACAAAAACGATGTACAAAAAGCCAGTCAAAATTTCTCTTCACTCAAATGCCAACCAACACAACGAGTGAAACCCTAGTCATTCTCTGTTCTCTCTCTTACTCACTTCATTGCATATTTCAATACACGAGCAGATTTTTGATAGTGTTATTGTATATAAGTACATAACTACAAATTCCGACCATGTTGAAGTAAAATTACATAAACTATGCAAAAAGTATGAAATAATCAAGATATGATGCGTGAGAGAAATGCCTTTGAGTGAATTTCTAGCACTTTTTGGTTCTCTTTTACCAGGGTTGCCAAATTGCGCACATCTTCTGGTCGTCTAATTCTAGATCGTCTTTGTTCAATATTAAATTTTTGACACACAATATTTAATATGGTATAATATATGTAAAATAAATAAATGGTTTCCCATTACATCCCACGAAGGGACTGGGGAGAACTTCTCACAATCACTGAGCTGTGCGCTTTCCAGTTTTCACTCACTGATTGGGACCTACAGTTTTACACCGATTCCGAACGGTAATTTGAGAAGCTTTTTCATGGCTAGATACTCGATAGTGTCGCCGTCACTATGCGAGGTGACCGCCGCCGAAAGAAATTTTAAGGTGGTCAGAGCCGGGTTCGAACCCAGGATCTCGTGTACAAGAGCCGCGCACAGTAAACATTGCACATAATATATGTGCTTGTTATTTAAATACAGCTTTATTTGTGACACAAATTTAACTGTGTTTGGTGCCCTGTTGAGTTCAAACAGAAATTGTTCTTTCTCAGCCTTAGTAAATATATTTGCAAGTGTATAACCATATTTTTCCATTATTCCTACAGTCAGTGATTTATAAATACTTCTGAATGTGTGTGTAAATGAATTTAGGGTTTCTCTTATATCGACTGATCTGTTGCGTTTTAGTTTCATGCATTCAGTAGTTAATCGTTCGTTTTGGGAGGAAACACAGGAATGCTTCGACGTAAGTATATCGATGTTTGGGATGAACACGCAAATGGGTTCATGTAAAATTATACACTTATGTACGTAAACATGGTAATGTTTCCATTTAAAAATAAGTGAGTTGAGGACTCCCAAATATGTGAAAATTTTGAGTGTGTTCCAAACATACACATGGTTCATGCAGAATGTGTTTGAAAGAATATGTTACAGACACGGTTTTTTTCAGCCTGTATATAAACCAACTGTTTTTTGTGGTTTATGGGCTAGTGGAATCTTCAGTCCATATTTCTTTAAAAATGCGGCCGCCCGGAATGTGACTGTGAATGGCGCTCCTTATCGCCCAACGAGAACAGACTATTTTCTGCCTGAAGTTGAAGCTCGTGATCTTGCCGACAGTTCGATCCAACAAGTCGGCGCTACTTTCCCACGCTGCCCATGAAACCATGTCAGTATTTCGAAATCAATTTGTAGACCAATATAAATATTCATTAAAGCAATGAGCAGTTTTGGACGTTTCATGATTTTGCCTCTGCTACACAATGAAAACAGCGGCTCGAGCACCACATTGCAGGTACCATGCACATATATGCTTGCAAAAATTATTTTCATGAATAGAAGATTTGCTGCTTTTCTGTTTCTTTGTTGTCTGTCACGTTTTTGTTTTCAGCAGTTCTCAACAAACAAGGGCACATTTGGGCCACAAAAACATGACCAATTAATCATTGTATTTCACACAAGTAATATAGACAAACACACTGTGTTTGGACATAAGTATACTATGTTTGTGACCAGCTACTAACACGTTGTATTTGCATGCAAATAGCAACAAAAAGTTCGATATTTCAGCCTGTATTTTGAAGAATCACATTATGGTAATGAATTTACAAAAATGTATTCATACTACAACGTAAATATTCATAGCACCAGCAACAAAATCGTCTGATGTACGAAACCATTCATAGCTGCAATGTACATGATTATAAGTAGAGTTGTGCTGTTCATGCAGTCTGTAGTTCCTTTGGGGTGACCAGGCATGGCCCTCACAGTCTTAATTTACATGTTCGAGGTTGCATGTATGTTCGAGAACTAGTGAACGAGTTCGAGTTCGACTATAAGGAGGTTTACGAGCACAATATTTAAGAGTTTTCCAATACGGAGCCGCGATACAACTAATCTGCCTGCTAGGCCAATACAACTTATTTCTGATTAAAGTACGAACCAGTCGGACTAACATTGGTTTGTTTGTTCCCCTTTGTTGTTTTGGTATTTATCCCAAAACACACGTTTTTTTCAATAAGAATACAAGGGTTGCCATATTAGTTGACAATATGGCGACTTACATTAACTCACCACTGAAAAACAAAATGCAAAGTTAACCTCTAATTAATTTAGAATTAAGATTAAGTAATCCGATTGTTAACTACCCACTTAAAAGCTGGTCATTATGGTGTTAGTTCGATAGTTCATGTTCGATATGGCCGTTACGTTCGCGAGTTCGGTAACTAGTGAACGAGTTCGATACAAGTCTAGTTGAAACTATTCTATTTTTAATATCAAACATAGGTTTGATTAAGCGTAAGAAGATTCTTTTTTAAATATAAGCGGTCGTTTTGTAATGCAAATATGATTTCTAACAACTTCTTTAGACCATCTAACAACTTGAATGAGTTTGTATTTTGCTACAGTAACAAACGCTTTTCTTTTGGTTTCAAAAAAAAAAAGATTTCTCTTCTTCTCCCGTATGTGTCCCTGCAACATTGATCGTTGACAAATTGTATAGTTAAAAGGTTCAGCAGGTGAACTCAATTTGCATTTACACGATTGGTAATGAGCGATATGTGCACTCGGCTAACTGTCACAGCCACGTTACTTGCGGTCCAATTGATTGGGGATCAGATGACTGATGTGGGCGCTGCTGCAAAACCCAACCGTTTTTGACACAATTGTCAGGCACGCACTTGTTAAATGCAAATTTATGACAACACCACTCCAAACTCCAAGCAACAGCTGAGAATTGAAGAAATAAAAACAAAAAATAAAATAAAACTGACGCACACAAAATTGGAATCCAACTGGCGGTGACCAATAAACAACGAAATCAAAGGTAAATGGAAAACATTTTTCTACGACCAATTGTTGTTGAAAATTTTTATAAATTGCAACAAATTAGCGCCACATGCAATCCATGTACCCGCTGCCCCCATCACGGCGATTTGAGTGTCATGGCACTCATTTGTGCCTGAACACAATCCAAGTATCACAACAACGCCGCAACCAAACATAGGTGTGACGCCCCGACAAATTCAATGCTGCAGATGGAAAGAGAAAAAGCGAGCGAGAAGCTGTGATTTGTAGACCCAACAATTTTAAGAAGAAACCAACCTGAAAAAAAAATTCCACGAAATATTTGCTTACGAACGTGAAATGTCTGCTATTCAAGCTCTTGAGTTTTGCATGGATCATAAATTTAAATAATGTTGACATTACAGGCAACTGTGGCAACTGCTGTTCGAGTGGCAGTCCGCCCCGCCAATACCCCAAGGCAATAGAGACAATTTCAAAAATTTCATAACCACACATTAATTTTAATTTGAAATCATACAACGAGTAAAAGTGATATGAACTGAAATCGTTCGAATAGAAGTGAAGTGATAAATGATTCATTGAAAATTTCAGAAGGATAATTAAGTTACAATTAGCTATGGGAACTTAAAGAGTTGTCTGATGTAGTATGTGGGAAGCTCTACCCCATCCCTTGATGGTGTGTAATGTGAAACTATTTTATTTATTTTGTTCCATATGAAGGTTTATTGAAATTATAACGTCGATTGTTTTTGTTTTGTTCCTGACTATGAGCATTTGAAACGCATCAATGGTATGCACTTCTGCCGGAGTTTGATCACCCGGTACCAATATCAATGGTGTAATACACTCGAATTTGGTATCACAAATATGTTGTTCGCCATTTCATTTTATGGTTATGTTTAGTAGATGAGATATAATTTAACCCGGAACGCCGGGATAAAGACAGAGTAAAGGAAATACACAAAATTTAAGCCAGACTATGGTTTCCAATATCAAGGGCACGTCAACCGAGACGCCTCTCCACTCTATAGTCAGCATAATAGAAAGCTCTGTTGAGAATAAGGTCTTCGCTCTGGGGACCTTCCGGGACATCGAGGGAGCCTTCAATAACATTCAACCTTCGCCGATTCTTAGGTCGTTACAGAATCTAGGAGTCGACAGCTTAGTGACACGCCTAATTGGGAAGCTTCTGGTGGATAGATCCGTCAAAGCTGAATGGGCTGGTGTTACAATTGCTAGCAACGTTAAAACTGGGACACCGCAGGCGGGAGTTCTGTCTCCACTATTATGGTTAACTTCTATCAATGAACTGCTTCTTGAATTGGAGAGGGCCGAATGCTAGGTTTTTGCCTATGCCGATGATATTGCTATCATCTGTACGGGCCTACTTAGTCAGATTTCGAACTGGACCGCAAACAACGGACTATCACTTAACCCACTTAAAACCGAGCTTATCTTGTTCTCTCGTAAATATAAAATACCCGCATTTGAACTGCCGTCAGTTAATGGGGTGCAACTACAGTTGACGGAAAAGGTCAAGTATCTGGGAATAATTCTCGACAGAAAAATGTCTTGGAAACCGAATGTGGAAGAGAGGGTGAAAATGGCGTCTGTTGCTCTTTACTGCTGTAAAGGGCGGTAGGAAAGCGCTGGGGACTGTCTCCTAAGATCACCATGTGGATTTATACTGCAATAGTCAGACCAATACTTCTCTATGGCATCGTAGTTTGGTGGAGGTCCCTCCAAAAGATATAAATATATTCTGAATTCCTTGATGAAAATTCAAGGATCAGCACTGATTAGAGTTAGTGGGGCAATGGGCACGACGTCAGGTACTGCACTTAGTGCTATCTTGAACATATGTACTCCTGATATCATGGCCGAAGCGGCAGTCACTACATCCCTGGTGAGAATCAGAGATTATGGAGTTTTGATATCGGGGCATTCCGGACACACTAAATTACTACACCGGATCAACTCTATTCCCGTAAAAACGAACTACTGAATCCCCTACCTTCTACCAGCGACAAATCTAAGGGCTTCTATTCCGAACAGGAATACCTGGGAAAAGTCACTGGAAGGGGATACCAGTAGTATCAGATTTTTCACGGATGGATCAAAGTTTGACGAGCAATTAGGATATGGGGTCCATTCACCAGACCTAAATGTAAATATCTCCTTCAAGCTGCCTGATCACTGTAGTGTATTTCAGGCGGAAGTTACCGCCATACTGGAGGTTGCCGAACTACTGAAAAGTAGTGTCACAACCCTCCAGAGAATATGTATCTACACGGATAGCCAGGCTGCCATAAAACCCCAGGAAGCCATGTTTGCTACGTCCCTGACGGTGAAAGAATGCCACTCATCTCTTAGGGTAATGGCAGAGTATTTCGACATCAGGCTCATCTGGATACGGGGACACAGCGACATTCCAGGCAATTGCGTAGCGGATGCGTTAGCTAGACAGGGCACTACGGCACAGGTTCTTCAGGCAAAAGAAGGTGTTAGTATGCTAATCTCTACCTGCCGTTTGCAGATCAGGCAGTGGACCGATAATATATTCAAGGACAAGTGGAGACTTACTTCAACTTGCAAACAAGCCAGGGTCCTGTGGCCACAGGTGGATAGGAAGAGGATTAGGCAGCTACTTAACTTGCCAAGAGGCAGGTTATCCACAATGATAGGAACACTTACGGGACATTGTTTTGTAGGAAAACACGCCCTAAGATTGGGACATAGAAACTCCACTCTCTGTAGATGCTGTATGGAAGAGGACGAGGAAACGACGAAACATCTTCTCTTGGATTGCCCTGCTCTGGTAGGACTGAGAAGTAGGATATTCGGAACACATTTAGTTAGCACCGTAGCCCTACAGGATATTCCTGTAGGTCTTTTAGATAAATTCATTGAAAGGGCAAATTGGCTAGACGTCTTGTCAATAGTTGCTATAGAGGAAACTGCAGGTATCCCAATGGTCTTCTTTAGCCTGAGTGTGCCTCCAATAGCTAGAATGTATAAAATAATGGATCAGCTGGGAAACAGCTGATATTTTCCATTATTGGTAAGTGTTTATCATCACGTTGAAGTGGATGATCGAGATAGGGAGGAGACTACCTTCGATACTGCGCCGGATCATTTCCAATTCAACAGAATACCACCATTTTAATTGACGAGAACTCGGAAAAATTTTCGGATACTTACAATATCGTTGTCTATGGGAGTAGCCTTGAGGACCATACCATAAAATGGAGAAAAGCTTTGGAGATAAAGATCAGCGACAATCTGTAAGTCAAAACGGAAAAGTGTCACCTTTTGAGGCGGGAGATCGTGTACTTGGGTCATAGGTGTTCAGCAGAGGGAGGGTGTAAAGTATGTTTTAAATTTTCCGGACCTAAGGAATTGAGAAGAGTTTCAATTATATTAAGGTGTAGTAAATTATTATAGGAAATTTGTGAGAGGTACCGCATAAGTTGCACTTCCCATCAACAGGTTCCTTTGCAAAGACAGTCCGGCAAAACAAGTCCAAAGGGCTTTTGAGTTAGTGAATAATGTTTTGTCAGCCCTTATATTACCAAATCGTGTATACTACTCATTTTACCACACCTTTTATACTGTGCTGGTACATTTTTGCCCCAGAGCTAATGGTGAGTACACCGCTTGTTGTTTTTGTCCTCTCCCTTTGAAAACATTGGCCTTCATCCTAAGAAATAAACAACCCCTGTCATGTAGGCAAACTATGTAAACTAGAGTTGGGTAGTTCGTGAACGATATGGAGATTATGTTCGTCACTGTTATGTGACCTTAATGGAATGAGTTCAACAATTAGTGTAGAGTTGGGCAGTTTATGAACTATATAATTCAGTTAGGGTGACCAGACGTCACCCTCACGAACATAATGCGCGTGTTCGACATGGCGGGCACCTTAAGTGAACAAGTTCCAGAATTCGTGAACGAATTAGAAAACTAGTAAATGCGATCGAGAACTAGTGAACGAGTTCAACACAATCCTACTAATTTTTGTTTCATTAAAATGTCCGATTCAAACTGTTTTGTGCTCGATTAAAACTATTGTGTGTTTGATTCAAACTGATTGGTGTTTGCTAGAGTTGTGTAGTTCATGAACTATATTGTTCATTTATGAATGTTCGTGATTGTCATGTTCGGACACCTTAAATGAACTAGTTCGAGAACTAGTGAACGAGTTCGAGACAAGTCTAAGTTTGTGAACGAGTTGACCCCAAGGCCCCCCTTTCGGTATCCTTTTCAGTGTTGATATCTATGGGACACCTCAGCGCACTTTATTCTCAGTTCATACAGTTTTAAGTTCGTATCAAAATAAATTGTGCCAGCTTGAAACAACTTGTGTTTGATTCGAACTACATTATGTGTGCTTCAAACTGCCTTGAGTTTGATTAGATTCACTAGAACAATTCACTTCTGCATATTAAGTTAGATTGAAGACTCCAAATTCTGTGATATAAGTAAGTCAAGATATAGCTCAGTATATACGAAAGCTTTCTAGGCAGATTCAATCTAATTCTGTTTGATTTAAACTTCTTAGTGGTTGCATCAAATGGCGTAGTATTTTATTTCTGCATCTCAATCTAAAAATGGCAACAGTTGAAAAAATTGCGTCGAACTGTTTTAGATGTGATACAATATTATACTGATATTTAATTTATATAAATAAGAAGGAATTATATTATCATGTGATACATGGGATGTAGCATGAAGGGTTTCAAGTAGGGAATTTTGTGCCCACTAGGCATTCATTTTGTGTACTCGAAATTGCTGAACGAACCACCCAAGTTGTTGCTCCCATCCAAAGATTAATTTAAATTTTCACAAATTTGCAAAATTAATTATTAAGCAATGCAATTGGTCAAGAATTTTCTATTAGATATTTCAACGAAATTCTTCAATTTCAATCGCAACTAATATTTAATTAGTTTTTCTCTTTTTTGCGTCTATTTTTCTTTTTTCCTTTGGCGATTTTAAATATATTATTCCAATCACGTTTTGTGTCTGCCAACTTTATTATTTGCAAACATTTTGCAAATTCTCTCAGAGATTTACAAGCAAATCAATTTTCAGTTCATAAAATCGATTCTGCGGTTGTGGTAAATTTGAGTGATTTCACTCGTTTGAATTGGATGGACGGATACGACGAGTGCCCCAGTAGTAGTAGATGAATGTTTTGGTTTGGAGAAATAACCGAAATCCATTGGATGCCTTTGGAACTGGAATCAACTATGCGTGTGTGTGTTTTGGTGTTTTTGATTTCCATCATAAACCATGGAAAACGAGTAAAATCTTACATTAAACGACTGGCTAGAGTAACTACTGCCACCACAAATATGTAGTTGTTGGTTGGCTGGATCTGGTTGTGACCATAAATTGTAACCGGCATAACCCAAAACGAACCAAACATATATATTCCCAAATTATGGTTGAAGTAAAACCAACAACAACAACAGCAGCATTACGCACTTGCGAATGATTTCAGATGCAGCACAACTCACAAAAGATCATTCATTGGACTGGACAGACCAACTGACTGACTCAATTATCCAACAGCATCGAACAGTGTCTTAGTATCAGAGTGTGTAACTCTGGTTACTCGGTGACATAGTGAGACAGTGCCGACGGTTTGTGAAAGGTTGCCAGGGTAAAGAAGAAAGTTGAAAAATGCAATAAAATAAATTAACTAACAACCCCTGCTAGAACTTAGTATGTGCGGAATATAATCGTTCGAGTTTCAAATATTAAAAAAATATGAATACTCGTTACTTTTAAAATGGTTATCAAATTAATCCCTTGATCAAATAAAGAGTATTCTACTCTATTCTTCTTATCGTAGAATTTTATGTTAGATTCAAACTACGTTGGGTTTGATTCAAACCACTTTGAACTCGATTCAAGCTACTTTGAGCTCGATTCAAACTATTGTGTGTTTGCTCAGGGGGTATCCATGACACAGCTGATCGACTATGAAGTAGGAAATTGATAGAAAATAGAGAAGATACGCGAGAGAGCTATAAACAACTAGGAGCAAATTATGCGGCAAACTAAGTTTAAATAGTGTTTGATTGCTACTAATGACAGCTAAATTATATTTAGTGTTGGTTGCATCGAACAACGCATTCCCAACAACAGCAGCAACACCAGGACTGGACTGACCAACTGACTGTCTCAGTAAATCAACAGCATCGGGCAATGCCTTAGTATCAGAAAGTGTAACTCTGGTTACTCGGTGACATAGTGAACTAGTACCGACCATATGTAAAGGGTTGTCAGCATAAAGAGCAAAGTTATAAAATGCAATAAAATATCATTAACTAACAACTTCTACTTGAACTTTGTATGTTCGGAGTTGTATCGTTCAATATGAGTTGTGGTATATTTAAAGAGTTATGAATACTCGTTACTCGTGTTATCAAATCGATACCTTATCAAATCAATACCTTAATAACTTTATACCCTAATAACTAGACTTGTGTCGAACTCGTTCACTAGTTCTCGAACTCGTTCATTTAAGGTGCCCAGACATACCAATCACGAACCTACTCGCCGTATCGAACATGTGGTTTACGTTCGTGAGGGTGATGTGTGGTCACCCTAAATGAACTATATAGTTCATGAACTACCCAACTCTACTAATAACCCTAACCCTAACCCTATATACCCTATTCTATTCGTTCGATTCAAACTACTTTGTTTTTGGTTCAAACTACTTTGTGTTTACTTCAAACTACTTTGAACACGATTCAAACAATTGTGTGTTTGATTCAAGCTGTTGGTCGCTTGATAAAATTCCATTGTGTTTGATGCAAACTATTTGATAAAGAGTCTTCGTGTTGGATTCAAACTCAAACTGATTTGTAAAGATGGGTAGTTCATGGACTACTATATAGTTCATTGAGCGTAACCAGACACCACCCTTACGAAAATAAAGCGAATGTTCTATATGACGAGTTACGCCGGGCACCTAAAACGAACGAGTTCGAGAACTAGTGAACAAGTCCGACACAAGCCTACTAATTTTTGATTCATTCAAATGTCCGCTTCAAACTAAAGTTGGGCAGTTTATGAACTATATAGTTCACTTAGGGTGACCAGACATCGCCCTCACAAACATAATACGTTTGTTCGATATGGCGAGAATGTTAGTAATTGTTATATCCGGGAACCTTAAATGAACGAGTTCGAGAACTAGTGAACAAGTTCGACACAAGTCTAGTTCAAACAGCTTTGAGCTCGATTGAAACTATTGTGTGTTTGATTCAAACTGGTTGGTGTTTGATAAAACTACTTCTGCATTTGATTTAAACTAGACTTGTGTCGAACTCGTTCACTAGTTCTCGAACTCGTTCTCCTGTTCAGGTCCATAGGTAGCAAAAAATGAAATATGCCGGGCCAGAACCATGTGCATTCTTCAGTCTATGTTGTTGTATTTGTTCATCCACCCTTCGTCTTGGCCTCCACGAGTTACATTGGAATTGATTCAGAGGTGAGCGTGAATCCCAATTACAAAGAAAACAAAAGAATTTTGGGAAGTCGCCCTTATCGATGATCCCTTGCAAAATGTTGATGACCTTCAAATCACAGCAAATCTTCCATTTATTTTCGTAATATTTGATTTTTTCCATTATATCTTTCAATGTTTCATAGCTTTCTTTCATGTTGATACCCATTGCTGGCGGAATGGAAGGGTTTCGGTTCGACACATGCAACAACACTGCTTTCAAGCTTGAAACAGAACCATCAATAAATAATCTCCACTCACTAGCGATGTAGTTCATTCCCATTTTTACCACCAAAGCTTTTATACCGTTGCAGTAAGCGAACGAATTGTCATCATTTAGAGTGTAGAGCATCTGAAATTCAGCTTGTCGTTTGCGGTACGCCGTAGAGTTAACATTAGCATGTGTGAGTTTTCTTTGCTTTAAAAAAGCTGTCAAAAATATTGCACGTCGCTGCGATAATCCCAATATGGCCACAATGAAATCCATTTCCATTTGTGTTATTAGTTGTGGTCCATCTCTTCCCTGTTGGGGCTCATAATCGGTATCAAATGGATCTTCATAAGTAACACCACTTGCTGTACTCATTGCTGTAAATTCTGTAGTACGATCTGGAGTTGGCGGCCTTGGTGATACAACATTTTCAGGTGCAAGCACTGGTAGTGTGGCTGTTGCAGTTGCTTTATAAATTTTGTTCTTCTCAGAATGTCGATTTAGACGACATGTGTAATTTACGCATGCATAGCAACTGGTTGCATCATGATCACCTGGGCGATTAATCCAGTTTACCGGCTTACAATACTTCATAGTACCTCTGCCTCCACTCAACCATGCCATGAGATTGTTATAACATTGGCGACACACTGTATTAGGTGTGTAATTTTCACCGGTCAAGTCCACTTCGTCGAAAAACAATGTATATGCTCTTTTGAATTCACTAGTTAAAAGATTCTTTTCCTTCTGAAATCTTGTAGATATTTTTTTCTGGTTTGATGACCGCAAGCGTAGCAAAATAAATCAATATTTTCACACTGCATATTGAAATTGTCAGTTGCCAATGTTGTGTGCGAATTATACTGTAGCACTTTCACTTTTTTTACTTTCACTTTATAACTTTCACCGCTGAGCTCTCGTTGACGTCGCGCTGTGTAATGCCTCGATGTGAGCGTCGTGTCGCTTTTATATTGTGTGCTGCGTCCCTTGTTGCGTGTGCTGAGTTAACTGCATTGCCTGTGCTGCTGCTGTCGGTGCATGATCGCGTGATACCTAAGCGCTACCTAAACGGTGTTAACCCTTGGACAAACACATGGTTCTGGCCAGGCATATTTCATTTTTTGCTACCTATGGACCTGAACAGGAGGAAAAGGTAAAAAAAATTAAATTAAAAAATTTTCGGCAAATTTTTCACTTTTGCGTGCTACCTAAACAGTGTTAAGAATCATCGCTAGGAAGTTTATATGTTCTAGAAATTTGTTTATTGAGATCTTAGGTAAATTTTTGTAGTTGATTCTTTCCTTGAATTTTGAACGGTTTGCTACCTATGGACCTGAACACGGGAAAAAAGGTAAAAAAAAATCGAATTTTTTTAAGTTTTTTGCGATTTTGATCTGGAAGGTGAAGTTTTTTTGATTGTATATGTATGAATTTTTCTTTCTTTATGACAAGAGCTACAACTTTGCCTCAGAGAGTAAATCGAAATTCTGAACGGTTTGCAAGATATGAGCCTGAGAAAATGATCACATTTTACGAAAATGATACCGAGGCCCCAAATCTTTGGCGGCCCATAAAAAAAAAGTGCATGACTTTGGGAAAAATTGGGAGACACGGGTCTTTTTTTTAGTCTTTTATCGCGTAGTGGTGTCCGTATGTGGTTATTTTGCCATGACTTAAAAAATTATACTCAGTGTTATTCGCGATATTTTAAAATGTGTAAATAAATTATTCAGTCTTAGTTCACATATGAAAATATTAACTTCAAAATAAAAAACGTCGCTAATTTTTCACAAAAAAATACAAAATGAGTCTGGAAGTTTTGATATCGAATAAAGGCAAACAAAAACTGAATTTGAATGGCCATTCGTACCATTTGGAAAAATCAACTGAAAAAGTGTATTACTGGTGTTGTGCAAATAGAAAAGAAAAGTTTTGCAAAAGTCGTTTGCACACAATCATGGTGAACGACGAACATATATTAAAAAAGGAGCCTTCTGTCCACAGTCATGAGCCCGTAGCTAATGAAAAACATGTGATGCATTCTAACAACTCGTTAAAAACAAATGCAAAAAACAGTACTGAAAAGGCTCCTTGTCAAATAATAAGAGATACCGTTGCCGATACCAATCAAAATTGCCGGGTTTATTTGCCTTCCAAAGCTGCACAAAAAATAAAGATCAAGCGCATTCATTCAAATAAAGTTAATGAGCCGCAAACTTTGGATGAAATCAATATTCCGGAAGACTTAAAATTCCTGGAAGGAGAACTTTTTGTTTTGGATGAAAAGGATTTCGGCGGAGAAAAGAAAATTTTATTGGGTACGCAGTCTAGTTTGAAGCTTTTGGAGGAAGCACAATGTGGGTTGATGGACGGAACGTTCCATGTTGTGCCTTCGATTATGACTCAACTTTTTAGTAGTCATGGTTACATTCAGGGCCAGATAGTGCCCTTAGTCTTCTGCTTAATGAGTCGCAAGACCGCAGAGGCCTATTCGGAAGTTTTCTTCAGTCTTACCAAACTAGCTTGCGAATGGAACATACACTTAAAGCCACTAAAGATAATTTCGGATTTTGAAGAAGCCATCATTAACACTGCAAAACAATTTTTCCCGTATGCTGAGTGCAAAGGATGTCAGTTCCACTTTGGCCAAATAATTTGGCGCAAGATTCAGAAGGAGGGCTTAAGTACTAAGTATGGGAACTGTGAAGAATTTAGCTTGCAAGTTTGGATGATAAGGGCCCTCGCTTTTGTGCCGGGTGCTAAAATACCTGAATATTATGAAGTTCTATACCGCAACTTTGCAGATAAAGATGTCAAAAAATAAATTGATAAATTGCAATTACATTGAAGGACGGTACGATACCGAGTTTTGGTCGGTCTGCGACATGCTAGAAGAAAATTTCCCACGCACCCAAAACTCTGTCGAGGCTTGGCATAGACGCCTTAAAGTTGTTGTTGGCAAAAAGCATGCCGGTCTTTACAGTCTGATCGAAAATCTGGCTAAAGAGGTGATTGTCGCTCAATCGGCAATCGAAAAAGTTAAATCGGGGAACGTTCAACCCCGCAACAAAAAAAATTGTTCAAAAAACCAAAATTTAAAGGCTGTATTCAATAACATACAATGTATGGATAACACAGACTATTTAAAAGCCACAGCAGTTAATCTTGCATTTTAGATATAAATTGAAATTAATAAAAATAAAAAAAAATTGTATTGGTATGATTTTCAATAATTCGGGATTTTTCAAAATTCGGGATTTTAATTCGGGATTTTGAAATTCGGGATTTTGAAATTCGAGATTTTGACATTTCGGCCTTTTAAAAATTCGGGATTTTGGCATTTCGGGATTTTGAAATTCGGGATTTTGATACAATCCCATTTAAAACACATTAATTGAAACTTGAAACACATAAATTGAAATTTAAAAGGCATCAATTCAAAATTTAAAAGGCATCAATTGAAATTTAAATTTCGTTACTTGAAATTTAAAAATTACACTACGTTACACACATTCTGTCCTATGAACCGATACACTTTTTCGGAAAGGGGAGAACAAATAAAAATACACGGGTATCGTCGATTTTAATGTACACGTCAGAATTTTTTTATGTTTAAAGTTCTGTGGTGCCACACAATGAAATGGCTCCACATACGAGGGCGGATCAATAAGTCCGTGACTTTTTGAATGAAACACAGTTTTTTTTGCAAAAAAAAAAATTATTTTTCAACATAATCTCCTTTTAGCTCAATACACTTAGTCCAACGTTTCTCGAATTATTGTATCCCTTCCAAAAAATAGGTTTTTTGCGAGGTCCATAAAATATGCATTGGTTTGATCAATAATTTCATCGCGTGAGCTAAATCTCTTTCCATCGAACAATTTCTTTATGTTTGGAAATAGGAAATACTCACTGGGGCCTAAATCCGGAGAATGTGGCGGATGAGGTACCAATTCGTAGCTCAATTAAACAACTCAATTGAGCTCAAACGCGGCACCCATTTTGCAGACAGCTTTCTTAAACCCAACTGATCATTTAAAATCGAAACCACACTGCCATATGAAATGCCTATGACATCAACAATCTCACGCACTTTTACTCTTCGATCGTCCAACACCATATCGTGGATTGTTTCTACATTTTCGAGTGTATTGACATCAATCGGCCGTCCAGAACATTCAGCGTCATTTGTACTTGTGGGACCACAACGAAAGTCAGTACACCACTTTTTACCATTGAATTCGATGGTACAGAGTCCCCATAGTATTTATGAAGCTTTTCCTTGGTTTGATTGACGGTTGTTTGTCGCAAAAAATATCAATCAATCAAATCAATGTCTTTTAAAATTCAATTGATGTATTTTAAAATTGAAATGACGTATTTTAAATTTCAATTTATGTCTTTTGAAATTCAATTGATGCATATTAAATTTCAAATAGAATTTTTAAATTACAATTGTTTTTATTTGAAATTTCAATTGAAAATGTTATAGATTATGGTTAATTCAAAGTACACGCTGAAAAATATCGGCCACATCAACATATTGCAAACATGGACATGTTTGCAAGCATTGTTTTCATTTTTGTGGATCTGCTGCTTTTTGTTTCTTTGTTGTCTGTCACGATTTTGTTTTCAGCGGTTTTCAACAAACAAAGCCACCTTTGGATCACAAATACCTATATTATAGCCTATTAATCATTGTGTCCGAAACATATTATATTGCATAGCAAACAGAATGTGTTTGGACACAAGTATACTATATTTGCGACAAGCTACAAACACTTTATATTTGCATCCAAATTATAAAAAAATACAAGTTTTTCAGTATGTTCTCTGTATTTGATTCAAACTATTCATTCGAACTAGATTATGGCAAATTCAAATTAAAGCGCGATTTTTTTGCCAGTTGGTCTTTGAAAATTAAAGAAAAATCGGAAAATTTTTACAGTTGAATGAAATAGTTTTTTTTGTTGGTTCTATAAATCAATCAGGCATTGATTTATAGAACCAAATGGTGCCCACGGCTTCGCTTCACTTGGTCCATTCTGAAAGTCCAATTTTGGCAGATTTTTTCCAACATTTCGGCCGGTATATCACCAAAGACACGTATATTGTTGTCTTCCAAGGCAGTTGGATTGTCGATATAGACAAGAGACATCACATACCCCCACAAATAATCGTCTAGTGAGGTCAGATCGTACGAAGGAGACGGCCACTTTACAGCGCCACAACGTGAGATTCATTGCTCACCAAACTCGCTTCTCAATTGAGGATGCAAACGCCTGCAGTGTGGCATATGGCGCTGTCCTCTTGAAGCCACATGTCAACCAAGTCCAATTCTTAAATTTTTGCAAAAAAAAAAGTCCATGATCATCGAACAGTGCTTTGCTCCCTTGATCGTAACGTTGTGGTCATCTTCCTCTTTGAAGACGTACGTCCAATGATTCCGCCGGCCCATAAACCGCATCAAACAGTGCAGTTTTCAGGGTGCAATGACAGCTCTTGAACAGCCTGTGGCTGCTCTTCCAGGTGGTCGATCGATCTCCATTAACTCGGGGGATGCTGCAGCAATATTCTCATCGGTACGGTCTATACGGATAGGGGTTGATGGATTTATATCCAATAGGGTGAAACTGGTGCGACATTTGGTCACAATGACTTGAATAACCTACGCGGAGGGTCGGCTATGACGGCCATAAAATGGACGTAACAGAGCACAAATTTTGCTAATAAAACTCAATGATTTGCAAGCGTTGTGCGTTAATACGTCTTTTCATGAAGGAAGGTAAACTGAAATTTTGTCACTTTGACACATCTCACGAATCATGCGAGAACAGCCAAAAATTTAACACTGAAAACCCAAATAGCAACTAAAGAACTCACTAGAGTTGGGTAGTTCATGAACTATATAGTTCAGTTAGGGTGCCCAGACATCACATAATAAACATGTTCGATATGGTGAGTGTGTTCGTAATTGTTATGTCCGGGTACATTAAACGAACGAGTTTGAAAAGTAGTGAACGAGTTTGACACAAGTGTAGAAATCGCCTTTTAATTCTTATTTGATGCCAACTACTTTGTGTTTGATTCCAACTACTTGGTTTTCGATTCCAACTACATGGTGTTTGTTTCAAACTAGTTTATACATGATGCTGCGTTATTTATATTTGATCATAGAGCAATAGATAAGATTCACCATCCCTCTCTTTAAGATCTCTCGATGACGACGAGGTAGTAGGCCATTTCATCGAGTTTGAGTTGCAGTTGTATGTTACAGCAGTAAATGGGAATACATATTTTCGTTCAGCGCAACCAATATAAAACATAATTTAGCTGTCATTAATATCTAGCAAACTTATTCAAACTTAATTTGCTGCACAGACTAAAACATATACATATATACTACTTATAGACTTAACATATCGGTCAGCAAAATTCTGACATTTGGCCTGATGTGATATGAACGTTGGATGTAGGAAAGAAATGCTTCAATAATACCAGATAGAGGCAATCGTTCAATCCAACCAACAAACAATCAACCACGGCATTTCGTTTTGGGTGTTAAAATTATTGTGTTAAATACAACACAAATGTATACTGACAATAAAAGATAACAAAAAAGTCCCAAATACGTTTAAATTTCACAGTTCTCAACCAAAACGACATGACAAATTTAAGTCAACAGTTCTTGTAACTCCACCTGGCGTAAGCCGACCAGCTCCTTTCACACCTAACGCAGCACGAAGGGTGTGAAAAGAAAGGTTAGATAAGTCAAATTTACTGTCGTTAAAGATTTACTCTATGGCTTGCTGCATAGTGTGCTTCTGCATAGAATAGTCCTTAAGAGATTCCATTACTCTCTTCGATGGGCCTTCATGACGACGAGGTAGAAGGCCATTTCATCGAGTTTTATTTGCTGCTGTATTTTATCAATTTTACACTTTCGTTGGTCATAAAACGGACATAAATCAAAGGGAATACGTATATTCGTTCAATGCAAACAACATAAAACATAATTTAGCTGTCATTAGTATCAATAAATAAATAAATAAATATAAAATTAGTTTCTGTATTCTATGGTCTCTCATTCTACATCATTTCCCTAGTACCTTTTCGATCAGGTGTGCCATAGAAACCCCCTGGCTTCTGGTGCCTTATCGCTCTCTCGTCTATCTACTCTCTTTTCTATCGATTTCCTTTTTCAGAGTCAATTAGCTGTGCCATAGATACCCCCAAATTTAATCAACTTTATGTTTGCTTCAAACTTCCTCATATTTCGTTCAAACTATGTTTGATTCAAACTTGTCTAAAAATTCAATCCTGACTGATTGTTAGGAGGTGGTTTCGGATGTAATGGAAAATAAGAGTTACTTTATGATTATAATGTTAGAATGTTATGTTAGAATCGAACTAAATTATGTTGAAACTAGCATTCGACTTAAATTGTGGGATGTTCTCAATATGAACTTACGAAAAAGGGTGACTGTAGGTGGCGCAATGGTAAGTGCTGGATACCTGATCTTACCACCTTACATTTCTTTCGACGACGGTCACCGCGCTTAGTGATGGCGGCACTATCGTTTACATAGCCATGAAAAAGGGGTTTTAAAAAGGCCGCTTGCAGTGGGTGTAAAACTGTAGGTCTTCCCAGCTAATTCATGGCATATAATGTGAAACTATTCATTGATTTTACTATGAAATTCTCCCTCCAACTAGCACCGACTTAACTACTATGTTAAAATTCAAATAAAATCGCAAAAGAGTCCCTAATAATTTAAAGTTTTATCCATTTGGCAACCCTTTATTTAACATCACACAGTCATACATACCATTTATTATGTATTAACACAACCTCATCAACAACTTCAAAAAGTGATGCAATATCATCAGTATTTTGTCATGTTTTCTTCGACATGATGAGAATTCGTAAACAAAATCCCCCCTTTTTTTACATCCACCGCAAACAAAAGACTGAAGGCAGTAATTAATTTAACGCTTCGCCGCCAATTTCCATTGTCAGTTTTGAAATCATAAGCTGAAACTTGAAAATTCAAAACCCAATCAAGCAAGAAATATTATTAATTTGTTTCTTTGCAATTAAACAACTTAATTAATTTGGTTTTTTTGGTTTGGTTTCCTATGTTGCTTTTCCGGCTGCGGTTGTTTATTTGAGTGTCTTAAAATGTTGCGTTTTTAATAGTAAAATGTTTTTTTTTTGTCGTTGAGTTCTTGTTGTGGTTTTGTCATGGTAAATTTCCTTTTGGAATCAAATTTATTGAATCATTTTTGTCCACCTATAATGGCCACAAGGCAGTAAACCCTGTTTGAATTAAATGGAAAAATGCCAATAAACAAACACAATCTGTCGGTTACAATTTGTTTGGCTGGGAGACGGGAGTACAACGATATGAATGCCAGTAATTGTTGCAATTATATTTGCAATCTGTCGTGAAATTCATGCCGTGCACTGAGAAAAATTGCTTTCTTTTGTATATCAACAATTTAAAAGATAATGAAAATAGAATTTCGATAGAGTTTATTGAAGGAGTGAATCCCATAAAGGAATAGTAGACCATTGAATCGTTAGTAATATTCGTATTAAGTCCATTATCATTTCAGTAATTGTTATTTAACTGAAAGATATATGTTTCATATATTTCATGGAATTAGTGACCAATAACACAGTGCAACACGAAAAAATATAACCATATACGGACACCACTACGTGATAAAAGACAAAAAAAAAGACCCGTGTTTCCCAGTTTTGCCCAAAGTCATGCAAAGATTTGGGGCCTCGGTGTAATTTTTGGAAAGAAAAGTGATCATTTTGTCAGGCTCATCATATCTTGCAAACCGTTTGGAATTTTGAGTTACTTTCTGAGGGAAAGTTGTAGAGAATCAAAATTGTCAACATACAAAATCAAAAAAACTTCATCTTCAAGGTCAAAATCACAAAAAACTTTAAAAAATTCGATGTTTTAACCTTTTTTCCCTGTTCAGGTCCATAGGTAGCAAACCGTTCAAAATTCCAGGAAACAATCAACTACAAGAATGTACCTACTATCTCAATAAACAGCTTTCTAGAACATATAAACGTCCTAGGAATGAGTCTTAATACCGTTTAGGTAGCATTTATATAGCCGCAAAAGTGAAAAATTTCCCGAAAATTTTTTAATTTCATTTGTTTTTTCTTTACAAAAATAACAAATTTTACAAAAATAATAAAAAACATTATTCGTATTGTGTTTATAATATTGATGGCCCTGGACTTGCAAATTGCACTCTCTTAAGTTGTGGATCCAAATCGTCGCCCGAATGACAAGAGCTACAACTTACCCTCAGAAAGTAAATCAAAATTCCGAACGGTTTGCAAGATATGAGCCTGACAAAATGATGACTTTTCTTTCCAAAAATTACACCGAGGCCCTCAATTTTTGGGGGCCCATAAAAAAAGTGCAAGACTTTGGGCAAAACTGGGAGACACGCGTCTTTTTTTTTTTTTTGTCTTCTATCACGTAGTGGTGTCCGTATATGGTTATATTTCCATGACTTAACAAGTTACACATAGTTTCTCACAACCACAGAGCTGTGTGCTTATTTTACACCGTCCCAAATGGTGTTTCGAGAAGTTTTTTCATTACTAAATACCCGAAAGTATCGCTATCACTGCCGTCGATAGAAATGTTAGGTGGCCAGAGCAGGGATAAGACCTACTTTATCATGTACAAGCTGCGCGCACACTAGCATTGCCCCAACCTTTTATTAGAAGATGTATTTACGAACAATTTTTCATCAATATTTAACCACAAGTTTTCTTGCATAGTAAAAATACCAAGTAGTCGCAGTAGATACAACAACAATTTTGAGCAACAACAACAGGCATTTTGTTTTTGTTTAGGCTCTCCTCATGTCAAAGTCAACACATACGTATACCAA
The DNA here is from genome assembly GCA_963931995.1 of Phaonia tiefii. Classification (NCBI taxonomy): domain Eukaryota; kingdom Metazoa; phylum Arthropoda; class Insecta; order Diptera; family Muscidae; genus Phaonia; species Phaonia tiefii. Next base: position 300,002,122 of record OZ008368.1, read on the forward strand.
CAAATAAATGTAAACAGAAACAAAACCATTTAATCTGACAGAAGCGGCCAACTAAACAACGAGAAAAAATTGAAATCAGCTGTCTACCGAGTTTACCTTCTCATTCTACCATGTTTTCTTGGATTTAATTGAAATGTTCTCATTTATTTGAATAAAAGCTGGCATCAATTTAATCAAGATTCTGCGAATTGTTATATGTTAAGTTCATGTTACGACCAAGACAACACTCCTTTGAATCGATGAAAAAAGTTCATCAAAAGTTTTTTTTTGGTTAAATGTGCGTATAGATGTTTACGGATATGTATATACCGGATTTGATGTCTCTTCTCTGTTTATTCTTTTTTGGTTTGGTTGTATCTGTTCCTCGTTTAATTCTTTGATATAGTAAAGAAAAAGAAATCGTTCGTCTTGTACAGTCATATTCAATTGAATCATTGAACAACTTTTTTTTTTTATCAATATTTAGCCAAAAGAATTCTTTGGTTTAGTTGATATTGAGGGTTTGTAATTGACGAGGTTCTTTTAAAGACGTGGCTTTCAACAGAATTGACTTTGTATTTTGTTTTGTTTGGTAACTAAAATTGGGTCAAAATTCTATAATTACACAGGAAAAAAAGAATAAAAGTCATTTTCATCAAAAGTTGCATTCTTAAAAAATTATTTTCTCAAATTATGCAAAAACACAAAACGTGCTCAAGTCAAGTTTTGAAAAGAACCTCCTCAATCAATTTAGTCAAAAGGCTTTGATTTCCGTTACTTATTCGAAATATGTTTTATTCATTCAATTCTCAATTCATTTCATATTTATTCTTTTCCTTGTATCGCTAACAAAAAATTCATCAACAATTTTCTTTGGTTAACATGGCGGTACATTTGATTTGATGTCTTCGTTTATATTTTTATGGTTGTGCCTATTTCTCGTTATCATCATAGCTATCGAAATAAAATCTTTGCCGTTTGTCTTGTACAGTGAGTGATGGCTTAATGGACAGTTATTATATATATAAATACATGTTTTCCAATTACATCCCATGAAGAGACAGGTGAGCGTTTCTCACAATCTGTGAGTTGTGCGCTGCCTATTTTTACATTCACCGATTAGGACATACAGTTTTAACCGGTAGCGAACGGACTTTTTATAATAATTATTCGATAATGTCAGTAAGAAGTATAAGGTAGAAATGTAAGGTGACCTGAACAGGGATCGAACACATGTTGTCATATATAAGGGTCGCGCACACTAACAATTAACCCTCGATTAACGGGATATGATTAATATTACGTGGCCGTACTTTATGAGAAATGCTACAAAAATAAATAAAAATCAAAAACCTTCAGGGCTGATGTCAAAGTATAAGGGTTTTGGAATTTAAACACTTTCTCCAATATTTTTTATTTAATTCTCCAATCTTAACACTTTTCCAATGTTTTTGATGTGTTAACATCTAGAGGCACTGGTAGGGTAATCTATCAAAGTGAACACATGCAAACAACACACAGCGTTAGCATCACATACGTGGTTGTTGAACAACAATAGTCTCTGCCTGAAAATAAATCTGTAGCGGCAGTGAACAAACAAGCAGGTCGTCGTCGCCAAAGAGTATTGAATATTATAGTATAGAATAGAAACATTGATGCCTTTTGAAACATTTATGCTTTTTGTATTGATTTATGTAATAACATTGCCGAAATGGTGCATTTATATTGATATATTCTATAAAGACAATAAAACACGTTTATGCTCTTTTACTTAGACTCTCTACATGAGAGCGGAAGAAGAGTGCAATAAGTTCTCTATACTATTCAATACTTTTTGTCGTCGGTCTGTTTAAGACAAAACACAAACAATTATTTCAGTGAGCAAAATTTTGCTTTATTTATTTTAACAATGTTACATCTAATGTTAAAGCAGATGTAAGAAAAAAGAAAGTGCAATAGCAAAAGAGCCTTCAGCACAAAAACTATTCTTTTTTTATTTTCCAAAGTAACATTTACTAATGTGTTCATGGAAATCGAACAGATTACGTGTAACAAAAAGATGTTAACACATCGCCCGTTAGTTCGAACTCTCATTGATTTTTTTTTATTTAATTCCCAAATTTTTATTTTGTAATTAAAATTCATCAGGGATGATCTTTTAATTGATTAAATCCAATCTGATTATGAAAGGGTGAATGTTTTGAAAAAACCCCACTAACTCAAAGGCTTCAAAATCTGCGTTTGAACAAAGTCAGTTTTGAAAAAAAAATTTAATTTCATGTTATTCGGGTTTTTTTACAAATAAATGTTTAGATGAACTACACCTTTTCCAATAATAATTCAGAAAATATCAATTGAAATTCAGAGAAGATCAATTTAATTTAAAAATTTCTTATTCAAATTCAGAAAATATCAATTAAAATTCAGAATTTCTATTTGAAACTCAAAAAATATTAATTGAAATTCAAAAACAAAAATCAATTGAAATTCAGAATAGGGAAGTTAAATTCAGAAAATATCAATTAGATCTTAGAAACTACCAACCGAAATTCAGAAAACATCAAATGATTTCAAAAAATATCGATTAAAATTCAAACAAATTTCAATTGACATTTTAGTTCTTCATAAGAATTTTTCGGAATTTCAAGTGATATTTTCTGAATTTTGTGGCCGTTGGTGGTGCAATGGTTACTGTGCCCGACTCTTGTACATGAGAACGTGGATTCGATCCTAGCTTTTGAAGAATGTTTAAACGCCGGGATCTTCAAGTCATTCTCTGTAGCCGCTGAACTAAAAATTATTGAATAAACAAAAAAATGGTGTCGCTTAACATCCCATGAAGGGATTGGGAAGAGCTTCTCACAATCAGTGAAATGTGCGCTTTCTAGTTTTACACTCACTGATTGGGCCCTACAGTTTTACACCGGCTCTGAACAGTATTTTGAGAAGCATTTTCATGGCTAAGTACTCGGTAGTGTCGGCGTCACTAAGCGAGGTGACCGTCGTAGAAAGAAATGTAAAGTGGTCTGAGAGCAGGGATCGAACCCACGTTTTCATGTACAAGAGCCGCGCACACCAGCCATTGCACCGCCGACGGCCACATTATTGAATACATTGCCTATATTCAAGAAGACTGTTTGAACTGTCTTGAACTAAACTGTTTGAAGACAGTTTGACTGTTACTTTTTGTGTTCTAAGGACCTCTCAATAGTTCTGAGAACTTCGTGCAGAGCTGTATCGGTTGTGCGGCCTCTTAGATATGCATGCTGGCTGCATGATATATTTGGGCGATCCATCCATTTTCGTGCGCATATATGCGTCAATTATCCTTCCAAGCGTTTTCAGAAGAAACGATAAGAAGCTGATCGGTCTGCAGACCGTTAGTACAAGGTGTTTCAAAAGAAGTCATCCGATGTTGTTTGGCTCTCATTTTTTTTTCTAAACGAAAAACTTTGATTCTGTTTTTTGATTATGTTTATTTGAACCTATCGAATTTTATTGGTTAAGTTGAGAAGATGATATCGGTTAAATGGACACCGTCACAATTGATTACCTAACGGGCTCATTTTATGGCATTTTTCATCACTTTGGCGAGAACTTCGGGCGACAGATTCTCGCACCGGTGTCGAATGTTGACGTTGAGGGCTACCATGGTATCGGGCTTGTTGACGTAATCACGGGACTTCAAAAAACCCCCCCAAAAAAAACTGGAACGGTAAAATCGGGCGATTTTGCGGGCCAGTGCTAATCGCCAAAACGAGAGATGAGGCGACCCGAGAACGCCGCCTTCAGAATATCGGTTGTGGCTCGCGCAGTGTGTGCCGTTGCTCCGTCCTGTTGGAACCACATGTCCTCCAGTCCTAATGCATCGAATTGCGGCAGAGAAAACTCGGTTAACATGGCCCTAAAGCGCGCACCGTCCACTGTTGTCGTTTGACCAGCGGCGTTCTCGAAAAAAATGGCCCGATGACTCCTCCAGCGTGATCAGCGCACCATGCAGTCACTTTGAGCGGGTGTAATGGCTCCCAGTGCATCACTCGTAGATATTCGGTGCCCCAGAAGCGATAGTTTTGCTTGTTCACGTACCCGCTGAGGTGGAAATGAGCCTCGACGCTCATTATGATTTTGATGGAAAAATCGTCCACTTCGTCCACGAGATTGAGGATGGCTTGGGCGTAGATTACACGCGTTTTGCGGTCGATAGGCAGCAGCTGATGCACGGACTGGACTTTGTATGGGAACATGCGCAGGTCTTTGATCAAAATTCGCCATAGGCACGACCGGCTGATGGCTAATTGCGAGGCATGGCGTCTGGTCGATGTTTCCGGCGACAGCTCGATATCCTCGGCAACAGCGGCGATATTCTCGGCAGAACGGGTCACTCCAGGCAACGTCTCGTGTGGTCCCATACTCTTCAAGGTTAGTGGCCAAACGGCGCAGTGTTTGTGCAGTTGGTGTCGGACGGCCGGGGAGTCGGCGACGGTATTCGCGCTGCGCCAACACCACAGACGAATTGTTACGCACAAAAATAGACACGATTATTCCGCGTTCCTGGGGAGTGTATCGCTCCATGGCTTGTTTACTTGTATTCTACAGCTGTCTAGTCCACAAAAATGGACATTGGCGGCAATTTGCAAAACTAAAAGCATCTTCCAATAGGGTGGTCACTTTTGAAACACCCTGTATACGAGTATTGGGTTTATAATTTTCTCGCAGTTCGGGTAGTGTGTTTTCAAGATTATCCCTAGCGATTCAGCTGAGCTATTTGACCCTGTCCCACCATCCTGACATAGGTGGGATTTGAGTGTCCCTTGGCCATTATTTCGCTCAGTCTACGATAGCGGTATCCTTTGTGTTCTCCGTCGATCAACAGAAATCTGACCAGGATCGCGTTTTTGCAGTGGCTATTGCTTTCTTATACTCTTTAAGTTTATCCTTATACGGCTGTCAGGATCCACTTATATAGCTTGCATTGAAAGCTTTGCGAGATTCTTTTCTTAGCGTTCTTTTCTTAGCTTAAATGGTCCACGATTTGAATATAATTGCACAACAGTAATTTAAATTTTTCATTGATCTAACGTATATTTTCATTAATCTAACTTAAATTTGTCAATGATCACACGTTTCATTGAGCTGATGGAAATAGTTTTTTATGTAAAAATCGATTTGTAGCGTAACAGAATAATAAAGTTGTAGCTTAAGGGATAAACAACAATTATCACAGCTTGGCTGTGATGCAGGTTTCATCAACATAAAATGAGCTACTCCGACACCAATTGATCTAACTCCATGAACCAAAACGTAGAGAAAATTGGCAAAGAAGTTTGGGACTTTTGCGTATTCTTATATTATAAAGCTAATGCAAGACCCAAAAATTCTGTTAGATTCTTAATACTAAACAGTAGCTGTTTAAATATAACAAGGTTAAGATGTTTTCGTTCATATAGCATAAAATTCTCGAAATTGTTAAAATGTGGCCTTAGATCAATTGACATCTGAGTAGCTCAAATCTTTCTTCATAGCACGGATACATTCTGGAAATCTTATAATTTTCTAATACAACACGTGATGCCGCAAATCGCTACTTTAATATAAATATCAATTTAGTCTCCCTGCGATTTTCTCCAAGTGTCTTTTGTCTAAATTATAACGTGACAATATCTTTATTGTGTCTTGCATTTTGAGAGGTTTTTTTCCCGCCGCCTTTGTCCACTTCATCATTGGCACTTTTGTGCCATTCATGCATGTCATGCCGCTTGTTATTATGCCGGTCTGCATGTCTGTCTAGTGGTTCGCCGCATGCAACACATTCGAAAATGATAGAAATCATAAACAATTTAATATTTTTGTTTTTCTCTGTGACAGGGAAAACTTTATAACGCAATGTAATAATAGACCAGAGTATAAATAGGGGTTTAGAGGCGGCACATATAGACATGGTATCTGATACAGTTTGGTTTTTTCTTTTAAATGAAAATTTGTTATATGCGGGTTGACGAAGATATTTCAATGGATTTTTCGATTAAACTCCATTAGAATGAAATTGATAGGGGAGCAGAATTGGAAGTAGTTTTTTTTTTTTATCAAATGGTGTGGCAAGATGTCTACAGATTTAAATCTTTGAGTTGTAGTCATATGTGGAGAATAAGTTTGATTTTAAATTCTAGATATTTTTTTCGTTTCAGACACATTTAATGGAGCCAATGATAAAGGTACGTATGTGGTTAGTCGTCAATATTTAATCACCATATTTCTAAAACTTTTAAGAAGTAGATCAGCCTTTACGAAAAACAAATTGTAGAATCCAAAATCAACAGAGAGTATATAATTTTAAAAGTTGGAGAGGGGTCGCATCTGACACAGTGATAGCTGTAAGCACAGAATTATGCGCTGCCACTTTGAATAAGAGTGCAACTAAAGAATGCGGTGGTTTAAGATGCAATTTAAGATGGGATTTTGTGGCTACAAAACAATCATCGAAATAAAATTGAAAAATCAAAGGCTGGAAAAAACTTCAAATAATGACGAACATCCAAACTGGGAAAACTATCCCGAGTGTGTACAAAATATAATAAATCATATTTTTATTTAGTCTATGATTTATTATTTGGTTTAATTTTTTAACATTTGTTTTTTTTTTGTTATATTCACGTTGTCTTTTGCCGATGGTTGGTAATTGGTAGAATCAGGGGGTCTCCACAATTAAACGACCAGAAGATGTGCGCAACTTGGCAACCCTGGTAAAAGAGAACCAAATAGTACTAGGAGTTCACTCAAACGCATTTCTCTCTCGCGTCATATCTTGCTTATTTCATACTGTTTGCACAGTTTATGTAATTTTACTTCAACATGGTTGGAATTTGTATAGTTATATACAATAACACTCTCAAAAAGCTGCTCGTGTATTGAAATATTCCATGAAGAGAGTAAGAGAGAGAGTAGAGAAGTACTAGGGTTTCACTCGTTTTGTTTGTTGGCATTTGAGTGAAGAGAAATTTTAACTGTCTACTTGTACATCGGTTTTGGGTCTCCTTGACACAACTGATCGGGTATGTAGTAAGAAATTGATATACGGGTGATTCAGGATGTTACGGACAAATTTCTCCAGCGTATTCCTTGGCGCATTTCATGAAGAAAAGTCCACTATGACCATGTCCGAAAATACAAGGGTGCGAAATGGCAGCGGGTTCAAAATTTTCGGATTGGTGGTCGGAGGGTAGTAGGGTAAAGTTGCTAACTTCTGAGCCAGTGGTCGGATTCTTTTTGTTTTTGGGCTTGTTGGAAAGGTCTTTAAGAGATACAGAGCTTTCGGGAAAAAATGGGGAAAAAACTGCACATAACCTCAATTTGCTCAGCCAGATGGCAGGTAACTCATGTTTTTTTTCTGTTGAAAGATCTCTTACATTTCCAAAATGACCTAAACGAAGCCCATAGGTCTTACCGTTCCAAAGTTATGACCATTTTACTGGAATGCAAAAATGTTTGTTTTTGTTTTTGGAAGCGAAATAACAGCACACATTTATTTGTTTTTGTAAATTAACACGTTTAAGATTTTATTTTATTGAAACATTTCAGCAAAATGGTCATAACTTGGGAACGGTAAGACCTCTGGGCTTCGGTCATTTTAGAAACGTAAGAGGTATGGCTATCTTTCAACAGAAAAAAAACATAAATTACCTGCCATCAGGCTGAGCAAATTGAGGTTATGTGAATTTTTTTTCCATTTTTTGCCGAAGGCTCTGTATTTCGGCGATTTGACTTTTTTCTACTTTTTGTTATTGACTCTGAAAGGGCTCTTAAAGACCTTTCCAACAAGCCCAAAAACAATAAAATCCGACCACTGGCTCAGAAGTTAGCAACTTTACCCTACTACCCTCCGACCACCAATCCGAAAATTTTGAACCCGCTGCCATTTCGCACCCTTGCATTTTCGGACATGGTTTTAGTGGAATTTTCTTCATGAACTGAGCCAAGGAATACGCTGGAGAAATTTGTCCGGAACTTCCTGAATCACCCTGTATAACAGAGTGGATAGGCGAGAGGTCGGTAATCAACCAATACCACAAATTATGCAGCAAACTAAGTTTCAATAGTGTTTGATTGATACTAATGACAGCTAAATTATGTTTTATGTTGGTTGCGTCGAACGAAAATACGCATTCCCTTTTGTTTCTGTCCGTTTTATGCCAACCAAAGAGTAAAATTCAACAGCAACTCGAACTCGTAGATTAATTTATACGTAGATTTGTGAACTCGCTCATCGGTTTAATGATTGAAGGGTAGCGAACTTGTGATTGAACATCTAGAAAAGAATTATGTTGATGAGGTTTGATAATAAACACATCTAAAATTGTTACTGTGAATATTCAAAATATGTAAATGTATAAACATCATGAATGCCCAAAACTAAAAATGAAGGATTTTATTCGATGTCCGTACAAATTGTTGTAATTAAACAGCAAAACAGATGATAGAAGTTCGATTCCTCATTGAAGAAGCGTAAAGCGGAACGTGAGATGGGACGAATGACAAATCTATATATAAATTAATCTATGTATGGGATACACAGAGAAAATTAAGAAAGGCAGAGAAGAAAATTTACTCTTGGAGTGGAATGCCAACATAGAAAATGAGTGAAGAGCTTCGATTCTCTGTTCTCTCTCTAACTCTCTTCGTTGAATATTTCATTACACGAACAGTTTTTTGATGACATAGTATCTTGCTTTAAAAATTGCAACCATATTTAAATAAAATTACATAAAGTGTGTAAAAAGTATGAAATAACCAAATTATGCCGCGAGAGGGAAATATGATTGAGTGAATCGCGTCGACGTTTTGCTTCTCTTCTATGGGGGTTGCCAAGATGCGGACTTTTTTCTTCTGTACCTTTTTTCATCCTCTGATTACAATGAGCAAAGGGTTTCTGTCTAACATGAATTTATTGACGTTTTAGAGAAGATTTTAGCTTATACAAATAGAAGAATGAAAAAGAATATTAGGTCTTTGAATGGTTTATTGTTATTGGAATAACCCCGGCTAGTAATATATCCAACGCTCCTCTTGCTGAAATTGTTTTCAACATTGTTTTGTTGTAACTGGGCCGTGAACATTGAATCAAATTTAGCTGCTGGTATATATACACAATTAATGCATCATTTTGAACTACTGGCCTCAGTATCAAGTATCACTTAGAACAACTTTCCTCCCTTGCAGGTGTCCGCTTGTTATGTCACGCACTCCTGTTCTGCTCGCGTTCAGTCCATATATTGACGGCTTTAAATTTACTCTCACATTAGCCGGACAAACCGCCAGTAAAGAAAATTACAGTTGAAATCATCATATGGTTCATGATGATTTAACTGCAAACATTTCTTGCTCATAATTTAGTCCTTTACTTCACAAACCATCCAGCCCTTGGGTTTGTAAAGGCTGGCTGCATGTACCCTCGAGGGGTCGTCCTAATTTATAGTTTCCATGCCGAAGGCGCCTAATTTATAGTTGAAGGCGCCTACAGCGAGCAACTTCCATGTCGCACTTCATATTGTTACGAAAATTAAATACTTTTTAGGAAATTCAATAAATTTTACTGAATTAAAGAAAATACTTGAAGTACAAATGGAAAATATTCCTCTTCCTGCAGTCATTCAGTAAGCGAACCACATATTTATCATTCATGAGCTTGAGCTTGGTCGATAAGTTTTGGAACAAAGTTCCTTATCGCACGTTGCGGGATGGGAGCTAAATGAAAAATTATTAAATAACTTTTTTTTAACTACTTTATTACAACCCATTATTATAAACTATATTGGGTACTTTTGGTTTATTGTAGTTTTGAACCCTATAAAAAGTAAACTTAGAAAAGCCAAACTCCAAGACTGGAAAATCCATGAAACACAACTGTCATCATGGAATTACATTTGGCAGCACTCTACACACGTACTTTTGGTTTGTTGCCAGACTAACATATTTCTTGTTTAATGGGAAATTTTCTAGGTGCAGCCTGTTTATTACATATTGTAGTTTGACCCAAATAAAAAGTAAATTTAGAAAAGCCAAAGTGAAAGAAGTTTAAAAAATTAATATCTTAAAGAAGTTCCTTTGCTTAAAGATGTAAATTTTCTTACAAAAACTACCTTTTCTTAAAAAAAGTAATTTTTTAAATAAGTACCTTCTCTTAAAAAAGTATATTATCTTACAACAAATTGCCTTTTCTTAAAAAACTACATTTTCCTTAAAGAATACATTTTTTGTAAAACAAAATAACTTTTCTTGAGATAAGTACCTACTCTTAAAACTGTACCTGTTCTTTCGTAAAAACAAAGCTTTTCTTCAAAAAAAAATACCTTCTCTTACAAAAAATACCGTTTCTTACAAAAATTCCTTTTCTTAAAAGTACCATTTCTTAAAAATAAAGTACCACCTTTTCTTTTGTTTTCTTGAGATAAGTAGCCTTCCTGAAAATAAGTTAATTTTCTTAAAAAATAACCTTATCCTAAAAAGAGTACCACTTCTTTAAAAAGTACCTGTTGTTACAAAAGTTTTTTTTGTAAAAAAAAATTCATACTCTTAGGCTTTTTCTTAGCTTAGTGACGGCGACACTATCGACTATTCAGTCTTGAAAAGGCTTCTCAAAATACCGTTCGGAACCGTTGTAAAACTATAGGACCCAATCAGTGAGTATAAAACTAGAACGCGCACAGCATACTGGTCTGTGAGAAGCTCTCCCTTATCCTTTCAAGGGATGTAACAGGAAACCATTTTTTTTTTATTTTAATAAATGAAGTACATCTCATCAAAGAAATGACCTTTTCGGGAAAATATAATAAATTTTCTTACAAAAGGGGCCTAAAAATATACTTTTTTTTTTTAAAAATACATTCAAAAATACATTTCTTATAAAAAGTTTATCATTTTTCAAGATCCATTTAAATTACAGTATTTGTCAACAGGCGCCTTAGGTACCTACCTAGTACATAGTATATAGCGAAAGGAACTTCGTTCCAACCAGGTGTCCCCTGACACCTCATGTAATTTTTATCTGACTGATGAATGTGAAAAAATGTTACCAAAAAATTATGTGAATTATGTGATAACATTCTTAGTTGGTATCAAAAAGGGCGGTAAACCGGCAATAAACATCAACGATAGGTGATGTTCATGCTTGTGAATGACAAGTCTGTGGTTCGCTTTAAAATTGATAAATTTGTTTATGTTTTCAAAAAGTTATCGATAAACAGTCGACGTCATCTCAAGCCAGTTACAAAATACTAAACCATAGATAAAGGAAATAAGTAGATATCCCACAGGCGTTGTCAAGTACTGCCACTAGGTGCTGTGTTGTCGTTTTGTAACTTTCATTGACGTTTCTCATAGCATTCACTGACGTTTATTCAACAGTGTGGGACATTTTTTCAATACAAAAATAGAATCATTTTTCAGGTTGTGTTATTCGAGCAACTAATTTAATTATTTTCATTTCGTTGTGTTCCCCACTTTCTAATTCAAATGCATTTCGGTTATGAGCTTTTTTGGTGTACGGTTACTGTTGGTATTCGCTTGTGTTGACTTGTACAGCATCGCCCCACTAAACAAAACAAAATGCCTGTTGAAGTTGCCTACACCACCTACTGCTATCACCTGTTCTAAATACATCTCGCAAGGTTTATTTTGTTTGGGATCAAACGTTGTAATTATTGCATTCAGCTCCATCTAGAAAATATCCCATTGAACAAGAAATTTCCCAAGGCATGTGCGATATCTAGTTAATTCCTTTATATATGTACTAAACTAGCGCTGATGTGACGACGACGACGCTGAAACGAAATAATGTTGACAGAATACCGGCAACGACGTCGACGGCGATAACCGGAAAAGGGGTGAGTATTTGAGTGTTTTTCCGAATGATTTGCACCACGTCAGCAACAAATCTCCCATTTAAACAAACTGATGCTTTAACAGAACCGAATGCGGTTAACCGGTTTTCTATTAACTGTGTCCCGGTTTTTTAAACAACGTAATTTGTGGACAAACCAGATACCGATTATATATCGTCGTTTAACCGGGACATGGGACTGTCCATTGGACAGTAGGCATATAACTTTTTACAATTTTTGCAAATACGAAAAACGGCATACCATAGTCGAATAGAGCATAAAAAAGTATGAACCCCCATTATTTTTTTTTTTGCGAAATTGCAAAAAAGTTTCCGCGCAAAACGAAATTACTTTTTTATCAGAACTGCTGAAAAAAACAAAAAAAGTTTTGTACAGTGTACACGTTTTTCTTCATAATAATAGATATTTATTTAACTAATAATCTTCCTATTATTCCAAACGCCTTTTAATGGACCTAAGGGAAGTGCCCCACCCACCCCAAAGTAATTTTTCTTCAGCAAATTCTGATTCAATATTAAAAAATTTAAAAAAGAAAAAGCAAGTTATTCAAGAACTCGCATAGTGAAATAATAATAACATCGTATAGTCATTTGTTTTATCATTCAATTTAGAAATTGAAATAAATATTTCAAATCTGTTTTTAACGGGATCATTAAATATTGTTCGTGTAAAAATGTTTAAGACAAGTGCTAAAAATGTTGAAAAGTATTGTAATACGTGGAAAGAAAATTTAGCTACCAATACACAATGTGTAAAAAATGTGGACATTCCATTGTTCAAACTATGTAAAAAGGCCAAAGAAAAGTTTGTTATTGGAAGATTTAATAGCCTTGGAAAGGAAATAAAGTGTAAGAAAAGAAGAAAACAAATTGTCGTTAGTGAACTTTCAGTTTTGTGGAAGAAACTCAATTTTAAAACACTTTCCTTAAGGTCTATTAAAAGAAATGTGGAAAGATTAATAAAGTCGTACCAAAACTTTTTAAAACGCCGTAATAAATATAGTTTTAATAAAATTTTTGATATAACTTCAAACAACGAAGAGCAACAATCAGACGAATCGGTGCATTTCCCGATTTCAATATCTGAAACCGAAAATGTGCCGTTGGATGATGATTACAAACTTCCAACCATAATGGACCATGATCAGGTGCCATCAGATGATGATATTACCTACAAACCACCTGCCAGCCTATTACAAAAGAAGAAGTCTATGAAAGCAGCTGTTAACTTAGTTATGAATGCAAACGTTAGCACTAGAAAGGCCGCAAAAATATGTAAAGAGTTGTCTGAATCTGGTGTAGAGATATTGTCGCCATCCCAACCTGGAATTTACAAAGCTTACACCAAAAATGCCGAACAAAAGAAAAATCTGTTGAAAAACACTCTTAACAATGAAAACTGGTGCTTGCATTTTGACGGGAAAAAAATTGGAAAGAAGGAATATCAGGAAGGAATATCTCGCCTACAAAATTTTTTGAAATCCTTTTCATTGGTCGCTCCACAGTATATTGGTTGTCAACATCATGTGCTAGATTTGATATTAAAACATGTCATGGATGAGCTTTTAGAGGGAAAAACATCATCGAACAATATTTCATACAATTTTATTCCAAATTTAATAGAAAATTACGATGATCTAAAAAAAGAGTATAAACAAAATAAAGAGTGTATTAAGGTTAAAAGCATTAAATGGCGAAATGACATGCAATACTTATATGAATTGGTCCAAGCTTTTAAATACTTCGAGAAAAATTAACGTTTTCCCTACATAAAATTTAAATTCTAGAGCTATTTTGGCACTTTTAGCCTTTATACTTATTCCTGAATATCGTTTGCAATTATATCCTATTTATAAGTTTGTGTGTGGTGCTTGGAGCGAAATCTGGTTTTCCGATCATACTTTCAACAAAAATAATTTCGCCACACTACAGAAATCATTGGCCGGCTTCACAAAACCAAATGAATGTTTTCTCAGACATTGGGTAAATAAACCATCAGCTATTGAGGAAGTTCAGCGAAGTAACATCTGCGCAGAGCGTGCAATTAAAATTGTGCAAGACATTTTACCATTGTGTAAATCATCACATACTTTAAACTTAAAACTTATTTATTCACAATTGACAAAACTTATTATTTCACAATTGACAAAAATTTAAAAATAAAAATATTAAAAAAAAATAAAAATATTAAAAAAAATCTGACTTTTTTTAGAAATCGCTTTTTGCGCGGAACGTTTTTGAACCGAAATCACCTAAAAAAGTGATATTCATTACTTGTACAATATTTGCCACCACGTGGTGGTATGCCAATTTTTTCGTCAAAATTTGTTGTATGCCTACTGTCCATGGAGTTAGAAAGTTACTGAGAGTCATTCACTTGGCCAGAAATGATTCATTCATTGGGCAGTCCATGCAGTATGTCCTGGGCAATTGCTTTATCGGAAACCTCCGTTAGCTAGCTAGAGTCATAAGGCGAAAGAAATGGGCAGCCTTATTGGTTATGCTATGCGATCACTGATACATCTCAGGTTTATTTGGTAACCCTGTCACTGAAGCTCATCAAGCTAGCGGGCATATTCTTTTATTCTTAAAAGGCGGATGAGCCAAACATATGGGCCAACGGCGGATAGCAGTCAATAGAAGAAAGTCCAGGTTCGACATATTGCATCCTGGTCAGCGTCTGATCCATAATGGGCGGCTGCACTCAAATATCCTGGCAGTAGGTAAAATGGAAAACCCCGTTGGACTGGGTTTACCTCTCGCCATCGTTCATAATCGCAGTGAAAATACGAAAACGAAAAAGACAACATAAACAATCCCTATTTGTGGCGGTCGGTGGTGCAATGGCTAGTGTGGGCGGTTCTTGTACATGAGAACGTGGGTTCGATCCCTACTCAGACTACCTTACATTTCTTTCTACGACGGTCACCTCGCTTAGTGATGGCGACACTATCGAGTACTTAGCCATGAAAAAGCTTCTCAAAATACCGTTTGGAATCGGTGTAAAGCTGTACGTCCTAATCAATGAGTGCAAAACTAGAAACAGCACATCTCATCGATTGTGAGAAGCTCTCCAAATCCCTTCATGGGATGTTAAGGGACACCATTTTTAATTTTTTTTTATTTGCTGACGACCCCCGCAAACGTTATAAGGACCACAATTTACAGATATGCACCTGGAATGTAAGAACTCTATATGGATCCGGTGCAAGCATCCAATTGGCAGATGTCCTAGAAAGTTATAAGGCTGGCATTACCGCAATCCAGGAAATGCGATGGACAGGACATGGGTGCACAAGAAAATGAAACTGCGACATACATATACTACAGTTGCCATGAGAAAAAACATGAATTTGGTTGCGGATTTGTAGTTGGCAACAGACTGCGACATCTAGTCTCTGGATTCAATCCGGTGAGTGCACGTATAGCCACAATCCGCATTAAAGATAAATATTTTTACGTTGTCCTTATTTTTTGTGCATGCCCCCACACAAGAGAAATGTGATGATGCCAAAAAAATATTCTATGAGCGCCTAGAGGAAACATATGACCGCTGCCCTGGCCATGACATTAAGATTGTACTAGTAGAATTTAATGCTAAAGTAGGCAGGGAAAATGTATTTCATACAACTACTGGCAATTACAGTCTACATGCTGACACTTCCGATAACGCAATGAGACTGAGACCGCGGCAAAAAACAAGGTCATTATTGGTATAAGATTCCATCATAAAGACATCCAGAAGGCTACTTGGGTATCCTCTGATCAAAGAACGAAGAACCAAATTTAACACGTGGTTATTGATGCAAGGCACCCATCCAGTGTAATGGACGTACGAGCTATCAGAGGAACTAACATCGATTCTAATCACTACCTGATAGCAGCAGAGATTCGCATACGACTAAGTAGAGCGAAAAGCGTACACAACCGGACGTAGAGAAAGCTAGACATCGGAAAGCTGCAATTACCAGAGGTAGCCAAAGCTAACTCAAGGAAGCTCTCGCAAGTTTTGGCACAGAACCTACCCCGTCCCGATGACAATCCTGAAGCGCAGTGGAAACCCATTTCCGACTCTATAAAAACTTCCGCAACAACCGTACTTGGTTTTGAAAAACCGCGTCGCAATAAACCATGGTACGATGAAGAGTGTCGCAGTGCAAATGATGAAAAGATCGCTGCACTTATGGCAATGCTTCAGTCAATTGCAACGCGAGGTGCGACTGAGCGGTATAGGGAGAAAAGGAAGGATGTAAACCATCTCTTTAGGCGTAATAAACGGCAATGGAGATATTTCGAGAGTGAGAAAATTGAGACATACAGAAGGAAGAACGAAGCCCGAAAATTCTACCAAAAACTCTAAAGCAGAACTAATGGACATGGTTCAGGGCCCCCCTTCTGTAAATACAAGGACGGGAATCTCATCCCAGATGTGCAGAGCATTTTAGGAATATGGAGAGATCATTGCTTCACGCTACTAGTACCTGAGAAATCCAATGACGGTGAGACAATCGATTACAATTTGGACGACTACGTCGATTGCCTCCTCCTAACAAAGACGAGGTCAGAACAGCTATTGCCCGGCTTAACAACATCAAAGCTGCAAGAGCCGATGGATTACTGGCGGAGCTGTTTAAGGCTGGCGGCGATGAGCAGATAAGGTGTATGCATCAGCTCATTAGCAAAATTTAGTTAGATGAATGCATGCCCGGCGATTGGAGTCTCAGTGTACTATGTCCCATATTTAAAAAAGCTGAAGCCAACTACCGTGGAGTAAGCCTTTTATCCATAGCATCTAAGGTTCTATCAAGTATAATGTGCGAAAGACTAAAACCAATTATCGCTGACCTGATTGGACCAGTATGGCTTTAGGCCAGGAAAATCAATTTACCAGATTTTCACACTACGCCAAATCCTGGAGAAGGCCCACGACAAACAAATCGACACCAATCATCTATTTGTCGATTATAAAGCGGCCTTCGATAGCTGCATACGAGAGAAACTCTACGAAGCAATGTCTGAGCTTGGTATTCCTGCAAAACCCATACGCCTTTGCAGGATGTCCTTGACACCTGAACACCAAATCCGTAGTGAAAGTTGGTAAGGATCTTACAGAACCTTTCGAAACTAAGCGAGGCCTCATGCAAGGTGACACCCTATCGTGCGATCTCTTTAACATCTTAATGGAGAACATTATAAGAAAAGCAGCAGTCAACATGAATAAAACCATCAGCAGCAAAAGTCACATGCTGCTCGCGTATGCTGATGATATCGATATCATTGGGCGCACAATTAGAGAAGTTACTGCGGTTTTTTCGATAATTGATAAGGAATCAGCAAAAGTGAGTCTGACGGTAAATGAGGACAAGACAAAATTAATGGTTTCAACTAGCAGGGCCTCCAGGCGATTAGACCAAAGCGTGAACGTTGATAACCGATATAATTTGAAGGTAGTGGGGTAGTGGACGAATTTATATACGCCGGATCTGCCGTAAACAAAAGCAACAACGTCAGCCTTGAGATTAAGCAGAGAATTGTGCTTGCGAATAGATGTTCTTTTGGGCTAAGCAAGCACTTTGGAGATATAGTCATATCTCGAGTAACAAATGTCCAGCTATACCAGACTCTCATACATTGTTTTATGGCGCAGAATCCTGGGTCTTATCGCAAGCTGTAGGAGTCTTCGAGAGAAAAATACTCCGAAAAATGTATGGCCCTATAATGCACAACGCGAGTATCGGCGACGTATAAACCATGAGCTGTATGAGCTTTAACCGATATTGTCATAGTCAGGCACGAAAAATAGGAATACAAAGACTCCGCTGTAGGGATCAGGTTGACGAATCCCTGTATACACTTGGTTGTTCGACACCGGATAAGTAAGTAAGTAAGACTGCTGTTTAAGCTTGAAATGTCAGCTGTGTAAATGTATAACAATGAATTTAGTCAGATGGTCAAAAGGATTTCAAAAACAACAAAAGTACCATCTGTATGAGAAAACCGATATTTTTAATTTCTGTTGATATTTTATTCCGTCAACTTTTATAATTTTTCAGGTTTTCTGTATGTTTTTTATTTTAAAATTTGCGTTAAATTACCCTTTTACATTTGCATCATAAAAATGCATACCACATTGTCTTAAACCCAATTAAAATCATTCTTTACATTCTGTTTACTCGATTTGTTTTCTAGACATGCAAATTATAGTTAAGTAAGAAATTTATATTTCTACCGCTGGATCATTAAAATCAAATTGTTATTAATTTGCATTTATATATTACGTACGATATCTTAACGCTGGCTACCACAATCATAAACATTCAATTTCTACGCCACCCTCAAGCATTCAACCACTCAAGATCGTTGCTCTTGTCAAGTGACGCGTAAACTATGAACACTTTACATGTAATCGGCATTTGCCAACACTTTCTACAGCAACAGATGGTGGTGGCGTGGCGGCAATCGAAACTGCGCAATTTCATTTAGTATTGAATCTTAACAAACAGATCTTCCATTTGATGGCTGAGAAGATAAATGGAATTTACACGTGATCTTGTGGAAATCATTCGAATCATTTGTGTAAAATGATTAAGATCATTTACAATTATTATTAATTAAAGCAGTTGCCCGAGAAACCCTATGAGTTATTACAATTCATTAAGGGTACGAGTATAAATAATAATGTGTAATATAAATTGTTAACACTCCCTGTAATAATTTGTGTAATGGTCTTGAATGAATCTATGAATCATGTGGTTATCAAACTGAGAAATTTTAAAAAATATTTCAAATAATTTCCACTCACCTTCCTGCACCAGTTTCTTGCATACTGGACGCGCATTAACCGATTTCACACCCACCGAATAGGTGCAATTCACATAACTCCAGTAGCGTTGTTGGTCCGTAATCGCATTCGGATCGAAGGGATCATTACAAAATTCACCATTGGAGACGTCTGTAGAGCAGCGCCAACATTTCAAAACAGCTTCGGCTAAAAATCAAAAGAAACATATTTTTATTAGCAATTCCTTTGTTGTAATAAAATTTGTACTGAAGATTTCTACTATAATTACATAGTAGCAGTTACACATGTTAATGTGAGTGGGCGTGTTCTGAGATTTGCCGCAAACGCCCAATTAGTTGGTTCTATCCCTCCACATGATTACACATGTTAACATGGATAATTCATTCCGCGTGTGAGATAATTTTTCCTTCATGCACTTATTTGTCATCTTCTAATGAAATCACATCATCTTGATGATGCCATAATTTGTTGCTATAATAAAATCGCAATTATTTTATGTAGATATTTTAGTTACTCGCTATAATTTTAAACGTTGTCTATTTAGCTAAGAACAGTACCGACTCATATAGTCACATGCACTCAAAAAAATTTGCTTAGCTATTAACAATATACGCCGGTGGGGATGAACTCCATTCTCTCTAGATGCTGCATGGAAGAGTACGAGGCAACGACGAAACACTTTCTCTTGGATTGCCCTGCTCTGGCAGGACTCAGAAGTAGGATATTCGGAACACATTTAGTTAGCACCGTAGCCCTACAGGATATTCCTGTTGGTCTTATAGACAAATTCATTGAATGGTTAAATTGGCTAGACGACTAGTCAATAGTTGCTATAGGAGATACTGCAGGTATCACAATGGGCTTCTTTAGCCTAAGTACGCTAGACAGCGTGCTGTCTTGCAGCATTTTTAACCAACCAACCAACGCCGGTGGTGCTATGGTTAGTATGCGCGGCTCGAACAAGCGGCAGCGAACAAACTAGCAGGTCGTCGTCGCCAAATAGTATTGAATAGTATAGAGAACTCATGGAACGAATTGTACGACTCAAAAGTCATAACTTGGTCCATTCTTACAGCCAAAGTCACGATGTCGAACGTTAACGTTCGCTTTCTTTCTATGCGACAAACAGCTGATTTAGGAGTCACTAACAAGCGACGAAAACATATACCATTCAGTACAAAATCGGACCGCACTTACAGCCTCTCCTACAAAATCCAAGTTAACGAAGCCAATCACTCACTTTCGTTTCAAAAAGCGAGCCACTATCTTTCGACTTGTCGTTCGCATGGTTCTACGTGGTTGTTGTTGAAAGCAATAACATAAAGTTGACGTTAGCCATTTATTTTCGGAGCGAGAAAGAAGAGTACGAGGAACCAGTATCTGCAGGTGCCGCAAAGTTGGCATTTCTCTGCTGAAAAGGAAATATATTTTAATAACAAATTTCTTATAATGACATTATTTTCTGTCCACTGTGTTTCTTCCATTGAATTCTATGTAAATTGTTTTTGTTTCAAGCTTTTATTTGATTTCCAGCTATACGACAACCAAAAGACAAGTGACTGGTTTTGACATCTACTTTCGCATAGATTACAGTGAAAATAGTTAGTGGCTTCCGATTTTGCAAACACACAACCACACTATAACATTTAAAGCCTGGGATAGGAACGAAAGTGGGTGACTGGCTTTCGTTCGCTTAAGTTTTCTTTCGAGATCGTGACTTTGGCTGTTAATTATGCTGTGAAACATTGATACCTTTTGAAACGTTTATGCGTTTAGTATTGTTTTTTGTAATAATATTGTCGAAATGGTGCATTTATATTGAAATATTCTATAAAGAGAATACAACTCGTTTATGCTCTTTTTCTCAGACTCTCTATACTATCCAATACTTTTTGTCGTCGCTCTGTTTATGACAAAACAAAAACAATTATTTCAGTGAGCTAAATATTGTTTTATTTATTTTAACAATATTTTACATCTAATGTTAAAGTATATGTAAGAAAAAAGAAAATGCAATAGCAAAAGAGCCTTCAGCACAAAAAAAAACGATTTCAAACCACAACAAAACAATTTTAAACTCAATGTTATGTATAATGGAAGTAAGTACATTTCGCAAAATGGCCTTTTTAATTGACTGAATTCTGGTTTATCATATAAACCTTGATCAATACTTATTAAATTAATTTATTAATGTTTAAAAGAGTTTGAAATTTTTCTTTTATTTTCCAATGTAACATTTCCTAATGTGTTCATAGAAATCGAACAGGTACCGTGTAACAAAAAGGTGTTAACACATCGCCCGTGAGTTCGAACACTCATTGATTTTATTTATAACTAGGATTCGTATTTTGTGCCTAACGCGTTATCCTTGGTAACCCATCCCAATTTTTGTTGGAATATATGAAAAAATTAGAAAAATTTTTATATCTGGGAAAGGAAGCGTCATTTCAAAAAAAATCTAATATTTGATGGTTTCTAAGAGTTTTTCATATAGTGGTCCAATTCGTATGGATTTATTTTTGGAAAGAAGTTACTTATCTTACGTTGGGGGATGGGAGCTAAATGAAAAAAAAATAAACAACTTTATTTTAACACTATTATGCTACAACCCCTATTATCTACTATATTGTTTACTTTTGCTTTGGTTTGTGTCTAGACTAACGGCTTGGATCAAATTAACTAGATGTCTCACATGTGTTGGGAAACTTCTTGTTTAATGGGAAGTTTTCTAGGTGGAGCCCTGTATCCAATATTTAGTATATATTATAGTTTTGAACCTAATAAAAAGTAAATTTAGAAAAGCCAAAGTGAAGGAAGTTAAAAAAAGGAACATATTCTTAAATAAGTGCCTTTTTTAACAAAAAATAAATTTCTCAAAAAATATATCTATTTATATTCTTAAACAAAGTATCTTTTAAATTCGTTAGGGATGATTTTTGTTGTCTTTTGTCTCAACAAAAAACATGTCTAATGGGAGCCGATGGTTCTGTGGAGACGGAAAGAAGTTTTTGCAAATGTTTTCTTGTGTGTTTGCTTGCGGTATTTTTCGAACACTTGCATACTAGTTGGTGAATTTTTCAATAGCATCATTCCAAACAACCGCTGATGAAGATCAGTGGCTAGATCTGAAATAGCTATACGGTTTGCCAGGAATCATAGGAATACATTTGCGAAACTCCTTTTTGAAAACTATATTTCTATTAATAGAAATATATAATAGCCTCGAGCTTAACTCATAGAATTAAAATGTACCTTTTCTTAAAAAAATACCTTATCTTAAAGAAGTACCTTTGCTTAAAAAATAACGAATGAGGAAAAGAAGAATATGGGGGAAAAAATTCTGTCTGTTGTTGTTGTTGGAATTATTGGCCTTTCAGTGTATATTGATAGTTAGGGTTTTTCGATCGATACTAATTCGCTCATGTGAATTGCAGAATTGAGTTTGTATATAACGGGTTTTTCAACAGAGACGCTACAAAGGTAAATAGAAACGACGCCATATTTTTTCCCGCTCTTTTGACATTTCTCTTCAGTAAGGTTTGCCATTTCATCATGGAAAGATATACGAGCCAACAACGAGTCGAAATTATTAAAATTAACTACCGGAATTCGGAGTCAGTGGCCTCAACTTTAAGAGCGGAATTCATCGGAAAATCATCTTCAGCGATGAGCCTCATTTCTGGCTGAATGGCGTCGTCAATAAACAAAATATGCGTTACTGGCCAGACAGCAATCCACACGTAATCCATGAGTCATCATTGCATCCCGAAAAAATTACGGTTTGATGCGATTTATGGGCCGGCGGCGTCATTGGGCCGTACTTCTTCCGTGATGATCAAGACCGGCACATTACTGTGAATGCGAATCGCTACCGTTCAATGATAACCGAATATTTTTGGCCCCAATTGGATAATATGGACTTGGAGGACATGTGGTTCCAACAGGACGGCGCAACAAGCCAGACAGCGAATGCCACAATCAATTTATTGGAAACCAAGTTCTCACGAAATGGCCCAGTCGATTGGCCGCCTCGATCGTGCGATTTGACGCCGTTAGATTATTTCCTGTGGGGCTACGTCAAGTCTATGGTCTATGCCAATAAGCCAGCGACGATTGATGAACTTCGTACGAATATCGAACGTGAAATTGCAGCAGTATCGGCCGATTTATGCTTAAAAACCGTCGAAAATTGTGTTCAGCGTCTGGACTTCTGCAAGCGTGCCCGTGGTGGCCATGCAAAAGAAATCGAGTTCCATGCATAATGGCATCGAACGTACTTTCACAGGAATAAAGAATTGCATTGGTATCTAAAACCGGGTTTGTTTTATTTAAAAAAACTTTTGTAGCGCTCTTATTGAAAAACCCTTACATATACGATTGATGATCAAAAAGTACATTTTCATCCAAAAAGTACAGTTTCTTAAAGAAAGGAATTTTTTTAAAATAAGAACCTTTTCTTAAAATAAGTACATTTTCTTACAACAAATTGGCGATTCTTAAAAAACTAAATTTTCTTTCAAGAGTACTTTATTGTGAAATAAAATAACTTTTCTTGGGATAAATACCTATTCATAAAAATTTACCTATTCTTGAAAAAAATACCAATTCTAAAAAAAATTGCCATTTATTAAAAAAACCTTTTCGTCAAAAAAAATACCTTCCCTTAAAAAAATACCTTATCTTACAAAAATTCCTTTTTTTAAAAGTACCTTTTCTTAAAAATAAAATAACACATTTTCTTTTCTTTTCTTGAGATAAGTAGCCTTTCTGAAAATAAGTATATTCTCTTAAAAAAATAACCTTTTCCTAAAAAGTGTACTACTTCTTCAAAAAGTACCTTTTCTTAAAAGGAGTACTTCTTTATAAAAAAAAAATTCATACTCTTATGGCTTTTCCTTACTGAAAGTACTTCTTCTTAAAAATAGTACCTTTTCTTAAAAAAAACAGTAGCTTCTAATAATAAAAGAAGTACCTCTCTTTGAAAAATTACCTTTTCGGGAAAATATAATACGTAATACAGAGACATAAAAAAATGTTTTTTTTAAAGAATATATTCTATAAAAAAAATATTTCTTAAAAAAAGTTTATCATTTTACAAAAAGCATCTTTTCTTAAAGATCCATTTATATTATCGTATTTTTCAACGGGCGCCGTAGCCCTGTTGGAACTAACTAGTACATAATACGTAGCGAAAGGAACTTCGTTCCAACCGGGTGTCCCCTGGCACCTCATGTGATTTTTTTTATGTATTTAAATATAAACAAAATTATTATTAGTTATAACCAGGATTATTATTTCGTGGCTAATGGGTAGTAACCCATCCCCATTTTTGATCGAATATATGAAAAAGTGAGAAAAAATTCTATATCTCGTAAACGGAGTGTCCTATCGAAAAAACAACTAATTTTTGATGGTTTTTAAGGGCTTTCCATAAAGTGGTCCAATTCGTATGGATTTTTTTTTTAAAAATCGCCAAAATAAGAAAATCGCTAAAATAAAAAATGGCTATAACTCGGAAACGGCGCGTCCAATCGCAAAAATAATAAATTTTTTACCTCTATAAGAGGCCATAACCAATGGATGTCTTTAATACGGCATCCATTTTTTTAAAAACAAATCGGTAAAACTAAAATTTTTCGAATAAAAAATCGCTAATAAACCATTATGTCTACATTTCGAAAACGGAGCGTTCAATCGAAATATAACCAATTTTTTCGGGTTTCTAAGGGTTTTTCATAAAGTGGTCCATTTCGTATTGAAAACTTAAAAAAAAATCGCCAAAACAAGAAAGTCGTAGAAATAAAAAGAAATCGCTAAAACTAAAATTTTTACAATGAAAAATCGCTAAATCGCCATTATATCTATATTTCGGAAACGGAGCGTTCAATCGAATTATAACTAACTTTTTCGGGTTTCTAAGGGTTTTTCATAAAGTGGTCCAATTAGTGTGGAAAGCTTTTTTTTTAAAAAAAATCGAGAAAATAAGAAAGTCGCTGAAATAAAAACAAATCGCTATAATTATAATATTTAAAAAAAAATCCCTAAAACGCCATATTCCATATTTTGGAAATGGAGCGTTCAATCGAAATGTAACCAATGTGTTCGAGTTTCTAAGGGTTTTTCATAAAGTAGTTCAATTCATATGGACAACTTTTTTTTTAAAAAATCCCCAAAATAAGAAAATCGCTGAAATAAAAATATAGCTGTAACTCGAAAACGGTGCGTCCAACTGCAAAAATAACAAATTTTTAACCTCCGTAGGAGGCTTTATCCTATAGATGTCTTGAATACGGTATCACTTTTATTTTTTTAAAAAAATCGCCAAAAATTTCGGTTGTTTGTCGCAAATATACTATATTTGTGTCCAAACACATTGTGGTTGATATTCAATATAACATGTTTGACACACAATGATTAATAGGCTGTAATATATGTTTTCGAGACCCAAATGTGGATTTGTTTGTTGACAACCGCTAAAAACAAAAACGTGACAGACAACAAAGAAACTAAAAAGGACCAGGTCTTCAATTCACGAAGAAAATGCTTGCAAACAGGTACATGTTTCCTGCAATATCTTGCTGGTATTTATCGATATTTTTCAGCGTGTAATGGTTACTTCGTTTGCTGGACACCTGTCATCAGTTCATATGTTTTATTGAACATTGATCTAAATCTATACAGCGGAAGCTAAGAGGACATCGCTTGTGTCCAACAAAATGTCCACCGTTA
The DNA here is from genome assembly GCA_963931995.1 of Phaonia tiefii. Classification (NCBI taxonomy): domain Eukaryota; kingdom Metazoa; phylum Arthropoda; class Insecta; order Diptera; family Muscidae; genus Phaonia; species Phaonia tiefii. Next base: position 300,027,525 of record OZ008368.1, read on the forward strand.
GAAGGTTTTATTGTCAATATGAAATAAAAATCTAAAAAATCTTAAAAGAGCCGCAAACTCATACAATGTGCAACGTCACACAAGTGCAACTCGTTTCCTCTTTTTCTCCACATGTCGCACATTGCGACACAGGAAGAAGAAGAATGATAAGCATCTACACATAAAAAATGTTCATTATAAATTTCTAATGCTGCAACATAAAAAGTATGCAATTTTTAGGAAGTTACTGATTTTATCCAACAGAGATGTAGTCAAACAATGTGTTTCAGAATCCGTGGTAAAAGTTGAATGAGTTCTTGTCTCCACCTAAAAATCAGGTCAGTATGTACGTCATTGTCTCGGTAAATGGGTCAACACTTCAGTGATGATGGCCTAACATAATGGGGCAATGTATGCGCCTACATACACAATTAACACTTGAGTATTCCAACAGCCCAACCAACTTTCAATACCAACAAGGTTTCCTACCTACCCCACCTATTGAATGATTCAAGAAGTCAATTTCCATTATTGAACTGTTTATAGATTGAATAAATAAATGTGAACACGATAGGAAAAAGTATATGAGTTTGATTTATTTCATTACTAGTGATTGTTAGGGTTTGATTTGTAGTGTTAATTACTTCGTTCAATAGGGGTTTGATTCCCAATATCGATCTAAATCTCATTACGGGGAATTGTTAAAGTATTGTACCTAACGACTCCCTTGTGTATGATTAATCACGTGTTTGGATGACATTCAATTTGTTCATTTTAACGCTGCTGGTGTCCATCAGTAAATGTTAACAGATGCAGAGAAACGCACAGTAGTTTGCGCATTCAGTCTGGAGATTATGGATTAACTACACAAAATTCCAAAAAGTGTACACAAAAGTACAGAAACTGTTGGCAGAAATACAGAAAATATTCACAAGGTACAAAAACTATATACACAAGTACAACAGTAGTACACGAGAAGAAGCATAACCTCGTCCCTAGGACACACGACGTTAACTCGAAATGTGAATGGAAAAACACCCCGAGGGGGACTCTTATCTTTATTTCTCTGCAATTTAGCATTGAACAGTGCTTTGCTAGACCTGGAGGGATTAGATTTCCCATATGTAGGATTTGCTGATTGCAGTGTCAATTGCAGTGCTGAGAAAAAAATTACATGAGGTGTCAGGTAACACCCTTTCGCTATATATTATGCACTAGTTAGTTCCAACACGCCTAAGGCGCCCGTTGAAAAATACAATAATTTAAATGGATATATTTTTGGATATATAGAATATATTTTTTATATAGAATATATTTTTTTCAAGTATATTTGTAGGTCCTTTTTGTAAGAATATCTATTATATTTTCCCGAAAAGGTCCTTTTTAAAGAGAGGTACTTCTTTTATTAAAAACTAATGTCTTTTTTAAGAAAATGTATTATTTTTAAGAAGAAGTACTTTCAGGAAGAAAAATCCATAAGAGTATGATTTTTTTTACAAAGTAGTACTTTTTTTTAGAAACTGGTAGTTTTTAAAGAAGTGGTACTCTTTCTAGGAAAGGTTATTTTTTAAGAAATGGTGAAGTTTTTTTTAGAATTGGTCGTTTTTTCAAGAATAGGTACATTTTTAAGAGTAAGTACTTATCTCAAGAAAAGTTATTTTGCAGTACATTATCAAAAAGTATTCGTGTATGTATGTGAAGCTGTAGAGTTCCAAAAGACAATACAGCTACATCTACTTCACTTCATATCGTATTGTGTTCTTGTTTACACTCACATGCGTTCAGTACCCGTCTTGAAAAAAAGCAAATGTCTTGAATGGTCATTCAAAACGTCTTGTGCCGAAGTCCAGTGGATACCGTATATACTGGCAAAGGCTCGTGCCAATTAGTGCAAGGAAATGTTGAACAACTCAATGGCGTTGCAGAAAAATCTATCTTTTTTTTTTGTTTGGATGCAAATATAACTTGCATTATGATTATGATTATAACATTGCATAATGATTAAAATGTTATAATATATGTGTTTGTGATTCAAATACAGCTTTGCTTGTGACACAAACACATCTGTGTTTGGTGCACTGTTTACTTAATTTTTTTGCCGCTATGGTCTGTCCAGAGTGTGGAAATAAATGAGGAGCAAAGATAGATTGTACTTAGCCTATATTAATGTTATTGCAAGTGCATAACTGTATTATTGCACCATTTTTTCAGTCAGTAATTCAAACATATTCCTGAATGTGTTGTATGCCCATTAATTGAGTGTTTTTTATGTTGACTGATCTGATTCGTTTTAGTGTCATGCATTCAGTCGTCAACACGCTAATGCTTCGACGTAGATATATGGATGTTTGGAATGAAACAGACATATGGCTGCACGTAAATGCATTAGTATATTCAAAAAACGGGTGTTTCAAAAATTTCTGTTTTCGGTTTCTTCGAATATTCCGACTTTGGCGAAACCGGGTTTCGGTTAAACCGACGTGTAGAAACCGGTTAATAACCAGTTTCGGGTTTTATGACAAAATGGACAACTGTGCGTTTTATAAACATCGTTTATTTTTAATTCACCTCCTTGAATTTTCAGATCGACTATCGAGTACATTGCCATGCAAATGCTTGTCAAAATACCTTTCGGAGCCGGTGTAAAACTGCAGGTGCCAATCAGAGTGTGCGAGCCTCTGCCTTCATGGGATGTAATGTGAAATTAAAGGGTAGGCCATGTAAAATTTGGAATTTAACTTCGCTTTAAAAATAATACAAATAGCAATTTTTCAAAATTATGATTTTATTGGTAAGACCCATTATTGATATTTCACTCTATCTTCTCAATCTTGAAGTACATTTTCGATTGTTTGTGCCTCTATTTTGTGTTTTAAGGTCTCTAAGAACTCGGGATTGTTTGCGTAACGCTTATGTTTTCCGACTCTCTAGATATAATAGTTTATCGGGTTAAAAACGCAGCTGTGAGGCGGCCAATGAAATTCCGAGTTTCGCCTGATTATGCGGTTTTGGAACACAGTGCGCAAAATATTGATTGTGACGTTGCCTGTGTGGGTCGTAGCGCCGTTCTGTCTTCAACTTTTGGGAACAAACAGTCGCTGAGCATGGCACCATAACGCTCGCCACTAACGGTTTCGGCGGCTCCTTGCTAATAGGCCTATGTTGCCGCCATGCCAAAAACCGCACCCTACAGTCAGTCGATGTGGGTGCATTGGCTTCTCCTCGATGACGTCTGGACTTTCCGAACCCCAACTGCGACAATTTTGTTTCTTAACGCAACCCCCGAGGTGGAAGTGAGCTTCATCGGAAAATATGATTTTTCTGTGAAAACGCTCAAAATTCTGGGAAAAGAAATGTGAGAATTGTTCAGTTCTGCGAACGGCAGCGAGTTGATGCTAACGTCTGTTCGAACACACTTTCAGCTATGGTTCAATATGGTTACGGATTGACGGATTCGCTACACAAACTGCGTAGATGGCAGGTACTATATTTCTATCGAATTTATTTCGAAAATTTTTGACAGTTTGAGGTGAAGACTCAGAACTTTGGAAGAAAGTTTATAATATTTAGCTATGAAAAAGGATTTAGGTGTGTAATTCTGTGGCGTTATATCAGTTGTGTAAAAACCGAAAAAAAACCCGGTTAATCGACTTGAAATAACCGTTGAAACCGGTTCTTCGAAAATAGCAATTTTTATAAAACCGACATACGGTTAACTGCCCGAAATTCGGTTAATCGGTTTCGGTTTTGAATACACTAGTATGCATCTTTGCAAGTAAACATTGTAATTTTTGCATTTAAATATGAGTGAGTTTAGGAATCGCAAACATATGAATATTTAGCGTGTGATCCTAACATATGCATGGTTCTTGCCGAATACGCTTGAGAGAATATGGTACATAGGCCGTTATTTTCAGCGTGTATAAAATCACAACAGGCGAGAATGTTAAAGAAAAGTAACACCCAAAGAAGAATCAATCTCCGTCACAACAATGCTGTCACAACATCACCTGAAACAACTGCATATTTGACCAGCAAAAACATTGAATTGACGGGTCAGCCGCCTTACAGTCCTGATTTGGAACCTAATGCTTTCTTTGTATTCCCGCACATTTCGACGACAGAAGAAGCGGTTGAAGCGTTCAAACCACATGTTTTGTAGCGACCTCATTCAGAGTGGTAGAAGTGCTTCGAGAATTGCTTCAACAATATTGTGGGTTACAATTTTGAAGAAGACGGTGACTGCAGTTTTTCGACCGTCTGACATTTATGGGCTGACTTCCGCAAACAAATAATTTTTTGAATGTGAATGTATGAAAAGTTCATACTACAACCTCTTAAGGTCTGATACATTTTTCTAAGTGAAAAATGCTTGGATTTTATTTCAATAATAGTTAATTCTGGCATGACTAGTTTCGAATTCCGTGATCAGTTTGTAACGTGACGGATTATACTGTACATGTTTAAAAGTACACTCCCATACCCGTTGACCATCCCTACATTTACATAAAAACATACATACAACCACTCTTACAGGCAAACGTACAAACACTAACTCTGTTTGAAGCCTGCAACACAACATACCAACATACTTGGCCACCCTCGCGAACAACCTAACTCACTGACAAACATACAAGATCTGTCAACATTGTAGATATAGCAGCAACGCACTAGTTTCAGTGGTTATAAAACAATGACTACTTTGATGTAGTTCTCATTCACGTCAATGCAGATAAAGTACTTAATGATAAATTTAACTAGCCTCACCAGTCAGTCGCTTCCGAACGCTCAACCCGAAAAGATCATTGCATTGGTTCTGCATAGAACAAGAGTAACTTTTTGAAAACTGTATTTTCCAAGACGGCTTGAAAAATTTACCGATTATAGCGGCTGACTTTTCTATTAAAGCGGGTTCTGCTCACTATTCGACTATAGCGGCTTCGGCTGACTACTCGATTACAGCGGCTCCGACTGACCAATCGATTATACCACCTTCGGTTAACTACACGATTATAGCGGGCACGGCTGACTATTCGACTATATCGGCTTCGGCTGACTATTTGATTATAGCGGCTTCGGCTGAATATTCGACTATAGCGGGTCCGGCTGACTCATGGTTGAAATATGAGGTAGTGTTATAAGAACAGCTGATCGAAGTTTTTTCATGTCGTTATACAGAGTTCTGTCAAGTTTTATCTAATTTGTTTGTTTATTTAATAAATACTTAACAGATTTCAAGAAATTCCATATAAATCCAGTTTGACCACATACTAATTTAGTTAATTAAATGCTAAGTTGTTTGTACAATTAAAGAAAGAAAGAAAAAAATAGAAAAATCAACTGAGTTTGACAGAACTCTGTATTACTAATACATAAACAAACCTCCTGCTATCACCTAATTAATTTCATCATGGGCTGACTATTCTTTTGAAGTGTCTTCGGCTGACTATTCGACTATAGCGGCTTCGGCTGACTATTCGATTATAGCAGCAGCGACTGACCAATCGATTATAGTATCTTCGGCTAACTATATGATTATAGCGGCTTCAGCTGACTATTCGATTATAGCGGGTTCGGCTGACTATTCTGTTATAGGCACTTCGGCTGACTATTCGATTATAGCGGCTTCGGCTGACTGTTCAATTATAGTGGCTTGGGCTGACTATTCAATTATAGTGGCTTCGGCTGACTATTCGATTATAGTGGCTTCGGCTGAATATTCACCATAGTGGGTTTCTTTTCTATCATTCACTCCCCTGTACTGTTCCTACACAATCCATTCAAAGATGACCGATCCCGTACCGTCCTCACCAGACATGTAAACCACAAATATCGACTCATTAACCGAATAATCGCGTGTGCAACACACTAAGTTCCCGATCATCTCACAATAGACCAGTCCGCTGCGTGCCCCCAGTAGAGTATTGTTAAGCTAGGACAAGTGCCTGCAGAAGACTATTGTGAAGCCAAGACAAGTGCCCCCGGAAGAGTGTTGTCAATTCAGACGAGTGTTCTCAAGCTAAGAGGGGTGTTTTCAACGAGTGTATCAGTTGATGTTATTTCTGTAAATCAAATTAGATTAAGATTAATAAAGAATCCGAATTCGAATCCCCGAAAAGGGTACAAAATTCTGTTCTTATTTCGAAAGGTTTTGGTGGATCCTAACGAAAGACTCTCGACATGACTGAGCTTACCTTAGCCCTCGACAAACCACGTTACAACACAAGTCCATCACTATCTGTGCCTACTGACACTGTGCCTTCTGGCAACGTTCCATTGAGTTTCCAATCTCAAGTGTAACCACAGAGAAATAGAAAATTCGTGTTCTCTTTATAATGTCGAGGTAGTAGGCCATTTAATCGAGTTCGAGTTGCTTTTGGAATTTACTCTGTGGTTGGACATAATACGGAATAAAATTAAAGGGAATACGTATTTTCGTTCGATGCAAACAACATAAAAGAAAATTTAACTGTCATTAGTATCAATGAAACACATTTAAACTTAGTTTTCTGCATGGTCTATAATCTGTATGCCTTCCTTGGTCTCTCATTCTACATCAATTCCCTAGTACCTGTTCGATCAGCTGGTGTAACTTCTCTTTCTTGTTTTGAGAGAGTTGTCAAAGTTTCTTAATTTATTTGTATTCAAAGTTCCATCGATTTTTCCTTCTTTGGTGTAATTTTTCGGGGTTCTTAAAATCTATTAAAATGTTGTATAGGTGTTAAGAACGAATTTCATCCATGGGATGATGAATTTCATAGATTGAATGAAATTTTTGGTTTGTATGAATTAGTTACTAATCGAAATAAATGTTAGGAAGCCCTCATTCCATTTTCCTCAATGGATCTGACTATGACATTATGACTTTTATATGATTTTAATACGACATTAATATGACTTTAGTTAACAACTTATTAAAATTATTATTATAAAACAATGATCGATGGTGCTTTCGTATTGTAAAAAAAAAAAATAAATGGTTTCCCATTACATCCCATGAAGGGACCGCGGAGAACTTCTCACAATCAATGAGCTGTGCGCTTTCCAGTTTTCACTCACTGATTGGGACCTACAGTTTTACACCAATTCCGAATGGTATTTTGAGAAGCTTTTTCATGGCTATATACTCGATAGTGTCGCCTCGATACTATGCGAGGTGACCGCCGCCCAGGATCTCATGTACAAGAGCCGCGCACACTAACCATTGCACCACCGACGCCCACGCTTTCGTATTGTAATCAAATTTAATTCTCCCATTTTATTTTTATTTTCTGCAAAAATATTTTCCCATAATTGAATTGAGTTGCCTCAACTTTTTTGTTATTGCTAATGAACTTTTCTTAAATTTGAACAAAATCTCTTTAACACAATGGGTTTTCATAAATGTCCCCTTAAATAACACAACGCAACATTGGTAAATTGTGCAACGTGTCTTATCTTCTTTGAACAAGAACTTCATGCGCCACATCTTGCGACTCTGTTTGACGCGCCACGCCGCTCCTCTTGTGTAACACGTTGTTGACTGCCATTAACTTGAGGAAAACTTTGCAGTTGGGACATTTGTAAAGGAAAACAAAAACCTATGATAACGTGTTGGTTGGCCTCAATAACGAATGTGGCATATGTGTAATTTGTGCCTAGCAAAAGTTATACGGAAAAAGAGTTCATGCAGACACTTGTTTAACCCTTGGTGGGCAGGCATTTTGTCATGTAGTGAGTAGAGCAATATTTAATCCCATGATAAAGGGTTGGGCTTAATAACGAACTTGACCCAACTGAATTTGCAGCCTAGCAAGTTATAGAGAATACGAATTTATTCAACGGCTTGTTTAAACCTTTGAGAGTAAAAAATTTCATATTAAAATAAAATTAATTCTGTGGAATTATTCATTCGTAGACCGACACACTGAAAAACCTTTATTTTTTTGGGTTGGATGGAAATATAATGTGTGTTTGAAGGTGCTCACAAATATAGTACACTTGTATCCAAACATATTGTGTTTGGTATTGAATATTAGATGTTTGAGACACAACGACTAATATGTTATAATATATATACTTGTGATCCAACTACGGCTTTGTTTGTTATACAAATACAGCTGTGTTTGGTGCACTGTTTACTTATTTTTTTCAGTTATGCTCTGACGAGAGAAATAGTAAAAGAGGGCCAAAATAGATTTTATCTCAGCCCAAATTAATGTTATTGAAAGTGTATAAATGTATTTTTGAATTATTCTTTCAGTCAGTGAATCATAAATAATCCTGATATGTTGCGCTTTAGTTTCATGCATTCACTTGTCAATCGTTGATTTGGGAGGAAACACACTAATGCGTGGACGTTAGTATATGGGTGTTAGGGATGACACAGCCAAATGGTTTCACGTAAAAGTATGCATCTTTGCATGTAAACATGATAATGTTTGCATTTAAATACAACCGAGATTAGGCTTGGAAATATATGAATATTTGGAGTGTGTTCCCAACATATACCTGATGCCTGCAGAATGTGTGTGAGAGAATATGTTACAGAGGACGTTCATTTTCAGCGTGTAATAGATAATTAATTTTACTAATTTAATGTAAAAATAAAATAAATTTTTAGTTGTCTTAGAACCTCGTTATATTTAAAGTTGTAATTTCCTTTAAGGCTATAAGAGATCATGTTTTCTCCGGTTAGTAAAAAAAAAAAATAAATGCCGCGGGTGGGATTCGAACTCACATTCGTAGGACGATCGTTTCGATGTTTGTGAAGCATCAACTTCAGCAGCGTCTAGCCCGTTAAGCCACTGCGCTGTATATTTACACAAGTCACTAACCGAAGACATTTATTGGTTGTGTGCAGAGTGATTGTTTGTCGCTACTTACACCTTGCTTTCCTATTTACACGCACTGATGCCGAAGTTTATTTGATGTTGAAATTTGAAAAAGCATAAATCAAAGTTTATTCAGCGAATTTCTTAACCCTTTAAGGGCAAGTGTCCCGCATCAGAAAGGATCGACATAGGTCCCAAATATCTTCATATGAAATTCACTTGGAAATGTAATGTAAAATATATAGGGTGTCCCAATAAACGTGCATGAAAAAAAATGGTTTCCCATTACATCCCACGAAGGGATTGGGGATAACTTCTCACTACTGTGCGCTTCTAATTTTACACTCGCTGACTGGGATCTACAGTTTTATACCGATTCCGAACGGTGTTTTGAGAAGTTTATTCATGGCTAAATACTTGATAGTTTCGCCGTCACAGGGTGAGGTAACCGCCGTCGAAAGAAGTGTAAGGTGGTCAGAGCAGGTAAAAGTGCATGATTTAATTTAAAAACAAATTATAGTTATGGACCGAGTGGTGATATTTGTATTGCACTGTAAAGTAAACATGTTCCTATTAAATATGGACTAAAATATCCGGCAATTAAAATATCCTGCAACGCAAGCCATTCGCTGCCATACAGTTTTGTAGTTATATAAAATTATATATATATAATTATATTACATTTCTTTTCCTGCCTTTATTGGGTTAACTCATAGCAAAACAACCTAATTTCTTATGCACAAATTAACTTAAAGTGCATAATTAGCAGTTGATACAAAAAGTTTAGCAGCAAAATAGCGAATGACAAACTAAGACAATTCAGTCATATGCTGAGATTCCCAAGGGAAATAAACAACTTCCCTCTTTCGAAATGTATGTAATAAGAAAATTATAGCAATTATGTTGGCAAATTAGAAAAACCAAGGAAAATTTTTAATATTCGAAGAAAGTCTTTTTATGATGTTAAACAAATTTTCCACTAAGGTTAATAAACTCAAAGTTCAAATTGAAACTGTTGAATGGAAAAGGGGCTTTGACCTTTATGGGCATGAAGACTCTTAAATATTTAAGTGAATAATAATTTCCTATTAGGGTTTACATAGTGCAAACATTAATTTGAAGGGGTTGTCCCTCAAACGTTTCATATTGAAGATCTGGATTAGGGAATGCCAATTTTATATGTTTCATAAAATCTATTAAATTATTTTATATAGCCACCGAAAAAAGAGCCGAATTAACTGTAACCGAATTAGATGTCATCACATCCGAATTAGAAGTTGTCGCAACCGTATTAGAGGTTGTCGCAACCGTACTAGAGGTTGTCACAAACTACCGGAAGTTTATTTAACCGAATTTCAGTCGTGACAACCTCAACCCGATTGTGGCAACTGCAATTCGGTGACAGAAGGCGAATTTACGGTTACTAAAGGGTTGAATTTTATGTTTCGGGATTTGGCAACCCTAGTGTTGCAATCTGGCAACTGATAGCTCTATCGTAAAGTTGGACATTTTTGAGGTTATGCGTACTCAGAACGTTTTGACATACGAGCGCTATTTGTGTTGTTTACAGTAACTTAAAAGATTTATCTCGGCCCAAAAATGGAATTACATCGTGAACATTTTCGTGCGATTATTTTTTTACAACTTTCGACGTGGATTAACTCAGCAACAGTGCATGGTGAATTCAATCGTGGTCATAGTTTTCTCCAAGACGAATTTCGTGAAGGTCGTCCAAAATCAGCTGTTGTTCCGAAAACCATTGTTGCTGTGCGCGAACTTTTTTTTGCAAGATCGTCATGTGACCTATCGTGAAATTGAGACAACCTTAGGCATTAGTGGGACCAGCATACATTCAATATTGCATAAACATTTGACTGTCAAAAAAATTTGTTCGCGTTGGATCCCACACAATTTGTCAATCGCTCAAAAAAAGGCTCGTGTCGATTGGTCGAAAGAAATGCTCCAAAAATACGATCGCGGTGCTTCGAAACACGTCCATGACATCCTAACGTGATGAATCCTGAATTTACGCGTATGAGCCTGAAAGTAAACAGCAGTCAACTGTATGGGTGTTTCAAGATTAGCCAAATCCAACAAAAGTTGTTCGCGCCCGAAGCACTTCCAAGCAAATGGTCGCCTGTTTTTTCGGATAAACCGGACATGTCACAACCGTACCACTAGAACAACGCAGAACAGTGAATTCTGAGTGGTACACAACCATTTGTTTGCCAGTTGTTTTCCAAGAAATCAGGAAAACCAACCGCCGAAGTCGGATCACTTTTCACCACGACAATGCGAGCTCTCACACATCGGCTGAAACAACTGCATTTTTGAGCACTCAAAACATTGATTTGATGGGTCACTTGGCACCGAATGACCTCTTTTTATTCCCGTACGTAAAAAACAAACTGAGAGGTCAACGTTTTTCGGCACCTGAAGAAGCGGTTGCTGCATTCAGAATGCATGTTTTGGAGATACCTCAATCAGAGTGGCAAAAGTGTTTCGACAATTGGTTCAAACGCATGCAAAAGTGTATAAATCTTCATGGGGAATATTTTGAAAAACAATAAAGTGATTTTCGATGATTAATATTTGTTTTTGATCTCTAATCCCGAAACATAAAATTCAACCCGTACAACCTGTTTTCAAAAAATTAACTCTGTTAGTCTAGATTCTATAAAATTTCCGTTTTATACAATGTTTGAATTTATTTCATTGATCCAATGACATTTTCTTTTTTGTGCTAATATTCAATAAAAAAAATTCTCTATGTATACAAAGGATTTCGTAAAATTTTCATTTATATTTTTTCAGAATTCTGTCAGCTACATTCTATAAAATTTCCTAAAATTTTATACAATGCTTGTATTTGTTTCATTGATCCAATGACACTTTCTTTCTTTTGTTAATATTTATTGTACGAATTCGCTATCTTTACAAAGGCAGTCGTAAAATTTTCATTTCAAGTTTTTTAGAATCGGAGGCTTTTAAACAAAGTCCACTAAGATGGAATATGGATACAAGTCATGGGTGAACTGATGTTGGAGAAATAAACTGCTTCGATGACCCTAAACAGCACTAAAAGAAACTTCGTCACATGACGAATACTTTCATCGAGAGTGCGCTAATGTAAAACTGCGTCGCTGCAATATAAAAGTTCAATATATCGGCGTCCACTTAGCAGGAAAATTGGTGCAACTCAAGCTTGACCTGATGTTGGAGAAGACAACTCTTACCTACACTGAAAAACAACTTCGCCACTTAACAAATAGTTTAATCGATAGCGAGCTAACGTAACAGTGCGTTGTTACAAACTAAAGGTTCATTGCAGCAGCGACAAAATCGTCGGATGTACGAAACTTTTTATTGATGCAATGAATTTGCTGAAGTAAAAAGTGGCTTTGAACTTTATGGGCATGAAATCCTTAATCCTTAATCCCCCTTATTCATTTCAGTGACTGATGTTTGTTAATTATGGTATATTGACAATATGTTTAGAGGGATAGTAGTCTCAAGCTATTTGTATTGAAAATATGGAAAAAAAAAAAGATTTTTTTATGAATTTCATACATTCTATGAAATTTTTGATTTTATAGAAAGTACGACTTAGTCTCATCAATCCAATAAAATAAAATTCAGACGAGAGATAGAAAGAGGAGAAAAGGAGAAAACCCCCGACGACGTCAACTGCAATTAGTTACAATGTGAACAAGACGGTCACTGGCCTAGAAAGCTAAGGCGCTGATAAGAAGAGTCACAAACTTCGAAACGATCGTCCCCCAACGTGAGTTCAACTCCTGGTGTCGACTGTTTACGTTTTTTCTAATTGCGGAAAAAATCCCTGACTCTTCTAAGAAATTTGTTATGTTTATAACGGATATCGTGACATTTTCGTAGAAATTTTGTTCATAGTAGGAGGTTTTGATTTGCCCATTGAACAGAGCTTACCAAGAAGCAATGTGAACACAATTCAAGCATGACCTGATCCACTGAAAGAATCTTCACCACTTGGCGAATAGTTTCATCGAGAGTGAGCTAACATACAAATGCATTGCCACAGCATAAAATTCCACAACAATAGAGTACACTAAGTACGAATATAGACACCAGTCAAGCATGTCCTGATGTTGGAGAAGGCGACTGCTTCGACTACCCTAATCTGCGCGAAATAAAACTTTGTCACTTGTTAAATAGTTTCATCGGGAGTGAGCTAACGTAATATTACGTCGTTAGAACATACATGTTTATTACAGCTGCGGCGAAATCGTTGGATGTACGAAACTTGTCATTGCTGCAATAAATTTGCTGAATTATAATGGGGCTACGACCTTTATGGGCATGCAATTATTTATCCATTTCAGTGACTGATGATTGTTCATTAGGGGGTGCTGCAAACCTTTTCTGGAGGGAGGCATCTTAACCGATTCGTAGTGAATTCCAAATTAGGAATTTCAAATTTGCAGATTTCATAAAATCTTAAAATCATCTTCTTAAAATCATCATCTTAAATCATCTTCATCTTAACCGATTCGTAGTGAATTTCAAATTGGGAATTTCAAATTTGCAGATTTCATAAAATCTACGTATGATTCAAATTTTATGAATCACACATTCTACGAAATTTGTGCTTTATAGAAAATAGGAATTAGTTTCATTATTTCAATGAAATACAATTCGTTATATTTATAAAAGATTTCATACAATTTTCATAGAAAATTTTTTCATAGTTGCCGATTAAACAGAGCATACTAAGAACCAATATGAGTATAATTCAAGCATCACCTGATGTTGGAGCACACGCGATTGCTCCAATGAACTTAACCTGCGCTGAAAGAAATTTCGTCGCTTTACGAATAGTTTCATCAAGAGTGAGATAACGTAAAAATTCATCGCTACAAAATAAAAGTCCTCTTAATTGGACTCCATTAACCAGGAATATGGAACAACTCAAGTGTGATCTGATGTAGGAGAGGCGACTGCTCCGACAACACTAACCTGTACTGAGAGAAACTTTGTCACTTGTCGGTTCATTTCATCGAGAGTGAGCTAATGTAATAATATATCGCGACAACATATATGTTGATTGCAGCAACGACAAATTCGTCGGATCTACGAATTTGTTGAATTAAAAGAGCTTAATTAGGGTGTATTGACAGGTTTTTGTGGAGGCGTTGCTCTCAAAGGATTCGTAGTGAGGATAAGCGAATACCAAATTTCCAGGTTTCACGAAACCTGTGACGCATTTTTTGTGGATTTCATACATTCTATGAAATTTTGGTTTATGCAACGTAGGAATTAGTATCGTTAATCCAATGAAATGTTTATTTTCTTGGAAACTAGTCTACCAATATTTATATTTATAAAGCATTTTTTACAATTATCGAATACAGTTTTTTCAGAGTAGAACTGCTAGAGTTGGCCATTAAACAGAGTCTCCGCAGCAGAACAATGCACGCAACTCAAGTGGAACCTGATATTGGAGAAGGCGACGGTATCGATGAACATAACCGGCACTGAAAGAAACTTCATTACTTGCCGAATAGTTTCATCCCTGAGTGAGCTAATGTAAAAAGGCTTCGCTACTACATAAATCGTCATTGCAGTAGTGACTAAATTGTCAAAAGTACAAATGTATAGCGCGCGTACATGCACTCTTTTATCATGATAACGTCGTGATTACCGTTCTACGGCGAAAAGGTGTTTACATGCGTTTTTACTCGATTTAGTTTTGACATTTTTGTATATCATGATGGAATTATTCCAGGGGATAGCCGGAGAAATTGTTTGTATTAGACTCATTCAATTCTGTCAAAGTCAGTCATTTGTTTTATTTCTTTCTTCCATTATTTGCAAAAATAACTTTTTATTTAATTAACGACATTTTTATGTGGAATTTATTTAGAATTTAAATTTATAAAATTTTGTAAGTATTTAGAAAATAAAGAAAGAATGTAAAAATCAGCTGATCTTATAACACTACCTCTTATATCAATCATTTTGTATGTGTTGTCATTAATGTACACGTACAGTGAAGTACGTTTCCTTTACATTCCCATTTCCGTTTCATATTCACACAGTCTCATGCTGAAAATGTGTACACGCTAAAAAATATCGGCCCCAGCAACATATTGCAGGAAACATGCACATCTTTGCAAGCATTGTTTTCATTAATTGAAGATCTGCTGCTTTTTTTGTTTCGTAGTTGTCTGTCTCGTTTCTGTTTTTAGCGGTTTTCAAAAAACAACGGCACATTTTTTGTATCAAAAACACATGTTATAGCCTATTAATCATTGTGTCTCAAACATGTTATATTGAATAGCAAAAACAATGTGTTTGGACACAAGTATAGTATATTTGCGACAAGCTACAAACACGTTATATTTGCATCCAAACAACAAAAAACTCTGCGGTTGAAATGATTTGTGACATGAATATAATGTTATCGAGATAAATTTGATCGATTTTTGGGTACAAAAAATGTATGAGAAATCACATGATAATAGTGTGATTTGTCGATTATCGAGTCGATCTGAAAGCTCTATAGTAAAATGTTCATTTCAACAATGAATATTTCAGATTGGATTTAGTGAACGAATAAGGGGCGTTGACCAATATGGGCTTGAAATTTCTTAAACATTTAAGTGAATAGTAGTTGTTCATTGGGGTGTCCTGAATGCAAATATTCGGAGGGTGTGGTCCCAAACGAGTTGTATTGAAGAGCTGGATTACAGAATGTCACTCGTTTATTTTTGCGTCAGCACTTCTGGCCCAATATCACCGATTAAAGTAAAAACATTTAAAAAAAAAAACTTTTATTTTCTGTCAAAATGTGGTAAAGTACAGTGAACGTAGGTTTGGTGCCTGCTCTGACCACCTTACATTTCTTTCGACGACGGCCACCTCGCTTAGTGAAGGCGATATTATCGAGTAACTAGCCATGAAAAGCTTCTCTGTAGGCCCCAATAAATGTGTGTAAAGCAGATTGTGAGAAGCTCTCCCATATCCCTTCATGGGACGCAGTGAGAAAATATTTTCAGCGCTCCTGATCCAGCAGTTTCGTGGCTTGGACAGTTTTTTCTGTTTGTTACAAAGCTTTCCGTTACTAAGTGCTATGCGTTTTCCGATTCTCAATACCCCTATAATATGGAAAACATTTGGTTATCTTTGGTAATTTATCGTACCCCAATAGTAAAGGCACCATTAAACCCCCGAGAGGAATACCTTTAATTTGACCCACACTTGTATGGCTGAATTTAAAATTTCTTTGGAATGGGCCAGGCAAGTGCATTATAGCCTATATTTTTTCGCATTTTCATTATTATGGGAAATTCCTTAAAATAAAAAAAAATAAAAAAATTGTTTTTAAAACATCGCGACATATTAAACAATTTATGAAAGTTTAAAAAGGATTGAATTTGAATTTTTTAATATTTACTGTGACTTTAATCGTCACTTAGTGGTTCATAATCGAGTTCTATCGGCTAAAAGTCCCAACATTTTAAAAAGTAAACATTTTTGAGTTCTAAATAAACCCGATTGTAGGCAAGGAGTCAAGAATTAGTTTGGGATACTAATTTTCGAATCTAAATAATGGTGTACATTTTAGAAATGATTCCAAATTTCACAAATTTCTTAATTTTCAATTTCAAAGAAAACTGCATTTTATGATTTTTGTTCGTTAGGGATAATTTTTTTATATTCGGCCCTTTTATTGGTACTTTTTAAATTTACTATTCAAGCTCAAGACCATTCTATATCTCTATGAATAGAGATATAGTTTTTTAAAAAAGAAGTTTTGCAAATGCACCCTCATGATTTCTGGCAAACCGTATAGCTATTTCAGATCTCGCCACAGATCTTCATCAGCGGTTGTTTGGAATGCTGCTGTTGAAGAGTTCATCATACTAAATTCAAGCGAAAGCTCATCTGAATTGAAAGGTTTTTAATATACAAGTGTTCGAAAAACATTTGAACGTCGAGGACGACGAAACGACAGGAAATTGTGATTGCCAGTAAACCTTGTGTTATTTTTTAGGCAACAACAAAAATCATTCCTAATGGGGACAGATGGTTCTCTGGAGATGAAAAACAGTTGTTTGCAAATGTTTTCTTGTATGTTTTGCTTGCGATATTTTTCGAACACTTGCATAGTGAAAAATTCTCAATTGAGGTGAATTTTCGTGTGCATTTAGTTTGAAGAATTTTTGAAAAACAGCATTTCAAACAACCGTTGATGTGGCTAGGTCCGAAATAGCTATACGGCTTGCCAGGAATCCTAAGGATGCATTTGCAAAACTAATTTTTTTTAAAAAACTATATTTTTATTATATATTTATTTATTTTTTTTATTTATATAGAATGGTCTTGGGCGTGAATAATTTTAGTTCTTTTTTATATTTTGATGTAGTTGTTTATGTTTGGTTGGTTGGTTCACGTGGTTGCTAAATATACTATTTAGCATCAATTAGTGTCTTGGGACACCGTTTTGCATACCACATCACTCCGGATAGTCTAATGTACAGTATCTATATCCAACCTGTTAATCGGAGATACCCATAGATCTATCTCGTGTATCTCAGTGAGGTTGTGTAGGAAGGGACAACCTATAGTCTTTAGGCGTCTATTCATTAGAGCCGGAGAACTGCAGAGGAGATGTACCACCGTCTCCTACTCTTCTGCTGCGCCTTCGCAGGCACGGTAGTGGACATTATATGTAAGATTCAACCGTCTTGAGTGATTACCGATTGACCAGTGCCCCGTCAGCGCGGCAATTAGCCCTGATATGTTCCCCTGATTTTGGCCAATCAGGGAGTTAGTCCGGTGAATGTAATATTCTGGCCACGTGTTTCTGGATATGCGGCAAGTTTCTGTTATGTCCCATCTGGCCTTTGCTCGTTCAAGGTAATGCGTGAAAATATCTCTTTTGACCAACACAAAAGGCGTTGCGACTGACACCATATGTAGTTCGGTGGAAGAGGATCCTGCCTTGGCTAGTTCGTCTGCCCTTTCGTTCCCAAGGGGACCCTTGTGACCTGGTATCCAAGTAAGAACCACATTGGTCAGTCGACCTAGCTCGGCAGGTTTTTCCCTACATTCACTAACGATTTTAGATGCAGTATTATCAGATTTAAGTGATAAGAGAGCTATCAAAAAATATTCCAATGCGCTCTGTTCTCCGTTGTAGTACAAGTTCGGCTCAGGCTTCCTTTATTGCCAGTACCTGCGCTTGGAAAACGCTGCACTTATCTGGCAGTTTGAATGATAAATTCAGGCTTGCCTCTTCGGAGAGACACCCGAGCCGATTCCACATTCCATTTTGGATCGGTCCGTAAATACTTTGGTGTCAAAACGTGTCAGTGGTTCCCCTTTATCTCACTATATTCTTCTGGGAATCTTGACATCGAATAGGTTATCGAACGTCAATGAGGTGGTGCATTTATCGATGGTTACATTGAGTTCTCTTGGGATTATCTCTAGTATTATCGCATGTCCATATGAGTTGCTCTTCCAGATTCCAAGAGCATTTAGTCGGGTAGCGCTCCAGGCCGCACAAGCTATTATGTGAAGATCAATTGGTATAATATGAAGCATTGCATTAAGGGCTTCAGCTGGGCACGTCCTCATTGCCCTGTTATGCCGATGCAAGCTGTTCGCTGTACTCTAGACAACAGTTTCATGGTGGAAGTCTTCCCCGCGACGGGCCACAATACCATGCTCCGTGAGAGAGTATAGGTCCGATTATACTAGTATACATCCATAGCACCATTTTCGGTCGGAGACCCCGACAAGCGTAGTACGCAACGGTTGCTTTCTGTGCGCGGTGCTCTATGTTACGCTTCCACGATAGTTTAGGGTATACTATCTCGCCCAAGTACTTGGCGTGAGTTGATAGTGGAATTTCTATTTCGCTTAGCCGAGGAGGATTAAACTTTAGTATCTTGGTCTTCTTGGTAAAAATCATGACCTCAGTTTCCCTGCATTCACGCCAAGACCACTCCCCGTGGCCCAGTCGTTAAATGATCTCAAGGCCCAATTTATAATTTCGCTCAACACCAATGGGAACAAACCAGACACCATTATTACTACGTCATCCGCATACGCCACGGTTTTGATCCTCATATTGCCCAGTTTTCACGAGTAACCAAAGTAACCCTGAGGAGTTGCCCTATTCACTCGCTTTGATGAAATAAATATTTAACTTTGCACCAACATAACTTTCTGCATTCAAAAACGTTCAGGGAAGGCAATACATGTTTGGGGAGCTGGGAGTGTTTCCCATATTTTGGCGAAACTTTTGCCTGCACGAAAATACACATTTTGAAGGTAGAGTGAATTTAGTGAAAACGTCAGACTTTGTATTTCACGTCAGATATTTTAGTAGTCGCAGGCTTTTAATGTATATGATTTGACAAGTTAAATTCGAAGGAAAATTGAATTTCAGTACACCCCATTGTAAATATGTGTGCACGCACCATAAGAAACTTTTTGTTCACGTGTGAACTCCCTTAATTTTTACATTAAAACTCGGAAAAAACATATCAAATATTTGTACTATGAAGTCGGCACCTTTTTCGCATTCCTTCTTTCTTTATTATTCTTATAAATTGACAGGACAGGGTAGAGACCATAGAGTAAATATGAAGTAGAGCCGCCATTTGTCTCATCTGACGTTTCCTTTCACACTCTTCGTGATGCGGTCGGTGTGATAGAGAGATGTTTGACGAAAAGTGATATACACCAGGTGGAATTACAATAACTTCTTGCTTTAATTTGTCATGCCATTTTGGTGAAAAACTGTGAAATTTAAATGTGTTTTAAACTTTTTTATTGACTGTTATTGTTAGCATACATTTGTGTTGTATTTAACACATTAATTTTAACACATAAAACGAAATGCCGTTGTTGTTATTTTGTTCGTTGTTTTGAACCATTGTCTCTATCTGGTATTAGTAAAGCAATTCTTTTCAACATCAAACGTATACATCACACGAGGACAAATGTCAGACATTTGGTGAGTGAAAGATTTTCTCTACCCCTATTTACTCTATGGTAGAGACAAACCTCTTCCGATTCAATAAAACACACCCATTACACCATAAGTGATTTGTAGTTTTTGTTTTAATTTGTTGTTTAAGTTCTATCGCTGCTGTGTGAATTGTGACTGGTGAATAATAATTACAAAAAAAATATATAAATAAATTATTGTAATAAATTATCAATGCAAATAATTGTTTAATATCGAACAAACAAAAAGCAGTGTCTCAATGTAACAGAGAATTCTAAAAATTTCGAACTAAAAACACAATTTTTGTATTGTACTCGGCTCCTTTTGATTTTGATAAACTGTGGGAAAAAGAATTAAATTAGAAACTTCGACTGTTTGAATTCGCTCTGATCGAGTTCACTAGTGTTTTGAATTTCTTAACTGCAATAGGGCCACACACTTGACGTTGCCATTTATGGGTAAGAACTTGATGGGTAACTTTTTATCTGGCGGGTGAAATCGACAATATATTACCAACAAAATTTGTAAGCATGATAGTGATGGGAACAACTTCGTTTACATGCCTATTTGGTAACAAGGAGGGATGGCAGTGAACGAACAAAAATTTCAACAATAACGGGGGCTGATGCTCATGGTTGCGAAATATGTTTGAAGCTACAGAGTTGGGTGTCAGTCAAAAGTGTGCGACTAATGTGTGTTCTTTGGACTATGTTCAAAAAAAGTTAAGCCTATCATTGTGAGAAGTTGTCCCCTATCCCTCCATCGCATGTAAAGGGAATACATTTATTTATATATTTAATAGTCATCTCATAGTCTTAAATCTTACACGCTGAAAAATGTACCTTTATCATTGTTTGGCTGCAAATATAATATGTTTGTAGCTTGCCGCAAATATAGTATACTTGTGTGCAAACACATTGTGTTTGCTATTCAATGTGACATGTTTGGAACTCAATGATTAATTGGTTATAATATATGTATTTTTGAACCAAATGTGAATTTGTTTGTTGAAAACTGCTGAAAACAAAAACGTGGCAGACAACAATGAAATACAAATTTGGCGATATTCAATTCATGGAAACAATGCTTGCAAACACGTATATGATTCCTACAATATATTGCTAGAACCTAATTTTGGAAATACTAAGAATACAGAATTTTGTATCACCAGATAATCTATATATGCATGCAGAAAGGAGCTTAAACATAGTTCCCTGCAGATATTTAGATATTTAGTTGTGGGGAGTTCTTGAAGACTGGAATACAAATTGAAGAGGCTGTATGGTAGACTCACTGTGAGAGTAGATGTTGATACCCCAGATGCTTAAGGATAACTTGTCCGATTGTCAAGACTTCTGTCTGAGAAACAATACAACAGTTTGTAGACTTTTGCGCAAGGTTGCGACACAACTCTTTAGAATAGACTCCAAACCCTAGTTTGCTATACAGTTTAGAGCCATTAGTGTAAAGGCGTAAATAGACTCACAGAAAAATGAGGTTGAGGCAACCGAAATAGCCGTAACCGAATGTAGAGGTTGTCCAAGCCCTATTAGAGGTTGTCACAGCCGAATTAGAGGTTGTCACAACCGAACTAGAGCTTGTCGCTACTAAATTAGGGGCTGTCGCAACTAAATTAGTGGTTGTCACAACTGGATTTGTAGCAGCCGACTTAGGGGTTGTCACAGCCGAATTAGAGGTTTTCACAGCCGAATTAGAGGGTGTCATAGCAGAAGCAGAGGTTGTCGCAACTAAATTAGTGGTTCTCACGGCCGAATTTGTAACAACCGATTTAAAGATTATTGCAACTATATTAGAGATTGTGACAGCCGAAGTAGAGGTTGTCACAGCCGAATTAGAGGTTGCTATAGCAAAAGTAGAGGTTGTCGCAACTGAATTAGAGGTTGTCGTACCTAAATTAGAGGTTGTCGCAACTACATTAGTGGTTGTCACAATCGGATTTGTAGCAACTAAATTAGTGGTTGTCTCATCCGAATTTGTAACAATCGAATTAAACAGTATTGCAACTAAATAAGAGGTTGTCGCAGCCGAATTAGAGGTTGCCATAGGCCGTCGGTGGTGCAATGGTTAGTGTGCGCGGCTCTTGTACATGAGATCCTGGGTTCGAACCCTGCTCTGACCACCTTCAAAAAAATTTTTCTTTCGGCGACGGTCGCCTCGCATAGTGACGGCGACACTATCGAGTATATAGCCATGATAAAGCTTCTCAAAATACCGTTCGGAGTCGGTGTAAAACTGTAGGTCCCAATCAGTGAGTGAAAACTGGAAAGCGCACAGCTCAGTGATTGTGAGAAGTTCTCCCCGGTCCCTTCATGGGATGTAGTGGGAAACCATTTATTTATTTTTATAGCCGAATTTAAGGTTGTCAAATCCGAAGTAGAGGTTGTCACAACCGAGAGAGTGACCACCAAATTAGAGATAGGCATATACGAATTAGAGGTTGGCACAACCGAATTAGAGGTGGTCATAGCCAAATTGGAGGTTGTCATAATCGAATTAGAGGTTGTCATACCTCTATATACCGTTCGGAAATGCCGTTCGGAGTCGGTGTAAAACTGTAGGTCCCAATCAGTGAGTGAAAACTGGAAAGCGCACAGCTCAGTGATTGTGAGAAGTTCTCCCCGGTCCCTTCATGGGATGTAGTGGGAAACCATTTATTTATTTTTATAGCCGAATTTAAGGTTGTCAAATCCGAAGTAGAGGTTGTCACAACCGAGAGAGTGACCACCAAATTAGAGATAGGCATATACGAATTAGAGGTTGGCACAACCGAATTAGAGGTGGTCATAGCCAAATTGGAGGTTGTCATAATCGAATTAGAGGTTGTCATAGCTGAATTAGAGGTTGTTACAACCAAATTAGAGGTTGTCGCTACTAAATTAGTGGTTGTCACAGCCGAATTTGTAATTAAACATTATTGCAACTATATTAGAGATTGTCGCAGCCGAATTAGAGGTTGACATAGCCGAATTAGAAGTTATCACAGCCGAATTAGAGGTTGACATAGGCGAAGTAAGGTTTGTCACAACCGAATTAGAGGTTGTCGCAACTAAATTGAAGGTTGCCACAACATAATTAGTGGTTGTCACAACCGATTTAGTGATTTATTTGCCTGTATTATCATTACTAATAACAAATCGAGAAAGTAAAGCACTATATGGGATATTATTTAGAGGAAAGATTCATTTTACATACCACTTCTGGCCATTGTGACGTGTTGTGTCTGTAGATTTCGGCCCTAAACTGTTCTATACGCAGACAATGGCAGCACATCTCAAACGACCGACATTGAAAACCTTCGGATGCAAGAATTTTACATTCTTTATCGATCTTAAAATAATATTTGTTTTTAGAATAGTAAACGTCAGGTTTGAAATAAATACAATTATACGTTTTTAATAGAATTGGGAAGAAATTCGGTTGCAGCAACCGAATTATCGCCAAATTCGGTTACTTCGACCGAATTGATACCAAAATCGGAAAGTTCGGTTGTTGCACCTGAATTAATGCCACATTCGGTTTCTGCACCTCAAATTTGGTACCAATTTCGGTTTTTGCATCCGAACTAATTCCAAGTTCGGTTTTCGGAAATTATAGAAAATTTAGTTGACAGAACGAATATATTTGAAGATTCAGTTGTAACAACCGAATCAAATATAAAACGGGGTTGCTACAGCTAACTCTCAGTTGTGGGGACTAAATTCAGTTGTGACAAACTCAATTCAATTGTGACAACTTCAGTTCGGTTGTGGCATCCTCAATTCGGTTGCGGCAACCTCAATTCGGCGGCTACTAGCAAATTTAACCTTGCTACAACCCCTCTTCAAGCAATTAGTTGTCTGAGTGTACATTCTATTACCTGGTATGCATGCCTTCCAGTCCTGCCTGCTCGAGATATGAGTGAAGAAGTTTCTCTCAAACATAGTAGTAGAAATCATGTAATTCACAGCTATTGTGGATTACCGACGATCCCATAAAATAGTCCCGTGACTATATGGGTTGGGAATCCAAAACGAAGAATGTTTTTGGCAGATTGCCGACATTGCAGCCATTTTTCTGACCACCAAATTTAATGGTAACAGATGAAGGGCAACCTCCAAATCCTCGGTTTTAGTTGAACTCAATTTGGTATCGTTTGCACTTCGGGTGGATTGGCTGGGATCCATGCTTGTGCCCAGGTCCTTAATGGGAAGTCTTCCCTCCAAATAATATTAGGAGCTACTCCCTCTCAAACTCACCCACCATTATAAGAGCTGCTCATTAGTAATCTACCAACCGCTGATCTACAAACGTCAATACTTTAGTTCGGCCTTGGAAGAAGCTTGCGTCACTTCATCGTGGAGTTTGACTTGACATTTGTTTTAAATTAGAGATGTCTGCGTGATTGAATTTAATGATAGTCACGATCATGCGTGATCCACGCGTGAATCATGTGTAACACGACTAATTCGTGTCATGCTCACGTCTCTACTTTAATTTACTGGAGCATCCATATTTTCAACCAAGGTTCTTAAAACGTCAATGGATCCTATGCATTGCCGCTATGAAGTGTACTCGTCATAGTGACGAAATGTTTTTCGTTACAGCGATGAATCTGTTCATTAGCTTGGTTTCGTTGAAAATGTTCGTTGAGTTACCAGTGTGTCTAGATTTTTACGAGTAATCGTAAAGAGACCATAAAGGCAACATTTTACGAGTAATCGTAAAGATTCTTTCCAACACAGTATCTATCATGTCCATTATATAGCTGCCAACAATTTTCTAAAATTACTTTTTCATTTCATAAGTCATACGACACATAGAGTAATTCCATATCTAGAGAGATCATTTCTCTCAGCAAATTGATGGGATTTGGCCTGGTGTGATATGAACGGTGGATGTTAAAATAAATTGCTTTAATAATAGCAGATAGAGGCAATGGTTCAACATATCCAACAAAATAACAACAAAAAATCACATGAGGTATCAGGGGACACCCGGTTGGAACGAAATTCCTTTCGCTATATATTATGCACTAGTTAGTTCCAACACGCCTAAGGCGCCTGTTGAAAAGTACGATAATTTAAATGGATCTTTAAGAAAAGATATCTTTTGAAAAATAGTAAACTGTTTTAAAGAAAATTTATTTTTTATAAGAATATATTTTAAAAAAAAAGTATATTTTTAGGTCCTTTTTATAAGAATGTGTGTTATATTTTCCAGAAAAGGTCCTTTTTTAAAAAGAGGTACTTCTTTTATTAAAAGCTAATGTTTTTTTAAGAAAAGGTACTAAAGGGTTTTTCAACAGAGACGCTACAAAAGTAAATCTATAGGGACAGCAAACGACGCCATATTTTTTTCCGCTCTTTTGACATTTCTCTTCAGTAAGGTTTGCCATTTCATCATGGAAAGATATACGAGCCAACAACGAGTCGAAATTATTAAAATTTTCTACCGAAATTTGGAGTCAGTGGCCTCAACTTTAAGAGGCCAACTTTAAGAGGCCTCACCAATCAGCGATGAGGCTTATTTCTGGCTGAATGGCTTCGTCAATAAGCAAAATATGCGTTATTGGTCAGACAGCAATCCACACGTAATCCATGAGTCATCATTGTATCCCGAAAAAATTACGGTTTGGTGCGGTTTATGTGCCGGCGGCCTCATTGGGCCGTACTTCTTCCGTGATGATCAAGACCGGCACATTACTGTGAATGCGAATCTCTACCGTTCAATGATAACCGAATATTTTTGGCCCCAATTGGATAATATGGACTTGGAGGACATGTGGTTCCAACAGGACGGCGCCACAAGCCACACAGCGAATGCCACAATCAATTTATTGGAAACCAAGTTTGGTGAATGTATTATCTCACGAAATGGCCCAGTCGATTGGCCGCCTCGGTCGTGCGATTTGACGCCGTTAGATTATTTCCTGTGGGGCTACGTCAAGTCTATGGTCTATGCCAACAAGCCAGCGACGATTGATGAACTTCGTACGAATATCGAACGTGAAATTGCAGCAGTATCGGCCGATTTATGCTTGAAAACCGTCGAAAATTGGGTTCAGCGTCTGGACTTCTGCAAGCGTGCCCGTGGTGGCCATGCAAAAGAAATCGAGTTCCATACATAATGGCATCGAACGTACTTTCACAGGAATAAAGAATTTCATTGGTGTCTAAAACCGGTTTTGTTTTATTTAAAAAAACTTTTGTAGCGCTCTTATTGAAAAAACCCATTATTTTTAAGAAGAAGTACTTTCTGTAGGAAAAGCCATAAGAGTATGCATTTTTTTTTACAAAGGAATACTTTTTTTAAGAATAGGTACGTTTTAAAGAATTGGTACTCTTTTTAGGAAAACGTAATTTTTTTACGAAAATTTACTAATTTGCAGAAAGGCTACTTATCTTAACAAAAGGAAAGAAAAAGTATTATTTTATTTTTAAGAAAAGGTACTTTTAAGAAAACGAGGAGAAGGTATTTTTTGAATAAAATTGTTTTTTAAGAAATGGGAATTTTTTAGAATTGGTCCTTTTTTCAAGAATAGGTACATTTTTAAGAGTAGGTACTTATCCCTAGAACAGTTATTTTTTTCACAAAAAGGTACTTTTTAAAGAAAATTTAGTTTTTTAAGAAAATGCAATTTGTTGTAATAAAATGTACTTTTTTAAAAAAAGGTACTTAATTAAACAAAATTAATTTTTTTAGAAAAGGTCCTTTTTTAAGAAAATTTACCTTTTTTAAGAAAAGGAACTTTTTTTTAAGAAAATATACTTTTTTTTAGAAAAGGTACTTTTTTTAAAAAAAGGAACTTTTTCTGGCACTTTGGTTTTTCTAAATTTACTTTTTATTGGGTTCAAAACTACAATATATACCAAATATTGGTTACAGGCTCCACAAACATATGTGAGACATCTAGTTAATTTCTTTCTCTATGATCCAAATTGTTAGTCTAGACACAAACCAAAGCAAAAGTAAACAATATAGTTGATAATACTGGGTTGTACCATAATAGTGTTAAAGCAAAAATTGTTTAATTTTTTTTCATTGCAACGTGCGAGAAGGAACTTTATTCCAATAGCATTTCGTTTTGTGTGTCAAAATTTTTGTGTTAAATAAATACAACGCGAATGTTTAATTAAATTTCGCAGTTTTTCACAAAATCGACATGAAAAATTCATTTCAGAAGTTCTTGTAACTCCACCTGGTGTAAGCCACTTTTCGTCAAACATCTCTCTATCACACCGACCTCATCACAAAGTGTGTGAAAGGAAACGTCAGATACATTCTCCCTCTATATATAGAATTACTCTATGATACGACAGACTGCATATGCATGTGTGTGATCCATATACAAGTGTGTGATCCATATGCATTGTGTCTTTAATTTTCGCGCAAAATATCAAACATTTCAGGGAAACTACAGAAAATAATTGGAAACAAAATGTTGGATTTTCTAATCCGCCCAGTTTCGCGCGCTAATTTTGCAAATATTGTAAAACATTTTCGTCTGTAGGCCAGCCAACATTTTTAGTGTTTATTTTGAATATCTTGGCAAAAATTTGTTTTGAAAATTGCACGAAATAGAAATTTGGCTCGATGATGTGTGTAAAACTTTTGATGTCAGACTGTGTGATTTTTTTTCAACTTATTTGTATTTTAGTTTAATTATTTTTAGCAGATTATGGAAGAGATTATTAATGTTAATTTGTTTAAAATTGTTTGCCAAATTCAAGGTTGAAATTTTGCTAACTTGCCACAAACCAAATGATACTCTTATGAGACTTGTAGGTCGCTAAAAGAATTTTAAGAGAATTTTAATGAAACATGAGTGAATTTTATGATGTGGTTGTAATTTATTATCCCTACCTTCAGCGTCCTTTCAAAAATTGCTATGACTTTTTGGAGGACATTTAAGGAAATCAAAATAAGGTAAGACTTTTTATCTGCTGTCGACGAAGAAACCACTCTTTGTCACTCTATGTATCTTGCAGTAAAGTAAACGCCTTGGTGTATGTTGGAATAATGATAGGAAGTGTTTGTATTGTCCAGTGGCTTGAAAGCATAATAAACGAGGTTTTATAGAAAACTATTAAAAGGACCATTGTGTCTACAAGGGAACACTAGTAAATCTATAACCTTCAGTTCAAGATGATCTAATTATAATTATTTCAAAAACAAAAAAAAATTATATTTTTATAAAATCCCAATCAAAGTTATCTTTTTCATTAACTGTAATTCAATGAAGATAATGATAAACTTTAATTTATTTTCCAAGCGGCATTTTTCACTTTGATTAACATAATTGTATTGCTTTTCTATTGTGTTAGACCAACCAAGCAACCAACCACAATTTAAACGATTGGCAACATAAATGACATTTACACTGAACTGGACTAAGCATCCAATAGATAGATACAGTATCCGATACATGGATTCCATACGTAACTGATACACAACTGATATGGTATTTCAGCATCCAATAATATGTAAAATTATATGACAAATTTTTTCGGCGGATACCAAAAACTGCAGATATCGGTTGGCTGTCTAATACAGTTCGCATTGCGATAATAATTATTATTATTGTTAAGCAAAAAAAAAAATAATGAAAAATAAAACATAAAAATATCAACAAAACAGAAATCATATAAAACTTTATGGAAATTGTTATGATTATGGTTGAAAATGCAGCAAACAAACAGAAAATAAAATACAAATTAAGAAAATCTAATCACAAACAAGTTGGCTGACTGTTGTCAGCTAAATCCAGCCACATACAAACTCCAGCCAACCTCCGCACTCGACGAAATCACAAGATGTGAGAGACCCAATCATAGCGTTTGGAAAAGTCATAAATCTGTTAAAAAAATCAACTAGAATTGAAAGACATTGAATTGTGAAAACTTGCCTTGCGGCAAACATAGATAACAACACTATGCAACAAAATATGGCTTTTGCTTTTGGAGGTGAATGATTTTTTTCACAAAGCGCAAGCTTTTGTTATACGAAACAAAAAAGCTTCATCACTTTGACTAATTGTTTAATCGAAAATGAGCATCGCCACAATGTAAATATTCACTGCAGAAGTAAAAAGTTTCGTCTACCCAATGATTTTACCTTTGCTGCAAAGATAAATTAGTTGTTGTCACAACCGGAGTTATAGCAACCGAATTAGAAGTTGTAACAAGCGCACTAGAGGTTGTCAGAACTATATTAGAGGTAGGCACAGCCGAATTAGAGGTTGCCACTGCCCAATTAGAGGTTGCCATAGCCGAACAAGAGGTTGTCACAGCCGAATTAGGGATTGTCATAATAGCAGTGGAGGTTGTTGCAACTAAGTGGTCGTCACAGCCGAATTTATATCAACCGAATTAGGGATTATTGCAACTAAATTTGAGATTTTCACAGCCGAATTAGAGGTTGCCACTGCCGAATTAGAAGTTGTCACAACCGCACTAGAGGTTGTCACAACTAAATTAGAGGTTGTCATAGCCAAAGTAGATGCTGTCACAACCGGATTTAAGGTTGTCGCAACTAAATTAGAGGTTATCACAACCGGATTTGTAGCAACCACATTAGAGGTTGTTATATCAAAAGCAGAGGTTCTCGCAACTGATTTAGACGTTGTTGCAACTAAATTCTAGGTTGTCACAGCCAAATTTGTAGCAACCGAATTTGAGGTTGTCGCAACTAAATTGGAGGTTGTCACAGTCGAATTATAGGTTGTCATAGCCAAAGTAGATACTGTCACAACCGTACTTAAGATTTTCGCAATTAAATTAGAGGTTATCACAACCGGATTTGTAGCAACCGAATTAGAGGTGGTTATAGTAAAAGTAGAGGTTATCGCAACTGAATTAGACGTTGTCGCAACTAGACGTTGTCGAATTAGACGTTGTCGCAACTAAACGTTGTCGCAACTAAATTCTAGGTTGTCACAGCTAAATTTTGTAGCAACCGAATAACCAAAGTAGATTCTGTCACAACCGGATTTAAGGTTGTCACAACTAAATTAGAGATTATCGCAACCGGATTTGTAGCAACCGAGTTAGAGGTGGTTATAGCAAAAGTAGACGTTATCGCAACTGAATTAGACGTTGTCGCAACTAAGTTCTAGGTTGTCACAGCCGAAATAGTAACTGTCACAACCGAATTGAGATGGTTCATAACTGAATTATAAATTTTTTTTTATTAATGTAGTGATTTATTTTCATGTATTCTCATAATTGGAAAGCGAAAAATAAAGCACAATATGGGATAATATGGGATAATATACATATTTATACAAATATTTTCTCATTAGATGCAAATATAACGTGTTTGGAGCTTATCGCAAATATACTATACTTGTGCCCAAACACATAGTACTAGTTATTCAAAATAACATGTTGCAGACACAATGATTAACAGGTTATAACTAAGTTATTGTGGCCCAATGCGACTTTATTTGTTGAAAACTGCTGAGACGAAATACGTCACACACAACAAACAAAGCTAAAAGCAGCAGATCTTGAATTCATGAAAGCCATGCTTGCAAACATATACATGTTTCCTGCAATATGTTGCTGGGTCTGTATTGGAACGAAGTTCCTTATCGCACGTTGCGGGATGGGGGCTAAGTAAAAAAAATTAAACAACCTGTTTTTTAACACTATTATGCTACAACCCAGTATCATTAACTATATTGGGTACTTTTGATTTGGTTTGTGTCTAGCATAACATATGTTGGGGAATTTCTTGTTTAATGGGAACTTTTCTAGGTGGAGCCTGTAACCAATATTTAGTATATGTTGTAGATTTGAACCCAACAATAAGTAATTTTAGAAAAGCCAAAGTGAAAGAAGTTTAAAAAAAGAACATTTTCTTAAATAAGTGCCTTTTCTTAAAAAAAGTAAATGTTCTCAAAAAAGTACCTATTCATATTCAAAAACAAAGTACCTTTTGCTTAAAAAATATCTTATCTTAAAGAAGTACCTTTGCATAAAATAAGTAAATTTTCTTACAAAAAGTACCTTTCCTTAAAAAAAGTAAATTGTTTAAAAATAAATACATATTATTTGCCTTTTCTTAGAGTTGCCTTTTCTTAAAAAACTACATTTTCTTTAAAGAGTACCTTTGTTGTGAAACAAAATAACTTATCTTGAGATAAGTACCTACTCTTGAAAATTTACCTATTCTTGAAAAAAGTCAAACTCTAAAAAATCCGAAATTTAAAAAAAAACCCATTTCTTCCAAAAAATACCTTCCCTTAAAAAAAATCAATTTTCTTACAAAAATCCCTTTTCTTAAAAGTACCGTTTCTTAAAAATAAAAGAATACCTTCCTTTTCTTGAGATAAGTAGCCTTTCTGAAAAAGTACCTGTTCTTAAAAAAAGTACCTCTTTGTAAAAAAATCATACTCTTATGGCTTTTTCTTACAAAAAGTACTTCTTTTTAAAAATTTAATTTTTTCTTCAAAAAACAGTAGCTTTTAATAAAAGAAGTACCTCTCTTTAAAAAGGGACCTTTTTTGGGGAAAATATAATACATATGCTTGCAAAAAGGACCTTATAATATACTTTTCTTTAAAAAAAAACATTCTATGAAAAAAAATTTCTTACAAAAAGTTGATCATTTTACAAAAAATTTCTTTTCTTAAAGATCCATCTAAATTACATTTGTTCTATAACTCTGTCTTTGTCACTACCATTTACTTCGAAGACGATGCAAATGTCAGGACAAAGCTGCGTGAGCGTATGTATAAATACAAATTGTGTTCAAATGTGCAATGGATTTTTTTTCAAAAATTACACATAACCCTTTTCGTTGGCGCAGCGACGATATGCAGTTTAATTTGAAGTACCTCATACAAATGCAATTTAATAAAATTAATACCATTGACAAATGTACTTATTTTCATTTCCTTCCTATCTGTAGGTCTTGGTTTTCAAATAATTTATAAAGGGTCTCTCAGTAAGGCTGCACTTTTTAAATATACAAAGTGTTTCAAAAGAAGTCATCCGATGTTGTTTGGCTCTCAGTTTTTTTTCTAAATGAAAAACTTCGATTCTGTTTTTTGATTATGTTTATTTGAACCTTTAAAATTTTATTGGTTAAGTTGAGAAGATGATATCGGTTAAATGGGCGCCGTCACAATTGATTACCATACGGGCTCGTTTTATGGCATTTTTCATCACTTCGGCGAGAACTTCGGGCGACAGATTCTCGCACTCGTGTCGAATGTTGACCTTGAAGGCTTCCAGGGTCTCGGGCTTGATCACGTAAACACGGGACTTCAAAAAACCCCACAAAAAAAGTCTAGAACGGTTAAATCGGGCGATCTTGCGGGCCAGTGCAAATCGCCAAATCGAGAGATGAGGCGACCCGGGAACGCGGCCTTCAGAATATCGGTTGTGGCTCGCGCAGTGTGTACCGTTGCTCCGTCCTGTTGGAACCACATGTACTTCATTCCTAACTCGTCGAATTGCGGCAGAAAAAACGCGGTTAACATGGCCCTATAGCGCGCACCGTTCGCTGTTGTCGTTGGACCAGCGGCGTTCTCGAAAAAATATGGCCCGATGACTTCTCCAGCGTGATCAGCGCACCATGTAGTCATTTTGTGCGGGTGAAATGGTTCCTCGTGCATCACTAGTGCATTTTCGGTGCCCCAGAAGCGATAGTTTTGCTTGTTCACGTATGAGCCTCATCGCTAATTATGATTTTCAAATCATTATGAACAAAAATGCCATAAAACGATCCCGTATGGTAATCAATTGTGACTGCGGCCATTTAACCGATATCAACTTCTCAACTTAACCAATATAATTCTAAAGGTTCAAATAAACATACTAAAAAAACAGAATCGAAGTTTATCATGTAGAAAAAAATGAGAGCCAAACAACTTCGGATGACTTCTTTTGAAACACCTTGTATTATAATTTTTTTAATCAAGTGGCAACTCTGAAATTTGGCAGCTGTCACATTTGTTTATTCCAATTATTAAAAATGGAGCGCTTTACGAAAGAACAACGCGTTACAATTGTGAAAACTTCAAAATTAAAATGTTCAAGCGTTTGGCCTTTTTTTAAATAATTTTGTTCTTGATATTTCGCTGCTCTTTGGGTAGCATCGTCAGGAAGATAAACCCAATTACTAATTATTCATTTTGAATATAATACGAAAGGTCGGATAAATCATAACTTTTTCATTGTGAAAACCTATTACAGCAGTTTATCAAGTTATGCTGATACCGCTCGCAAACTTCAAAGAATTTTCAGTCAAGAAAGTGGTGCACCTAATGTGTCAACCATTCGAAGAGTGCTCAACCAAATTTGAAGAAACGGGGCTGCTTATGAACAGTAAGACTCTTTTGCGTTAACGTGCCGGTCGGTCTCTTGAAAATATTGCTGCTGTAAACGAGAGAGTCGCTGAAAACTCGAAAACGTCAATTCGGCATCGTTCTTAACAACTGCAAATTTCACGAAGCACTGTGCAGTGAATTTTGACAAAAGACCTCCAGCTTCAAAACTTTAATAAAACTTTAATTGTCATGCGCACAAAATTCAGTTCAAACCAGCAGACCAGGGAAAATTCCGACAACTCGTACATTGGGTAATGAAGCAAAGCGAAGTCAATGCCAATTATTCAAAATAAGTCAAACGCGTTAATGTGTCAGCACTTCGAAGAGTGAACTGGGTCGTTTTTGGAGAGTAAGTCTCCTTTGCGCCAACGTACCGACCGGTCTTTCGAAAACATTCCTGCTGCAAACGAGAGTGTCGTCGAAAACCCGGCTACATTAATTTGGCATCTAACACAAGAACCTCAAATTTCCCGAAGCAAGGGCATGTGATTAGAGCCGCGGGTGCATTTGCCGGATACTTTTCGTCCATACTTAATCGTAACATGTCCACCTTGCAATGCAATAAAAATATCACCACTGGGTTAAAAATATGCAATTCATTCTTAAAATAAATCGTGCATGTTTATTGCGATACCCTTTATAATTAACCGTTTTTATAGATGGACATTTCCACAGAATGTGCCATCCTTTGTTGACAAACTACACCAATTCCAAATGAAATTCAAAAAAACATTAATAATTTGTTTCTAATTTTTCGACCTTTATTTTATTAATTATTCTTGACTAATTATTCAAGCTTAAGGTCACTTCCGATTTTATAAAACTTTTTGTTTTTCTCTTTTCCCTCTCGATATTTCGATTTCCTTTGGAAAATCTTCTTGTCTGTTATTATTAATATTAAAAACTTTCCTGAAGAAGATTTCCAAAGGAAATCGAAATATCGAGAGAAAAAGAGAATATATAATTATAAAATCGGAAGTGACTTTAAGCTTGAATAATTAGTCAGGAAGAATTAAAAAAACATTAATTTAATTTTATAAAATACACTGTGGCACAAATTGCAGTTTAATCTCTGCAAATCAAGCTTGCCTAAAGGACGATTTCCTAAAGGATTGTTTTCCTGAGGTACCCATTCTCGGGGAACGCCCGGGGCGTAAATGGGTAATGAACGCGCTAAACGTTCATTACCCATTCCGCAGGGTTATGTGTATGGTCCACACATCGGGAGGTAAATGCGAACCTTGTAAATATTTAAATATTTAATCGATTTTATAGTAGTTTTTAAATTTCAATTGATATCTATATCTATGTAAGTTTTGAACTTCAATTGATGTGTTTTAAATTTCAAATCGAATATTTTAATTTTAATTGATATTTTAATTAAATTTCAATGTTTTAATTTTCAAGTTTTCGATATCCCAAAATACTTTGGACGCAGCAATGAAACACATTCCCCACAGTGATGACAATTTTTCAGTTAATGGCTCAATTTCGACGAAAACTATTCGTTGAGGCGTCTAACTAATTAAATACTTGTTAATATTGTTACGAATAAATAAAAGTTTTTGCTTGCTGTTAATGACTCTACTACCAGTATGTAAATAACAGGCGGTTAGTGCTGCGCCTGAAAGTATGCATTGTAACAACGTACCAGCTCGCTAAACCAGTAGCATGAATTCACCTCAGTTAAGATAATTCTCCACCATTCGAGATGATTCTACAAAGATAAGCAACAACAACAAGGACTACAAAGTTCTTGAATTCGCTAGATATAACTTCATTTGAGTATGGTGAGTTGGTATAAATATCGGAGTTCTTTGGAATGGAGAGTTCAGTTTGTGATTAAACCCCGTAAAGTAAGCAACTCGAATCGATACTAAAATATAAGATTTGTTATAGTGTTATAAATAAAGTAAACTGTTGTACTATATAAGTAAAATAAAAGGAAGTTAAACCGTTGTAATTATGGTAATTTAAAACGAACCTTGTTTTGTTATTGGGAATAAAACAACGCAAAAAGGACGAATAAGGAAATTCGTAACAAGATTATTATTCTGGTGAATATTTATTTTATAAAATTGGACAAAATCTTTTCTAGCTATCAGTATTTTAGAGGGGCAATGAATAGTTTCTTAGCAACAATAAACAGTTTCGAAGGTTGTACAACTTTTTCGTTGTTACGTTGAATTTCTACTTTGGCTCACTTTTGATGAATATTTTCTTTCAGTGCATGTATTAAGGTTTGTTTATTTTTTTTCCATTTTATTACAACTGCAATTGTAACAACACTTTGAAGTAATTTTTGAGGCTTTCTTAGGTTGCCTGAGATTTGAGTCATTTTCTGTTTTTCCCGCCTCTTTTGATCAACAATTGAACAATTTGCTTACATGTTTGATTTGTTTGTAACCGAATTTATTTGTATTTTTTTACTGCTCATGAAAAATGTAGATTTATATGTCAAGATTTAATAGGCAAGAGCAGAAAATCGTACAACACGAAATGCCATAGAGTACATATACCAAGAGGGACCAATTCTCTCAGCATATATGTATATGACATTTTAATTTAATAATAGCAGATGATAGCAGATGAAGGCTTTAGTTCATAACAACCAACAAGAAAACAACGACGGCATTTCGTTGTTGTGTCCTAAAATTATTATGTTAAATACAACAGAAATGTATAAATAAAAGATAAGAAAAAAGCCAAAATACGGTAAAATTTCACAGTTCTCCACAGAAACAACATGACAAATTTAATTCAGATTACTTGTACGTCCACCTGGTGTAATTCACATTGCATCGAACATCTCTCTATCACACCGACCTCACCACGAAGTGTGTGAAACGAAACCTCAGATGAGTCGGATGTTACCTCTAGGTATATTTACCCTGTGCGAAAACCGCAAGTTTGTGTATCGGTTTAAGATTTATTAGAATGTTTTATCAGTTGTGTTTTGACTGTCGTTGGAGCGTTTGGAGGTTTTGCCAAAAGATTTCAATCATGTACCACGACATTTGAGGGAAATGTCATCCAATAAAAAAAAATACCCAAAAGGAAAAAAATTAACTGTAAACAGACCAGAGGACCGACCAACAGACAGTGATTTAAAATTTACTGACCGACTCAAACTCACACAGTCCGCCTCAATGTCATGTGACAAGACGAGTGTGTGGCCTGCGAGACTAAGCCCAATGTGTGTAAACAAAATGGCCAAAATATTATTTGTTTTTATAACAAATGTTTCCCTCTCTCTCTCCGTTTAGATTGAAAGAGCTAATAAGATTTCTTAACATTGTTTACAGTGCGTGTCTTGGATTTGATTTGAATAATAATCATTGCTGGGACTGACTTCCAAGATTTGTTATTTTCTGGACAATTTGGTCATTCATTCCATTAATGGTGGCAATTAGCTGTTTTACATATCGTTTCTATGCCACTTATGGGGAGTTAATGCCTCATTTAGGGAGGTTATTTTTTGACAAGCAATCATAAATGGGTAAAATGTTTTCGGGAAATAGACATGGAAACTGTAATTAAATTGTTGGTTGTTTATGGGGGGAGTCAATAATTCCTAAAATTTACCCAAAATATAAATATGAATTTTCTTCAATTAAGGTGTCGCCATGTATTCAACAGAAGACGAAAATCAAACGTATAAAGTTTTTTAGTAAATTGTCGGTTTATTTAAATGATCGTTAACAACATTCAAGGGTCACTGGCCTCATAGAAGATCATAGGAAAAAACACCACCTCATTCGACTGCCAAATCATCTACGGCTACAGCTTAAAGTGCCACATATGCGATTTTTAGTTCCCTTAGAGATGAGTCGTGAATTCAACACTAAAAATTAGTCTTTTGTAACTAAAGGGTTTCCCAAAATGTACGCAAGCTTGAATGTCAATGAATATGCCACCGTCTTGTTGAAACCACATGTCATCCACATCCATATCATGCAAGTTCGAAACAACAAGACTAGATCAACAAAATCTACACCAAATAGTGTTACGCATTTTTTTTTCTCAACAATAACTCTTGTTTTCCCCGAACACCAAATGCGACAATTTTAACAAATTTTCAATATAATGGATTCAAGACGGATTCACTTTCGTACCAGTACATTTTTGTGAATTCGAAACGGATTTCTTCTAATTTCCGTTGTCAGCCAATTTTTGTTTCAGTTTTTGTGTTTTACCAACCGAGTTAGATATGAATCCACGACTTTAAATATTTTAGGCTACAATATCTGCCTTCAAACGGTGAGGGTTAGAGGGGGCATGTGCAGCACATTCATTGACCAAAATTCGACCTTGGTTCCCTCACAAGATGTTTGCAATTTTAAATTTGCTTTCCCAAACTCGCAATTAGCTTTATCATGTTATACGGACTCGTAAGGGGATCCGCTAAATCGCAATTTCACTGATTCGCTATTTTATGTTTCTGCGGACTCGTAACCGGATCCTGCGCCACTGATTCGTTTTAATGTTTTTACGGACTCATAACCGGTTCGAAACGGCTCCGCTAAATCGTAATTTTACTGATTCACTTCTTATGTTTCTACGGACTGGTAACGGGTTTGAGACGGATCCCTAAGATCCGAATTTCGCTGAATCGCTTTTGGAACGAAGTTCCTTATCAAACGTTTCGGGATGGGGGCTAAATGAAAAAAAAATTAAACAACTTTTTTTAACACTATTATGCTATATCCCAGTATTATCAACCATAGATAAAGGAAATAATAGATATAGCGGACCCATTGTCAACTTTGTTCACTAGGTGCTGTCCTGTACTACTGTCACGTTCACTGAAGTTTCCCATAATTCTCATTGACGTTTATTCAAAATTGTGGAAAATTTTTATGAAAGTAATTTAAACAATGGAAAATGTGACAAAATGATATTCTACTTTAAATAACGTGTTATATTCTTGATATTTTTGTTGAAAAATATTTTTGCTTTTTCTATGAAATTTTAGATTTTTATTGTCATATTTTGTTGACTTTTTGTTTTGGGATCAAAATATCCCATTTCTTGCTTTCAACGACATCTAGAAAAATACCCATTGCACTAAAATGTTCCCAACACTTGTGCTTCATCGATTTGTTTACTTTATCTATGTTATCAACTATATGGGGTGGTTTTGCTTTGGTTTGTGTCTAGACTAACATATGATGGGAATTTTCTTGTTTAATGGGAAGTTTTGTAGGTGGAGCCTGTAACCAATGCTTAGTATAGTTATATATTGTAGTGTTGAGCCAAATAAAAAATCGCCCTTATTCCCGTTGTCGTCGTCGACGTCAATACAATATCGACACCATTTTTATTGGCGACTTGAAGGCATTTGGACAAAAAAATTTTGCTTAATGTTTTAAGACGGTTGTTTTTGGATCATAGACATCAAAAACTTTGTTGTTGTCGATGTGACAATAGATTTACAACGTTCTAAAGTTGACAAAAAACCGATGACGACGTCGACGACGACAACGGGAATAAGGCCGAAAGTTTCCCCAACTTTGAAATTTTCTCATTTGAAAAATAAAAGTTTTAATTTTTGGGATGATTTTTTAATTTATTCGGCCTTTTGTATTGGTACTTTTTTTTATTATTATACAATCTCAAGATCATCTATATCTCAATAAATGGAGATACAGTTTTTTAAAAGGAAGATGTTTTGCAAGTGCATTCTCATGATTCCTGGCAAACCGTATAGCTGCTTCAGATCTAGCCACAGATCTTCATCAGCGGTTGTTTGGAATGCTGCTTTTGAAAAATTCATCAAACTAAATGCAAACGAAAACTCATCTGAATTGAGAATTTTCCATTATGCAAGTGTTCGAAAAATATCGCAAGCAAAACACACAAGTAAACATTTGCAAATAATTTCTTTCCATATCCAGAGAACACTTGCATAGTGGAAAATTCTCAATTCAGATGAGTTTCAGAGCATTTAAGTCTCATCGTACGCTAAGCGATATATTCAGCCGGACCAAATCGAAAATTGACAGAGAGGACAAGCCCAATGTGGTGTATAAGATACCGTGCAATGGGGACAAGTCCAACGTATGCCAGAAGGTATATGTTGGCACAACTATGACTAAACTGAAGACACGAATATCTGCTCACAAATCGGACCAAAAAGCGCACTGTAAGTCCTTTCCATCTAACATTGACGAAGTGGAAATTCTTTCTGAAGAGAAAAATTAGTCTCGACGTCTCGTTCAAGAAATGTTGCACATAATTGACGTTCCCACGGAGAAAAGGCTGAACTTTAAGCGCGATACAGAGCGATGTGCGCAAGTGTATAGGCACACTATTCAAAAATTTAAGACGAAAATCAAAATCTGTTGACATGAGCTTGCGGAAAAGTTTCGACGCATTTTGTGCTATATCGCAATGTAATTACAACTTTTTATTCCCATGAAAATGGAAAATATATATTTATTGTGCTTTTTGTTTATACATATATAAAAACAAGTAAAAGTGTTAAATTCGGCTGTGCCGAATCTTTGATACCCTCCACCTTAGTGTTAACCAGCAAAATATTAAATTTTAAAAATGACCTTTTTTAAGAAAATTTACTTTTTTAAAAAAAATAAAAATAAGTTACTTGTTCACAAATGCTCACAAATGCAGGATGCTCACAAATGCTCACAAATGCATTGCTCACAATGCTCACATTGAAAATGTACTTAAGAAAATGTACTTTGAAATGTACTTTGAAATGTACTTTGAAATGTACTTTGAAATGTTCTTAATGTACTTTGAAATGTACTTTCAAATGTACTTAAGAAATGTACTTAAGAAATATACTTAAGAAATGTACATTTCTTAAGTACTTGGCAAGAAATGTACTTAAGAAGAAAAGTACTTAAGAAATTTACTTAAAATTAAATGTACTTAAGAAATATACTTAAGAAAGAAATGTACTTAAGAAATGTACTTAAGAAATGTACTTAAGAAATGTACTTAATGAAATGTACTTAAGAAATGTACTTAATGTACTTAATGTACTGAATGTACTTTGAAATGTACTTTGAAATGTACTTAAGAAATGTACTTTTTTTTAAGAAAATGTACTTTTTTAAAAACAATAAAAATAAGTTACTTGTTCACAAGTAAAATAAAAAAGCATTTTTTAAAAATAAAAAAGCATTTTTTGAAGAACTTTTATAAAAAAAATCACGCTGCAAACCATTTTTTAAAAATAAAAAATCATTTTTGGAAGAACTGTTAAAAAAAAACAAGCTGGGACGAGAGTGGGACCAACAACCCTCAGAGTCCAACGCGCAACCCTTTACCCATCAGGCCAAGGCGACCTTAGATGAAGTGTGACAAAATTCATATAAATTTATGAACACATGAAATACATGTAAACATTCTAAAGTACTTACCATAGAATAACACATACGTAGAAGGTTTTATTCGCTCAATAAATTAAACGTCATAGGTACGATGGAAATTACACAGTGGAGGGTGGAAAATATGGGTTCAATAATACCAGATGGTGGCAATAGTATACAGCGATCCACAAAGGAACTACACCCGAATTTCGTGTTTTTGTGGCAAACTAGTTGTGTTAAATACAATACAAATGAATACCAACGTTAAAAGTCAACAAAAAAGTGCAAAATACATTTAAATTTTTCAGTTCTACACCAAAACGACAGGAAATAGTTAAGTGAACATATTTTGTACCTCCACCTGGTGTATGTAAACATTTCCACAGACCTACCGAGAGAGTGTGAAATGAAACGTCAGATGAGAGAATAAGTTCTTCTATAGTATGTGTTATTCTATGGTACTTACCTATTATAAAGAATAACAAAGATTTTCAACATGGAAATTCACCACGCGGCAAAAGGAGTAGTAAGTAAAGTAAAAAAGCATTTTTTAAAAATAAAAAAGCATTTTTTGAAGAACTGTTAAAAAAAAAAAAACAAGCTGGGACGAGAATTGAACCAACAACCCTCAGACTCCAAAGCGCAGCCCTTTACCCATCAGGCCACAGCGACCTTAAGTGAAGTGTGACAAAATTCATATAAATGTATGAACACATGAAAGTACATCTAAACATTCTAAAGTACTTACCTATTATAAAGAACAACAAAGATTTTCAACATGGAAATTCACCACACGGCAAAAGGAGTAGTTTAGTATAAAACTACAAAAATTAATGTGAAAATTTTATGTGTTTTTTTACGTTTCCAATCATAAAATTTTTTCCAATGGACCAATTTCGCTGATTTTCAATACCAAACTGCTCAGGAATACGTGGAACATTCTGGCCAAAAACCAAACCGCGTTATCGCCGATTGAAGTCGTGAGAATGTTTTCAACAGACGGACATGGCTATATCGACTCCGGTTGTTATAAGGATCAAGAATATATTTACTTTATGGGGTCGCAAAGCCTTATTTCTTTCTATATGTTACAATCAGAATGACAAACTGATATATACCCTCTATCACTTACAGTGGAGGGTATAATTAAAAAAACGTATGAAAGACTTTGCGTTTTTTGCACAGTTTACTTGAAAATGACCAACGAAGTTGGTCGAAATAGTGCATTTAACTAATAAAATCGTGACGAAAAGACAATCCAATACATTGTTTTCTTTTTCACATATGACCTCAAGCCGAAACAAATCTGAACACAAAAATTTACATTTTAGTTATTTTTTCTTGGAAATTTCTCAATTTTAAATTGAGATCTAAATAAATTGTTGATTTTTTTCTTATTAGCTTAAAGAGAAATTATAGTTTTGTTGGAATTTGCTCAAAATGAAAATGAATATTTTGAAAAAAATTTCGAATATGTATGTAACTTTAATACGTATAGAAATGCTCAATTTAAATTTCTAATATATTGTTTCGGAATTTCTCATTTAAATTTAAAGTTCAATTTTATTGTTTGGGAATTTCTTAAATTAAATTTAGATTTAATTGCGGACTTATTATGTGTGTTTTGAACTAATGATATTATGTCTTGGGACCAAATAAAATGAATCATCAGTACTTGTCCTCTGAACTGTCCTCTCAAGCTCTGACGAGCAGTGCGAGTCTTAATGCAAGAATTATTAATAAACCATTTTTAAATGAGTTTGAACATCGAACTTTATTGTTCAAATGTTAGATGAAGATGACTGATGTATTTTTAGAAGGATATGAGCTTAGGTGCTAACAAGTGCAATTAAATTAGATGACTAGAAAACATGGAATTGGAGTACACAAAACAAAATGGTGTAAGTGAAAATGAAGCTTTGCTTGTGATATAACAATTCAAAGTAATCGATTAAGCTCAAACGAATCAATTAATTGTTAAGAAATGTAATATAAATCATGGTTTAAATGGATAAATAGTAAATGAAAATATATCAAAATATACAGCCGCTGCAAT
Organism: Phaonia tiefii; assembly: GCA_963931995.1. Taxonomy (NCBI): domain Eukaryota; kingdom Metazoa; phylum Arthropoda; class Insecta; order Diptera; family Muscidae; genus Phaonia; species Phaonia tiefii. Next base: position 300,070,054 of record OZ008368.1, read on the forward strand.
TCTAAAATCACATAAGGTGTCAGGGGACACCCGGTTGGAACGAAGTTCCTTCCGCTATATATTAAGTACTAGTTAGTTCCAACACGCGGAAGGCGCCCGTTGAAAAATACGATAATTTATATGCATCTTTAACAAAAGGTAATTTTGTAAAATGGTAAACTTTTTTTAAGAAAATTTTCTTTTTATAGAATATATTTTTTAAAAAAAAAAGTATACTTTTAAGTGCTGTTTGTAAGTATATATATTATATTTATCCGAAAATGTCGTTTTTTTTAAGAGAGGTACTTCGTTTATCCTTTTAAGAAAGGTACTATTCTATTTTTTTGAGAAAGGTACAATTTTTAAGTAGAAAAATCCATAAGATGAAGTACTTTTTTAAGAACAGGTACTTTTTAAAGAAATGGCTCTTATTAGGAAAAGGCTATTTTTTAAGAAAATATACTTATTTTTAGAAAGGCTACTTATCTCAAGAAAAGAAAATGTATAATTTTATTTTTAAGAAAGGTACTTTTAAGAGATGGAATTTTTATAAGAAAATTTTTTGAAGAAAATGATTTTTGTTTAAAAATGGAATTTTTTTAGAATGGTCTTTTTTTCAAGAATATGTAAATTTTTTAAAGTATGTACTTATCGCAAGTAGGTACTTTCACAAAAAATGTAAACTTTCAAGAAAAGGTAGTTTTTTAAGAAACGCCAATTTGTTGCAAGAAAATGTACTTTTTTAAGAAAGGAGGTATTATTAAGAGAAAATTTTTTTTTTTTAAGAAAAGGCAATTTGTTGTAAGAAACTTCTTTCACTTTGGCTTTTCTAAATATAATTTTTATTGGGGTCAAAACTACAATATATACTAAATAGCAAACTTCCCATTATACAAGAAAATTCCTAACATATGTTAGGCTAGACACAAACCAAAGCAAAAGTACCCAATATAGTTGATAATACTGGGCTGTAGAATACTAGTGTTAAAAAAAATATTTAAATTTTTTTTTCATTTACGCCCCATCGCGCAACGTGCGTTAAGAAACTTCGTTCCAATAATTTTTGGAATTGTTTTAATAGCACTGTGTGTAATTTTTTAAGTCATGGAAATATAACCATATACGGACACCACTACGTAATAACAGACCAAAAAAAAGACACGTGTCTCCCAGTTTTGCCCAAAGTTATGCACTTTTTTTTCATGAGCCCCAAAGATTTGTGGACTCCGTGTAATTTTGGCAAAAAAGTGATCATTTTGTCAGGCTCATATCTTGCAAACCGTTCGGAATTTTGATATACTTTCTGAGGGAAAGTTGTAGCTCTTGTCATAGAGAATGTCAAAGAGAAATTGTGAACATATAAAATCAAAAAAATCATCTTCAAGGTCAAAAACTTTAAAAAATTTGATTTTTTTTACCTTTTTCCCCTGTTCAGGTTCATAGCTAGCAAACCGTTCAAAATTCAAGGAAACAATCAACTACAAAAATGTACCTAAGATCTCAATGAACTATTTTCTAGAACAAGTGAACTTCCTAGGAATGATTCTTTTTTGGTCTTTTATAACGTAGTGGTGACCATATATGGTTATATTTATTCGTGGTGTACTGTGTAACTTAAACCCAAATTCTCTTCTTGTTGGGATTACCCCCACGTTGGAGTTGTCTTATTTTAGAAATAAACATATGGAATTATTTTGAAATTTTCACAATTTAATAAAATCAATTTTTTTAAAACTTTGTACTAATGCTGCATTTGACTGCAAAAACATTAAAGAAGATAACAAAAGCAAAGTAAGGATAAACAAGTAAAAGTGTTAAATTCGGCTGTGCCAAATCTTTGATACCCTCCACCTTAGTGTTAACCAGCAAAATATTAAATTTTAAAAAGGACCTGTTTTAAGAAAATTTACTTTTTTAAACAAAATAAAAATAAGATTAAAAATAAAAAAAACATTTTTTGAAGAACTGTTAAAAAAAACAAGCTGGGACGAGAGTTGAACCAACAACCCTCAGACTCCAACGCGCAACCCTTTTACCATCAGGCCACAGCGACCTTAGATGAAGTGACAAAATTCATATAAATGTATGAACACATGAAAGTACATCTAAACATTCTAAAGTACTTACCTATTATAAAGAACAACAAAGATTTTCAACCTTTTTTAAGAAAATGTACTTTTTTAAAAAAAATAAAAATAAGCTTAAAAACAAAAAGCATTTTTTGAAGAACTGTTAAAAAAAGCAAGCTGGGACGAGAATTGAGGCAACAACCCTGAGACTCCAACGCGCAACCCTTTACCCATCAGGCCACATCGATCTTAGATGAAGTGTGACAAAATTCATATAAATGTAAGTACATCTAAACATTCTAAAGTACTTACCTATTATAAAGTACAACAACGATTTTCAACATGGAAATTCACCACACGGCAAAAGGAGTAGTTTAGTATAAAACTAAAAAAATTAATGTGAAAATTTTATGAGTTTTTTTACGTTTCCAATCATAAAATTTTTTCCAATGGACCAATTTCGCTGATTTTCAATACCAAACTGCTCAGGAATACGTGGAACATTCTGGCCAAAAACCAAACCGCGTTATCGCCGATTGAAGTCGTGAGAATGTTTTCAACAGACGGACATGGCTATATCGACTCCGGTTGTTATAAGGATCAAGAATATATTTACTTTATGGGGTCGCAAAGCCTTATTTCTTTCTATATGTTACAATCAGAATGACAAACTGATATATACCCTCTATCACTTACAGTGGAGGGTATAATTAAAAAAACGTATGAAAGACTTTGCGTTTTTTGCACAGTTTACTTGAAAATGACCAACGAAGTTGGTCGAAATAGTGCATTTAACTAATAAAATCGTGACGAAAAGACAATCCAATACATTGTTTTCTTTTTCACATATGACCTCAAGCCGAAACAAATCTGAACACAAAAATTTACATTTTAGTTATTTTTTCTTGGAAATTTCTCAATTTTAAATTGAGATCTAAATAAATTGTTGATTTTTTTCTTATTAGCTTAAAGAGAAATTATAGTTTTGTTGGAATTTGCTCAAAATGAAAATGAATATTTTGAAAAAAATTTCGAATATGTATGTAACTTTAATACGTATAGAAATGCTCAATTTAAATTTCTAATATATTGTTTCGGAATTTCTCATTTAAATTTAAAGTTCAATTTTATTGTTTGGGAATTTCTTAAATTAAATTTAGATTTAATTGCGGACTTATTATGTGTGTTTTGAACTAATGATATTATGTCTTGGGACCAAATAAAATGAATCATCAGTACTTGTCCTCTGAACTGTCCTCTCAAGCTCTGACGAGCAGTGCGAGTCTTAATGCAAGAATTATTAATAAACCATTTTTAAATGAGTTTGAACATCGAACTTTATTGTTCAAATGTTAGATGAAGATGACTGATGTATTTTTAGAAGGATATGAGCTTAGGTGCTAACAAGTGCAATTAAATTAGATGACTAGAAAACATGGAATTGGAGTACACAAAACAAAATGGTGTAAGTGAAAATGAAGCTTTGCTTGTGATATAACAATTCAAAGTAATCGATTAAGCTCAAACGAATCAATTAATTGTTAAGAAATGTAATATAAATCATGGTTTAAATGGATAAATAGTAAATGAAAATATATCAAAATATACAGCCGCTGCAATTCTAAAATCACATAAGGTGTCAGGGGACACCCGGTTGGAACGAAGTTCCTTCCGCTATATATTAAGTACTAGTTAGTTCCAACACGCGGAAGGCGCCCGTTGAAAAATACGATAATTTATATGCATCTTTAACAAAAGGTAATTTTGTAAAATGGTAAACTTTTTTTAAGAAAATTTTCTTTTTATAGAATATATTTTTTAAAAAAAAAAGTATACTTTTAAGTGCTGTTTGTAAGTATATATATTATATTTATCCGAAAATGTCGTTTTTTTTAAGAGAGGTACTTCGTTTATCCTTTTAAGAAAGGTACTATTCTATTTTTTTGAGAAAGGTACAATTTTTAAGTAGAAAAATCCATAAGATGAAGTACTTTTTTAAGAACAGGTACTTTTTAAAGAAATGGCTCTTATTAGGAAAAGGCTATTTTTTAAGAAAATATACTTATTTTTAGAAAGGCTACTTATCTCAAGAAAAGAAAATGTATAATTTTATTTTTAAGAAAGGTACTTTTAAGAGATGGAATTTTTATAAGAAAATTTTTTGAAGAAAATGATTTTTGTTTAAAAATGGAATTTTTTTAGAATGGTCTTTTTTTCAAGAATATGTAAATTTTTTAAAGTATGTACTTATCGCAAGTAGGTACTTTCACAAAAAATGTAAACTTTCAAGAAAAGGTAGTTTTTTAAGAAACGCCAATTTGTTGCAAGAAAATGTACTTTTTTAAGAAAGGAGGTATTATTAAGAGAAAATTTTTTTTTTTTAAGAAAAGGCAATTTGTTGTAAGAAACTTCTTTCACTTTGGCTTTTCTAAATATAATTTTTATTGGGGTCAAAACTACAATATATACTAAATAGCAAACTTCCCATTATACAAGAAAATTCCTAACATATGTTAGGCTAGACACAAACCAAAGCAAAAGTACCCAATATAGTTGATAATACTGGGCTGTAGAATACTAGTGTTAAAAAAAATATTTAAATTTTTTTTTCATTTACGCCCCATCGCGCAACGTGCGTTAAGAAACTTCGTTCCAATAATTTTTGGAATTGTTTTAATAGCACTGTGTGTAATTTTTTAAGTCATGGAAATATAACCATATACGGACACCACTACGTAATAACAGACCAAAAAAAAGACACGTGTCTCCCAGTTTTGCCCAAAGTTATGCACTTTTTTTTCATGAGCCCCAAAGATTTGTGGACTCCGTGTAATTTTGGCAAAAAAGTGATCATTTTGTCAGGCTCATATCTTGCAAACCGTTCGGAATTTTGATATACTTTCTGAGGGAAAGTTGTAGCTCTTGTCATAGAGAATGTCAAAGAGAAATTGTGAACATATAAAATCAAAAAAATCATCTTCAAGGTCAAAAACTTTAAAAAATTTGATTTTTTTTACCTTTTTCCCCTGTTCAGGTTCATAGCTAGCAAACCGTTCAAAATTCAAGGAAACAATCAACTACAAAAATGTACCTAAGATCTCAATGAACTATTTTCTAGAACAAGTGAACTTCCTAGGAATGATTCTTTTTTGGTCTTTTATAACGTAGTGGTGACCATATATGGTTATATTTATTCGTGGTGTACTGTGTAACTTAAACCCAAATTCTCTTCTTGTTGGGATTACCCCCACGTTGGAGTTGTCTTATTTTAGAAATAAACATATGGAATTATTTTGAAATTTTCACAATTTAATAAAATCAATTTTTTTAAAACTTTGTACTAATGCTGCATTTGACTGCAAAAACATTAAAGAAGATAACAAAAGCAAAGTAAGGATAAACAAGTAAAAGTGTTAAATTCGGCTGTGCCAAATCTTTGATACCCTCCACCTTAGTGTTAACCAGCAAAATATTAAATTTTAAAAAGGACCTGTTTTAAGAAAATTTACTTTTTTAAACAAAATAAAAATAAGATTAAAAATAAAAAAAACATTTTTTGAAGAACTGTTAAAAAAAACAAGCTGGGACGAGAGTTGAACCAACAACCCTCAGACTCCAACGCGCAACCCTTTTACCATCAGGCCACAGCGACCTTAGATGAAGTGACAAAATTCATATAAATGTATGAACACATGAAAGTACATCTAAACATTCTAAAGTACTTACCTATTATAAAGAACAACAAAGATTTTCAACCTTTTTTAAGAAAATGTACTTTTTTAAAAAAAATAAAAATAAGCTTAAAAACAAAAAGCATTTTTTGAAGAACTGTTAAAAAAAGCAAGCTGGGACGAGAATTGAGGCAACAACCCTGAGACTCCAACGCGCAACCCTTTACCCATCAGGCCACATCGATCTTAGATGAAGTGTGACAAAATTCATATAAATGTAAGTACATCTAAACATTCTAAAGTACTTACCTATTATAAAGTACAACAACGATTTTCAACATGGAAATTCACCACACGGCAAAAGGAGTAGTTTAGTATAAAACTAAAAAAATTAATGTGAAAATTTTATGAGTTTTTTTACGTTTCCAATCATAAAATTTTTTCCAATGGACCAATTTCGCTGATTTTCAATACCAAACTGCTCAGGAATACGTGGAACATTCTGGCCAAAAAGCAAACTGCGTTATCGCCGATTGAAGTCGTGAGAATGTTTTCAACAGACGGACAGACGGACATGGCTATATCGACTCCGGTTGTTATAAGGATCAAGAATATATTTACTTTATGGGGTCGCAAAGCCTTATTTCTATATGTTACAATCAGAATGACAAACTGATATATACCCTCTATCACTTACAGTGGAGGGTATAAAAACAACTAACAGGTTGCAGCAACAGTAATGCGTTGAAAAGCCATTGCTTCGCTTGACTGCGTAAGCAGAATCCAGTTGCTCAGTTAGCTTAAGCATATGATTTCGATTCTCTTTTTCGCATTTACTGTTTGCTTTTGCTAACAAAACGTTAAGTATGTATCAAAATAGTGGTGTTGCTCTTCTGATGACAGCAATTTAAACACTGGTGGCTTTATTCATACCTCGCAAACCCGGTAGACTTCGTCTTGAATTTTAGTAGGGGAAAACCAAAAGAAAATAGCCTATAGCACTCAGTGATAACGTAGCATTATACTGGTGAAATAATTTTTAAAATCGGATGATGAGAGATGAGATTACCCCCTACATACACACTAACAAACTCACAAACATTTTCTCTTTATATGTAATATTAATATAGAAAACTATTTTTGTATGATAAATCATCTCTCAAACCTCTCGTAACTTTTTATGAATAAGGCCGTGGGTTTTTACATTCGTTTATTTTTGATTTTTTGAAATGAAAAAGGATTCCAATTTATTTTCAAATTAAAATTGTAATTTCTAAATTGAGATTTTCAATGCCATTTGGAAAATACTCAACATGAAGTAAAAATCTTTATTTGCTTTGGACTTTTTTTCATTTTGAAATAATCTCTCCTGTATAGATATATATTTACGGCTTCATTCATAATAATCGTGAGAGATTTGAGACACGTTTTTTGTATGATAAATCGCCTCTTAAACGTCTCATAAATTTTTATGAATAAGGCCGTTAACATATCGTATACCCAACTTCTAGCCTTTTTAGTCCAGTAGAGTCCCTTCATCACTTTTGACCACTATTACAAAACGCCTGTCTGTCCCCTTTACTACGTATTAATTTATTTGAAAATATTCTCGTACTGCTGTCGCGCCATTCAAGTCGCCAGATTTATGTGTTACTGTTGTGAAAGAATTTGTTTGTGTCTCTTATTTTCCGTACAATTATTGTTCACGCTATTTTAGAATTTTATTACAATTTTTAAATTACAAAATTGCATTTGAAAACATTTCCATGTTAACTTAGAGGAAAAAAGAGTAATAACAAATATAAAAATTCTTACTTGCCAGTGAATGGAAGGGACGAGAAGAGAGCAACACGACATAATGCCTCCAATTAAAGTCATTTATGCGCTAGACACTTGGCGAAAGGACGAAATTAAGCTAACATATCCAGTTCATGAACAATCATGAATACATGGAAATATTCAAATTACAAAAAAAAGCAAAGGGTGATGATAGTGTGTTTTTGGAGTGATGGAAATGTTTACATAGTAACATAATAGGTAATGGAAGGGATTAAATACAAGTTTGAGACACATTAAGCAAATTCGCTAGTACTATTGGCAACGAGATACTTTAATCCGAGGCTCTAATTGGAAGATTTGAAAGAAAATTTAATAATGCGATTATTTGAGTCGACCAAAAACCATCGCGGTGTGAATTTCGGTCAATCTAAGCTAATGGCATAAGAAGTAATATCGGCTAATTTCTAGTCGCGTCCAGGACAGGCAGTGTAAGCAGTGGCACAAAAATAAAAGAAATAGAAGGCTCCAATCTCTGTTGATATATGTCCTGCATATGTTTATTCTACGTACAGAAAATTGTGCGAAACTTAGGCGTCAGGCCAGAAGGTTTGGACAATAACTCCCGTAAAACACTACCGCTCTACCTAGAAGTTGGAAATAACCTATATTACGTCCAGCACTACACGCTGAAAAAACCCCGTCTCTGTAACATATTCTCCCAAACATATTGTGCAGGAACCATGCGTATGTCTGGAACACATTCCAAACATTCATATGTTTGCAAGGCCTAAACTCGCTTATTCCAAACATTCATATATTTGCAAGTCCATATGTTTGCAAGTCCTAATCTCACTTATATTTAAATACAAACATTAACATGTTAACTTTAAAGATGGATACTTCTATGTGCAGCCATTCGTGTGTTCGCTCCCAAACGAACGATTGCCGACTTAATGCATGAAACTAAAATGCAACAGACAGTCTATATAAACACTCAATTCAATTGATTACACACTCAGGAATATTTTTGAATCAGTGACTGAAAGAATAATGCAAAAATACCGTACCCTGTAACAACATTAACTAGGGTTGAGAAAAACCTTCCTTTGTCCGCCTTTCAGTATTTGGCTGACGACAGATCTTAGCGAAAAAGAGAAGTAAACTGTGCACCAAACACGCAAACATGTAATATTGAATAGCAAACACAAGAATACCATATTTACGACAAGCTCCAATCATCTGTACTTTCAAATATACATACTTTTACGTGGAACCATATTCGTGTTTCATCCCAAACACCCATATACTTACTACGAGACGTTCGTGTGGTTCCTCCCAAAACGAACGATTGACAACAGAATGCATGATACTAAAACACAACAGATAAGTCAACAATTAATTTACACACGCATTCTGGAATATTTATGAATCACTGGCTAAAAGAATAATCCACAAATACTGTGAAAATCCATTAATTTATGCTTAAAACAATTTATACAAATAATATAATATTTTGCTTAGGCGGAGCATTGCGTCATAAAACACTAAGTAAGCAATGATGTATTTGTATCACAAACAAAACTGTATTTGAATCACAAGTACATACATATATTACAACACGTTAATCATCGTGTGTCAAACGTGTAGTATTGAATAGCAAACACAATGTGTTTGGGCACAAGTATACTATATTTTGGACAAGCTCCAAACACACGTTATATTTGTATCCAAACAAAAAAGAAAGACAAATTCTACAGCGTGTACTGAATGAAGTGTCTCTGAAACATAATAAGGAAGCAGTGAAATTCATAATAATAAATATGAATCCGCTGGTGCGGATGGCCTCATGAAGGTATAGGGGAGAGCTTCTCACAATCACTGAGCTCTGCGTTTTCCAGTTTTCACTCACTGATTGGGACCTACATTTTTACACCGGTTCCAAACGATTTTTTAGGAAGCTATTTCATGGCTTATTACTCGATAGTGTCGCCATCACTAAGCGATGTGGCCGTCGTCGAATGAAGAGTGAGGTGGTCAGAGCCGGGATCGATCCCACGTTCTCTCGCACAACAGCTTCGCACACTAACCGTTGCAACACCGACGGCACAATTTATTACAATTTCATCACAATTTGTTAAATAATTTTAGCAATGTTACTATCTTAGACAAGAAAAAATATGTTTCTGCTATCAATAAATCACTTCTTAGAAGCAATGAACCTTCTGGCGACAGTTTCTAGAGCTTCATGTATGAATTTTGTTCAAAAATCAATCAGCCCATTGGCTAGTGCTTCCCATCACTTTTGGTGCTTCGAATACTAAGTACCATTTTTGCTGGGTGTGTGCAGAACAATATTTCGTCAAATGCACCACTATAATTTAAAATGAATGACACAGGGTGACAAAATGAAGATTTTTTTCTGCGGTTCAACTTTTTGGAGTCAATTTAGATGTATGACATAGTGATGCTCTTATCCTATAATTCACTTTTTTGAATTGACTCTGGTTCTCGAGATAAACCGCTATTTTAAAAATGAAGGAGGTTTCACCACACATTTTAGCATAACTCAAGGACAGTTTGTCCGATTTGGTTAAGTACAAAATTTGAAAATCCGCAGCTAAATTACATTGAAGTTACGCCTACAATGTGTTTTTGGTAACTCCCATAACAAATTTGTGCGGACGTTGGGTCAGTCAGTAAACGTTATAGCTCCTGGGAAATTCGAAAACTCTACTACAATTCGAAACTGGGTAATATTGTTTCAAACACCACTGTATAACATAAAATGGAAAAGCTTTTAACATGCCTGTTTTGGTTCCTCTTGTATAAATATTAAGCGTATAATAGGCTGATCATCAAATAACTGATCATCAGCACAATAAAAAAGTTGTATCAATAGTTCTACATTAAACTGATGTAAAAGGTCATTGACGCAGTGAAAATTTTCCTTAAGTTAACGATCTTTTTTTGAAATTTTTCCATCATCATTTAATTGAAGAATTTTTTTTACATCATTTTAATGAATTTTAATAAACTGTAAACTGTAACCGCGATGATAATGGTTTTTTAAAATTTTCTCTGAAATTGGGGGTTTTGCGCCATCTATATTTACAATGTCGCATGTCGCATTGCAACTGATGGAAAAGACGCTGCACGTATGGCAACGAAACAGACAGTTACAACGCGTGCTGCGAGTGAGCGGTACAAGAGGCTGAGAAAGGAGGAAAACCAATTATTTAGGCGAAAAAAATGGCAGTGGGAGCAGAGAGAGAGTGAAAGAACCGAAATGTGCAGGATGAATGGTGAATCGCGAAGGTTTTTCCAGAGGGTAAGAAGATCGACCAACGGGCCTAATACTAGGCTGCCCTCTTGCAAGGACGAGTATGGAAATGACTGAGAAGCAGTGTGTGCTCAAAATGTGGAGAGACCACTTTTCAGCACTACTCCACTCAGATTCTTCCACTGAGGATCAGGAGGTAATGATAGTGGAAGATAGTATAGATTGTATCCCCCCCCCCCCCCAACCAAGGCAAGATTAGAACGGCGATCTCCCGCCTGAAGAATAATAAAGCCGCTGGTGCGGATGGCCTACACGCTGAACTTTTTAAGGCAGGTGGCGAAAGACTGATAGCCCACATGCATCAACTGATATGCGGTATATGGCTGGGGAAATCTATACCCGACGACTGGAGTCTCAGTGTATTATGTCCTGTATTCAAAAAGAGTGATCCGTGTGTCTGTTCCAACTAACGCGGTGTCAGTCTTTTATCCATCGCGTATAAGGTCTTGTCGAGCGTATTATGTGAAAGACTAAAGCCAATTATTGAAAACCTGGTTGGACCTTATCAGTGTGGTTTTAGACCAGGCAAGTCCACAACTGACCAAATATTCACGCTACGCCAAATCCTGGAAAAGACCCACGAAAAGCAAATCGATACATACCACCTTTTTGTCGATTACAACGCTGCTTTCGATAGCCCCATACGGGGAAAACTGTACGAAGCTATGTCTGAACTTGGTATTCCGGCGAAACTGATCCGCCTCTGTAGAATGACGCTGACCAACACCAAATCAGCAGTGAAAGTGGTTAAAGACCTCACTGAACCATTCTGTACCAAGCGAGCACTTAGACAAGGCGACACACTTTCGTGTAATCTCTTCAACATCTTAATGGAGATAATAATGAGAAACGCTGCAGTAAATACGAACAAGACCATTAACACGAAAAGCCATATGTTGCTGGCGTATGCTGACGACATAGACATAATTGGGCGAAATTTGCGAGAGGTTACTGCAGTATTTTCAAGAATCGAAAAGGAATCAGCGAAGGTGGGTCTTGCTGTTAATGAGGGCAAGACAAAATTGATGGTGTCAACGACTAGAGAAACCTCTCGACTTGGTCCGCACTTGAACGTTGACAGCCGATTTAATTTTGAAGTGGTAGATGCATTTGTCTACCTTGAATCCGCCGTGAACAGGGACAACAACGTCAGCCTGGAGATAGATAGGAGAATTGTGCTTGCAAATAGATGTTATTTAGGGCTCAGCAAGCAGTTTAGGAACAAAGCCCTTTCTCGACGGATAAAAGTCCAGTTATATCAGACTCTCATTTTACCTGTCTTGACATATGGCTCCGAAACTTGGGTCATATCGCAAGCGGATGAAAAACACCTGGGAGTTTTCTAGAGAAAAATTCTCCGTAAAATATATGGGCCTGTCAGGGAAAACGGCTATATAATCTCTATTCTTACGTGGACATAGCTAGACGAATCAAAGTGTGCCAAATGCGTTGGCTAGGCCATGTTATCAGAAGTAATGAAGATGAGCCAGCGCGAAAGATTTTTGATAACGTACCCGATGGAAGCAGGAAAAGAGGACGACCAAGACTCCGCTGGAAAGACCAGGCAGAAGAATCCCTCCGTATCCTTGGTGTTGCCAACTGGCGAGAAAAGGCGAAGGATAGAGCCAGTTGGAAGAATATGTTGAAATTCGTTTGTTTAATTAATATGTGTAAGACGTCTGACCTCATGAGGTTGTAATATAGTCAATAAAAGTAAAGTAAATATTTACAATGTCTCGCTGACGCACTTTATTCGTTGTTGTATGGAGCTTATCCAATCAGCCGCTGCCAATGTCTGGGAAAGAGAGTAGGCGGTGGCACACAGTGGTTCGGAATCGATATCCATCAGCCAAAATGCAATATCTTTTGATCTAGCAAACATATTAATCAGGGATTATTTGCAGGAATCAGGGATTATTTGCTGATAACACTGTGCAACACTGGGTCTCGGGCCTCAACCAAACCAAAAAATTGTGAAAGTACTTGGGCGTGGTACCACAACACCCCGCTCGGGTTTGCCCCTATACGTAACAATTTTAACAATTATTTTTTACAGCCCGAAGAAAATTTTGGAGGTGGGTCAGGGTCCTATTTCAGATTTTACTTGAATTGAATTTTATCGAAATTTTATCGAAAGCCTTAAGTTGTACAACGTTGGAAAACATTATTACATTCCTGTGTTAATAGCATAGAAATTATTAGCGACGATTTTAAAAAAAATTTAATTTATGAATTGGTACAATCATTGTGGAACCCAAAATGCCATTTGTGTTCATTAGTGTATTTTACAATATTATTAAGTATATTAAGCACTACAACTTCGTAGAAGATATAAATTTGTAATTTGTTTAATATTGAATAAATATGTGTGAAAATGTAAAGCATATGATTAAACGCAGCATTTCTACACCAATTATGAAGCTCTAAATATAATTTATGTTGATTAGTGTATTTAGAAAACTTGTCTAGATATTGATAAGCTACAATACTTTTGAAGACAGCTACCGCAATTTATGTGAAATTTTTCACGAGGTTTCGTGAAATAATCGATTAACAGTGTTCTTTTCCTGAGAAATATATTTGACGGAATTGTGAAATGGGAAAATAGCTACAATATTGTCTAATGTTGTAATGCAATATTTGAAGCTGTTTAGGATTTATTGAAGTAAAATCTGAAATAGGGCCCTGACCCACCTCCAAAATTTCCTTCGGCCTGTAAAAAAAATTGTTACGTATAGTGGCAAAACCGAGACGTGTTTTGTGAACCCACGTCCAAGTGCTTTCACAATTTTTTGGTTTGGTTGAGGCCCGAAACAAATTCCTTTCATTTGCGTCACAGTGTTATAAGACTAAAAATCGGATAATTGGGTGAATTTTCGAAAATAATTCAAAGTTTACTACCTTTCTTATTTACGAAATTGAAGAAAACAAAAAGATCTGATTTTTTTCCCTACATTTTTTTAAATCATTTTTTGACGCAATTGTTGCGTTGAAAAATTTGTAATTCTCGTTTTTCGAATATTGAAAATAAATAAAAAATTATTTGTTTTTTCGAATTTATTGAACTGTATCTCATATAGTTTTGAAGATATTGCACTCAAATTTTCTTCAATCAAAATGGTAGTTTATTGACTTTAACACTTTCTTTATAGCTAATACAGTTTGGTTGTACTAAATATTTCAAAAACTCTCAATAATGCAATTCACCCGGTGGATTTTGTAAGGGATGTTTGGGACATTACCCTGGCAAATGATGTATAAAATTGGTATATTTGAATCAGAAGTTTAGCACCTTTTTAGCTGCGTACATACTTTTTGAAAAATTACGAAACAAAACTAGTTATTGGCGGTTTGGGACTAACAATTGTGGCATTTTTCCTTTAATAAACTCTACCTTCTGAGGGTGCAATTTCGTGCAGACAAAAGTCACCCTAAGAAATTGAGGAACACACCAACCTTTCCAACTGTGTATTATACTTAATGAAGGCTTCTGATCCACGAAATTTATCTTGATCCAAAGCAAAATTTTTTTTCAAAAACGTTACCAAAACCAAGAAGAACCAATTATATTAAGTCCAAACGAAACTTAGTCGTTGTGTTAAAGCCAAGGGACTACTTTTTCCATTGAAGGACATTTGAGTGCAATGTCTCCAAAACAGTCTGAAATACAGTTAAATAAAGTCGAAAAAATAAATAAAATTAAACGATTTCCGAAAAAAAACAAATATCTGTAATTCGAAAAAAATTGAAAACAATTTCGTGTAAATCTAGTCACAGATCTTCATCAGTGGCTGTTTGGAATGATGCCTTTGAAAATTTCAGCAAACTAAATGCAAACGAAAACTCATTTCAATGGAGAATTTTCAGCTATACAAGTGTTCGAAAAATATCGCAAGCAAAACAGCAATAAAAACATTTCTAGTGGGAGCCGATGATTCTCTGGAGATGGAACGAAGTTTTTGCAAACGTTTTCTTGCGTGTTTTGCTGGCGAGATTTTTCGAACACTTGCATAGGTGGAAATTCTCAATTGAAATGAATTATCGTTTGCATTTAGTTTGGTGAATTTTTCAAAAGCATTATTCCAAACAGCCGCTGATCTGAAATAGCTATATGATTTACTAGGAATCACAGGGATGCATTGCCCAATACCTCTTAGTAGAAAATAATATCTATATTAATCGAGACATAGAATTGTCTTGAGCTTGAATAATGAGATAAAAATGTAAAGCAGTCAACTTTGGAACGTTTTTTAAAATATACCCGCTTATCCTACATTTAATTTTAATATCTCCAAATAATCCTTGAGTCTTAGCTTATAATCGATTTCGCAGAACTTCAAAATGTTTATTAGGTCAAAAGATAATGAATTTTGGCCTATGCAAAACGATTCTGAACCACTGTGCGGCGGCAGGCCGATCGGATTTCCATTGCTGCCATCGGTGGTATAACGGTTAGTGTGCGCGGCTCTTGTACATGACAACGTGCCTTCGATCCCTATACACTATCTAGTATTTAGGCACGGTAAAGCTTCTCAACATACCGTTCGAAATCGGTGTAAAACAGTAGGTCTCAATCAGTGAGTATAAAACTACAAATCGCACAGCTCACTAGTTATAAGAAGCTCTCCCCAATCCCTTCACGGGATGTCATGAGAAACCATTTTTTTCCTTTCTGGTTGCGTCGTTCATTGCGGCCGTAGTGTATCTATGCATTAGAACAGCTAATTTATTATTTTTCATTACCGACCTTGTCAAATTCTTATGTATTTTATTTTTGAAATTTCCTGTGATTATTAAACGAAATGTTAATAAATAAATGTTAAACGAAATGTTAATGCACTCAATAATATCGGTGAACAGCTCTAAAATTTGTTCTCAACTCTGTCACACTATTGAAGTAAAAAGGGTGGAGCGCAGAAGAGACACCCTGAACTTTGAGTTATCGTAATTAATGCGTTGGATTGAACAAATGTTAGAATATAATTATTGCACCACCGTTTTAATTCAACGCATAATTTAATTCAAGAATAATATCTATGAATTTAACAAATCATCAAGTTGATGACAAGTTTTCATGCAAATAATTTTTGTTTTAAATATTGCAAATTACGTTTCTTAACATTGACCAAATAATTTCATAATTATGAGCAAACAAATTCATTTCTCCAATGTACAATTTCAATCAACTCGTAGCATAAAATGCAGTAAATTTGCAACGACTTTGCATCAAACTGATGCTTCATTTACATTAAATTGATGGTAAGGTAGGGAGAACAATTGATGTAAGGTTTGACATTAATCCAAAAAATGTGTCATATCGGTTGGAAGTTGATGAATTGTTACATCCGTACAATGAACAAATACAAATTCATCAGATCCGTATTTCGCATTTAGGCATTTAGTCTATTGCGGCCAGGTTAGTTCTCTAATCTTTGCCGTTTACATCACCCATTTAGAGATTAAGTTATTTCAGGTGACAACTCTGTGTTTAGATCAATTTAGTTTAGGTGACAACTATGCGCTTAGATCAATTTAGAGCAGCTTTGGTTTCGCCAGTTTTTTACAACTTTGGGATACGGGTCGGTCAAATCGGGTAACATTTTAAACCATGAGCGCCAATTATATTGAAGGCAATGTAAACTTCAAAAAACTTTTGGTGGCGGCAACGCGCCGAAAAATTGTTGTTAGTAAGTTGATTTTGTGTGTATACAAAAATGATGTACAAGCAGAGAAGAAAACACCAACGCAATTTTACAACCCTTGTAGAAGAGAACCAAAAAAAGTCGACGCGATTCACTCGAACGCATTTCTTTCCCTCATCATAACTTGACTATTTCATACTTTTTCCATACTTTAGGTAGTTTTATTTAAATATGGTTGGAATTTCTATAGTTAGATACAATAACATCATCACAAAACTGCTCGTGTATTGAAATAATTAACGAAGAGACTAAGAGAGAGAGCAGAGAAACGACGCGCTTCACACGTTTTCTTTGTTGGCATTCCACTCCATGAGTAAATTCTCTTCTCTCAAAGACGATCTAGAATTAGACGACCAGAGGATGTGCACAATTTGGCAACCCTGGTAAAAGAGAAGCAAAAACTGACAGAAATTCACTCAAAGGCATTTCTCTCACGCGTCATATCTTGATTATTTTATACTTTTTGCATAGTTTATGTAGTTTTACTTCAACATAATTGGAATTTGTATAGTTATATACAATAAAACTATCAAAAAGCTGCTCGTGTATTGAAATATTCACTGAAGGGAGTAAGAGAGAGAGAACAGAGAAAGAGAATGACTAGGGTTTCACTCGTTGTGTTTGTTGGCATTTGAGTGGAGAGAAATTTTGAATGTCTACTTGTACATCGTTTTTGCTTCTCTCAAAGACGATTTAGAATTAGACGACCAGAAGATGTGCGCAACTTGGCAACCCTGGTAAAAGAGAACCAAAAAGTGCTAGGAGTTCACTCAAACGCATTTCTCTCTGGCGTCATATCTTGCTTATTTCATACTTTTTCCATAGTTTATGTAATTTTACTTCAACATAGTTGGAATTTGTATAGTTATGTACAATAAAACTATCAAAAAACTGCCCGTGTTTTGAAATATTCAATTAAGAGAGTAAGAGAGCGAGTAGAGAAGTACTAGGGTTTCACTCGATTTGTTTGTTCTCATTTGAGTGAAGAGAAATTTTGACTGTCTACGTGTACATCGTTTTTGCTTCTCTATACCATAGGTGATTTATTGAATATGTTTTTATGGTTGCATTTTTTTGGTAGTGTTGCAGTGTTGTATCAAATTGTACACCAGTTTAAAATGGGGTTAAAAATTAAAGTTCAGTTTTTACAGATTAAAATTGTATGAGTAATATTCTGCGTTAGCGTGGCTTAACGGAGTCAATCTCCGAAACGCGCTAAACTTGGGCGGTGTAAATGCCGTATTATTAATTTTGGCATTCACAATATTTAACCCAACGCTGTTCCGCTTTGGAATAGGGAAGAATTTTCCACCCACATTCGAGCACATTGGTCGACAACAGAAATTTATTTTAAAAAAATTTCTGAAACTTCTCAAAATTTGGCTCAGCCACTTTAAATGAAAATAGGTCTCAATGGAAGATTAAAGATTAAAATTTCTGTCCTGTCAAAAATGGTAATTAATTATCTCTATAATTTTCTGATCACGATCAAATTTGAGATAAATTTTGTAAAAATAAAAAATTATACTCTATGTTGCATTTATATTTTCTCAACACGAAATACAAATTCCGCATTTATTTTGAATGAAACTCAGATATGGATGAAACTTGATTTGTTGCCTTAGGTTGGGACGACGATTTGTCGACCCATAAATTTGCATGTGAAAGTTTAAATTATCTGCGGCGTTCATGACTTCCTATCACTCCCTTGGTCAGAAGATATGTAGCCTCAATATCCTTTACAATCCTGATAAATGTTATTCCTTCCTTCACACACATGAATGTAATCAAAATCCTTTTCCTCTCGAGTTGTAATTTGAAACAAAACACACACATACATATTCTAAATAGTAATCTGAATATGAAAAAAGTTCATAGAAAAGAACCCGAGAGAAAAACGGATAAATAATAATAATAAATAAGACATAAATAAATGGGAATCCAGGTAGGAAGGAAAAGGAGTACAAACCTGTATTCAGGCACAACAAGGCAAATAATAGAACTGCAAAAATATATCCAAGTGATGAAGGCATGATGCTCGTTACAAAATATTTCTAATTATGTTGGTTAAAAGAACAACTTTTTAATTAAAGAATTATATTAAAATTTTTTTTTTATTAATAATTTGTATCTTAAGTTTTATGCTTTTTCTTGTAAACACTTTTCTTTCGTTTGTTTTTACTTTTTAATTAAAATACTATTTTCATACACAGTTTTGTTTTTTCTAAACTTTAATTAAAGCTCGCGCCAATTTCAATTGCGATTTTTATGCAAGTGTTGGTTGGTTTTTGCGCAATTCATACACTTTTCTTTTTAAAATTATGAACGTTTGTTTTTCTTCTTCTTTCGAATTTTGCTTCACTATGAAGAATTTTCCCTCGGCACGAACGAAATCAACGCGTTGACAACTAAACCCAAACTAAAATGAAAACTACAAAAACGATGAAATGAAATCCACTGAACTCAAGTGAATGGAATGAAAACGAATTGAATCGAATGCAACGAATTGAGTTGGAGCTCTGGACACACACTCGCACACAGTCACTCACTCATAGATACGTGTGTATATACTCACACACACCATTCCATTCTCGACATAACCAAACGACCATATGAATGGCAACTTACGTTCTTACTACTACGACCCAAGTACGAGTACAAGTCACGAACACAAATGCAATCTCACTCATACTCTTGCACACAGTGGATGTGGATACTCTTTCGCGTTCATTTAACCCAACAAGCAACGACGATCGTTGTTAACTCTGCGGAAAAGGGAAAATTATTATTAACAAAAAGTTTGTTTGCTGGGGGAAAAACTAAAAGTTTTCCTTACTGTTTTTCTTCCCCCCTCCAAAGACGCAATTAACGTACAGTCATGCAATTGGTTGTCACATTAGTTGTAGCATTTGGCCACAGTGACATGAGGCAAATGCCAAAAGCGATTCTTTTTTGGACAAAATCGCTTTAGTTTTATCTTTGGCAAAACATCGCCGCCACAATTGTGTTAATAGCGTCCGTTGGTTGTATCCTTGGGGGAAATAATGTAGGGTTGAATTTCAACGAAGACTCGACGTCTCAAGGATTTAAAAAATCTCACTAGGGTGGAGAAGTGCAACTTCTTTTAATTGGATCTGGATTGAGTATGTAGAGTATTAAAAATTTCGAAATTTTCGAATTACCGGCTTTCAGTTTATTTGAAAAATCACTTTTTCGGAAATTCGGTTCTCGATTTCACAGAGTGGATAAAACCGGTGCAACGTTTTGCATGAAAAATAATATGTTTAAATTTCGTTGCAAATAAAAAACTAAATTAAATGAACTGAATTGAATTGAATTGAATTAAATTGAATTGAATTGAATTGAATTGAATTGAATTGAATTGAATTGAATTGAACTGAATTGAATTGAATTGAATTGAATTTTTTTTTTTTATTTTTTTTTCAAGACTTTGAGCTTTATTGAACAAAAAATATTTTCTCACATTTCATCTTAATTCATATTCCCGCGAAGCCATTTCGGCTTGTCTGCAGGATAACAAATAGTTATGTAAAACAATGTTCATACTATTATGATTATTTCAGCTCAGCTGTATACATATGTATTTCATAAAAAATATTTCAATATAAAATCTAATTAATTCAATTTTTGTTTTCTTAATTTTAATTTGGAAGATTTAATTTAATTTAATTTAGGAAGTGTTTTTTAATTAATTTCTTTCTACTTATCTTATTATGTATGCTTAATAGGTTTGTTGGCATATTATTAAGAGATGTTGGTAGAGTTACGGCTAATGAATTCTTTCCATAATCATTTCGGAAGCTCGGTACTTTATATCGTCCTTGTGCCCTTCTTCTTCTGTTCTGCTGGTGATCAATGCATTCAAGCAAGTTTGGATCGTTGTAAAATTCGTTTACTATTGAGGTTTTGTATATTCCCTCAATATTCAGAAATTGAATTGAATTGAATTGAATTGAATTGAATTGAATTGAACTGAATTCAATTGAATTCAATTGAATTGAATTGAATTGAATTGAATTGAATTGAATTGAATTGAATTGAATTGAATTGAATTGAATTGAATTGAATTGAATTGTATTGAATTGAACTGAATTGAATTGAATGTAATTGAATTGAATTGAATTGAATTGAATTGAATTGAATTGAATTGAATTGAATTGAATTGAATTGAATTGAATTGAATTGAATTGAATTGAATTGAATTGAATTGAATTGAATTGAATTGAATTGAATTGAATTGAATTGAATTGAATTGAATTGAATTGAATTGAATTGAATTGAATTGAATTGAATTGAATTGAATTGAATTGAATTGAATTGAATTGAATTGAATTGAATTGAATTGAATTGAATTGAATTGAATTGAATTGAATTGAATTGAATTGAATTGAATTGAATTGAATTGAATCAGATTGAATTAAATTGAATTAAATTGAATTAAATTGAATTTAATTGAATTGAAATGAAATGACGAGAAACTAAATTAATTGAATTGAATTGAATTGAATTAATTGAATTGAATTGAATTGAATTGAATTAAATTTAATTGAATTGATTTGACTTGAATTGAATTGAGTTGAATTGAATTGAATTTAATCAAATAGAGTTAAAGTGGCCTGCATTGAATTGAAGTCAATTTGAAATAAATTGAACTGTAATGAACTAAATTCAATGGGATTGAATTGAATCGAATTAAATTGAGCTGAATTGAATCGAATCGAATCAAATCGAATCGAACTGAATCGAATTGAATTAAATTGAATTGAATGGAATTGAATTGAACTGAATGCATTGGAATTGAATCGAATTGAACTGAATTTAATCGAATTGAATTAAATTCAACTGAATTGAATTGAATTGATAGGAAGGAAATTGAATTGAATTGTATTGACTTCAATTGGATTGGGTTAAGTTGAATCAAATTGAATTGAATTTAATTGAAATAACTTGAATTGAATTGAATTCAATTGACTTAAATTGTCTTTAATTGAATTGAATTCATTTCAACTGACTTGAATTGACTTCAATTCATTTGAATTAAATTGAATTGCAATGAATTGACTTGACTTAAATTGACTTGAATTGAATTGATATGAACTGACTTCAGTTGCCTTGAATTGAACTGAATTGAATTGAATTGAATTGAATTGAATTGAATTGAATTGAATTGAATTGAATTGAATTGAATTGTATTGTATTGAATTGAATTGAATTGAATTAAATTGGATTGTATTGAATTGAATTGAGTTGAATTAAGTTGAATTGAATTAAATTGAACTGAATTGAATTTATAGGAATGGAATTGAAGTGAATTGTATTGAATTAAACTGAATCGAGTTGACTTGAATTAAGTTGAATCGAATTGAATCGAATCGAATTGAATTGAATTGAAATAATTTGAAATGAATTGAATTGAATTTAATTGAATTGAATTGACTTGAATTGATATAAAATTAATACCCCCGCGTCATGATTCTGAAGCACAGTGGAAACACATTTCCCACTCTATGAAAACTTCCGCAGAGACCGTACTTGGTTATGAAAACCGTCGTGTATGCGAACCATGGTACGATGAAAAGTGTCGTATTTCAAGTGATGAAAAGAACTTTTCAGTCAGGTACAACGCGAGCCTCGGCAGGGCGGTATAAGGAGAAGAGGAGAGAGAGGAAACGCATTGGTTTAGGGAGAAGAAAAAGATTCTGGAGAAAGCGCGTTAGTGAGCATATTCACACTTACAGAAAGAAGAGTGAGGCCAGTAAATTCTACCAAAAGTACGGCTATGGTTCAGGGCTCCCTTTTATAGAGATAAGGACGGGAATCTTGCCGCATATGCGCAGAGTATGTGGGGAATATGGAGAGAACACTCCTCTCATTTACTAGTTCCGGGAGGCTACAATATAGATGCGCATGTTGACCGCAGACAGGACGATGGCGTCGACTGCCTCCTCCTAGCCAAATCGAAGTTAGAACTGCAATTTCCTAGCTTAAGAGCAACAAACCCCCTGGTGCTTGTTGACTAGCGGGTAAATTGTTTACGGCTGGAGGATAAGAGTTGGATAGGTACATACATCAACTCATATACAAAATATGGCTAGTCCAATGCATGCCCGAGGATTTGAGTCTAAGCAAACTGTGTTCTGTTTTCAAGAAATGCGACACGAGTGTATGTACCAACTATCGTGGTATAGGGCTTTTAGCCATCGCATACTAGGTCCCCTCGAGCTTAGCATGCGCAAGACTTATGCAGTTTATTGCAGACCTGATCGGACCTTCTCAGTGTGGCTTTAGGTGGGGAAAATCGACTTTCGACCAGATATTCGCATTACGACAAATCCTGGAGAAAACTCACAGAAAGCATATCGAAACCTACCACCTTTTTGCGGCCTTCGATAGCCCGATAGGAGGGAATCTGTAGGAAGCTATGTGAAGCTTGATATGCCTGCCAAGTTAAAAAAAGAATATAATGGAAAATATCTCACCGAATCATTTAGTACAAGGCGACGCCTCTCTTCCACATATTAATAAGATCAGAAGCTGGAGTCAACACGAATAAAACTATCAGCAGCAAAATTTACATTCTGCTGTCGTATGCTGATGATTCTGACATCATTAGGTGAAATCTGCCAGAAGTTACTGCAGTATTTTCGAGAGTCGGTAAAAATAGGTTTGGCGGTAAATGGACATAGGACAAAGTTAATGGTTGCGCCAAGCGAAACTTCCACCCGAGTGGAGGAAGGAGTGACCGTTGATAACCGGTGTAATTTAGAGATATTTGACGAATCCATTTAACTCGGTTGTGGCATAAAGTAACATCAGCCTCGAAGTCAAACGGAGAATTGTTCTGGCAAACAGGTGTTATTTCGGACTAAACAAGTAATAAACACATAACACATAAACATATACCCTTTGTTTACAGAAACAGGTATCCAGATATATCAGATTCTTATGCAACCCGGCTTGCTTTATGGCTCAGAATCCTGGTTCAAATAGCACGGTGACGAAACGCCACTTGTAGTTTCCGAGAGGAAAGCCGTGAAAATATATGGTCCTATACTAGAGAAGGGCGAGTATCGACGACGTATAAACCACGAGCTTTAGAAACTGTATCCCGACATCGACGCAGTTAAATGAATCAAAATATCGCGATTACGCCAGCCAGACAATGCCACTGCAATGAATTAGAATGAACCAGCGCGAAAGACATTCGAAGACGTAGTCGAAGGGTATCGAAATGTAGGACGACCAAGCCTTCGCTGGAAACATCAGGTGTAAGAACAACGGCGAGAACTTGGTGATACCACCAGGAAGAGAGAAGCTAAAGATGCTTTCGTTTTGTATGGCCTTTAAGCCCTCTGTGTTGTTTGAAGCCTCCTACCCGAAGTAAGTAAGAAAAAAGATAACCAATCAAATTGAAAGAAGAATTGGTCAAAGTTGTCAACTGTCATTAAATTTCTAAAAAAAAATCCAATGAGTGTTCGAACTCACGGGCGATGTGTTAACACCTTTTTGCTACACGGTACCTGTTCGATTTCTATGAACACATTCGTAAATGTTACATTGGAAAATAAAAAACAGCGTTCAATCATATGATGACGTTACAGTTAAATAATATTAATACTTAAAATTATTTAAAGACCCAGTGCAAGCACATGTGCCATTATTTTCTTGCTCAATACTTTTTTTTTATTCCCACAAAAGTCAAAGAATGCAAAGCAACATACACTTGTACATACATCCAAATTAAAACACTTCAATCTCGGCTCGCCGATATCGGATCGCCTTAATTTTTGGCCTAAACTCTTCGTCGAAACCCGCACTAGCTTTTTAATCCAAAAATTAATAAAATCGGCTATGAATTTCCGGAGAAAATCGCGTGGGAAAATTATATGAAAATCGTCCAATAATCACTTTCAATACAGACTGCCAAGCAACGAACAAACAAACGATGATAAGACAAAACCGAAGATCAACAAAACACTTTTTTAATATTACTCCAAATTAATACTCCAAATTAAAACACTTAAATCTCGGCTCGCCGATATCGGATCGCCTTAATTTTTGGCCTAAACTCTTCGTCGAAACCCTCACTAGCTTTTTAATCCAAAAATTAATAAAATCGGTTATAAATTTCCGGAGAAAATCGTGTGGGAAAATTATATGAAAATCGCCCAATAATCACTTTCAATACCGACTGCCAAGCAACGAACAAACAAACGATGATTTACTCTTACAAACCTAACACTTGCGTATGTATTAAATTTATAGTTTACTGCCCTAGAGCGCGCGTATAGATGTTAACACATCAAAAAAAAAACAGAAATGCCAGCGAAAGACGAGCGAAATATTTCCGAACGTGTAGTACTAAGTTGCTCGCTCTAAATATATTGAAACATGTATGGTTCATCAAGTATTGTGCAACATGTATCGTGCAACATGTATCGTCAACATTTTAATGATCCTAAGAAGCGACCAATCAAATCAATGTTGTAAATTCTCAATCAGTTTCTCAAAAATAAGATCTTTACCGTGAAATTAGAAATCAAAACAGAAAAAAATATATTCGCTAACACTGATATGCAGCTGGTCAATGTCACAGCGAAATAATTTGATGAAATGTTTTATGTGTGAACGAAATTAGTGCCAGGCTTAAGGCTAAAATATCTTACGCTTACTTACTTACTTATCCGGTCTCGGACAACCCAGGGACCTTACAAAACGAAGATAACATATTTCGCCAACCAGTATCTTACGCTACTATTACAAAAAATTTAACAATTTTCTTAAAGTTTCTTGCCTTTTAGGACACTATTTCTCTAACTAAACTATTTCTCCTACTAAAATCTTTATTATTTTTTGCCTTTTAATTTTGTGTTATTTTCCGTAGTAGACTGTAATGTACCAAATACATATATACGAGTATAATTAATGACATTCTTCAAAGAGCTTCGAATCGAATGGATTCAAAAAATTTATCGAAAATGTTTTTGTTAGGGTAAGACTGTGAACACTTTCTTCGGGAAATAGGAAGTCACTTGTCTAAAGGTACACTTTTCTTGTTGTTTGCATGAAAATATAATGTGTTTGTAGTTTGTCGCAAATATTGTATACTTGTGGCCAAGCACATTATGTTTGCTATTCAATGTTACATGATGGATACACGTTGATTAATACATTATAATACATGTTTTTGTGACCCAAATATGGATTTGTTTGTTGAAAACTGCTGAAAACAAAAATGTGATAGTATATGGATGTTCCAAATATAAACATGGTTCCGGCATAGTGTTGCAGGGGCACTTGCCCAGAGATAGGTGAAGAGGCCGTACATTGCCAAACTGGGCCAAAGTGTTAAAGAAGCATCAATTCGATTGAACTGCAATTGGTAGAGCGGGACTACAAATCTAATAAACTATGGAATGGAGAAATATATCGTATCCACGGGGTACACATGGAAACACGCAAGTTTTTTTACACTCTTACAACAAGACGAATTGGAATCCGATTGATATTGAATTCATTGGAAGCATTTTAGAGCTAGAGCTATTTGTGACTGTCGGTGGTACAATAGTTAGTGTGCGCGGTTCTTGTAAGTGAGAACGAGGGTTCGATACCTGCTCAGACCACCTTAAATTTCTTTCAACTACGGTCACGTCGCTTAGTGATGGCGACACTGTCGAGTACTTAGCCATGCAAATGCTTCTGAAAATACCGTTCGGAACCGGTGTCAAACTGTAGGTCCCAATCAGTGAGTAAAAAACTAGAACGCGCACAGCTCACTGATTGTAAGAAGCTCTTGCCCAATTCCTTCATGGAATGTAATGCAACAATTTTTTTAAATATTTTGGGAATCAAATTACAGATCCGGTTAATTGTTTAAATAAAATCTTAATGAGACTACCCATTAGATGCTGGCCTGCTTGTGGCATTTGGTTGAGAGGTTCGAAAGATATTGAAGTTTAGATTTCGACAAAAATAATTAATTTATCAAGAAACAAAAATTATATACATATATAATCAATAAATGTCTTCGGTTAGTGACTTGTGTAAAGACACACCGCAGTGGCTTAACGGGCTAGACGCTGCTGAAGATGATGCTTCACAAACATCGAGAGGATGTGAGTTCGAATCCCACCCGCGGTATTTACATTTTTTTCACTAACCGGAGAAAACATGATCTCTTACAGCCTTAAAGGAAATTACAACTTTAAACATAACGAGGATCTAAAACAACTGAATTATAAACAATTGGGTTTTAAATTTTTACACAAAAAAAGTTCTGGAGGTTATTGATGGAATCGATGATTTTAAAGCAATTGAGCTATAATTTACCAAAATCTATTAATGGAAGTTATAGCCATTTGAGTACAATTTGCCAAACAATTTTTGATGTTTTTCTATCTCTTTTCTACTTTGATCTACACGTTCAAAAATATGTATTTTTTCTTGTTTGAATGCAAATATAACGATTTTGTCACACGTCGCAAATATAGTATACTTGTGTCCAAACTCATTGTGTTTAGTATTCAATATTACATGTTGGAGACAGAATGTGTAATATGCTATAATAAACAAAAACACGACAGACAACAAAGAAACTAAAATCAGCACATCTGGAATTCATGAAAACAATGCTTGCAAATATGTTCGTGGTTCCCACAATATGATCCTGGGACCGTTTTGTTTAGCATGTAGCCATTGCAAGAATCTTGAATTGTTTTCACCAAAATTTAATACACGAACTTAGTGCATTAAACTAAATAAAACGAAGACCATATTAGATATTGCCATAGTCAGGGAGAAAAGCATAGTCAGCTGAAGATGAAGAAACGTTTCGTCTACTACTATATTTTTCAGGCCAAATTTCAAAAAACTAATAAAACTTTACACTTTTTCCCGTTTCTTATGTTTCATGAACAACAATTTTTTTTCACCATTATTTTTTTGTATAACTGCGAAACTGTTGAATACACAGGGAAATAGTATCCGCATAGATTAAAGGTATTGTAATTCTAAATTTTTCTAAATTTATTTGGACAAAATCGGACACGTCGTTATTGAGTAATGATGACATATACATTCAAATGCCCATTTTTATAATTCAAAGTGGTCTTTATGTGTTATTTAGGGTGACTAGACACCTTCCGATTGTATTAAGATGTTCACAAAAGTTGTTTAGCTTTACAATGGCTAGAATATTGCCAAATCTTGTGAGTGAAAAATTTGGAGCCCTTGAAGTTTTGCTGAAAAAAATCTTTTTTTTTTCAAAAAATAAAAAGTGTTGAAAAATTTTAGAATTTAGAAGTTTTCAAAAATCGGACTTGATACAGACAGACCATGGGTAGCGATCAACTCAGTAGACTTTCCGCCAACTGATTTCATTTGCTAGAACGTTGATACATTTTTCGACTACAACAGTGTAATCAGTATAGGTGGGTACTCGAACGTCGGTTGTAAGACGATAGCGGTGGATAGTTTCGGTGACGACTAAACGGGTTATCGTTCTATGACTAGGTATTAGGTTATGATCGGTTGGGTTCAGATTACAGATGCGGCGATGGCGAATACTTGGTGTCTGGTCCTACACAAGTGATGTCATTTAGCGCTAGACGATTTATTTCAAGTTAGGTTTACAAATGCAATGACGGCGAAAGTGGGTATTGGCAATTCGGCATCGTTCAATTCTGAAAATATACACAAGAATGATTAGGATTACCGTAGCTGGGTAACGAAGTGTCAAGTCTTCGTAATAACAAAGATGAAGTACCCCCGAGGATTACCGACTTCGTAATAACAAAGGTGCAGTACTCTCGAAGAGTAAAGCTTTCATAATAATAAAGATGCTCTGCCCACGAGGAGCAAGTTTTTCGGAACAACAAAGGTACAGTACCCACGACGGATAAAGAGTTCGTAGCAACAATTATTAATTAATATCTTCTGCCACGAGGAGCAAGTTTTTCGGAACAACAAAGGTGCAGTAAACACGAGGAGTAAAGAGTTCGTAACAACAACGGGGCAGTACCCACGAAGAGTAAAGCTTTCAACACAAATGAAGTAATCACGAAGAGTAAAGCCTTCAGAATAACAAAGATGATCTGCCCACGAGAAGCAAAGTTTTCGTAACAACAAAGATGTGGTACCCACGAGGGGTAAAGCCTTCGTAACAAGAAAGGTGCATTACCCATGAAGGGTAAAGCCTTCGTAACAACAAAGGGGCAGTACCCACGAAAAGTAAAGCTTTCAACACAGGTGCAGTAATCACGAAGAGTAAAGCCTTCAGAGTAACAAAGATGATCTGCCCACGAGAAGCAAAGTTTTCACAACAACAAAGGTGTGGTACCCACGAGGGGTAAAGCCTTCGTAACAACAAAGGTGCAGTGCCCATGAGAAGCAAAGTCTTCGCATAGTTCTGAAAAGAACATGTTGGAGCAGTTCTGATAAATACTATTAGGATCGCGAATGTTCTACTCAACTTTGCAATAAATTTCGTCTTGGACCCAGAGTCGGCTTTTTATGCAAGGCCTACTATAAACTAACCGAGAATTACCAAGGTGGAGTATAAAAGTGGTACACATCAGAAACCGTATTCTGCCGCTAACCGGTATGTTAATCAGTAGAGATGACAAATATCGTGCGGGTGTACCATTTGTGACCAGGGTCTGTAAGTATTCGTATAAATTTATTTACTCGCGGGTGTAGTATAAACTGGTTCACTATATTACCGTATTTGTCATTATCAATTATATTGAATGTAAGGACGAAAAGTTTTCGTCACGTTACAGCGTCAAAATTCGATGTAATTTTTACTAAAATGGCTATAAATTTTGTTGTGTTGTAATGAAGACACCAACAATAATAGCCTGTTTTTGTAACTTATAGCCTGTTCAGCGAACTTTTTTGTTTAAGCAGACGTGCGATTGCCACCTAGGCGATCAAGTTTATATTTGAGTTTTTGTTCCATTTTCGTCCGGGAGTGAAAGCTCATTTTACTAGCTGCCCTTATGTCAAAGTTCATTGTTACCAATGTGTTATTCTTGTTGATTTTAAAGCTCTTTCTATTGGAAAATACCAAAATTTAGCAAACTGCAGGCAACACTGCTCTATCAGCTGTTTAATTGGAAGCAGCCGATTGCAGACAAAATAAAATAAACAAACGACAAATTGCCAGAAGAAAAGTGGGAAACATTTAAGTTGTTACGTGAGATAATTAAAGTGTTTTTAAAATGATTGCATCCGTGTCATTTGGGGCGACATGTAGTGACTTTTTTGTTAGAAATATCCATATTAAACAACAATTTTAATTGATTTTCTTGTAAATGCGTAAGGAAACACATTTGTAAATTAACTAAGCGACTGATATTTTCTGATTGTATAATCTGACGTTTTCTTTCGTTCGTGTTTGATTTCGCTGAACCAAATTTTTTAAGCCAAACGAAAGCTCTTTTCGCTTCACTCAAAATAAAGAGTACAAAAACCAAAAGTTATCTTCGCTAGTCATTTGGCGTACGAATGATCAAAAATTAAGTTACAAAAACAGGCTATTAATTTTTGATCATTCGTACGCCAAATGACTAGCGAAGATAACTGTTGGTTTTTGTACTCTTTATTTTGAGTGAAGCGAAAAGAGCTTTCGTTTGGCTTAAAAAATTTGGTTCAGCGAAATCAAACACGAACGAAAGAAAACGTCAGATTAGACAATCAGAAAATATCAATCGTTTAGTTTGTTTACAATTGTGTTTCTTTACGCATTTACAAGAAAATTAATTAAAATTGATGTTTAATATGGATATTTCTAACAAAAAAAAAAGTCGCTGCATGTCGCCCCAAATGCCACGGATACAATCATTTTAAAAACGCTTTAATTATCTCACTTCAGTAACTTGAATTTTTCCCACTTTTCTTACAATTTGTTGTTTGTTCATGTTATTTTGTCTGCAATCAGCTGCTTCCAATTAAACAGCTGATAGAGCAGTGTTGCCTGCAGTTTGCTAAATTTTGGTATTTTCCAATAGAGAGAGCTTTTAAAATCAACAAGAATAACACACTGGCAACAATGTACTTTGACATAAGGGCAGCTAGTAAAATCAGCTTTCACTCCCGAATGAAAATGGAACAAAAACTCAAATATAAACATGATCGCCTGGGTAGCAATCGCACGTCTGCTTAAACAAAAGTGTTCGCTGAACAGGCTATAAGTACCAACTTTAGTACTCTTGGATCCATGTATTTTAGCACTGAAATAATTTTTAAAAAATTGATGTGAAAAAGCTTAAAATTTTTGTTGAAAATATCTTATTATTTTTTCAATCCAACATAAATCCAATGGGTTATGTTGTTAACAATTTTTTAAAATTTGCTCGAGCAATATCTGTGGTTTAATTATGGAGAAAATTAACCAAAACTTAAGGTACATTTTCAACAAAATGCCGTAATGGAAGAAAATTCTAAAAAATACCATCTTTCCAAAAATTTCTAAGTTTATTTTCTTGTTTGGGATACCAAACCATATTAAAAAAAGAAAAGTGTGTGATGTTCTTTTCATTTTGTTGTTTAGTGTAATTAACGAAATATGTACGTATTCAATTCTACTGTTATTCATTTGCTCCACAGATCTTGAGAATAATAAAAATATTCAATTAAACCCATGAAACTAATTGGTCTCGAAACTCCCACGTATTGCGGCGTAACTGTAAGATTTCTTCACATTCCGTATTCGTAACCATAAGCAGAAAAACTCAAATAGTTTTCAATCCCTCTTCCCTCTTTCATCGGCAAATTTTTGTTTTATCTCACAATGTGGTCCCTTGAATTTGGTTTAAACTTCAATATCATTTTCGAGCTCCATTGACTGCAAGAAATTGTTATTTTAACGCGTTTCCACTGAAGTCAAACATAAAACAAAAATGGCAAAAAAAAAAGAGGACAATAACTACACGATAAGGAGAAAGAAATCAAAGTTTTCAAATCTTTGCTGCAACAGAAAGAAAAATTGACAAATTCTATTAAAGTAATGCAATTTGTTGCATCCAGATACCATCTATCCATGATGCGTGAGTGCAAGTGAATGGGTGTGGGTGGGCATGAGACAAATATTTCAGCTGTAAATAGTTGCAAGTCACAACAAAATCAGGGTAATACGATGTGTGCAGCTTTTTCTCCACTCCGGATTTTTTTCCATCCACTTGCTGGCTGCTAGTAGTATTTGGCGCTTGTCATAGTTTTCGTCTTAAAGATTTTTGTTTGTTTTTGTATTTTTGTGGATGCCATCAAAACCATTTTAAAGACTAAACCGAACCGAAGAATTTTGTAGTTTCATTCTTCTGTCTGCGGGTTGCTGCTTTTTTTCTCTCCTCTTAAGGGAAACTGCATTTATTTTATTTTATATTTATGACATTTGTTGTTGTCTCCTCCGTTGCCTCATACGGAAAAAGGAATCCAAATAAAATTTAAAAATACATAAAAAATGATTTTCACTTCTTGCTCCTCGTCATATGTGCATTTGATATTTGATTCGAAATACAATTTTTAAAAATGTTCGTTCGATAATGTTGTTATTTCAAATAAATAAGCTTAAAATGTTTTTCAGAAAACGTTGCATTTGCTATCGAATTTAGGGGAATATTTTGGCAAGATTTGAATAAATAAACGTTCACGACAGCAATTTGGAAAGTGGTGTGGTAAAATACAGACCAGCACAACAGAAATTGCGTAAATATCCCGTTCGCTCTCAATTGTGGAAAAATTGCAAAACTTTCAAAAGTAATAACACTTTAACTATTCGCGGTTTCAAATCAGATTGTCTCGCCAGCTGGATATTTATGGCAACCATAACTATCCATAATACACCCTCTAATTTCCATAGACTTAAATAATTGGAACGAAATGAAACTGCTTTCGGCAATGCTCTGTCGTTCGGTAATTCATCAGCCTTCATACGGAGAAAATTATAGCATCATTCAGAAACAATCGGCATTTTATCTCCCCTATTTTGGAGAAGAGTCTACAGCTTTGCCTGTGCTGATTCGGTCGGTGAGATAGCTTAGAATCTCAATTTTGAAATAAACGGTGTTAAGAATCATTCCTAGAAAGTTCATATGTTCTAGAAAGTTGTTTACTGAGACCTTAGGTACATTTTTGTACTTGATTGTTTCCTTGAATTTTGAACGGTTTGCTACCTATGGACCTGAACAGGGGGAAAAAAGGTAAAAAAATCTAATTTTTTTAAAGTTTTTTTTGCGATTTTGACCTGGAAGATGAAGTTTTATTTTATATTTTTTATATTCTTTACGACAAGAGCCACAACTTTCCCTCAGAGAGTAAATCAAAATTCCGAACGGTTTGTAAGATATGAGCCTGACAAAATGATCAGCTTTTTGCAAAAATGACACCGAGCCTCCAAACTTTGGGGGCCATAAAAAACAGTGCATTACTTTGGGCAAAACTGGGAGACACGTGTATTTTTTTGGTCTTTTATCACGTAGTGGTGTCCGTATATGGTTATATTTTTTTGTGTTGCACTGTGTAATTGAAGACGTGGATTCCGTCAACTATTTAGGATGCACGATTACCAAGGATGGTGGCTGCGCGGCGGTTATAGGTAATCGTATAAATAGGGCCCATGTTGCATTCCTTAACCTGCACAAAATATGGCGTAATAAGAAAATATCGGAAAAATTGCGAATATTCAATTGCAGTGTGAAATCTGTACTGTTGTATGGTTGTACTACTTGGCACTTAACGAAGCTGACAATGAAGAAGCCTCATACATTTGTCAATCGTTGTCTGAGACTAATACTCCGTATCAACTGCCTTATGACAATTTTCAATGAAATACTCTGGCAAAGTACATACAAGAGTCCTATTGAATTGTATATACATAGAAGAAAATGGACTTGGACCGGCGATATACTTAGGCACTTAAATTGAACCCTCAGAGGTAACGAAGACTAGGAAGACCACCAAATACATGGACGCGGTGCCTGGAGAGGAACACAACCAAACGCAACTATCATAGAACCAAATTCAATCACTAACCAGAGACAGAAATCGATGGAGAGAATTCGTTGACGCCCTATGTTCTTCGTGAATCTTTTATATAAACTGTGTATTGTTATATTATTTTATAATTATATATTCTGCTTAAATATGTATATAAAAGACACATATATATATATATACATATGCACGATTCCAATATGATACACGCTGAAACATCTGCATTTTTTTTCCTTTTTTTATGCAAATATGGCGTGTGTTTAGAACTTGTTGCAACTATAGTACACTTCATGAAACAATGCATCCAAACATATACGCGGTGCGTGCAATATATTGCTGGGGCCGTTTTTTTTTTCAGTGTGCATGAAATAGGCGTTTATCGATATTCATGATCTATGTCTCATTTTGTTCATAGGTTATGTGGCTTTACATGAAAGTAATTAGACTTGACACTTTTTCCCGTTAATTAATTTTAATGTTAATTTTTTAAGCAAAAAATATTTTTTTCTTTATAAATGTATTTATAACTGCAAAACTATTGACTATATAGAGAAACAGCTTATCAACAGATTAAAGGAATTGTAATTCTTAATTTTTCTAAGTCTGTTGCAGCAAAATTGTACTAGTCGTTCTAGAGTTATGTCAAATACATAGAAGAGCCTCCAACGTGACAAAATCCCCTATATGATATTTACCAACTTCAAATCGATATATCTCGATTCCTAGAAAACCGGGACACGTATAATGGTGTTTTGACCGATATAACTTTTCCCGGTAGTCATAACCCCCTCCGATTTTGGCTTACGCGCAGTGTAATTGAAGATGTGAATTAAATCAACAAGTTAGGATGCAAAATTGCAATGAATGGTGGATTCGCGGCGAATATATGGGACCGAATAAGTGGCCCATGTTGTCTTCCTAAACCTGCACAAAATTGCGAATATTCAATTGTAGTGTGATGTCTGTACTGTTGTATGGTTGTACTACTTGGAGCTTGAAGAAGCTGACAATGAAGAAGGTCCAAAGGTTCGTCAATCGTTTTCTGATACAAATACTCCGTATCTACTGGCCCAAGACAATTTCCAATGAAATATTCTGGCAAAATACATGAAAGAATCCAGTTGAATTGGATATATGTAGAAGAAAATGGTTTTCGATTGGCCATTTACTTAGGCGCTCATCACTCGAAGGAGCCGGTATGGGTATCGAAGACCAGGAAGACCACCAAATAAAAGGAAGCGGTGCCTGAAATGGGAATACAAACGAACTCGACTATCAGGGAACCAACTTAAATTAATTGCCAGATACAGAAATCTGTTCTTCGTGAACGTTTTATTTAAACTTTGTATTGTAGAATTGTTTTTAATTGTTATATTTTGTTTAAATAAATAAAGGACTTGACAACATTATTAGCTTGCTGGCATTCCAATGTTCCGGGTGCGGTCTCCTCATTTAGTACCGGCGGCACTATCGGATAATTATCCATGCCAAACGGTGTTCGAAGGCTGTGTATAACTCTAGGTTCCGAACAATGAGTCTTAAAATAGAAATCGCACAGCTGTTTCATAATTGGAAACCTAGTAGTAGTTAGCAGATCGGGACCACAAATTGTACACCAATTCCTATTGGTAAAATATAAAGAAGCGGCCATTATGAACTCGCATTAAAATCTACTATATTCATTCGACCGCATGCAACAGTGGACACCAGATCCCGACCGAGTGTTTTATTCATTGTCCTGCATTTGACTTCAATCTCTTGAAGACTTGACCTACGATCGAATGAATAAGAATGACAGAGATTACTGTCTTCGGCAAAGGAGTAGATTGGATTCACAGTCTGACCCAGGAGATCGTCAATGAAAATAAGAAAAAGAGAAACAACAGAGCACCTGCAGTAAATTTATGCTTGTCGGATGAAACCTCATCTACAACAACTCGTATAGTGTGATCTCTGAGAAAACTCCACATAAATCGGGTGAAGTTATCACCGACACCAAAAGCAGCGAGCTTTGACAAGAGTGCATCGTGCCATACTCTGTCAAAGGCCTTGGAAATATCAAGAGCCACTACCTTACTCTCACCAAGTCGGTGGATGGATCGACTCCACTGTTCCGAAAGGACCGCCATCAGGTCTCCAGTAGATCTCATTCTACGTAAGCCATACTGCCGATCATTAAGAAGGTCATTGGACTCAAGATATTTCACAAGATGGTGGTTATTCATGCTCTTCATAACCATCGAGAGCGCAGAACAAATTGAAATTTGCAGGGTTACTTGCATCACATTTTTTTAGGGATTGCATGGACATTAGCAATCTTCCAATGTGCCGGGAAGACTCCCGCACGGTATGCAAGGTTGAAAGGGTTGCGCGACGGACGTGCCAGCGTTGAAGAGCACCTACCCAAGACCAGTGCAGATATGCCATCCGGACCCGGGGATTTATTTACTACGAGATTCGCAAGAACCTTTTAACTCCTCGCATTCGAAAAAACAGCTTGGGCATGGAACAAGATACGTAATTGATCACGGGGAGTGGTTGATTGCTATCCGGCAAGGAAGAGTTCCTTGCAAACACTTCAGCCAGGAGGTTAGCTTTATCAACCGGTTCAGTGAATGTTATGTCATCTTTAAGAAGAGTTGGGATAGAGGAAGAACTATCCTTTATTCTTGTTGCAAATGACCAAAAGCTCTTACTTCCTCTAGGGAAAGAAAGGACTTTAGCACGAATACTTTGGCACACTTGGACGGAAATGGTTTTATCGGAACCCTCCGTTAGCTAACTAGTGTGAGAAAGCGAAACGAATGAGAAGCCTGATTGGTTATGCGATCACTGATGCGTCTCAGGTGAAACAGGTGACACTGACACTGGAGGTCTTTGAATTAACGGACATATTATTTTATCATTTGAAGGCGGATGAGCCAACACTACTGGCGAACGGCGGATCAAAACTATCAAACCGGCAGAAACATAATCATTGTGGTAGTAGGTAAAATGCAAAATCAAGATGATCTGGGCCACTCTTATATTGGCAATGAAAATTCAAAATTTGGTTGAGAAACATAAAACCCTACAATTTGTTGGCGACCCCCGCAAAAGTTAGCACGCTATACAGATCAGGTACCACTTTCCAACTGGCAGATGTCATCGAGATTTATAAGGCTGACATTACATCTATCCAGGAGATGAGGTGGACAGATCATTGCTGTACAATGAAGAAGAACTTTGACATATACTACAGCTGCCATGAGAAAAAGCATGAATTTGGTTGCGGATTTGTCGTTGGCAAAAGACTCGGAGTGAACGTATAGCCACGAGTCCGCATAAAAGCAAAATACTTTAACATATCTCTAATTTGTGCACATGCTCCGACAGAAGAAAATGGAAATGACACCAAGGACGTCTTTGAAACATCCATCGGTAAATCGGAATGAGACTGTTAGACTTTTCCCCTTTGCTCATGGTTATCAGTGGTACGATATCCAACACAAATACTTCGATAAGGCTACTTGGAAGTGAGACGTCTGCATGACCACGCAATTCAAGACATTGGATTTTTTTTCACGACATTTACTGTAGCGAAGTTGCGGCAACCAAATAGTTCAGTGTATTGTGAAAAAGTATTCGCGTATATGTGTGAAGCTGTAGAGCACAAACAGATAATACTAATACTTCTACTTCGCTTCACATCGTACATACATACGATTCAGATCACTACCTTTTCTCAGTAAAGGTTCGCACAAGTTTAAGCAACTCGAAAGTCGTACAACACCAGACATATAAAGGGTTTTTCAACAGAGACGCCACAAAAGTAAATCGATAGGGACAGCAAACGACGCCATATTTTTCCCGCTCTTTTGACATTTCTCTTCAGTAAGGTTTGTCATTTCATCATGGAATGATTTACTACCGAAATTTGGAGTCAGTGGCCTCAACTTTAAGAGCGCTACGTCCAATTTATGGTCGTCATAATTTCTGGCTGAATGGCTTCGTCAATAAGCAAAATATGCGTTATTGGTCAGACAGCAATCCACACGTAATCCATGAGTCATCATTGCATCCCGAAAAAATTACGGTTTGGTGCGGTTTATAGGCCGGCGGAGTCATTGGGCCGTACTTCTTCCGTGATGATCAAGACCGGCACATTACTGTGAATGCGAATCGCTACCGTTCAATGATAATCGAATATTTTTGGCCCCAATTGGATAATACGGACTTGGAGAACATGTGGTTCCAACAGGACGGCGCCACAAGCCACACAGCGAATGCCACAATCAATTTATTGGAAACCAAGTTTGGTGAACGTGTTATCTCACGAAATGGCCCAGTCGATTGGCCGCCTCGGTCGTGCGATTTGACGCCATTAGATTATTTCCTGTGGGGCTACGTCAAGTCTATGGTCTATGCCAACAAGCCAGCGACGATTGATGAACTTCGTACGAATATCGAACGTGAAATTGCAGCAGTATCGGCCGATTTATGCTGGAAAACCGTCGAACATTGGGTTCAGCGTCTGGACTTCTGCAAGCGTGCCCGTGGTGGCCATGCAAAAGAAATCGAGTTCCATACATAATGGCATCAAACGTACTTTCACAGGAATAAAAAATTTCATTGGTATCTAAAACCGGTTTTGTTTTATTTAAAAAAAACTTTTGTAGCGCTCTTATTGAAAACCCGTTATAAAGCTGAAAATCGGAGATAGCCACTTACCAGAGATAGCCACGGTCTATGCAGAGAAACCAATTCAGATACTAGCGCAGAACGCACCCTCGCCTCATGATCCCCCTCGCCACATGATCCTGAAGCACAGTGGAAGAACATTTACCACTCTATGATAACTGCTACAGAGACCGTATTTGGTTATGAAAACCCGCTTTAAAACGAACCATGGTACTATGAAGAGTGTCACATGGCAAGTGATGAAAAGAACACTCCAACTATGGCAACACTTCTGTCAGTTGCAACGCGACACGAGGCTGAGCGGTATAAGGAGTAAAGGATAGAGGAACGACGTATGTTTAAGAAGAAATAACTGTTGTGGAGAAATCGCAAGAGTGAAAAAATTTAAAATCACAGAAGGAGGACTGAGACCCGTAAATTCTACCGAAAAGTACATAGCAAAACCAACGGAATGGGTCTGGGCCCCCTTTGTAGAGATAAAAACGGGAATCTTGTCAGAGACGTGCAGGGTATGTTGGGAATATGGAGATATAATTTCTCTGCTATACTTGTCCCTGGTGACTTCAACATATATGAGGGTGTGGATCGAATACAGGAGGATGGCGTCGACTGTACCCTCCTTGCCAAATCGAAGTTAGAACTGCAATTTTCCGGCTTAAGAACAACAAAGCCCCTGGTGCTGATGGACTACCGGCTGAGCTGTTTAAGGCTGGTGACTATGAGTTGGAAAGGTGCATGCATCTGGCCCGACGATTGGAGTCTTAGCATACTGTGTCCTGTTCTCAAACAAGGGAACTCGAGCATATGTAGGAACTATCGTGGAATAAGCCTTTTATCCGTCCCATACAAGCTCCTCTCGAGCGGTATGTGTGGTAGACTAAAGCCGTTTGTTGCAGACAGGGTAGGACCTATCAGTGTGGGTTTAGACCTGGAAAGTCAACTATCGACCAGATATTCACATAACGACAAATCCTGGAGAAACCCCACGAAAATCAAATCGACATCTACCACCTCCGTGTAGATTATTAGGTTGCCTTCGATAGCCCAATACGGGGAAAACCGTACCAAGTTATATCGGCGCTGGGTGTTCCTGCCAAGCTGATACGCCTTTATAGAATGACACAGACCGCCACGTAATCTTCAGTAAAGTCGGTAAAGATCTCACCGAATCATTTAGTACGAGGCGAGGCCTCAGCCAGGGCGACATCCTATCATGCGATCTCTTCAACATTTTAATTGAGATCATTGTGAGAAGACCTGCAGTCAGCACGAATTAAACTATCAGCAGCAAAAGTCACATTCTGCTGCCGTATTCTCATGACCGATTATATGAAATAGTTAAATCTGA
The DNA here is from genome assembly GCA_963931995.1 of Phaonia tiefii. Taxonomy (NCBI): domain Eukaryota; kingdom Metazoa; phylum Arthropoda; class Insecta; order Diptera; family Muscidae; genus Phaonia; species Phaonia tiefii. Next base: position 300,109,635 of record OZ008368.1, read on the forward strand.
TAACCGTAATAATTTCGAGGAAATGAAAGATTTTTTTTACATTGGTTCTGCCGTGAACACACGCTGAAAAATTTCTCTTTTTTTTGTTGTTTTGATGCAAATATAAGTTTTTGTAGCTTGTCTCAAATATAGTAAACTTGTGTCTAAACACATAGTGGTTGCCATTCAATATAACATGTTTGGGACGAAATGATTATTAGGTTGTAATATACGTATTTGTGACCCAAATGTGACTTTGTTTGTTGAAAACAGCTGAAAACAAAACCGTGACAGACAATGAAGAAACAAAAAGCAGAAGAGCTTCAATTCACGAAAACAAAGCTTACAAACATGGACACGCTGAAAAGTCTGTCATTTTTTGTTCTTTGGATGCAAATATAACGTATTTGTAGCTTGTCTCAAATATACTATACTTGTGCCCAAACACATTGTGTTTGCTATTCAATATAACATGTTTGAGACACAATGATTAATAGGCTATAATACATGTGTTTGAGACGCAAATGTGTTTTTTTTTGTTGAAAACTGCTAAAAGCAAATACGAGACAGACAACAAAGAAACAATAAAACAGCAGATCTTCCATTCATGAAAACAGTGCTTGCAAACATGTCCATGTTTCCTGCAATAAGTTGCTGAGGCCGATATTTTTCAGCGTGTACATGGTGCCTGCAATATGTTGCCGGGACCGATATTTTTCAACTATCGTATGTATGCAAACTAAAGTGAACGCCAGCTGGCGCACCAGGGGTGGAGGTGGCTGGGGGTAGCCGTGAAACTTGTTCAAAAAAATATTTTTTTTTAGATATTTTATGCAAACTGAATTTTACAATATCAAGTGTTGATGTCAGGTAGAGTCGAAAAATAATAGTCAGCTGGTTCGTGGAGGGGAGATTGCATTGCACGTCAGCTGTGAACTTGTAAAAAAATTAAAAAATTCTGACACATATTGAAGTATGATAATAATCGTCAGCTACTTCTTTAATGGGGAAGGCCGTCAGCTGGAGTATTAAAGTATCGTTCCGCTCATAAATCCAAACGGCCTTTGGTAGTTTTGTTCGGTAATTTCGTCGTATTGATCATTATATTCCTCATCATCTTCACTGCTATTTATAACCTCTTACAATCTTTCATATACGAGTAATTTGTTGATATACACTGATGTAAAAACCGTTTCCCATTACATCCCATGAAGGGATTGGGGAGAGCTTCTCACAACCAGAGAGCTGTGCGCTTTCTAATTTTTCACTCACTGATTGGGACCTACAGTTTTTACACCGATTCCGAACGGTATTTTGAGAAGCTTTTTCATGGCTAAATACTCGATAGTGTCGCCGTCACTATGCGAGGTGACCGCGGTCGAAAGAAATTTTTTTTTTTTAAGGCGGTCAGAGCAGGGATCGAACCCAGGATCTCATGTACAAGAGGCGCGCACACTACCCATTGCACCACCGACGGCCTGATGTTCTCGTCATTATTCTGGGCAATATTAATTTCATTCCAAACAATTTAAAAATATCGATGCATGTTGGTACTGGAAACCATAAAATATTTATTGATATCAAAAAATTATATGAAAGATTGGGTCCGAATTTATGTTCTTCGTTGCCAGGATTTCATGCACTCACAGGCTGTGATTTTAATCCTCCATTCTACCGAAAACGAAAAACGCCGTCCCAGATTCTTCGAAACTCACAAAAGTATATGGAAACATTGAATGACATTTCAGAATTACCGAATCGCAAGTTGAATCAGTTATGTGCAACAATAGCGTATGTATGCAAATTGTATGGATTTATAACAGTAAATGTCATCAATATAGCTCGCTTAACAACTTTCCCTAATGCATATGGTAGGAATGATAATGAAAATGTATTCTACTTAGAAAAAGGAATTGACGATTCTATGTTCCCGCCTTGTAAGTCCGAGCTGCATCAACATTTTCTTCGTTCTTCATATATCGCCCATCTCTGGATTCATGCTCGTGTTCCAATACTATCCGAATTATCCCTTGAAGTGTATGGGTGGGAAGTTCCTAATCGCACGTTGCGGGATGGGGACAAATGAAACTTTAACTTTCTTTTAACACTCTTATGCTGCAACCCAGTATTATCAACCATATTGGGTTATTTTGCTTTGGTTTGTGTCTAGACTAACATATGTGGGGACATTTCGTGCTTAATGGGAATTTTTCTAGGTGGAGACTGTGTACCAATATTTAGTATATATTGTAGATTTGAACCCAATCAAAAGTAAGTTTAGAAAATCCAAAGTGAAGGAAGTTTAAAACGAGAACATTTCTTAAATAAGTGCCTTTTCTTAAAAAAAAGTAAATTTTCTCAAAAACAATACCTATTCATATTCTTAAACAAAGTACATGTTCTTAAAAAAATACCTTATCTTAAAGAAGTAGCTTTGCTTAAAAAAAAGTAAATTTTCTTACAAAAAGTACCTTTTCTTAAACAAAGTAATTTTTTTTTAAATAAGTACATTTTATTAAAAAATATATTTTCTTGCAACAAATTGCCATTTCATAAAAAACCACCTTTTCTTTAAAGAGTAAATTTTTTGTGAAACAAAATAACTTTTCTTGAGATAAGTACATACTCTTAAAAATGTATATATATTTAACAAAAGAACCAACTCAAAAAAAATTCCCATTTCCCAAAACAAAGACATTTTCTTAAAAAAAATTCTTCTCTTAAAAAACAAACTTTTCTAACAAAAATTCCCTTTCCTATAAATTCCTTTGTTTAAAAATAAAATAATAAATTGTCTTTTCTTTTCCTGAGATATGTAGCCTTTCTGAAAATAAATACATTTTCTTAAAAAATAACCTTTCCCTAAAAAGAGTACCACTTTTTTAAAAAGTACCTGTTCTAAAAAAAAAATTAATACTCTTATGGCTTTTTCTTACAGAAAGTACTGCTTCTTAAAAATATGTAGTACCTTTTCTTAAAACAAAACATTAGTTTTTAATAAAAGAAGTACCTCTCTTAAAAAAAGTACTTTTTCGGGAAAATATAATACATATTCTTACAAAAATTACCTAAAAATATATTTTAAAAAAAATACATTCTATAAAAAATATTTTTTAAAAAAGTTTATCATTTTACACAAAGTATATTTTCCTAAAGATCAATTTAATTTTCAACGGGCGCCTTAGGCGTTTTGGAACTAAATAGTTCGTAATATAAGTAAAGGGTTTTTCAACAGAAACGCTACAAAAGTAAATCGATAGGGACACCAAACGACGCCATATTTTTTCCGCTCTTTTGACATTTCTCTTCAGTAAGGTTTCCCATTTCATCATGGAAAGATATACGAACCAACAACGAGTCGAAATTATTAAAATTTACTACCGAACTTTCGAGTTAGTGGCCTCAACTTTAAGAGCGCTACGTCCAATATATGGCCGTCATAATTTCTGGCTGAATGGCTTCGTCAATAAGCAAAATATGCATTATTGGTCAGACAGCAATCCACACGTAATCCATGAGTCATCATTGCATCCCGAAAAAATTACGGTTTGGTGCGGTTTATGGGCCAGCGGCGTCATTGGGCCGTACTTCTTCCGTGATGATCAAGACCGGCACATAACTGTGACTGCGAATCGCTACCGTTCAATGATAACCGAATATTTTTGGCCCCAATTGGATAATATAGACTTGGAGGACATGTGGTTCCAACAGGACGGCGCCACAAGCCACACAGCGAATGCCACAATCAATTTCTTGGAAACCAAGTTTGGTGAACGTGTTATCTCACGAAATGGCCCAGTCGATTGGCCGCCTCGGTCGTGCGATTTGACGCCGTTAGATTATTTGCTGTGGGGCTACGTCAAGTCTAGGGTCTATGCCAACAAGCCAGCGACGATTGATGAACTTCGTACGAATATCGAACGTGAAATTGCAGCAGTATCGGCCGATTTATGCTTGAAAACCGTCGAAAATTGGGTTCAGCGTCTGGACTTCTGCAAGCGTGCCCGTGGTGGCCGTGCAAAAGAAATCGAGTTCCATACATAATGGCATCGAACGTACTTTCACAGGAATAAAGAATTTCATTGGTATCTAAAACAGGTTTTGTTTTATTTAAAAAACTTTTGTAGCGCTCTTATTGAAAAACCCGTTATATAGCGAAAGGAACTTCGTTCCAACCGGGTGTCCCCTGACACCTCATGTTTTTTTTTAATGATTCAAGGGAGATCAATTGCCACCATCCATCACAAGCAGCATCAATCTTGACAAACAGCTGACGGTCGTTTTAGGTATCCTTAACGTAAAATCTGTTACGACTCTTAAAATCAGCCGGCATGCAATGATTATGTCAAAAAGACCCCTACCTCTCGGACTAATACGTTGTTGATCAAAAATACTTGAATATTACAATACTGACAAGTAGGAGTCAGTGTTCCTTTAAACATTGGTGAGGGTTTTTTAATGCAATCAGTTCTTCTGTTACTTCTGTTTGTCACAATAAAAAATGTATACGCTTCTAATGGCAAACGTTATCTCAATAACGTAGTTGCCCACATTTTCCAAATCACATAACATTAACCTGCTTTTGTTGATTTTCAATGCGGTCGGTTTTAAAAATTCTCGGATTGGGATTTCATTTTGACGATCTGCATGTTATTCCAAGCGATTTAAAGATATTTTCCTGAAGAAGTCCAGGGCGCTTGATGAAAATATTAAGGCTGTTTTTGTATTCCCTTAAGCTATAACCACTTACGACTTTCCAAATAAACCGATCCACACTTAATACTACGCAATGTGGCAACATTTGCTGTAATGGGTGAAAAAAATGCGATACGGCAACACGTTTGTAGCCAGTGCCAACAAACACATGGTAGCAGAAGATGTTGTTGTAATTGTAAGCAGCAACAACAGACATTTTTTTTCGTTCATTCCCTTTAGTTGTTAAACTGTCCACATATATAATGGGTGATCCAAGTAGACATACTTTTTACAATAGCCTTTTTTTTGACAGATCACGTGTGACTCGTGTCATGTTATTTTTGTTTAGTATTGTTTGTCATTTCATCATGGAAAGACTTACGCCTGAACAACGCTTACAAATCGATCAACTTTATTACCCAATTTTGTTCAGCGATGAGGCCCAAGCAAAAATGCCGCATTTGGGACGAAGATCAACCTGAAGAGATTCAACAGCTGCCACTTCATGGGCCGGTGGAATCATCGGTCCATCCATAACGTAGCCGTCAATGGCGACCGTTATAGTACCATGATAACCGACTATTTCATGCCTGAAATTGAAGCTCGTGATCTCGGCTACATTTGATTTCAACAAGACGGCGCCACTTCCCACACATCGCATCAATCAATGGATTTATTGAGAGAACACTTCGGTGAGCAGATAATTTCACGTTTTGGGCCTGTCGATTGGCCACCAATATCGTGTGATATCACACCGTTAGACTTTTTCCTGTGGGGATATGTAAAGTCTAAAGTTTATGCGGATAAACCCGCTTCGATTCAAGCCTTAGAGTAAAACATCACACGTGTCATTCGCCAGTTACCAGTCGAAATGCTCGAACTAGTCATCTAAAATGGACCATCTGAGACGTAGCCTCGGCCAACATTTGATAGACATAATCTTCAAAAAATAAATGCCAAAGAATGTTCTTTCAAATGATAATAAACATTCGCCATTCAATTTGAATTTTGTGTGTTTTTTTTCTTTAAAAAAGTAGGGAACCTCGAAATGGATCACGCTTTATAACAACAATACAAGAATACAAAAAAGTATAAAAACAAAATACGTAAGATTTTGACAAGTGAAGCGAAATATGACATGGAAAAATAACATCACCTGGTTAAACGCCTGCTTTATATAATTCTACTATGATCAACATGTATAACATTTACCCATAGAATAACACATACTATAGAAGAACTTATTCTCTCATCTGACGTTTCATTTCACACTCTCTCGGTAGGTCTGTGGAAATGTTTACATACACCAGGTGGAGTTACAAAATATGTTCACTTAACTATTTCCTGTCGTTTTGGTGTAGAACTGAAAAATTTAAATGTATTTTGCACTTTTTTGTTGACTTTTAACGTTGGTATTCATTTGTATTGTATTTAACACAACTAGTTTGCCACAAAAACACGAAATTCGGGTGTAGTTCCTTTGTGGATCGCTGTATACTATTGCCACCATCTGGTATTATTGAACCCATATTTTCCACCCTCCACTGTGTAATTTCCATCGTACCTATGACGTTTAATTTATTGAGCGAATAAAACCTTCTACGTATGTGTCATTCTATGCATTTACCGAGCATTGTTGTGAACATTTTATTTCCAATTTTGTTTTCAATCGCAAGTAAAAATCTATCCTAAAAAATTATAGATATAAAAGTATACGTAGTCTTTCATTAAACATAATAATTTTAATGGATTTAAAATGTGAAAGTCATTTTGCAAATTTCTACGTTTGGCTCTCTCCGAGATAACATTTTCATTCTAAACAAATGATAACAAAATTTATCTAAGATAACATTTTGTTGCCATTTCTTGAAATTTAACATGTGGCAACATTGTCATTGCTCAAGTCGGAATTTAAGTGGGAAATTGAAATGCCACTTAATATCGCTTAGCTGTCCCGTACAAATTAAGCTATAATTAACTTTAGCGGGGTAAAAAAAAAACACACTTATTATATTATTGCTAAAGGTTATGAGTTCCTAAAATTAACCTAACCTAAACCACAATCTTCGTAATATTGCTCACTTCGTTTCCTATTCATTTTCATTATGAATTGTTAAATTTAAATTTTTATTTATTTAGAAACAACTCAGAAGTTGATCGCTTTCAGTGTCTAATCACTGTATGTATTTACACAGATACAGTTCGTACCATACAAATAGGAAATCAAAATTTGTGTGCTCCAATCTTCAACACAAAAAATAATCACCAAACCACTGTGCGTTATTGAAACCTTCTGGAGTGCACTCCAACCACGCAGCAATTTATATAAATCTCCCAAAAATAATAATATTGTGTCAACAAGAATGGACGATAAAAATAAATATCATTCAATATTTTGATAAATCAAAGCCAATTGGGGGAAAAGGACAATGCGTATTTCCTTTTCCAACATGTCATAACGTTAATACTGTGATGATTATCCTACAGGTACAGTCTCGTACAAAGGCGTGGACAGTCAATGGAGTGACAAGCCTAAGGCTTCTTCGGAAGTTGGTCATTAACACTTGAAATCAAAATAACACAATTGTTGTTTTAATAAAAGGAGAATTTTCTATATTTATTTTAAGGAGGCGGTCATCCTATCAAAACATTAATTATGAAAGTGTATATTCAAAAGCGATTTAAGTGGGTGGTGGTGACCATAAGATTGTCATGGAAGGTGGTGAATAATTGCTAAGACATGAGACACGGTGACATCAGACTTATGTTTAATATTCTTTGATAGATTGAACTCATATAGCTCAATTACTTGTACGCTTCTGATGAGCGGAATCGAATTTTGGAAGATAAAAATCTCTTTCTAACAAGTCTATAGAGGCTGAGGGAATTGTGTGGTGTGCACTGAAAAAAAACGCTTCGTCGCTTTTATGATTTGTATACATCGGCGAGCTAATGAACACATTGTAAATATTGATTTCAGTAGGGACAAATTCGTAAGACGTATGAATCATTTAATTGCTGCAATGAATGCTTAATTTATACCCATGAATTGTTTACATTAGCTTTCTTTGCGAGGCGACAAAGTTCTTCTTCTGTTGACGTGAGAGTGAATAAGGCTGCTCGACTCTAGTACATCAGAATGCGGTTTCTAGCTCCATTCTTAGGCCCTTTTACTTCTCTTGGCGACAGTCAACTACCATAACGTTCGCGATATTAATGACCAGTTTTTAAGTGAGTGTTAACTATCAAATTACTTAATCGTTATTAAATGTTAATTAGAGGTTAACTTTGCATTTTGTTTTCCAGTGCCGAGTTAATGTAACCCGTCATATTGTTACCGATTAAGGCAACCCTGTAATTCTCATTGCGAAAAACATCTGTTTTAAGCTAAATACCAAAACAACAAATAGGAACAATCAAATGGAATTATGTAAATATGAAATAAATGCATAAAGTCGAAGTCATTTCAACAAAAATTTATAAAAAGCTGTGTAGGTGCATCAATTTAACCATCTAGGCTGAAAGTATGTGTACAAATACTCAAAACAGAAACATGTACATATTTTATACATAACATAACATTTAACATTTCATTATAACATTTCTCATTTTGACAAACAGTAATGTGATTAACAAAATCGTATGGTTCTGACTAGAAGTTAACCAAGCAACAAATAATAATATTGGTATGCTTAAGTGGCCGTCGGTGGTGCAATGGTAGTGTGCGCGCCTCTTGTACATGAGATCCTGGGTTCGATCCCTGCTCAGACCACCTTAAATTTTCTTTCGGCGGCGGTCACCTCGCATAGTGACGGCGACACTATCGAGTATTTAGTCATGAAAAAGCTTCTCAAAATACCGTTCGGAATCGGTGTAAAACTGTAGGTCCCAATCAGTGAGTGAAAACTAGAAAGCGCACAGCTCAGTGATTGTGGGAACCATTTATTTATTTATTTATTCTTAAGCAATTGCTTGAATTTAATGGCCCATTACGAATTTTATAGAAATAGAATAATTTGCCATCGGTATAGCAGTTTTGAAATAACGCATTTGCAGCGCATTCGTCAGCTGGTTTGTTGTAAGGATATAATTTCAGGCGCAGCATTAACCAACCTGTTATTTACATTATGACAATTTGGTCATTAAGAGTAACCCAGCGACGGAAGTTATGACCTGGAAGCCCTGAAATCATGACCAAACAGGCCTTCTTTACAATACGAAACATTTTAACATTGCGTGAGATTATGAGGCAAGACATTCCTAAAGAAGGCCTTAGAAGGCATACAAAAAGTAAGGCATTAGAAGGAAGGCTTAGAAGGTATTTACTTTACTTTATTTTTGTTAAAGAAAAATACAATTAAAATAATTCATTTGCTGAATCACCATTTTCACCAGAGGGCACTTGCTGTTTCCGTACGACCATTTTTCACTCGGGTGCGAAAAAAAGCACTCCAACATAATTTTTATTTCGATTCTGTTGTTTAAATTTGAAATTAGAATTTAAATAATAGAAAAGCACATCGCTTTTGATATTTGTTCACAATTCAAAAGGCAAAAAAGCATGGTTATGTAGTTTTTTCAATAGTTTTTGTTTCCAGGGAAATTTGCCCATATCCACTACTCCGGCGCCATCTAGATAATTTCCCTTTACATTCAAATCAACCACTTACCTTTCACCATCTATGGTTTTTTATTTATCTATGTATGTACCTATCTTAGAAAGTTTTACCACGCCCAACTTCAAATTCAAAGTCGGTTTGCTCGAAAATTTTAAAAACATCCTGAAAAATATTTAAAAAAATATATAATTCTAAAATTTGTATGAAATTTTATGACTAAATTACGGTTAAAGAGAATCGGAAAAGAAATTTCTCAAAATGATAAAAATCTTCATCTTGGTTATGTCTGCAAAAAAAAATTTAGGAAGGCATTACAATAGAAGTATTCCGCATGCCTTATTTGTGGAAGACCTTGCGAATTCCGCCGCTGGAAAGTAAAAGCATTTACTCAATCGTAGCAATGTGTTAGTTTAGTCGGCACTAAGGTGTCTCTTAAGTTTAATCCTGATAGATGGCGCTGTCCTCTGTGGGCGGAGGGGTCATGACAAAATTGTCCTTTAGAGCTGGAAGCCAGAAAATTGTTACATATATAGCAATCACGATGGGGAAGATTAATTTAAGGTCGAATTTTAGATTTTCGGTTTTCTGGGCGGGGTCGTGTTAAAAGTTGTTTTGGGAAAATATTTTCGGGCGAAACAACGTTTGCCGGGCCAGCTAGTTTGGTGTATATCTCTAATGACATCAACACATTTTTGGCACAAAGAACTGTATGCCTCTGATACAGAACAGCTTTCACAAATTGGTCCACTAGATTCGACTCATAATTCCTACATCTAGGATGTATAGTTGACGGGATCACTAATTGGCAGAATGTGACGATAAGAAGAAGAACAATTGACTACTATGAGTGCTTCTATATAGAACGCCATGACAGCACACAGAATCGAAAATGTAGGTTTAAAGATATTTAAGATTTTGAACTCTAGTGTCGAGCTTAAGCCCATGAAGTGTTAGAAAGCTGCCTAACTTACAACTCGTCAAATTCACGTCATATTTGAATTTCGTGCCATGTATTGTTGTTGAAGAAAAATACAATTGACAGCTGACAGTTCAGTGATATTATAAATTGAACTCGAATGAAAGACCAACGCGTTATTATTGTTGAGACATATTTTAAGAATAACACTGTGTGTACTTTTTTAACTCATGAAAATATAATCATATACGGACACCACTACGTAATAAACGACCAAAAAAAAAGACCCATGTCTCCCAGTTTTGCCCAAAGTCATGCACATTTTTTACCGCCCCCCAAAGATTTGGGGCCTGGGTGTAATTTTTACAAAAAAGTGATCATTTTGTCAGGCTCATATCTTGCAAACCGTTCGGAATTTTGATTTACTCTCTGGGGGAAAGTTATTGCGCTTGCCCTAAAGAACAGAAACTGTCATCATGTAAAGTCAAAAAACTTCATCTTCAAGTTTAAAATCGCAAAAAACTTTAAGAAATTCAATTTTTTCTATCTTTTTTCCCCTGCTCAGGTCCATAGGTAGCAAACCGTTCAAATGCAAGGAAACAATCAACTACAAAAATGTACCTAAGATCTCAATAAACAACTTTCTGGAACATATGAACTTCCTAAGAATGATTCTTAACACCGTTTAGGTAGCCGCAAATGTGAAACATTTCGCGAAATTTTTTTAATTTCATTTGTTTTTTCTTTACTTCAACATTGAGATACTATGGTATCTAATACAAAAAAAATAAAAAAAAATATTGGTATTATTTTTTTACTGTTGATGTCCCTGTACTTGCAAATCGCACTCTCTTAAGTTGTGGATCCAAACCGTCGTCCGAATCTGACTCTGATTCAGAACTTATGGTGTCCACAGGCACATTGCTTCTATCGATACCTCACCTCAGGTGCTCACTAACATTCAAATGTTGGTTCAACATAACGCAAATGTCCGATGAACATCATATGTTAGCTTAACACATATCGCACTTTTGATTAACATTCAAATGTTAGTTCTGCTAAATTGTGAAGCAGTTCTCGTAACAATATATTTCAGTTTAAATTGGCGAAAGCCCCTATTTATGATAGTTCAGTACGCATGATCATTCTTTAGCAAGTTGTTACTCCAATCGTAAGGGAGTGCTACAAATCTTGGTCCTTACAGACGATTTTGACCCTCACTGGTACAATGAGGAACATATCGTTAAAATTAGAAACCATGTTACAGTTAATATGCACTCTGAGCAACATATTGCAGGTACCATATATATGTTTGCAAGCATTGTTTTCATGAATTGAAAATCTGTTGTTTTTTTGTTTCTTTGTTATCTGTCACGTTTTTGTTTTCAGTAGTTTTCAACAAACAAAGCCACATTTGGGTCACAAAACCATATGTTAAAACCTAGTTATCATTGTGTCCCCAACATGTAATGTTGAATAGTCACAAAACCATATGTTAAAACCTAGTTATCATTGTGTCCCCAACATGTAATGTTGAATAGTAAACACAATGTGTTTGGACACAAGTTTACTATATTTGCGACAAGCATTCACTATATATTTGCATTCAAATAACAAAAACTGAAAAAAAGAACAGCAGACAGTTGTCCGAGGCCTTCGGCCACGGACTGTCCCTGCAGGCTGTGTCAGAGACACGGCCATTAAGTTTAACGTAGAATACGCCATCCGATAGGACAGAAAACATATATAACAATAAATGATAAATAACATAAGCAAATGAATTTATATATTTGATAGTTACTTTTGATAATATACATAAGCTTATGGTAGGAAAAATAGGATAAATATGGATAAAATAGGATGTGTTTCAATTTCTCTGCATAACAACCACTCGTTGCTTTCTTGTATTTCGTGTAGGTGCCATTTTGATTAGTAGTTTTTATTTTAATTTACTAAACGTCAACTGTCAGCTGCTGTCAAACAGCATCAAGCAGCATTGTTATTTTGCTTACTTGGCAGCACTTTCATTTAACATAAAAATGTATGAATTAAGTTTTTCAAATATTTTTTATAATTATATATCCATGTTAAATTCAAATTCACATTTAACATTTTGTTTCACTTAAATACATAAGTAAATATACGAAATTTCAATATTTCATCAATCAAAACAACAGCCGAAGGTTTGTGTCCACACTGAAACAACACTCAACCAAACACCACACATATGTTTGAGTGTATGTGTTTAAACAATTTTCATTTGAGAAATTTAAATATTAGGAAGATATCAACCAATATGAAATGTATATCAAACGAAAGATAACATCTTCATTTACCTACAAAAAAAATTTTAAAAAAAGTTATCTCGCCGTTTCCTCATAATCAATGAAATTAAGATTACAACAATAACAATCTGACATGACTCCCTACACCGTAAGGTAAGACGTATTCTACGCCAAAATTCAGCGTGTGGATACTCAAAAGTCAGTTGCAACGCCATGAGATGCAAAGCTACAGCAAATCTGTTCGACAGCTTTACAGAAACATAAATAGAAAGACAATACTGTTGTCAACCAAGAATTTTCATCGAAAATGACTAAGAAGAGCTAAATATTTTAAGCCGTAAGAGTGACATCTGGGAAAAATGTCCAAATGACCCTGAAAGGACGTTTACAATTCTGTCCGTGCCTTTTCAGATTCTACCCAGTTTTTATTTATTTGTTAGAATTAATTGGATTTTCCATTTCGTGTCACACATTGTTTCATGATTCGAGGCGGAAAATATTGAATGATGAGTTCAATCATTCGGTAAAACTTTTACTTGCACTTTCAAATTCTACTCCAAATTAAATAGCGTGACTCGTACATTCTCATCATTTTCCTTTTTATATGTTAGAATTAATTTCATATTCCATTTGCTGTCACACATGGTTGCATGACACGCAGCTGGAATCCTGTTGTCACCTAATATCCTTTTGGGTCATTAGCAGTGGAATAATGAAATGGAATGGAATGACAGCGTTGACCAAATCACTTTAGAAGTGATTTTATTTTAATTTCCTTAATTATTGTGATGATAAATCGTCAGGTAAATGTTTTTCTGACAAATTTGAGGAATTATGTTTCATACAATTAGCCAAAAGGTTTAACGACGACATCGCAGTTTTATTGCTGAAGAAGTGGATTTTTTTTATCAAATTTCTTTCAGTTTTTATTTGCGGGTCAGAAAGTAAACGGATTGTTGGAAAGTTCATTGAACGTGAATGTTCTTACAAATGGAGTTCCTTAATCAATAATCACAATTTTGGCTGTGACCTATATAACTTTAGGTTCCTTTTATATTATATTAGAAAGTGAACTGGAAACTATAGTTTAAACCTGGAATCCATCGTCATTAAAGAGTTCCATTTATTGACTGTTTCAAAACTTTTAGATGTCATTTTAAGAATGTAGATCTAAGATATTATTAAGAATTTTTTTAACGAAGTTCTTTATTGAACGTTGCGGGATGGGGGCTAAATGAAAAAAATTAAACAACTTTTTTTCACACTATTATGCTACAACCCAGTATTACACAGTGCAACACGAAAAAAAGTAACCATATACGGATACCACTACGTGATAAAAGACAAACCCGTGTCTCCCAGTTTTGCCCTAAGTCATGCACTTTTATTTATGAGCCCCCAAATATTTGGGGCCTCAGTGTAATGTTTGCAAAATAAAGTGATCATTTCGTCAGGCTCATATCTTGCAAACCGTTCGGCATTCTGATTTACTCTCTGATGGAGAGTTGGAGCTCATATCATAAAGAACAAAAATAGTGAACAGATAAAATCCAAAAAGCTTCATCTTCAAGCTCAACATCGCAAAAAAAAACTTTAAAAAAGTCGATTTTTTTCCTTTTTCCCCTGTTTAGGTCCATAGGTAGCAAACCGTTCAAAATTCAAGGAAATAATTAACTACAACAATATACCTAAGATCTCAATAAACAACTTTCTGGAACGTATGAACTTCCTAGGAATGATTCTTAACACCGTTTATGTAGCGCTTAGGTAGCCGCAAAAGTGAAAAATTTCCCGAATATTTTTATTTCACTGTGTATAATTTTTTAAGTCATGGAAATATAACTATATACGGACACCACTACGTGACAAAAGACCAAAAAAAGACCCGTGTATCGCAGTTTTGCCCAAAGTCATGCACTTTTTTTATGGACCCCCAAAGATTTAGGGCCTCGCAAAAAAGTGATCATTTTGTCAGGCTCATATCTTGCAAACCGTTCGGAATTTTGATTTACTCTCTGAAGGAAAGTTGTAGCTCTTGTCATAAAGAACAAAAATTGTAAACATATAAAATCAAAAAAAAACTTCATCTTCAAAAGTCAAAATCGGAAAAAACTTTAAAAAAATGCAATTTTTTTTACCTTGTTTCGCCTGTTCAGGTCCATAGGTAGCAAACCGTTCAAAATTCAAGGAAACAATCAACTACAAGAATGATCCTAAGATCTCAATAAACAATGTTCTGGAACATATGAACTTCCTAGGAATGATTCTTAATACAGTTTAGGTAGCCGCAAAAGTGAAAAATTTCCCGTAAATTTTTTAATTTCATTTGTTTTTTCTTAACTTCAACATTGAGATACTATGCTATCTATTACAAAAATAATAAAAAATATTCGTATTATGTTTATAATGTTGATGGCACTAGACCTGCAAATCGCACTCTCTTAAGTTGTGGATCCAAATCGTCGTCCGAATCTGACTCTGATTCAGAACACAGGCACGTTGCTTCCAGACAGCCCTCCATCATCAGCTTTTTCATCTTCAAATACTTCATTAACATCATACAGAGCGATCTTGTGACTCCACCAACATCCCTGAAATGAACTAGAAAAGGAATCAACTATTTTGGGTACTTTTGCTTTGGTTTGTGTCTAGACTAGCATATGTTGGGATATTTCTTGTTTAATGGGAAGTTTTCTAGGTGGAGCGTGCAACCAATATTTAGTACATACATATTGTAGTTTTCAGCCCAATAAAAACTAGATTTAAAACAGCCAAGGTGAAAGAAGTTTAAAAAAAAACATTTTCTTAAATAAGTGTCTTTTCTTAAAAAAAGTAAATTTTCTCAAAAAAATACCTATTCATATTCTTAAACAAAGTACCTTTCCCTAAAAAAAATACCTTATCGAAAAAGTACCTTTTCTTAAAAAAATAAATTTTTTTAAAAAAGCACCTTTTCTTAACAAAGTAAACCATAGACTAATACATACGTAGATAAACTTATTCTCTCATCTGACGTTTCATTTCACACTCTCATCGTAGGTTTGTGGAAATGAGAGCAATTAAATTTAAATTTATCTTACACCAGGTGGAGTTACAAAATATGTTCACTTAACTTTTTCCTGTCGTTTTGGTGTAGAACGGAATAATTTAAATATATTTTGCACTTTTTTGTTGACTTTTATCGTTGGTATACATTTGTATTGTATTGAACACAACTAGTTTGCCACAAAAACACGAAATTCGGTTGTTGTTCCTATGTTGATCGCTGTATACTATTGCCACTATCTGGTATTATTGAACCCATATTTCTACCATCCAATGTTTACTTTCCATCGTACCTATGACGTTTAATTTATTGAGCGAATAAAACCTTCTATGGTATGTGTTATTCTATGAAGTAAATTTTCTTACATCAAATTGCCTTTTTTTTAAAAACTACATTTTCTTTAAGGAGTACCTTTTTTAAGAAACAAAATAGCTTTTCTTGAGATCAGTGTTTACTCTTAGAAATGTACCTATTCTTGAAAAAAGGACCAATTCTAAAAACTTCCATTTCTTAAAAATTATTTTCTTCAAAAAAATAAACCTTTTCTTAAAATTAGCTTTTCTTAAAAATAAAATAATACCTTTCTTTTCTTTTCTTGGGATAAGTAGCCTTTCTGAAAATAAGTAAATTTTCTTAAAAAATAACCTTTTCCTAAAAAGAGTACCACGTCTTTAAAAAGTACCTGCTCTTAAAAAAATACCTCTATGTAAAAAAGAAAATTCATACTCTTATGGCTTTTTCTTACAGAAAGTACTTCTTTTTAAAAAAACTACCTTTTCTTAAAAAAAAACATTAGCTTTCAATAAAGAAGTACATCTCTTTAGAAAAGGACCTTTTCTTGAAAATATAATACATATTTATAGATGTTGTTTTTCGACCTTATTTTAGTTCTTATTGTATTTCTAATTTTTCCGGCTCAAGGTCGGAAAATTTAGAAATACTATAATACATATTCTTACAAAAAGGTCCTAAAAATTTACTATTTATTTTGAAATAAATGCATTCTATAAAAAAAATCACTTAAAAAAGTTTATCATTTCATAAAAAGTATATTTTGTTGAAGATCCATTTAAATTAACCTATTTTTCAACGGGTGCCTTAGGCGTGTTGGATCTTACTCGTACACAATATATAGCGAAAGGAACTTCGTTCCAACCGGATGTCCCCTGACATCTCATGCAGTTTTTAACTGGCCCGTTTAGCGTTGTCTTATATCTCGTTAATAAAACAATTTTATTTTTAAATTACAATAAGTACTACAATTTTCTTTATTTCACATATACAGCACCAATTTAATACTGTACAAATAAGTCCCTTTCCATGACACTGTTACTCGACTGTTTATGCGTTTACTCGTTTGAAATGAGATTGACTTTAGTTTCGCTTCACATCGGTTATTTATATCACTTCAGCCATTTCCAGCACCATCTCGTAGTAACGCAGTCGGTTCTCGATTACTTTGAATGAGATATCATCTGTTCTCGATTGTTTCAGGTTCTTCTTGCGATATTATCAAAAAATCGTGGTGAGTTGGTATTTTGGAGTGACGGCATACTTATAGGCATAGTTAACTTATGCAGTCAAGTTGCCAATTCACCACAAACTGTTTGTTAACATTCTAATGTTATTTTGCTATAAATGTTAGTTAAAGCAAACATGTAAAGCATTTATTGTAACAGTATCCTATATCACCTTTGCATTGTCAATTACTTATGTGACATAATTTTGTGATTTAAAATCAAATCACACCAAAATAAAATAAAGATTCTGCTTTAAAAATGTCGTTGCTGGTTCACAGTGCTGAAATACAGCCATCGTACTCTGGTCAATACGTTCCGGCATTGAGTAAGTAATTCTAGTTGATGAGGTTTCGACTGACATTTGGTGTGGATTATTTGTGTAATGCTCTATTTCAGTGTTTATACTTGTAATCAGTAATTTAAAGCAAATAGTTGTTACTGAAACCAAAATCAATGACAACATATATTGACGTATACGATTAATACAGTGCACGCTTTATTGCAGGAAACATGTACATGTTTGCCAGCATTGTTTTCATGAATTGAAGATCTGCCGGGTTTTTACCGGTTGTCAACAATCAAAACCACATTTGGGTGTCAAAAACATATATTATAGAAGACAATCTGAACAGCTCAGACTGTCAGAACATATCGTCAGACACTTACCTAGTAGCTTGAAAGACTAAGACTACACTCACCGAACTAATTGTTGGAAGAGAGGTTGTAGCAACCATAAATTCGGTTACTACCACCGAATTTTAGGTTGTAACAAACGAATTGAGGTTGTTGCAACTGAATTTAGTCCATACAACTGAAATTTGATTGAAGCAACCTCCAATAGGTTGCGACAACTGCTAACAGATTGCAACAACCTTTATCACTTTGCGACAGCATCTAAGAGGTTGCGACAACCTCTAATGCGGCTGTGACAACGTCCAATTCGGACGTGATGACATCTACTGTATTTGTGACAACCTCTAAATTCAGTTACTACTAATTGGATTACATTTTCTATGGGTGAGAATTTTGAAATTCTCTATACGAAAGCTGAGGGTTTCGGCGGAGACTTTGTGCTCATTTTCAAATTGTACTGTAAACTTTGACCTGCAGATTCTAAGCTTTTCGAACAAGCTTATACATGAACCCTTTTTTCTTTAAGCCCTCCACATTTTCCTTCTAATACAGGGTGCTACCCGGCAATACGAACCCTTCACCCTAAAAGCCAAAACCCAGATAGCTGAGATTGCAGCCTGTCGCGCAGGAACCGTAGACGACCAATTTGTAGTAATAATAGACACAAATCGAGAACTTTATATAACCGAGACCAGGAATCTCAATAGCAACAATGAGCGCAGCAATATTGCTGGCATTAGTGGGCCAACAGCAGGAGAAATCTATAAAATCGGTACCCAGGTGACCACAGTCAAATGGGCCAGTGAGTCGAATATTTTAGTAGGCGTTCACGACACTTGCTATAGCATTTGGTATTGTCCCGGTGAAGGAGCCACAGATCCCACAATAATTGCCTTGACCACAGTGACAATAGATGCCACGTAGGTAGACAAGCGGAACTGATTGGAATGCATCTAAAATCTTTCTTATATTTCCAGGGAATTTGGTAAAAATATAGCCATTGAATCTTTTGATGACTCCATTGTGACCTTTCGATGTTCGGGAGCTTTACTGCCCATAAGTGTGAATATGTATTGTGAGATACTGCATCGCACCCTAATGGACGGCCAGTGGCAGCAGTCTCTGAAAATATGTCGCCCGGCTCATAATGCCTATCTATGGGCCACTCTGGCAGCGGTTGCTACACGTAAAAATCAGCTGCAGATCAGTGAGGAAGCCTACTCGGCAGCTTTACAAATCGACAAAGTTAGTTACGTGCAGTATATCAAAACTTTGGAACCCTCTAGTCCCGACTATATAGCCAAGAATTCATTGATGTTGGGCCGACTTATTGAGCCCGAAACTATATTGATTCATAATCGGAAATATCGCGAAGCTGTGTCCCTGTGCTTGCGCATGCACATCTGGCGCAAAGCTTTGGAAATTGTACAGAAACATGAAATGGATCTATTGGATGTGGTTATGGAACAAAGAAAGAAATATTTAAAGGCTTTGAATCGTGAGGAATGGGATTATTTATTTAAACTCGTAAGCTTAAGTCTAAAAGATAATGATGAATAAACTGAAAATTGATAGCCTCAAAATATTGTGCTGGGTTGTCCTTAATAGGCTGGGGATATCATTCTCTTGCCCTCTAGTGCGTTTAGGATATTATTGGCAGCCACCATGCCCATTTCGGTGGTAGTCTTAAGAGTTTGGGTTCCCAAATGGGGAATGATAACTGAAAGTGGAGATGGAATTGTAGATACATATAAAGTATATTAAATTGAAATGTTATATTCAAAACTTACCACAGTTGGGAAGAGTTAGTAATGGATGATTTGAGGGTAAAGGCTCGGGTGTCATAACATCTAATCCCGCGGAAAATATTTGACCCATTTGTAAAGCGTTGTACAAGGCTTCTTGGTCAACAATGCCTGAAAGAGAACATGTTTTTAAAACTCCCAAGATAATCCCACCAACGAAGACATATTTTGTTAAAAATATTAGCAACGAGGAAGGATCATCAAATATTTCTCAAGAATACAAAACGGGTTACCATGTGGACTAAATATTAGTTCATAGTGGAGTACGTAATGGTTAACCCTAATGACTGTCATCCACAATTGAACCTTCCTAACGAAACTTGTCATTAAACTTGTCTTCAATGACTAAACAAAGATGATAGAAATACCATAGATTATTCATTGGGTTATTCACGATTTTTAGCAGAGGGTACTTGCAGTTTCCGTATGACCATTTTTCACTTCGATACGACGCAAAAGTCCTCAAAAATCATTTTTATTTTGATTCTGTTGTTTGAATTTCAAAATAAAATATAAGTAGATAATAAAGAAGCATATCTCTTTTGATATTTTTTGACAATACAAAGAGTTTTATCAATAGTTTTTTTTTTCAGGGAAATTTGCCCATAACTGCACTATCTAGACAATTTCCCTTCACTTTCAAATCCACCACATACATATATTTCACCATCTAGGGGCTTTCTATCATCTTTGTACCGAATTAATTTAAAATACACATCAACTCACCACCTCTTCCTACATTGACAAATACACACGACTTCTTCATTTTTCCAAATGCTGCAGCATTAAATTTGCCTTTCGTTTCCGAGGTCAAAGGGCAGGCTACAACAAGAAAATCACTTTCCTTCACAAGATCATCGAACGAGACATGATGAGCCTTAAAATCTCCATCATTTGCCTTCCTAGTCCTGGTGTGATAAATGAATTTTCGCACATCCCAACATTGTAAACGTTTGGCAATAGCTTGGCCGATGCCGCCAAATCCCAGGAAGCCAACAACAGAATCACGTATCTCTTGACCCATCAACCAATTGATGCGTTCAGTTTTCCACAAAGAACTGCAAAATGTTAGTAATATGAAAATGAATGGCAATGCTGTAAATGCTTAAACTTTTAACATTTGTAACCGCTAACGCAAAAGTTAACAGTTGTGCAGAAAAAGCTTGATGTACTGTTAAACTCAATGTTACTAACATCAAAACTTAACAACAGTTTGTATGCTAGCAGAAGCCTATCGTAATAAAAAGCTTTTTTCTCATGTTAACTGAAAGCTTTTCAATGTTAACCCTTAAATGCACAAAGGGTACATTCTTGGTGTTTCTTTAAATATTAATTTGTTTCTAATTCTTCGACCTTTATTTTATTAATTATTCTCGACTAATTATTCCAGCTTAAGGTCTCTCCAGATTTCATAAAACTTTTTTGTTTTTGTTTAAATATTCTAATAAAAATTTAATTTTTTTAATTTCAGCAAAAATCTTGGAAATTTTGGTAAGTTTGTTAAAAATAAGTATTTTACTAAAATAAATAGTATAATGCGAGGGTAGTGAACTAAGTCGTAAAAATTCCATAAGGATACGAAGATTTTGTTGAATCCAAAGCCAGGGTGATGAATTTATTTCTAGTTAATGATTACTTTAAAACGCCATATCGAATCATATAAATATAGACGTGTAATATAAAATACAACAATGCACCCATGACTAATGGTGGGCAATAATTAAGCAGATTCGAAATTGCGGGAATGGCACCATTATTTGTTGATTATTTTTTGGATTCCTCATTGTTGAATTATACACCAATTTGGGTTTATAATAGGAAAATGCATTTTTTTAGGAAGCAGACTTTAGTTTTATGGGGATAAATTAAAAAGTACGTGTTGGAAGAAAATTTCCAAAAAACTTTTGAGAACTTGGCTGTCCTATTTTAGGCACATAACGCTTCTCACTGTAACTTACTCTAAACTCTAAAAATCTTGGAACAGCTTTTAAGAAACAAGTGCCTTATTCATAAAAAGTTGTGCGAGGTTTGAGAGACGTTTTTTGTTTGACAAACTGTCTCTCAACCCTCTCGCGAATTTTTGCGAATGAGACCGTAAATGTATTAAGATTATTTGAAATTTCTTTTGCTAATAATTACTCCCAATTAAATTTCCACATCTAATGTCATGATGTTCACGCTGCCGCGGAATTGAAGTCTCGCAATTTGGGCTGAAATTGCTCAAATTCATGGACAACTACCAAATTGAGATCTGTACAACAATATCGTTAAAATTGATTTGAAATTGTCTTATACAACGCAGTTTTACTCCACAAATTGACCTTAGTACTTGGTTTTGCATATGTGCACGAGAACGAAGCCGACAGAAACTTTCCCGGTGCGGCTCCGTCGTAAATACGTTTTTGAAGTTCACGCTGCCATCACGTCACGTCTCCATCGGCTTAAAATGTTAGACGATTTTACCGAATGAGACGATTTTATAGGTCTGAGTTCCTAAAAAAAGATCAAAATTTGTTACACATTTGACCGGCGATGAGCCTAAAGGTAACGTCTGCCGAAAAATCACATATAATAAAAAAAATAAAATACAGCAGACAGTTGTCCGAGGCCTTCGGCCACGGACTGTCCCTGCAGACTGAGTCAGAGACACGGCCATTAAGTTTAACGTAGAATACGCCATCCGATAAGACAGAAAACATATATAACAATAAATGATAAATAACATAAGCAAATGAATTTATTTATTTGATAGTTACTTTTGATAATATACATAAGCTTATGGTAGGAAAAATATGGATAAAATAGGATGTGTTTCAATTTCTCTGCATAACAACCACTCGTTGCTTTCTTGTATTTCGTGTAGGTGCCATTTTGATTAGTAGTTTTTATTTTAATTTACTAAACGTCAACTGTCAGCTGCTGTCAAACAGCATCAAGCAGCATTGTTATTTTGCTTACTTGGCAGCACTTTCATTTACCATAAAAATGTATGAATTAAGTTTTTCAAATATTTTTTATAATTATATATCCATGTTAAATTCAAATTCACATTTAACATTTTGTTTCACTTAAATACATAAGTAAATATACGAAATTTCAATATTTCATCAATCAAAACAACAGCCGAAGGTTTGTGTCCACACTGAAACAGCAGCATAGTTTGTGTTCACGCTACAAACTCAAACACTCAACCAAACACCACACATATGTTTGAGTGTATGTGTTTAAACAATTTTCATTTGAGAAATTTAAATATTAGGAAGATATCAACCAATATGAAATGTATATCAAACGAAAGATAACATCTTCATTTACCTACAAAAAAATTTTTAAAAAAAGTTATCTCGCCGTTTCCTCATAATCAATGAAATTAAGATTACAACAATAACAATCTGACATGACTCCCTATACCGTAAGGTAAGACGTATTCTACGCCAAAACTTCGTCGCCGTCGCCGACATGAATTAGTGAGAAGAAAATAAAAAAAAAAATTACAGCAGACAGTTGTCCGAGGCCTTCGGCCACGGACTGTCCCTGCAGGCTGTGTCAGAGACACGGCCATTAAGTTTAACGTAGAATACGCCATCCGATAAGACAGAAAACATATATAACAATAAATTCATTTGCTTATATTATTTATCATTTATTGTTATATATGTTTTCTGTCTTATCGGATGGCGTATTCTACGTTAAACTTAATGGCCGTGTCTCTGACACAGCCTGCAGGGACAGTCCGTGGCCGAAGGCCTCGGACAAGTGTCTGCTGTAATGTTTATATTTACCAACGGCATTTGATTCAAGTCCGTTTAACAAAAAATATTATGTTCAATTTTTTTAAACTTAATTTAATTTATGTATTTTAATTAATATTTTTGTTGAAATAAGTTCTGCGAATGTTGAGAGGGCCGCCCTAATATTAAAAAAGGTTTACCTTATCGAGTCTTCGCATTAGCATTCGAGCGTTGTGTGAAAGCTTTACGCTTTACAATTCAAAATTAATGTTACAACAGCTTTATTGAAGCTTTCGCAAAAAAGCTTTATTACGTTAGCTTACTGTTTGTTTCACTTGTTACTAGATACATGTTGCAAAGCAACATTAGCTTGCTGTTCGTTTCATTTTTTACTAGATACATGTTCCTAAGCAATGTTGAGCAACCAAAAACACTCAACCAAACACCACACATATGTTTGAGTGTATGTGTTTAAACAATTTTCATTTGAGAAATTAAAATACTAGAAATATATCAACCAATATGAAATGTATATCAAACGAAAGATAACATCTTCATTTACCTACAAAAAAAATTTTAAAAAAATTCATCTAGCCGTTTACTCAAATTCAATGAAATAAAGATTACAACAATAAAAACCTGACATGACTCCTCATACCGTAAGGTAAGACGTATTCTACGTCAAAACTGTGGAATCAGTGTTTCATGTTAAGTTGCATGCAGCATTCATTTATTTTATTGTGTTCTTTCATTTCCTAACAAAATTTTGGTTATTTTGTCCAGGCGCGAAAATTTCGCTCATGGTAATGTTTCTAAACAAAACCTTGTCATTTTTCAACGAAATTGCTGAAATACCAGTGTGAACGAGTTCAATTTCGTTCGACAATATCAATTCGAAATTGTCAATTTCGTGGCAGATGGCAGCGTGAACAAGACAGAAGAGAAGTGGCATCTTTACTATACAATAATTCAATTTATGTTCCGTAGCGAACCAGTCTCAGCTGACATAAAGGTTAATTAATAGGATAGTCCTTAACTTTTTTATATTCTGCTAATTTGTGTTCAGTTTTGACACACTTATGCTCAGTTTCATAGTTGGCCATTCTCAATTTAAACCGAATTTAAATGTCCGATGTTTGTCATTTAAATGCCATTTAAATTTTCTGTTAACTTTTAAATTAAACTTTTAAATGACGAGTGTGAAATTCGCCCTTAGACCTCAACCGAGATGACAACTTGTCTCCGGTACCAAATGATTTTGATTGAACAATTTTACTTAAATAATGTGCATTAACGCATCGGAAAATATTGAAAATTAAAACTCCGACACTGCGGAAGAGGAAAAAGGGGAATATATTTTTACACTTTTTTTCTCAAAACTGAACGCTAGAAAATTGTGATATATACTATTCAAAATCAGTGTTAAGTAAAAATGTTTATAGAGTACTGGGTCCATTTTACCATACATTCGTTCGACCTAGTTGTAAGGCTACAGGCAACAGCATTGACAAATTCCGAATGACTGAGCGATTTATTTATAAGACAATTTTTAAAAGAAACGAATATATATAACTCCGTCGGTTAATCTTCAGTACGAGGGTATATTTGTATTGTAAGCCGTGGCAAACGTAACTGGTGTTAGGTGGCGCCTGATAGTTATACAAGGCATAGATAAAGGAAATAACAGATATAGCGCGCCCATTGTCAACTTTGTTCACTAGGTGCTGTCAAGTACTACTGTCACTTTCATTGAAGTTTCCTATAATTCTCATTGACGTTTATTCACAATTGTGGTAAATTGTTGTGAAAGTAATTTAAACAAGGGGATAATGTGAAAAAATGTAAATGATTTTATATACCAGCATTTGTTTCTTATATAAAAAAACTATTTCGAAGCCATGAAGGCTGTGTTGAGATATCAATAAGAGAAATCCCGTAAGACCGCCCAAAGATGAACATGCCAGAACGCCCAAAAACTGTATCAACTTCTGTGGTCGAAGATGCCAAAACCGTTAGATTGTCTGAGGACCCTCAACAAGGAATGGTAGCTGAACTGGAGGAAGAACCAATTTATTAGGTCATAGTCGGTGGTGACATGGCTTTGCAATTCGATGGCCTTCAGATATTCTACTTTAAGTAACGTGTTCGAAGTGATATTTTTGATGAAATTATTTTTTTCTGATATGAAATTTTAGAACTTAATGTCATATTTTTTTGGGATCAAAATAATCCCATTTATTGCTTTCAACGACATCCAGAAAATTACCCATTACACTAAAATTTTCCCAACACTTGTGTTTCATCTATTAGTTTACTGTATCTATGATATAAGGTGGACCATGTAAAATTTGGGACTTGAACCCCCCGTTATTTCGAAGCAGATGGTCAATTTGAGATTTAAGAAGTGGTAGATTATTATTTAATGGTTAGATATTTACGAAATGGGTCACTTTACGGCTGAAAAAATTTGGGGAATATTACGAAATTTCTTCTAAAATTCTGACTCTTTAACTTCGAAATAAATTTCATAGAAATAGTGTGTCATCAAGGCAATTTGTTGATCAATTTGTAAAGCGATTTGGTCAATCCGTGTCCATATTCGAAAAAAGAACTCGTGTATGTCCTCATTCAGTGCGTTCAGTGGGAAATATTGCCGAGGGTCTGATAGAACAGCCATCAAGTTCAACTCGGCACCGTTCGCGGCATCTGATCAGTTCTCTCACTTCTTTGCGCAGAATTTTGCATAAAGATCTCGGTATGAAAGCTTATAAAATCTAATTAGTTGAAGAACTGAAGCCTCGTGACCATTCGACGCGTTTTCGCTTCGCTTAAAGGGCCGAAAATCGCTTGACTGAAGCTGAACATTTTACCTAAAATTACCATTTACTCCTCGTGAACTACGTTTACAAATAAAATTGTCGAATTTGGGTCTCGTCATCGAGGAGAAGACGATGCATCCACAACGAGTTACTGTTTGGTGAGGTTTTTTGGCATGGCGACATCATAGCCCATTAGACTATTATCTCTCAGGGGGCCGTGAAGGATAAGTGTTGCGCAAAGAATCCCTGGTCCATTGAGGCCTAAAACCATGAAATCGACGCTGTCGTTCACGAGATAGAGACAAAAACAATAAAAAAATGTACTGAAAACTAGGTAGATCGACTTAGGTACTGTAAAGAAAAACTTGGAAACCATTTGAATGATGTTGAATGATTTTTGCGAATGAGACCGTAAATGTATTAAGATTATTTGAAATTTCTTTTGCTAATAATTACTCCCAATTAAATTTCCACATCTAATGTCATGATGTTCACGCTGCCGCGGAATTGAAGTCTCGCAATTTGGGCTGAAATTGCTCAAATTCATGGACAACTACCAAATTGAGATCTGTACAACAATATCGTTAAAATTGATTTGAAATTGTCTTATACAACGCAGTTTTACTCCACAAATTGACCTTAGTACTTGGTTTTGCATATGTGCACGAGAACGAAGCCGACAGAAACTTTCCCGGTGCGGCTCCGTCGTAAATACGTTTTTGAAGTTCACGCTGCCATCACGTCACGTCTCCATCGGCTTAAAATGTTAGACGATTTTACCGAATGAGACGATTTTATAGGTCTGAGTTCCTAAAAAAAGATCAAAATTTGTTACACATTTGACCGGCGATGAGCCTAAAGGTAACGTCTGCCGAAAAATCACATATAATAAAAAAAATAAAATACAGCAGACAGTTGTCCGAGGCCTTCGGCCACGGACTGTCCCTGCAGACTGAGTCAGAGACACGGCCATTAAGTTTAACGTAGAATACGCCATCCGATAAGACAGAAAACATATATAACAATAAATGATAAATAACATAAGCAAATGAATTTATTTATTTGATAGTTACTTTTGATAATATACATAAGCTTATGGTAGGAAAAATATGGATAAAATAGGATGTGTTTCAATTTCTCTGCATAACAACCACTCGTTGCTTTCTTGTATTTCGTGTAGGTGCCATTTTGATTAGTAGTTTTTATTTTAATTTACTAAACGTCAACTGTCAGCTGCTGTCAAACAGCATCAAGCAGCATTGTTATTTTGCTTACTTGGCAGCACTTTCATTTACCATAAAAATGTATGAATTAAGTTTTTCAAATATTTTTTATAATTATATATCCATGTTAAATTCAAATTCACATTTAACATTTTGTTTCACTTAAATACATAAGTAAATATACGAAATTTCAATATTTCATCAATCAAAACAACAGCCGAAGGTTTGTGTCCACACTGAAACAGCAGCATAGTTTGTGTTCACGCTACAAACTCAAACACTCAACCAAACACCACACATATGTTTGAGTGTATGTGTTTAAACAATTTTCATTTGAGAAATTTAAATATTAGGAAGATATCAACCAATATGAAATGTATATCAAACGAAAGATAACATCTTCATTTACCTACAAAAAAATTTTTAAAAAAAGTTATCTCGCCGTTTCCTCATAATCAATGAAATTAAGATTACAACAATAACAATCTGACATGACTCCCTATACCGTAAGGTAAGACGTATTCTACGCCAAAACTTCGTCGCCGTCGCCGACATGAATTAGTGAGAAGAAAATAAAAAAAAAAATTACAGCAGACAGTTGTCCGAGGCCTTCGGCCACGGACTGTCCCTGCAGGCTGTGTCAGAGACACGGCCATTAAGTTTAACGTAGAATACGCCATCCGATAAGACAGAAAACATATATAACAATAAATTCATTTGCTTATATTATTTATCATTTATTGTTATATATGTTTTCTGTCTTATCGGATGGCGTATTCTACGTTAAACTTAATGGCCGTGTCTCTGACACAGCCTGCAGGGACAGTCCGTGGCCGAAGGCCTCGGACAAGTGTCTGCTGTAATGTTTATATTTACCAACGGCATTTGATTCAAGTCCGTTTAACAAAAAATATTATGTTCAATTTTTTTAAACTTAATTTAATTTATGTATTTTAATTAATATTTTTGTTGAAATAAGTTCTGCGAATGTTGAGAGGGCCGCCCTAATATTAAAAAAGGTTTACCTTATCGAGTCTTCGCATTAGCATTCGAGCGTTGTGTGAAAGCTTTACGCTTTACAATTCAAAATTAATGTTACAACAGCTTTATTGAAGCTTTCGCAAAAAAGCTTTATTACGTTAGCTTACTGTTTGTTTCACTTGTTACTAGATACATGTTGCAAAGCAACATTAGCTTGCTGTTCGTTTCATTTTTTACTAGATACATGTTCCTAAGCAATGTTGAGCAACCAAAAACACTCAACCAAACACCACACATATGTTTGAGTGTATGTGTTTAAACAATTTTCATTTGAGAAATTAAAATACTAGAAATATATCAACCAATATGAAATGTATATCAAACGAAAGATAACATCTTCATTTACCTACAAAAAAAATTTTAAAAAAATTCATCTAGCCGTTTACTCAAATTCAATGAAATAAAGATTACAACAATAAAAACCTGACATGACTCCTCATACCGTAAGGTAAGACGTATTCTACGTCAAAACTGTGGAATCAGTGTTTCATGTTAAGTTGCATGCAGCATTCATTTATTTTATTGTGTTCTTTCATTTCCTAACAAAATTTTGGTTATTTTGTCCAGGCGCGAAAATTTCGCTCATGGTAATGTTTCTAAACAAAACCTTGTCATTTTTCAACGAAATTGCTGAAATACCAGTGTGAACGAGTTCAATTTCGTTCGACAATATCAATTCGAAATTGTCAATTTCGTGGCAGATGGCAGCGTGAACAAGACAGAAGAGAAGTGGCATCTTTACTATACAATAATTCAATTTATGTTCCGTAGCGAACCAGTCTCAGCTGACATAAAGGTTAATTAATAGGATAGTCCTTAACTTTTTTATATTCTGCTAATTTGTGTTCAGTTTTGACACACTTATGCTCAGTTTCATAGTTGGCCATTCTCAATTTAAACCGAATTTAAATGTCCGATGTTTGTCATTTAAATGCCATTTAAATTTTCTGTTAACTTTTAAATTAAACTTTTAAATGACGAGTGTGAAATTCGCCCTTAGACCTCAACCGAGATGACAACTTGTCTCCGGTACCAAATGATTTTGATTGAACAATTTTACTTAAATAATGTGCATTAACGCATCGGAAAATATTGAAAATTAAAACTCCGACACTGCGGAAGAGGAAAAAGGGGAATATATTTTTACACTTTTTTTCTCAAAACTGAACGCTAGAAAATTGTGATATATACTATTCAAAATCAGTGTTAAGTAAAAATGTTTATAGAGTACTGGGTCCATTTTACCATACATTCGTTCGACCTAGTTGTAAGGCTACAGGCAACAGCATTGACAAATTCCGAATGACTGAGCGATTTATTTATAAGACAATTTTTAAAAGAAACGAATATATATAACTCCGTCGGTTAATCTTCAGTACGAGGGTATATTTGTATTGTAAGCCGTGGCAAACGTAACTGGTGTTAGGTGGCGCCTGATAGTTATACAAGGCATAGATAAAGGAAATAACAGATATAGCGCGCCCATTGTCAACTTTGTTCACTAGGTGCTGTCAAGTACTACTGTCACTTTCATTGAAGTTTCCTATAATTCTCATTGACGTTTATTCACAATTGTGGTAAATTGTTGTGAAAGTAATTTAAACAAGGGGATAATGTGAAAAAATGTAAATGATTTTATATACCAGCATTTGTTTCTTATATAAAAAAACTATTTCGAAGCCATGAAGGCTGTGTTGAGATATCAATAAGAGAAATCCCGTAAGACCGCCCAAAGATGAACATGCCAGAACGCCCAAAAACTGTATCAACTTCTGTGGTCGAAGATGCCAAAACCGTTAGATTGTCTGAGGACCCTCAACAAGGAATGGTAGCTGAACTGGAGGAAGAACCAATTTATTAGGTCATAGTCGGTGGTGACATGGCTTTGCAATTCGATGGCCTTCAGATATTCTACTTTAAGTAACGTGTTCGAAGTGATATTTTTGATGAAATTATTTTTTTCTGATATGAAATTTTAGAACTTAATGTCATATTTTTTTGGGATCAAAATAATCCCATTTATTGCTTTCAACGACATCCAGAAAATTACCCATTACACTAAAATTTTCCCAACACTTGTGTTTCATCTATTAGTTTACTGTATCTATGATATAAGGTGGACCATGTAAAATTTGGGACTTGAACCCCCCGTTATTTCGAAGCAGATGGTCAATTTGAGATTTAAGAAGTGGTAGATTATTATTTAATGGTTAGATATTTACGAAATGGGTCACTTTACGGCTGAAAAAATTTGGGGAATATTACGAAATTTCTTCTAAAATTCTGACTCTTTAACTTCGAAATAAATTTCATAGAAATAGTGTGTCATCAAGGCAATTTGTTGATCAATTTGTAAAGCGATTTGGTCAATCCGTGTCCATATTCGAAAAAAGAACTCGTGTATGTCCTCATTCAGTGCGTTCAGTGGGAAATATTGCCGAGGGTCTGATAGAACAGCCATCAAGTTCAACTCGGCACCGTTCGCGGCATCTGATCAGTTCTCTCACTTCTTTGCGCAGAATTTTGCATAAAGATCTCGGTATGAAAGCTTATAAAATCTAATTAGTTGAAGAACTGAAGCCTCGTGACCATTCGACGCGTTTTCGCTTCGCTTAAAGGGCCGAAAATCGCTTGACTGAAGCTGAACATTTTACCTAAAATTACCATTTACTCCTCGTGAACTACGTTTACAAATAAAATTGTCGAATTTGGGTCTCGTCATCGAGGAGAAGACGATGCATCCACAACGAGTTACTGTTTGGTGAGGTTTTTTGGCATGGCGACATCATAGCCCATTAGACTATTATCTCTCAGGGGGCCGTGAAGGATAAGTGTTGCGCAAAGAATCCCTGGTCCATTGAGGCCTAAAACCATGAAATCGACGCTGTCGTTCACGAGATAGAGACAAAAACAATAAAAAAATGTACTGAAAACTAGGTAGATCGACTTAGGTACTGTAAAGAAAAACTTGGAAACCATTTGAATGATGTTGTGTTTCATTCATAAATGTCAATGATCGGCCTTACAAATAAAATCATAATTTTGACCAAATGTCATTAGGTTTTTTTTTTGAAAGCGAAATTCAATTTCAAATTTTACATGACCCATTCTTCACAGAGGAAGAATCTTCAACGTTTGCTTTTTAATGACTATTTCTTTTTAATTAATTAGTTATTTTTGAGGAAATATTGACCGAAGACCAGCCGCCCATAAGCCCCGCCCTTAAGCGTTTCCCCAGTTGATTTTAGCCAGAAATTGGCCTCATCACTGCACTACATTTTGGAGAAAAAAGTGAGTATTTTTCGTAATACAGCTGAATAATTTGAAGACGTAGTGCCGTGCTAACAATTTCCATGATGAAATGTCAAACAATACTAAACAACAATACAATAACAATTAGATTTTCCATAAACTGCCTACCGGAAAAAGTACCTCTACATGAATCATGCATTATATCGTGTTATGGTAATAACACGCTGCTACAAAACTAAAAAAATCGAAGGAACTTGGGGAGAAACCTAGTGTAGGTTGTAGGTCTCACCGAGTACAGCCGGAAATTTTTTTTTTTGTTGTATACCCCCAAAATCTGATTTTACCGTTAAAAACCCGTAATTTTTGACTTGTCATACAAATCGATTTATTAAGCTGTTATTTCCCAACCGATTTTCGATCATGGAACTGTTTTGGAAAGAGGAGAAATAGAGTTTAAAAATATGTAGATATGATGGTACTTTCAATAAAAACATATAGAATTTCAAGTGAGTAAACTTCAAATTTCCAAAAATTTTCTCAATTTTTCAACTTTGATCGTGATGTGTTGCATTATTTGATTCCCAATGGTGCTATATATATGTATATAATATTCTGAAAGTGTGTTTAGTCTCAATTAAACTAAGTTTTATTTCATAACAATCGGAGTAAAATTGCAGAAGTTATGCGAACTTATGTAACTTATATAACACACTTTCAGAATATTATATATATATAGCACCATTGGGAATGAAATAATGCAACACATCATCACGATCAAAGTTGAAAAATTTAGAAAATTTTTGGAAATTTGAAGTTTACTCACTTGAAATACTATATGTTTTTATTGAAAGTACCATCATGTCTACATATTTTTAAAGCTCTATTTCTCCTCTTTCCAAAACAGTTCCATGATCGAAAATCGGTTGGGAAATAACAGCTTAATAAATCGATTTGTATGACAAGTCAAAAATAACGGGTTTTTAACGGTAAAATCAGATTTTGGGGGTATACAACAAAAATAAAAATTTTTTTCCGCCTGTACTCGATGAGGCCTACAACCTACACCATGTCATATCAAAAGTTATTTTTGACTGTATCACCGTGTAATTATTTTTTGCTTTTAAAGTTATACTATCAATTAAAGTGTCACAAATGTTATAATGTTATTTCAACAATTCTATGACAGTTAAATTCCATAGATTCTATGAATGATTCGTTTCATAGCATCTTTGGACTTGTTTAAATCATGTAGTGAAGTGTTTCTTTTGCTATATAAAAAATAATAAAAAAATTGTAATATAAAGCATTTCGTTATATTTACGAAAAACATCTTTTTAGTGTAGATAACGGCACCTTGGGTATCATAAAACTAAAATCGTATACATTCATCCTAAAAAAAAAACGCAGCACTACAACTTTATGCTGAAAAGGATGTACAAGTAGAGAAGAAATAACCGGCGCCATTTGGCAACCCTAGTAGAAGAGAACCAAAAAAGTCGAAGCGATTCACTCAAACGCATTTCTTTCCCGCGTCATAACTTGATTACTTCATAGTTTTTATATACTTCATGTAATTTTATTTAAATATGGTTGGAATTTCTATAGTTAGATGCAATCACATCATCAGAAAACTGCTCGTGTATTGAAATGTTCAACGAAGAGAGTAAGAGAGAGAGAGAGAGCAGAGAAACGACGCGCTTCACTCGTTTTCTTTGTTGGCATTCCACTCCATGAGTAAATTTTCTTCTCTGTACCATAGTTACTTTATGTTTATGTTTCTGCCAAAAAGGATGATCAAGTAGAGAAGAAAAAACCACCGCAACCAGGCAACCCTCATAGAAAAAAACCAAAAAACTTGATTATTTCATACTTTTTACATACTGTATGTAATTTTGTGTAAACATGGTTAGAATTTCTATAGTTAGATACTGTAACATCATCAAAAAACTGTTCGTGTATTGAAACAACCAACGACGAGAGTAAGACAGTGAGCAAAGAAACGAGGCGCTTCACTCGTTTTTTGTCCTCTTCTACGAGGGTTTCCACATTGCGGTGGCTTTTTCTTCTCTACTTGTACATTCTCTTTGTTTATGCGGATTCAACGGCTGCTCCAGAAGATTGTGTTATAAGAGCAGCACATGTTTTTTCAATTCGTGGTGCGCACTAGCTGCCCAAGCCTTTTTTCCTTTCTTTTGTGTGTTGTTCGTAGTACTTTGGATATTGACATAACCTACGCACCAAAAAAAAAAAACAGGATGCCGGTTGTTGTTGCCTTGTTGGAATTTTTGTAGTATTGCTTCTACATTTTCGGCTGCCTTGGCGGATTCTCTTCATTTCTCCTAAACCTAAACAATCTCTTTCACATTTAAGGGTTAATCCAGAAAAAGCTTATCATTTGTTTACTAGTCAAAGCTTGATTACTTAAAGCTTTGTTACAGCTGATTCCACTACACTGATAACTGATGTGCACTGTTTATTTCAACACAATTACATGCATTTCGACTCACCTTTCGATTTCTTGACGGCCAGCATGGAAGAATCGTCCCGCCGATATCATTAAACCAATAGCCAAATCTGCGACAGAATTTTTCACCACACCCGGTGTATGACCCAAAGGCATTTGGCGACGTTTAAACTCTTCCACATCTACATAATCAATACCCGAAGACATAGTGGACACTGCCTTTAATTGTGCGCCGGCAGTGTCCAGTATTTCAGCATTCAAGGGCTGATAACAGGCCCAAAAGATTGCATCAACACCGGGTAATTTTTGCAAAATTTCCGTTCTGATAGGTGGGATATTTTGACAGATATAGGTGTCACAGCCGCGTTCACGTAAATACTCCAAAACCGGCAAGGGGACATCGGGATGAGTGACCAGAACTTTATAGAGGCGACGCGCGGCTGATGACATGTTAGTTTGGACGAAAGTCTAAGAGAGAACTACTAACGAAAGCGTCAGAATGGAAAATCAACAATTCTTTGAAAGTTTTCCGTTACAATGAGTACGAAAAGCTCAGAGAGCTTTGTACGAGATATTCTCTTAAATTTCGAGTTAAACTTAAGAGAATTGTATTAAACACTTTTAAGTATGTATGTACGTTGATTCTACACTGGTCCCCAACAATCATTCTTGAAAGAATTGGATTCGAAAATCGTTGAGTTGTTTTTGTTTGGATCTGTTCAGAGTTTCCCCGTACACCGCTTGTTGTGTCCAAGGTTTCCAATAAATCAATTATATCAACAGTTAAGACGTCGTGTTTCGATTTCTTTATTAATAAATTTCACTGCAAAATCAAAACCAACAGGGTCTGATGTAGTAGTCTTATATTTTACATATAAATCTGAACATGTTTCCTGAAACCAGTACCAATTAATGGTTAGCTGTTTTGCCACCACCATAAAGCAACTGTGGTATAGAGAAGAAAATGTACTCATGGAGTGGAATGCCAACAAAGAAAACGAGTGAAGCGCCTCGTTTCTCTGCTCTCTCTTTCTTACTCTCTTCGTTAAATATTTCAATATTTTCTGATGATGTTACAGTATCTAACTATGGAAATTCCAACCATATTTAAATCAAATGATAAAAGTAGGCAAAAAGTATGAAATAATAAAGTTATGGCGCGAGAGAGAAATGCGTTTGAGTGAGTCGCGTCGACTTTTATGACTCTCTTCTACTAGGGTTGCCAAATTGCGCCGGTTTTTTCTTCACTACTTGTACATCCTTTCTGCCACCTCTCTTTAGTATTCCGGCAAAAACATTGGTTCTCCAGCTCAACTTCTCAAGACCAAAGAGGGTGAAGAAAAGTAGAGAAGAAAAGTTACTCACGGAGTGGAATGCCAACAAAGGAAACGAGTAAAGTGCTTCGTTTATATGCTCTCTCTCTCTTACTCTCTTCGTTGAATATTTCAATACACGAGCAGTTTTTTGCTGATTGTATAGTATCTACCCAATGTGCCATATGAATCCGTTACGAATTCGAGACGGGTCCGTTTCTGAGGACATTATCTCCGAAACAGACATTCGTTACGAACTCACAACGAATTCGTTTTCGTATGAAATTCCTCTCGAAAAAGCTAATCGCTTTTTGTACTTTCTCAGATCCGTCTCGAACTCGTAACGGATTCATATGGCAACTTCTTTTGCGAATCCGTTTCGGATTCGTTTTTTTGGAAATTCGAGACGTATTCGCTTTTATAAATTTTTGCGCATTCGAAACGTATTCGATCTGAGTTACCATTTCCATTAGTAGGAATTTCTGTCTATTTAATTCTATTTAGTGGACATTTAAGATTTTAACGTTT
The DNA here is from genome assembly GCA_963931995.1 of Phaonia tiefii. Taxonomy (NCBI): domain Eukaryota; kingdom Metazoa; phylum Arthropoda; class Insecta; order Diptera; family Muscidae; genus Phaonia; species Phaonia tiefii. Next base: position 300,145,504 of record OZ008368.1, read on the forward strand.
TGCACGTAAATTTTATCTAAATTTGAAATTAAATTTGTTGGGTATATTTGATTCTTTTAGAAATACGATCATGAGCGTAGTGAAAAAACTTCTTAGCTACGTCCTCCACTATTGATATATTACCTTTGGAAATCGCAATTTCGCTGATCCGTTTTTTTTCTCTTTTTACGGACTCGTATCGGGTTCGAGGCGGATCCGCCAAATCGAAAATTCACTGATTCATTTTTTATGTTTTTACGGACTCGTAACGGGTACGAAACGAATTCGAGAACTCAAATTTCGCTTTTTATGATTTTACGTACTCGCTACGTGTTCGAAACGGATCCGCATCCGTTTTTGTGCACATTGTGTAACTATAGAAATTCCAGCCATGTTTACACAAAATTACATAAGGTATGTAAAAAGTATGAAATAATCAAGTTATGACGCGAGAGAGCAATGCGTTTAAGTAAACCGTGTCGATTTTTAGGTTCTTGTTTTACGTGTTTACCTGTTATGTGTTTCCTGTCAGTTTTATTTCTTATCAATTAGATGTTAACAATAAGAAGGTAATACGAGGCGGAGACATAAGTCCGTGACTTTTTGGATGAAACACAATTTTTTTAACAAAACAAAAAATATTTTTCAACATAATCTCCTTTTAGCTCAATACACTTAGGCCAACGTGTCTCCAATTTTTGTATCCATTCTAAAAAATAGGATTTTTCGAGGTCCATAAAATTGGCATTTGTTTGACTAATAATTTCATCGTTGGAGCTAAATCTCTATCCACCGAGCCATTTCTTTAGGTTTGGATATAGGAAATAGTCACTGGGGGCTAAATCGGAGAATATGGCGGATGAGGTACCAATTCGTAGCCCACTCAAACAACTCCAAACAATACTTTGAAGTTTACTCACGATTACGTTTATGGTCAATTGAGAGCAAACGCGGCACCCATCTTGCAGACAGCTTTTTTAAACCCAACGGATCATTTAAAATCGAAACCACACTGCCATGTGAAATGCCTATGGCATCAACAATCTCACGCACTTTTACTCTTCCATCGGCCAACACCATATCGTTGATTTTTTCGACATTTTCGGGTGTACTCGTATTGGCCTCAATTGGCCGTCCAGAGCGTTCAGTGTCATTTGTACTTGTACTTTTTTACCATTCAAATCGATGGTGCAGAGTCCCCATAGTATTTATCAAGCTTTTCCTTGGTTTCATTGATGGGTTTTTTTCACAAAAAAATAAAGTTTAATGAGCACTCGCAATTCACTTTTTTCCATTTTTAAAAAAATACACGAGGTTGTATGTTTTGAACAGCTGTTAAACGCAAAGTAAATGACGTAAATTGCTCAAAATTTGACAGTAGTCTATTAACAGGTGGTACTTACTGCAAAAATGATGTACAAGTAGAGAAGAAAAATCCGGCGCAATTTGGCAACCCTAGTAGAAGAGAACCAAAAACGTGGACGGGATTCACACAAACGCATTTCTTTCCCGCGTCATAACTTGCCTACTTCATATTTTTAACATACTTTATGTAATTTTATTTAAATATGGTTGGAATTTCCATAGTTAGATACAATAACAGCATAACAAAACTGCTCGTGTATTGAAATATTCAACGAAGAGAGTAAAAGAGAGAGAGAGAGCAGAGAAACGACACGCTTCACTCGTTTTCTTTGTTGGCATTCCACTCCATGAGTAATTTTTCTTCTCTATACCATAGTTACTTTATGCTTGATGGGAGCAATGATGCATTTCGTATAACTACGAGGGAAGTTCGAAACGTTTATCACATATCCGGAAATATATCAAAATCTATTTTATTCACAGGCTGCTTATTTAATTTATTATTATTGTATAAACTTACAGTTTATTTTTATTATTTAGTTTATTATTTTGAATTGTTTTGAATTTATATTTTTTTATTACTATCGTGAATTGTCAAATATTCTTGGAATTCCTAGTTTTAAGTACATATTGAAATTATTGTGAATTAACGTTTTTTAGAACTAATTATAACCGTTTCATTATTTGAAATTCGGTTCTAAATTAGTTATCTTGCGAAGTGTACGAAGCACAAAAACTTACTTTCTTCTGAAACGTTGTTCGACACGCAAGAGTAGAAACGCCCACCGCTAAATAGTTTTACTTAAACTTAAAGTAACTTAAACTCTAGAATCTAAATAAAGAAACCGAAGTATTATAACGTTGTTGGAAATTGCAACTCTTTTATTTCAACTTCGGACAAATACAGGTGAGAAATCCAGACAATATATCCCTAACTCAATGGGATATCTCTAACACAACATTCTCGTTTTTTTTCTACTACCCACGCGTATCTTACAATTTATACGACTTGTCATCTCTTGAGAAATCGCATAAATTGTGAACTATCTAAGCTCTAAACAACCCACTATCAATACAGTCCACTACCCTTAGCTAATCACAGCGACAACAACTCAAGAGATTAATCTCCCGTATTGATGTCTACCGGTATTTATTCAATTATCATTTTCTTGACTTTGAATTAAATTGTTACAGTTTGTTTTATTTATACATTCATTTCTTGATTCACGATTTGTGTTACTATTCTCATTCAAATTTATGTTTAAATTATTATTATTATATAAATTATTATTTAGCCTTTAATGTTTTTAATAAGATTATGTTTTTTTTTGCAAAAGTTGACTCCAAACATATTTTTTAGAATGATGCCATATGGCATCATTTGGACTAGTTGGCTTAAAAAAATATGTTTTAATGCAATGTTGCATTCTGTAATGGTGCTTTCTGTTTTTATGACGCCATATGGTATCTATATGTAGCAGAATGTTAGCTCCTTTAAATACAATTGATGCCATATGGCATCATAAAAATTTAAAAAACACCACGACCTTGTCAGTGTTTTTCGATTCAATAAAAATACAGTTAATAAGTTAAACTTTACTGTAAATTTTTTCAAATTCAACTTTATAAATTCATTAGGCATGTAGTAAAATATTTTATTTTTTTGTTTATATTTTAGTAAAGTTTTTAAACTGCAGGATTTAAGTCCAGAGCGGTAAAAATGTATATATATTTTTAAATATTGCTTTTACAACTTCAAAGTACAATACTGCATTAAAAAAAATGATTTTAAACGAGTCTAATTAAAAATGGAAGCCTTCAAAACCACCCGCCATATGGGACCAAGATAGTAAAAAAAATTTATTCACATTTCAAAATGATTTTATGACGAATAAGAATTAATTAGGCTTCTCAAATATTTTTTTTTATCAAATTTCAAAATTAACCTTTGGAAAATTCTGGGTTATTCGGCAGTCTATCTGTGATACTATCTAAATTCGGCTGTGACAACCTCTATTTCGGTTCTGACAATCTCAACTTTGGCTATGGCAACTTCTAATTCGGCCGTCGGTGGTGCAATGGCTAGTGTGCGGGGCTCGTGTTCATGAGAAAGTTGGTTTCAATCCCTGCTATGACCACCTTACATTTCCTTCGACAACGGCCACATCGCTTAGTGATGGCAACACTATCGAGTACTTAGCCATGAAAATGCTGTTCGCAATAGGTGTGAAACTGTAAGTCCCAATCAGTGAGTGTAAAACTAGAACGCACACAGCTCACTGGTTGTGAGAAGCTCTCCCAAAACCCTTCGTGGGCTGTAATGGGTAATCATTTTTGATTTTTTTAATGAGAGCAGCCGTGGGCAACGCCGGTCAGAACGTGTCTTCCAATCGCCATCTACATCCATAATGGAAGAAGGTGTTTTTGAGATGCAGGAGTCCGCAAGGCGAGATTGGCGCTATGACAAGACTTTGCCTAGTGTGGGGGGTCCGGGTGATATGAATATATCCGGAAACGAAACCGCTGATGAACTAGCCAGGAAGGTTTCAAGTGGAAATGCGGATTGGTGAAACGTGATTGAAAGCCCTCTAAGAGTGGTAGGTTACTTTATTGATCGCCACTTTCACAACGAGGGGTCGTCGGTGGTACAATGGCTAGTGTACGAGGCTTTTGTGAATGAGAACGTCTGACGCTCTGACCACCTTACATTTCCTTCGACGACGGCCACCTCGCTTAGTAATGGCGGCACTTAGCCATGAAAAAGCTTCTCAAAATACCGCTCGGAACCGGTGTAAAACTGCAAGTCGCAATCAAAGAGTGAAAAATTAGAAAGCGCACAACTCACTGGTTGTAAAAAGCACTCCCCAATCCCTTCATGGGATGTAAAGGGAAACAGGGTTTTTTTTTTAATTTCACTACGAGGCAGACAGAAACTGGAGAGCACTCAATATCTGTCGCCTATCACGTTTATCCCTGTTACTTGGGTGAGTTTCCTTGGGAGGTTCACAGTCAGAGCAGCGGAACTCTTGGTCGCCCTCATTATCACGTCATTTGAGATGAACAAGTTTGAAGTTATTGCTGCTGGCTCCGCCTGCTTCTCCAGGCAAAAAGTGAGCTGCCATTAGTTGTTTCCGCCTTTGCGTTATTATTTCCTATCTTCTGCAATATTCATAATTTCGGTCACCATATGCGTTCTGAAAAATAACGGCCCCACCAGCATAGTGCAGAAACCATGTACATATTTGCAAGCATTGTTTTCGCGAATTGAAAATCTACTGCTTTCTGTTTCTGTATTGTGCCAGACACCAGTGTTTTCATCAGTTTTCAACAAACAAATCAACATTTGAGTCACAAATACATACATATCTTATAGCCTATTAATCATTGTGACTCAAACATGTTACATTGAATAGCAAACACAATGTGTTTTGTGGACACAAGTATACCATATTTGCGGCAAGCTACAAACACGTTATATTTGCATCCAAACAATTAAAAAAAAGGAACAATTTTTAAGCGTGTGGGCTTTCCACAGGATTTTCTTGGAGAGATAGGGTTTTCTTAGAGACATCGTTAACGGTATCAATCTGTCCGCTAAAAAATTTCCAAGAATTCGGGTACTCTGTCCGTAACACCATGTTCTACTCACCAAGGTTCCTACGACAGCCTTATCGCTGTTGGATTTGTCCCTTCCGATATGCTCTATTATAGAGCCTACGGTTTGATTTATCAATATTTTTCATTTGAGAAAGATCTTACAGGTAAAAGAAAAAATTATCGGTTTTGAAGGTCAGGACTTGCGTTTGACTAATTTGAGCAAAAAAATCCTCCATAGCTCCTTTTTATAAATGTATCTAATTGGCTAGGATTTTGGATATTAAAAACAAGTCCTGGCCTGTTTATAGCGCCTCGACACTCATGTCATTATGTTCTGGAATTGAATAAGTAATTCAATTCCATCACTCTCATTATCCTTTTTATAGCGAATCCTTAATCAAAGCTATTCTAGCTGCATGCATCCATTGAAAGCGAACAACTTTTGTAATGTACCAAAAGTTGTGATCAGATTAGAAACCAACCAATGATCTTTTTTTTCAACGGATACGAGTAATTTGGTAAATTCGTTGCTAGAGGACGTATGCGTTGGATTTAATGGAAGAATACAGAATCACGTACAGAATTACTATACTGGAATTCTCAACAATGTTGCATTTAGTAATCGCAGAAACGTAGTTCTATGAATTGAGACATGTAAAGGGTTTTTCAACAGAGACGCTACAAAAGTAAATCGATAGGGACAGCAAACGACGCCATATTTTTCCCCGCTCTTTTGACATTTCTCTTCAGTAAGGTTTGCCATTTCATCATGGAAAGATACACGAGCCAACAACGAGTCGAAATTATTAAAATTTCCTACCGAAATTTGGAGTCACTGGCCTCAACTTTAAGAGCGCTACGTCCAATTTCTGAATATCATTTCTGGCTGAATGGCTTCGTCAATAAGCAAAATATGCGTTACTGGTCAGACAGCAATCCACACGTAATCTATGAGTCATCATTGCATCCCGAAAAAATTACGGTTTGGTGCGGTTTATGGGCCGGCGGCGTCATTGGGCCGTGCTTCTTCCGTGATGATCAAGACCGGCACATTACTATGAATGCGAATCGCAACCGTTCAATGATAACCGAATATTTTTTTGCCCCAATTGGATAATATGGACTTGGAAGACACGTGGTTCCAACAGGACGGCGCCACAAGCCACACAGCGAATGCCACAATCAATTAATGGAAACAAAGTTTGGTGAACGTGTTATCTCACGAAATGGCCCAGTCGATTGGCCGCCTCGGTCGTGCGATTTGACGCCGTTATATTATTTCCTGTGGGGCTACGTCAAGTCTATGGTCTATGCCAACAAGCCAGCGACGATTGATGAACTTCGTACGAATATCGAACATGAAATTGCAGCAGTATCGACCGATTTATGCTTGAAAACCGTCGAAAATTGGGTTCAGCGTCTGGACTTCTGCAAGCGTGTCCGTGGTGGCCATGCCAAAGAAATCGAGTTCCATACATAATGACATCGAACGTACTTTCACAGGAATAAAGAATTTCATTGGTATATAAAACCGGTTTTGTTTTATTTAAAAAAACTTTTGTAGCGCTCTTATTGAAAAACCCGATATTTGATCCACAATATTTAGCATATATGGTATTGTACTGTGTATAAGCGCCATCTAGTGACTAGTAGCAGTTCTTTTCACTGCAAAACATCCCTGATATACTTTCCGTCTCACATGCAGCAGGTGTTTATTCCGGCACAGTGTAACCATGGTGAGCAATACTACGGTTGTCATGGTAACCCTGAAAGGAAATCACAAAAATATTTTCTCTTCTCCCTTAAATCATTCACAAGGACTCTGTTTCATTTAATTTTCGCCAAAAATGAAACTTAAAACTCATATTTGTAAGAAAACACCTTCTAATACGAATGGGGACTATGACCTTCGAGCAAATTCAGCGAATTCAAACAGTACGGTGGGAAATCCTAATAAAAACAGTGATAAATCTGCGGATAATTTGCCTCTAAGTTGTGTGGATTGGAGTAGTAATGATGAAATCTATTTTGTCAGGTAAGAAAATATAGTAAAAATAAAATAAAATTTGTTTTGATAATTGGGGTTTTTCAAAGTGATGACCACCAAATCTTCAAATGGAGTTCCGCTACACGAGATTCCGTGGAAGTGGCCAAGCTGCCGGAGGATTTTATACCCACCGATTTACATTGGTTGCTATTGGGTGGCCGTAGTAGTGGCGGAGGCAAAGGCAGTGACACTTTGCTCATATGCAGCAATGATGGCCGTTTTATTATCCTAAACAAAAGTTCCAGGGTAGAGAGAAGTATATCGGCTCACACAGCGGCTATAAGTTCGGGGAGATGGAGTCCAGACGGAGCTGGTCTATTGACGGGTATGAGTTGGGATGTGAATCGATCATACATGGGGCAAATTAATTATATGACAATTATAATTTGTAGTTTAATTTGAATTACCTTTCGAAATACAAATTTAAAAAAATTCCAATGCCATTAGCAATTGTACTGATTTTCAAAGCATTTCCTTAATATCTGACACTTTTCAAATATTTTATACAGTACAGGTTTATGTATTTGAAAGTACTATGAGGCAATACCTATCAAAGCCACAAACCTCTATATATAAACAACTTTAAAAACAGAATTGCCAGCAGTGAAACAAATTCAAAACAATTAAAATTTTAATTGGCATCCGATTCCACAACCTGCATTTGCATTGCCTGAGCAAATGAAAATTCAAAAATTTTTAATTGCCATTGCGAACAAATGGTAATTTTTGCATTTGCATTAGATAAACTAATGGAAATTAAAATCCAATGCAAATTAAAAAACCCATGTATGTAATCGTTAGAGGAAACAAAATAAATATTTGTCTTTTAAAGCTGGTGAGGATGGTGTTATAAAAATCTGGTCACGTTCGGGTATGCTAAGATCCACGGTGATTCAAAGTGATGAAGCTATACGCTGTGCCCGCTGGGCACCAAATTCGACGTCCATTGTATTTTGTCAAGGTGGCCATATATCGGTGAAACCATTGGCTGCCAATAGCAAGCTAATAAGGGTAAGAATTTATTTAAGAGAGATATTGTGAATGGGAGAAGCAGAGTTCATATTTACCCCCCCCCCCCCACATGTGTAACCCATACACATCGTCGTGGGAAATGTGTAATCAACGTTTACCCATTACCCACAGGGTATGGGGAAAATAATGGGTAGCTACCCCCGAAAATAAGGAATTCCCCATCACGATTACCCATTACCCTCAGGGCAATGGGGAAAATAGTGGGTAGCTACCCACGACAGTGGGGATTTACTCATCACGATTACTCATTACCCTCAGAGAAATGGGGAAAATAGTGGGTAGTTACCTACGACGATGGGTTATAGGTTACCCAGGGTAACCCATCCCCATTTTTGATCGAAAATGTGAGAAAATTAGGAAAAATCTCTATATCTAGGAAACGGAGCGTCCAATCGAAAAAATAACCAATTTTTGCCAGTTTTTAAGGGGTTTTCATAAAGTGGTCCAATTCGTATGGAAGAATTTTTTTTTCGAGAAATCGCCAAAATAAGAAAATCGTTAAAATAAAAAACTTGCCAATAACTCGAAAAAGGTGCGTCCAATCGAAAAAATAATAAAAATTTTACTTCGGCAGGAGGCTTTACCCAATGGGTATCTCACTATATCACTTTTTTTCGATTTATAGCCACCTTTTTATTTTAACGATTTTCTTATTTTGGGGATTTTTCGAAAAAAAATTCTTCCATACGAATTGGACCACTTTATGAAACCCCCTTAAAAACCAGCAAAAATAGTTTTTTTTTCAATTGGAAGCTCCGTTTCCGAGATATAATCGCATGTGGGCGTTTTAGCGATTTTTTTTTTCAAAAATTTTATTTTCAGCTATTTTTAAAAAAAAGTGATGCCATATTGGAGACACCCATTGGTTAAAGCTTCCTGCCGAAGTAAAATTTTTATTATTTTTTCGAATGGACGCACCTTTTTCGAGTTATTGGCAAGTTTTTTATTTTAACGATTTTCTTATTTTGGCGACGTAAAATTTTGTACTATTTTTTCGATTGGACGCACCGTTTTCGACTTCTAGCTACTTTTTTATTTTGGCGATTTTTTTGAAAAAAAAAATTCTTCCATACGAGTTGGACCACTTTATGAAAACCCCTTAGAAACTGGCAAAAATTTGACATTTTTTCGATTGGACGCTCCGTTTCCGAAATATAGAGATTTTTCGTAATTTTTTCATATTTTCGATCAAAAGTGGGGATGGGTTACCCTGGGTAACCCATTACCCATCCTCGTGGGTAGCTACCCATTATTTTCCCCATTTCCTTGAGGGTAATGAGTAATCGTGATGAGTAATTCCTCATTGTCGTGGGTAGCTACCCATTATTTTCCCCATTACCCTTTGGGTAATGGGTATTCATGATGGGTAATTTTCCTATTGTCGTGGGTAGTTACCCATTATTTTCCCCATTACCCTGTGGATAATGGGTAATCGTGATGGGTAATTCCCTACTGTCGTGGGTAGTTACCCCTTACATTCCCCATTACCCTGTGGGTAATGGGTAAACGATCGCTATCCATTCCCCACGGCAATTATAATGGGTTACCCTTCTCCCTTCAGGAGATGAATTGGAAAATTATTTATGGAAGAGGGAGATTAATTTTTTTTTAAACTATTCTTTTTCTGGCCGTAATCCGTGATCGTAATTCTCCCTCTCTGTCTCCCTATTTGTTTAGTGGCGCGCTCATGACGGTTTGGTTTTATCGCTCAGCTGGTCCTCTCAATCGAATATTATTGCTTCGGGTGGAGAAGATTTTCGTTTTAAAATTTGGGACTCTCAAGGAGCCAATCTCTTTACGAGTACTACCGAGGAATATGGAATTACTGCAGTGGCTTTTAATCCCGAAAAAGATGTATTGCTGGTTAGCACTTTTAATATGCTGAAACTATGTTCCACAGCAGGGGTAAGGCCGTCTACTCTCCATTACGCAATTACATTCGATTAACCATTTCTCCTTATCCAGTGGTCATACAGCACAGCACGTTTTAATGAACCTCCGGTAGGTTCCTTTCATGCACTCTCATGGTCCTCAGATGGTACACAAGTGGCGTGTGGCACATCAACGGGTCAACTGATAGTGGGTTATATAGTTCAGAAGCAATTAATTTGTCGAAACCTTAAAGCTACCACAACAGGACGGAAATCTTTACGTTTGGAGGATATCAGCAATGGCAGCACCGATTTGTTGGACTTCACCGAAAGAGTGATCAATTTCGCCTTAGGCTATGGCCATCTAATAGTGGCAACATCGAATCAAATTCATATCTACAATGAGAAGTACATCAATACCCCTATTATTATCGATGGCCGAATCGATGTCAGGGTTATTCAAGTGGGCAAGAAGTGAGTACATTCCGAATTGTGAACTTGGTTCGTTAATTACAGAGTGTTTTTCAGATTCTTTATGGTCTTGGATTCTACATCAATTTGGGTTTATACCTATACTGGACGTTTGCATTTAAATCCCCGTTATCCCGGGAGTCAAGCTCAGATTCCCTTGTTGAATTGGCGTATTATTTCATTGGGACTGGATACTTTGGTTATACGGGATAATTCGGATAATACGGGTAGGAAGAAGATATGTCATATTCAGCTTAGAAGACAATGTGAAAGCTCAGACTGTCAGAAGATCCTGGAACATGTCTTCAGACACATACCTGATATCCTGAAAGATTAAGACTACACTCACCGAACTAATTGTTGAAAGAGAGGTTGTAGCAGCCGATTATACGGTTGACAGAAACGAATTGAGGTTGTTGCAACTGGATTTAGTCCATACAACTGAAATTTGGTTGAAGCAACCTCTAAAATATTGTGACAATAGCTTTTTGTGACAACCTCTAACAGTTTTGTCATATGATTCTGGAACATGTCTACAGACACTCAGCTGATAGCTTGAAAGATTAATACTACACTCACCGTAAATTCGACTGCTGCCACCGAATTTCGGTTGCCACAAACAAATTGAGGCAACTGAATTTAGACCATACAACTTAAATTTGGTTGAAGCGGTTGCCACAAACAAATTGAGGTTGTCCCAACTGAATTTAGTCCATACAACTTAAATTTGGTTGAAGCAACCTCTAAAATGTTGAGACAACCTTTAAGAGTTTGCGACAACCTCTAGTGCGGATGTTACAACCTCCAGTTCGTATGTGATGACATCTATTGTGGTTATGGCAACCTCTAAATTCAGTTACTGCTAATTGGATTATATTTTCTGTGGGTGTGGATTTTGAAATTCTCTATACGAAATCTGAAGCGTTTGGCTGAGACTCTTTCGTCATTTACAAATTGTGTTGTAAACTTTGGCGTGCAGATTCTAAGCTTTTCGAAAAAGTTTATACATGAACCCTTTTTTCTTTAAGCCCTCCACATTTTCGATCTAATACCGGGTGCTACTCGGCAATATGAACCCTTCACCCTGAAAGCCAAAACCCAGATAGCTGAGATTGCAGCCTGTCGCTCAGGCACCGTAGACGATCAATTTGTGGTTATGATAGACACAAACCGGGAACTTTATATAACCGAGACGAGGAACCTCAATAGCAATAATGAGCGCAGCAATATTGCTGGCATTAGTGGGCCAACATCAGGAGAAATCTATAAAATCGGTACCCAAGTGACCACAGTCAAATGGGCCAGTGAGTCGAATATTTTAGTAGGCGTTCACGATACTTGCTACAGCATTTGGTATTGTCCCGGTGAAGGAGCCACAGATCCCACAATAATTGCCTTGACCACAGTGACAATAGATGCCACGTAGGTAGACAAGCGGAACTGATTGGAATGCATCTAAAATCTTTCTTATATTTCCAGGGAATTTGGTAAAAATATAGCCATTGAATCTTTTGATGACTCCATTGTGACCTTTCGATGTTCGGGAGCTTTGCTGCCCATAAGTGTGAATATGTATTGTGAAATACTGCATCGCACCCTAATGGACGGCCAGTGGCAGCAGTCTCTGAAAATATGTCGCCCAGCTCATAATGCCTATCTATGGGCCACTCTGGCAGCGGTTGCTACACGTAAAAATCAGCTGCAGATCAGTGAGGAAGCCTACTCGGCAGCTTTACAAATCGACAAAGTTAGTTACCTGCAGTACATCAAAACTTTGGATCCGTCTAGTCCCGACTATATGGCCGAGAATTCCTTAATGTTGGGCCGACTTATTGAGGCCGAAACTATATTGATACATAATCGGAAATATCGCGAAGCTGTGTCCCTGTGCTTGCGCATGCACAACTGGCGCAAAGCTTTGGAAATTGTACAGAAACATGAAATGGATCTATTGGATGTGGTTATGGAACAAAGAAAGAAATATTTAAAGGCCTTGAATCGTGAGGAATGGGATACTTTGTTTATAAGCTTAAGTGTAAAAGATAATGATGAATAAACTGAAAATAGGCAGCCACTAAAGTTTGTGCTGGGTTGTTCTTAATAGGCTGGGGATATCAAACGTTTGACAGCCACAAGAATTTGTGCTGGGTTATCTTTAATATACAGGGGATATCATACGCTTGCCCTCCAGGGCGTGTAGGATATTATTGGCAGCCACCATGCCCACTTCGGTGGTAGTCTTAAGTGTTTGTGTTCCCAAGTGGGGAATGATAACTGGAAGAGAAGATGGAATTGTAGATACATATTAAGTATATAAAATTGAAATGTTATATTCAAAACTTACCACAGTTGGGAAGAGTTAGTAAAGGATGATTTGAGGGCAAAGGTTCGGGTGTCATAACATCTAATCCCGCGGAAAATATTTGACCCGTTTGTAAAGCTTTGTACAAGGCTTCTTGGTCAACAATGTCTGAAATTGAACATGTTTTTAAATCTCCCAAAATAATCTCACCAAAAGCGACATATATTTTTAGAAATGTTAGCCACGAGGAAGGATCATCCAAGATGCCTTAAGTTTACAAAACGGGTTGCCATTTGGACTAAATATTAATTCATCGTTGAGTAAGTAACAGTAAACCCAAATGACTTTCAACCACATTTGAATCTTCCCAACGAGACTTTTCTTTACATTTGTCTTCTATGATTGAATTATTATCAGATCCACATCAACTCACCACCTCTTGCGACATTCACAAATACACACGACTTCTTCATTTTTCCAAATGCTGCAGCATTAAATTTCCCTTTCGTTTCCGAGGTCAAAGGGCAAGCTACAACAAGAAAATCACTTTCCTTCACAAGATCATCGAACGAGACATGATGAGCCTTAAAATCTCCATCATTTTCCTTCCTAGTCCTGGTGTGATAAATGAATTTTCGCACATCCCAACATTGTAAACGTTTGGCAATAGCTTGGCCGATGCCGCCAAATCCCAGGAAGCCAACAACAGAATCACGTATTTCTTGACCCATCAACCAATTGAGTTGTTCGTATTTCCACAAAGATCTGTAAAATGTTAAAAATATAGTAAAATGAATGGCAATGCTGTAAATGCTTAAAGTTTTAACATTTTTAATTGGTAACGGCAAAGTTAACAGTTTTGGGGAAAAAGCTTGATGTAGTGTTAAATCCAAATGTTACTAACATAAAAACTAACAACACCGTTTTTACTAACAGAAGTAAAACAATATTAAAGTTTTTTGGTCATGTTAACACCGCAAGCTTTAATATATTAACCTTTAATTGCCCACACGGTACATTATTGGATTATCTTTAAATTTTCTAATAAATTAATGACATTTTTCCATTTCAGCAAAAATCTTTGTGAATTTGGTAACTGTATTAAAAATTAGTATTTTAATTAAATAAATAGTATAATACAGGGGTTGTTAAATCATCTGCAAACATTCCATAAGAATAAAAGGATTTTGGTAAATTGCACGAAGAGAGTGACAAAGCTATTTGAAGGTAGTGATCACTGAAGTGGTTCCTTTAACTATAAAAATTGTTGAAGGCAAAATAACACACAAAAATTAATTTTAAATAAAAAAACTTTTTTAAACTAAAATTCAAATACACGACATTAACATTCGACAAAGATTTCGGGCATATGGCCACCCTGGCTGTTCGTGATGAAACGCATTCTGGACGTCCAAATTTGAGACACTTTTTCGAGCATTGCTGGCCGTATGTCACGAATAATACGAACAATTGTGGCATCCAAGGCGTCAATTGTTGCTGGTGTAGCAGCATAAATCAGTGACTTCACATGGTCCCACGGGTAATAATCGAAAGGTGGCAAATCGCACGATCTTGGAGTCCAATTGACAGGTCTATTTCTCGAAATCAACTCACCGTCAAATTTAGATTTCAATAAATCCATGGTTGCGATCGCCGTATGGCACGTATTACCATCCTGTTGAAACCACATCTCGCCCTGATCGATTACATCCATATTTTCAAACAAAATATCATTGAACATGGTGCGGTAACGATCTCCATTGACCGTAGCGCGGGATCCGCGATAATTTGTGAAGAAATAGGATGCGACGATAGAACCAAACGGTGAATTTTTCTGGATGTTTTGGAGTCTGTAGGGTCTGTTGTGGATTAATCTCACTCCATATGCGGCAGTTAGGTTTATTATCAAACCCATTAAGCCAAAAATGAGTACCATCGCTGAACACAATTCTGCGATTAAACAACGGGTCAGTTTCCAACTGCTCTAGAGCCCAATCAGCGGAAGAACGATCCATATGATGGTCTTGTGGTTTTAATTCCTTCAACAGCTGGATCTTACATGGGTGAGGACTAAGATCTTTAGTTTTCCACGTAGGGGACGGAGAGAACCCCAATTCTTGCGACCGATGACGAATCGAACATTTTGTGTCTTCTTCCACACCTTCGTTTACAGCGACGATATTCTCCTCCTGACGCACATTCCCTCGACTTGTTGATGTTATTGCATCATTTAGAGAGTATGTGGTATGAAATCTATGCACAGTTCGACGTAATGGCTTGAGCAGATGGACAATTACACAGTGCAACACGAAAAAATATAACCATATACGGACACCACTACGTGACAAAAGACCAAAAAAAGACCCGTGTCTCCCAGTTTTGCCCAAAGTCATGCACTTTTTTTACGGGCCCCCAAAGATTTGGGGCCTCGGTGTAATTTTTGCAAAAAAGTGATCATTTTGTCAGGCTCATATCTTGCAAACCGTTAGGAATTTTGATTTACTCTCTGAGGGAAAGTTGTAGTTCTTGTCGTAAAAAACAAATCTCTGGACATATAAAATCAAAAAATTGTTCAGTTCCATAGGTAGCAAACCGTTCAAAATTCAAGGAAACAATCAAGTACAAAAATGTACCTAAGATCTCAATAAACAACTTTCTGGAACATATGAACTTCCTAGGACTGATTCTTAATGATTAATGATTCTTTTTTGCGATTTTGACCTTGAAGATGAAGTTTCTTGATTTCGTATGTTCATAATTTTTGTTCTTTATGGCAAGAGCTACAACTTTACCTCAGAGAGTAAATCAAAATTCCGAACGGTTTGCAAGATAAAACCCTTTTATCTTTTCTTTTGCAAAAATGACACCGGAGCCCCAAATTTTTGGGGGCCCATAAAAAAAGTGCAAATTGGGCAAAACTGGGAACACGGGTGTGTTTTTTTGTCTTTTATCACGTAGTAGTGTCCGTATATGGTTATATTTCCATGACTTAAAAAAGTACACACAGTGTCATGTGCGTCAAAAAAATCACGATGTCGTCTATAAGTTGCACCAATCGATGACGGATTTTCAAAGTAAATTTGTATAATTTGGTAGCATTATCCTACCAAATCTATTCATGATTATTCATGAATCTATTCGCGATGATTTGCCAAACTATACTGATAATAAATGTCATACAGTGAGCACAGTATGACAGTTCGTTTGACAGCTAACCCTTTCGTACGTTCTATCTAATAGTAAAAAATACCCTTTATATATCGTTCCTGTGCCAGTTCATTTTGTATTTCACAAATTTATTTGTAAAATATGTTTTTAATAAATCACTAACTAAATAAAGGGTGTCTCAGTAAGATTGGACTTTTTCAATTTACTATAATTTTTGGGCAAGTGGCAACTCTGTAATTTGGCAGCTGTCACTTATGTTTATTCCATTTAGTAAAAATGGATCGCTTTACGAAAGAACAACGCGTTATAAATTGTGAAAACTTATTACAAAAATTTGGAAAGTTATGCTGAGACCGGTCGCAACCTTCGAAGATGAATTTTCAGTTAACAAAATTCAACTAATGTTTCAACCATTAGAAGAGGGGTCATAAAATTTGAAGAAACTGGGTCGGTTATGGACAGTAAGACTCCTGTGCGTCAACGCACCATCGGTCTCTTGAAAACATTGCTGCTTTAAACGAGAGTGTCGCCGAAAACCCGAAAACATCAATTCGGTATCGTTCTCAACAACTTCAAATTTCACGATGCACTACGCAGCGAATTTTGACAAAAGATCTCCACTTTCATGCGTACAAAAATCAGCTTACTCAGGAGCTCAAACCAGCAGATCATGTAAAGACCCGGCAATTCGATCAATGGGAAATGGAGCAAAGTGAAGTCAGTGCGAATTTTTTTTAAAAAAAGTCATATTCTAAGATGAAGCGCATTTCCATCTGAATGCCTTCCTGAATATACAAAATTGTCGAGATTGGGGCTCAGAAAATCCTCATACAATCCATGAGAAACAAATGCACCCACAAAGAGCAACGGATCCTGAGCTGAAATCCAAGATCCAATGCGTCATCGCTGAATTACAGCCACATCTCTGTGAAAAACTCATGGAAAGTTTCATGAAAAGAAACCTGTCATCAGTGCCGTGGGGACCATTTGACGGACATTTTATACCATACTTAATCGGAACATGTCTTATTTACAATCCAATAAAAAATAATTACAACTATTTCAAAAATACGTGTTTTTATTTTAAAATGAAAAAGTGCATTCTTACTGAGACACCCTTTATATGTATCGTATAATGAAAAATACATCATGCATCCATAATATTACAACTTTTCAACTGGACGAGAATGAACTAGATTTGAAAGTTTAGGCATGAGACCATTGCTAATGTATTGTTTTCCGGATTTTTTATTGTTGTATTATACACCAATTTGGCTTTATATTGGGAGTTACTATATGTTTTTGGAAAATTATAGTTTAGATTACGGGGATAACACTGTGACACAAATGAAAGGAATTTGTTTCGGGCCTCAACCAAACCAAAAAATTGTGAAAGTACTTGGACGTGGTATCACAAAACGCCGCTCGGTTTTGCACCTATACGTAACCATCCATTTGTTTTTACAGGCCGAAGAAAATTTAGGAGTTGGGTCAGGGCAATATATCAAATTATCTGCAATAAATCGTAAACAGCTTAAAACATTGCATTACAACCTTTGACAATATTGTAGCTATTTTCCCATTTCACAATTCCCTCTAATATATTTCTAAGGAAATGTACACTGTTAATCGATTATTTCACGAAACGTCATGAAAACTTTCACATATTTTATATGGTTTTTGACATTTCTTGCCTAACGGTAAATAAATAGCGGTAGCTGTATTCAAAATAAGTGTAGCTTATACATTTCTTGATAACTTTTCTAAATACACTAATCAACGAAAATTATATTTAGAGCTCCAAAATGCTGCATTTAACCATATTCTTTAAATATTCACCTATACATATATCTGTGACTTGGTGCTAAAAGGGCCAATGTCAAAAAATTAACACGTCAATATTTTCTTTCGCACTTGCAGAAAATCTGGTTTTAGCAGCAGCATAAAATGTGGTTTTAGCAGCACCTTAAAATCTGGTTTTAGCAGCATCAGAAAACCTGTCTGTGTGTTGTTTGCATGTATTGACTTTGATAGATTTAGTCCCTATACGCCGCTATAGATGTTAACACATCAATACACTTTTGAGATAATTGTACTCGACTGTTTCACAGAAAACTATTTTAACTACAGCATACAAATCTTCCAAGTTTCACTTATCAACTTTGGCTCAGATATATAATATATTTGAATAGAATACAATAGTAAAATTAATTTTTTAAAAGGTTGGAAAATTTAGAAGAAAAGGATGACATTGGCCCTTTTAGCATAAAGTTATGTTTTTATTTTACGATTTTTTTTGTGACATTGGCCGTCATAATAAGAACAATAACAAATATAAAACCATTGTATTTCAGTTGTTTACTATGTTGTTGCAAAGTTAATTGTAATCAAAGGATATAAAAACAAAAAATCGTACCAAACTAAGGAAATAATAACATTATTGTGTTAATTCGCATTCCTCTTCCATACCTTCATCTGCCAAGTAATCCACGATGTTGTCCTTTGTAGTTATTTGTTCCATGAAATGATTGTAGTATGTTCGATTCGTATTGGTAATGTATGGCAAAAGTGCCTTTAAGTCATTAAAGTATCCTGTATTTAAAGGAACTGGTTCGTTGTTGAGTGGTAGAAGCTTGAGAAGATTTCTGTTTGGTGTTTTCTTGCTAAATGCAAACTAAAACTCATATGAATTGAGAATTTTCCACTATGCAAGTGCTCGAAAAATATCGCAAGCAAAACAAACAAGAAAACATTTGCAAACAACTACTTTCCACCTCCAGAGAACCATTGCTCCCCATTAGAAATGATTGTTGTTGTTGTCTAAAAGATAACACAATGTTTTCAGGCAATTGTTATTGCCTGTTGTTTCGTCGTGATCTACGTTCATCAGGGATGATTTATTTATTTTGCCTTTTTATTGGTACTTTTTAAATTTATGATTCAATTTTATTATTTTATAAAAGAGGTTTGTCAGGAATCATGAAGATGCATTTGCACAACATCTTTTTAAAAAACTATTTCTCTATTTATTGAGATATATATGTCCTTGAGCACATGCCGAATGTTTATTGAAAAAATATATAACATTAGTGATTTCTAAAAGGGCCAAAGTAGACATTGGCCCTTTTAGCTTTAAATTTTATGGATGAGTTCATATTGACATTGGCCAGCATTACAGTTATTAATCTCTTCTGGGTTAAATTTGACATTGGCTGTTTTAGCATTATGAAAGAGAGCAAGAAAAGAAATCTAATGCAACGATTAACTCAAAACAGCAAAATATTGACATTGGCCCTTTTAGCACCAAGCCACAGATATATTCAATATTAAACAAATTACAAATTGATATCTTCTACAAAGTTGTAGTGCTTATGGCCAGTTTTTAAGTGGGTAGTTAACTATCGGATTACTTAATCTTAATTCTAAGTTAATTAGAGGTTAACTTTGCATTTAGTTTTTCAGTGGTGAGTTAATGTAAGTCGCCATATTGTCAACTAATATGGCAACCCTTGTATTCTTATTGGAAAAAAACGTGTGTTTTGAATAAATACCAAAACAGCAAAGGGGAACCATAGAATAATACATACGTAGATAAACTTATTCTCTCATCTGACGTTTCATTTCACACTCTTCATCGTAGGTTTGTGGAAATGAGAGCAACTAAATTTAAAATTACCTTACACCAGGTGGAGTTACAAAATGTGTTCACTTAACTTTTTCATGTGGTCTTGGTGTAGAACGGAAAAATTTGAATATATTTTGAATTTTTTTGTTGATTTTTATCGTTGGTATACATTTGTATTGTATTTAACACAACTAGCTTGCCACAAAAACACGAAATTCGGTTGTTGTTCCTTTGTTGATCGCTGTATACTATTGCTACCATCTGGTATTATTGAACCCATATTTTCCATCATCCAATGTTTACTTTCCATCGTACGTATGACGTTTAATTTATTGAGCGAATAAAAGCTTCTATGGTATGTATTATTCTATGAGGGGAACAAACAAAATGGAATTATGTAAAATAAGAAATAGATGAATAAAATCGAAGTCATTTTAACAAAAATGTGTAAAAAACTATATAGGCGCAACAATTTAAAGATCTAGACTCAAGGTATGTATACAAATACGCAAATCTGGAGCATGCATTTTATACAATCTTCATTTCTCCCTTTGACACTCAGTAATTTGATTGTCAAAATGATATGGTTCTCACTATAAGTTAACCAACCAACATTGGGTGGTTAAATCATAGTTAAACAATGACTAAAAAACACAATTCGATGTTTAACCACAATTTAACTAAGAAACGAAGATCACCACTGACTCAAAAACTGGCCATTAATATACTTAACAATACTGTCAAATACACTAATGAGCAAAACTGATTTTTTTTTTTAAAAACAGTATAAACAAGTTTTATAGATGTGATGAAAATTTTTGAAAATGATTGAAGAATCCTGTGATTCAGTTAGAGATACTTTTACCAGTAGTAATTTTTTGACAGATGAAATTGTCAAACTGTTATAGTATTTTTGTTCAGTATTGTTTGAGATTTCATTATGCAATCGTCCGAATCGCCAGTATTTATTTAATTTTTGACCTCTTGAAAAGCTTGAAGAAGATCTACTGTTTTCATCAAAAAATGTTGTTCAGCGATGAGATCCATTTCCGGCTTAATGAATACGCCAGTAAGCAAAATTTCCATATTTGAGCCGAAGAGCAACCCGAAGAGATTCAAGAGATGCCATTGTATTCCAACAAAACAACGGTTTAGTGTCGTTTATGGGCAGGTGAGGTTCATAGTTCTTAGAAAAGTGGACGCCCATTCATGATAATGGGATATTCTGTCCGAAATTGAAGCACGTGACCTCGACTTCCTTTGGTTCCAACAAGACGGCTCTACTTCCCACATTGCCAGAATTGCCAGATACTCTGGATTCGTCGGGACTTGTAGCTATTTTTCAGAGACCCAAGTATTGAAGTATTCTCTAATTTACTCTTACAATATAAATGATTAGCAGTTGAGAAAAAAAAAACTATTAGTAAATAGTAATATTCTTATAGGCCCGTGTCTGGCCTTCTAGGGAACTTTAAAAAACTATGTTAAAGTTACCGAACTTAACCAAAACTATCGATACCGGTCTGAAACAGGTACATAATTCGAAAACATCCAACAGATATGAATATTGTACACTAATGCTTAATGTGATTGTTCAGTATCAAGGAATTCACTGTTGGGCACAGCAACTTAGCTACGCACATTACTTTACTCAGGGTTGGCAATATAAAGATCTTTGGAGGAAAATACGCCCAAACATTGTTGGAACTAATTTAAGCAAGAAAAAATAATGTTCTGTTATAAAAGAGGCCCCTAATTTAGTGGTTTAGTGCACATAACTAATTTGGCTCGAAAACACAAATAAATAATTAGAAACAATTTATTATTGCCTCCCTATTTATTATTCAAGATTGTTCTATCTTCAATTTGTCAAACCCCTCAAAAAAGGCAAACCCAATAAAATATTTGTACTTGTCCAGAGAAATACTGGTGTCTGGTCAGTGTTGTCCCGAATTTCTAGCAACGCCTACATATATTCAGTGAAAACTTGGCAGTATTGTGAGAAAAATTATGGGTGAAGACATTTTTCTTTGGGTCCAAAGTATACATGGGTAAGCCTACGATTGTGGAATTGAAAGGCAGCAATGTTCGCGTAATTTATCAGATTCCACTCGAAGTGGTAAATCTCTATATCGGAAATTGGAATCTATTGATGGGTCATGTTACCCACAGTTAAGGCCAACATTTGAAAGAAATTATCTTAAAAAATAGTTGTAAAAAGTGAAAACTGTTCTCGAAAAACGGTTATTCTAATTGATTGTCAAATCCGGTTATGTGAAACAATTTTTCCTGGCTGTGGCCTACTTTGCTCCACCATCACACCAGGAAATCGTTGAGACAGTATAGCGTATTATACCTTATTAAAAGCAAATAGACCTCTGCTAAAAAATATTTGACTCCGAAATTACAATTTTTTGAAAAATCCAAAAACAATTTAATTTTTCACAATTTTCTAAAACTACCAAATTTTTTCACATTTAGATTTGAAGTACCTAGAGCTGTTGGATTCTTCTCAAACTTTTATCAAACTAAAACAAATTTCAAAATTTCCTGCTAATCGACTGAAAACGTAAGACTTTCTAGATAACACCATCTAAATTGCCAAAACACTTAGCGCCTTATTCATAAAAAGTCGGTAGAGATTTCAGAGACGTTTTTTGTGTGATAAATCGGCTCTCAAACCTCTCATAACATTTTATGAATAAGACCGGTAAAGTTTGACATCAAAGAGGCACGCACGGCTTAGAGATATCCGATTTTCATCGAATTTTCACCACGTAAGGTTTTAACCAAATGCCAAAATAGTCAGATCGTCATAGTCATAGTCTAGATATGTATCATGCATTTGCCTAAAAGTTTGTGTATCGACCAATCACCCTAACTGTAAAGAATTTAACAGCATTCTTCTAAGCTTTCTAAACCGAAATCTTTCCTTTCCCATTTTAGGGTTAATCCCCAAAAAGCTCATCTCATCACTTGTTTATTAGGC
Source organism: Phaonia tiefii (assembly GCA_963931995.1). NCBI lineage: Eukaryota > Metazoa > Arthropoda > Insecta > Diptera > Muscidae > Phaonia > Phaonia tiefii. Next base: position 300,167,950 of record OZ008368.1, read on the forward strand.
AAAGCTTTATTGCTTAACGCTTTATTATAACTGATTCCAGTATTTGGTTAACTGATAAGCACTATTTACTTCCATGAAATATCGTACATACATTTGGACTCACCTTTCGATCTGCTGACGGCCAGCATGGAAGAATCGTCCCGCCGATATCATTAAACCAATAGCCAAATCTGCGACAGAATTGTTCACCACATCCGGTGTATGACCCAAAGGCATTTGGCGGCGCTTAAACTCTTCCACATCTACAAACTCAAAACCCGACGACATAGTGGACACAGCTTTTAATTGAGGGCCGGCAGTGTCCAGTATTTCAGCATTCAAGGGCTGAAAACAGGCCCAAAAGATGGCATCGACACCGGGTAATTTTTGCAAAATTTCCGATCTGACAGAAGGAACATTTTGACAGATAGAGATGTCACAGCCGCGTTCACGTAAATAATCCAAAACCGGCGAGGGTACATCGGGATGGGTGACAATCACTTTATAGAGGCAACGGGCGTCTGATGGCATGTTAGTTTGGACGAAAGTCTAAGAGAGAACTACTAACGAAAGTGTCACAATGGAAAACCAACAATTCTCTGAAAGTTTTAAATTACAAATGAGTACGAAAAGCTCAGAGATCAGTGTTGCCAGAGACCGACTAAAAAATTATGCCAAAGGTCTTCAAAAATTGTGGCCTTTGCGAAGAAACCATTATGGTAAAATTGGCATTTTGGTATTTTTGTAATTATGTGTCCAGAATCATAGAGAACTATTCAAGAATTTCATCCCTATCTTTATGTTCCCTCGATGACGACGATGTAGTAGGCCATTACATCGAGTTCGATTTACTTTTGTATTTTACTCTTTGGTTGGACATAAAACAGGCCAAAATAAAACATAATTTAGCTGTCATTAGTATCAATCTAACACTATTTAAACTTAGTATGCTGCATGGTTTGCTTCTGGTTGCTTATAGCTCTCTCGCCTATGCACTCTGTTCTCTATCATTTCCCTACTGCATAGTCGATCAGCTGTGTCATGGATACCGCCTGGTCAAACACAGTAACCAAAAATTATTACGTCTAGGGTTCTTCCAAATTAATCATAACAATTCACAGATTTATAACTGTTGTAATGTAAAATATAAAATATTTCTAATCTTCTTAACGTTTCGGAATGTTACGAAGTATTAGTACATTCTTTCTGAAAGACTTATTAAAAGGAATTACGAAATGAGGAAAGAGCTACAATATTGTGGAAAGCAAAATTTCGGAATGCTTAGGATTTATTGAAGTAAAATCAAAAATTAAGCTCTAAAGAAAGATTGTCATGATCAGGGTCAAAACCGATTTTTTATACCACGTCCATGTACTTTCATAATTTTTTGGTTTGGTTGAGATCTACTGCCTTCAGGGGTTTTCTATGGCACAGCTGATCGAAAAGGTACTAGGCAAATGATGTAGAATGAGAGACCAAAGAAGACATAGAGATTATAGACCATGCAGCGAACTGAGTTTAAATAGTGTTTGATTGATACTAATATCAGCTAAATTCTGTTTTATGTTGTATGCATCGAACGAAAATACGCATTCCCTTTTATCTCTATCCGTATTATGTCAAACCAAAAGCAACTCGAACTAGATGAAATAGCCTAGTACCTCGTCGTCATCAAGAGAATTTTTAGGGAGGGGTAGCGGCTCTTGTATATTTCTCTATGCTGCCCATGGTTGAATTATGAGGTTGTGTTATAAGAACAGCTGATCAAAGACTTTTCATGTCGTTATACAGAGTTCTGTCAAATGTTATCTAATTTGTTTGTTTATTTAGTCAATACTTAACAGATTTCAAGAATTTCGATATACATAAATCCAGTTTGACCATATACTAATTTTGTTAAGTAAATGAAAATCTGTACAATTAAAGAAAGAAAAAAAGATAGAAAAATCAACTGAGTTGCACAAGAGGGTTTCTATGGCACATATGGTCGGAAAGGTACTAGGGAAATGATGTAGAATGAGAGACCAAAGAAGACATACAGATTGTAGACCATGCAGCAAACTAAGTTTAAAAGTGTTTGATTAATAGTAATGACAGCCAAATTATATTTTATGCTGAACGAATATACGCTTTCAATTTATTTCTGTTCGTATTATGCCAACCAAAGAGTAAATTACCAAAGCAACTTGAACTCGAAGAAATGGCCTACTACCTCGTCGTCAATAAGAGAACACGAAGAAAGGCATAGAAGCTCTTTTCTATTGTTCTGTGGTTTAACATAACTCTGTATTACTAATAGATACACAATCGTTCTGCTCCCACCTGATTCATTTCATTATTATGCTGCCTCACAGATATATCGATTGAAGCCCCATTTCTGTTTTTGCACCTTCCCCACATTTTCATTTGAAATCATTGAAAACTTTTGGTATTTATTTGTTTTATATTTGCTAAATGTATGAAATGTATTTATCACAGAGTAATGACATCTAGAGTAGCGATTTCACTCAGTAAATTGATGGCATTTGGTGTGTTGCAGATGGGAGGTTGGATGTTGGAAAGTATTGCTTTAATAATACCAGATAGAGGCAATGGCTCAAACCAACCAACAAGAAAACAGCAACGGCATTTCATGTTGTGCGTTAAAGTTTTTGTGTAAATACACCACAAATATCGATGGTGTTGCGTAAAAAGGGCCAATCTGCATTCTTTTACGAAGGCCGATCTGATTTTGTTTACCTTGTCACGACAAGTCAAAAGGGGAAACTGCTTGGGTCTATCTGCAACGAAGTAGGTAGATAATTATACTAATCGAAGAACCCAACCATAACTTTCTATAGCCATAACCATTTTTGCTACGTTATAATCTATGAATATCTTACAGACAATTGGAAACAGCAGATTTGCCCTTTTCACGCAACACCATCGATATATACTATTTATGTCAATTTACGTCAAATAACTTTGAATCATAGAGTACTGTCATATAGAGTTGCTAGCTTTCTCATCTGACTTTCCGTTTCACACTCTTCGTAGTGCGGTCGGTGCGAAAGAGATATTCGACGTAAATTGACTTACACCAGGTTGAATTAAAAAAACTGTTAACTTAAATTTTTCATGTCGTTTTTGAAAAACTGTGAAATTTAAACTTATTTTGGACTTTTTTGTATTAGATTTTTAGTGGAATATGTTTGTGGTGTATTTACTTACTTTACTTTTATTGACTATATTACAACCTCATGAGTTCAGACGTCTTACACATATTAATTAAACAAGCAAATTAAACAAATTTCAACATATTCTTCCAGCTGGCTCTATCCCTCGCCTTTTCTCGCCAGTTGGTAACACCAAGGATGCGGAGGGATTCTCCTGCCTGGTCTTTCCAGCGGTGTCTTGGTCGTCCTCTTTTCCAGCTTCCATCGGGTACGTTATCAAAAATTTTTCGCGCTGGCTCTTCTTCATCCATTCTGATAACATGGCCTAGCTAACGCAATTGGCACACTTTGAGTCGTCTAGCTATGTCCACGTCAGAATATACATTATATACCTCTGCGTTCCAGCGACGTCGGTACTCGCCGTTTTCCCTAACAGGACCATATATTTTACGGAGAATTTTTCTCTCGAAAACTCCCAGGTGTTTTTCATCCGCTTGCGATATGACCCAAGTTTCGGAGCCATATGTCAAGACAGGTAAAATGAGAGGCTGATATAGCTGGACTTTTGTCCGTCGAGAGAGGGCTTTGTTCCTAAACTGCTTGCTGAGCCCAAAATAACATCTATTTGCAAGCACAATTCTCCTATCTATCTCCAGGCTGACGTATAAAATAAAATAAAATAAATAAATCCAAGGTAGACAAATTCATCTACCACTTCAAAATTAAATCGGTTGTCAACGTTCAAGTGCGGACCAAGTCGAGAGGTTTCTCTAGTCGTTGACACCATCAATTTTGTCTTGCCCTCATTAACAGCAAGACCCACCTTCGCTGATTCCTTTTCGATTCTTGAAAATACTGCAGTAACCTCTCGCAAATTTCGCCCAATGATGTCTATGTCGTCAGCATACGCCAGCAACATATGGCTTTTCGTGTTAATGGTCTTGTTCGTATTTACTGCAGCCTTTCTCATTATAATCTCCATTAAGATGTTGAAGAGATTGCACGAAAGTGTGTCGCCTTGTCTAAGTCCTCGCTTGGTACAGAATGGTTCAGTGAGGTCTTTCCCCACTTTCACTGCTGATTTGGTGTTGGTCAGCGTCATTCTACAGAGGCGGATCAGTTTTGCCGGAATACCAAGTTCGGACATAGCTTCGTACAGTTTTCCCCGTATGGGGCTTTCGAAAGCAGCTTTGTAATCGACAAAAAGGTGGTATGTATCGATTTGCTTTTCGTGGGTCTTTTCCAGGATTTGGCGTAGCGTGAATATTTGGTCAGTTGTGGACTTGCCTGGTCTAAAACCACACTGATAAGCTCTAATCAGATTTTCAATAATTGGCTTTAGCCTTTCACATAATACGCTCGACAAGACCTTATACGCGATGGATAAAACACTGATACCGCGACAGTTGGAACAGACACACGGATCACCCTTTTTGAATACAGGATATAATACACTGAGACTCCAGTTGTCGGGCATAGATTCCCCCAGCCATATACCGCATATCAGTTGATGCATGTGGGCTATCCGTCCTTCACCACCTGCCTTAAAAAGTTCAGTGGGTAGGCCATCCGCACCCGCGGCTTTATTATTCTTCAGGCGGGAGATCGCCGTTCTAATCCCGTCTTGGTTGGGGGGATACAATCTATACTATCTTCCACTATCATTACCTCCTGATCTTCAGTGGAAGAATCTGATTGGAGTAGTGATGAAAAGTGGTCTCTCCACATTTTGAGCACACACTGCTTCTCAGTCACCAGATTCCCATTCTCGTCCTTGCAGGAGGGCAGCCCATTATTAGGCCCGTTGGTCGATCTTCTTACCCTCTGGAAAAACTTTCGCGATTCACCATTCATCCTGCACATTTCGGTTCTTTCACTCTCTCTCTGCTCCCGCTGCCATTTTTTTCGCCTAAACAGTTGGTTTTCCTCCCTTCTCAGCCTCTTGTACCGCTCACTCGCAGCACGCGTTGTAACTGTCTGTTTCTTTGCCATACCTGCAGCGTCTTTTTCATCAGTTGCAATGCGACATTCTTCGTCGTACCATGGCTTATCCTTCTGCGGTTTTTGATAGCCAAGTTCAGTCATTGCAGCGATTTCCAAAGAATGGGAGATGTGCTTCTGGGTCTTCGGGAGGGGGTGTATTCTGCTCCAGCAGGAGAGAGAGTTTCTGTCGATAGGACATTGATATCTCCGGTATTTGTAGCTTATCAATATCCAGCTTTTCCTGTGTTGGGCTCCGTACGTTTTTCGCCCTGCTCAATCTCGTGCGAACTTTCGCAGCCACCAGGTAATGATCCGAGTCGATATTGGCACCTCGAATCACACCTACATCCATTACACTAGAAGAGTGCCTGCCATCTATTACAAAGTGATCAATCTGGTTCTTCGTCCGTTGATCAGGAGATATCCAGGTCGCCCTATGAATGTCCTTATGCTGGAATCGTGTGCTACTAAATACCATGTTCTTTGCAGCGGCGAATTCCATCAGTCTTATTCCATAATCGGAGGTGGTATCATGTAGACTGTGATTGCCGATGGTTGGTCGAAAGACACTTTCCTTTCCTAATTTGGCATTAAAATCGCCTAGAATAATCTTAATGTCGTGGTCAGGGCAGCGTTCATATACTTCCTCCAGGCACTCATAAAATGTTTCTTTGACCTCATCATCTTTATCCTCTGTCGGTGCGTGCACACAAATTAACGAGATGTTGAAATATTTCGCTTTGATGCGAATTGTGGCTATGCGGTCACTCACTGGGTTGAACCTTGAAACTAGGTGTCGCAGTCTCTTGCCTCTTTGTTCATTATACTTTCTGTGTATTTTCATTGCCGATATAACGGTGGGGGAGGCAAACCCAGCCCACCGTGGTTTGCATTTTACCTACTGCCAGGATGATTATGTTTCAGCCGCCCATTATGGATCAGACGCTGACCAGAATGCAGTGTGTCTAAACTGAATTTTGGTTTCTTCAATGTTGATCCGCCGTTGGCCAGGGGTGTTGGCTCATCCGCCTTCAAAGGACAGAAGAATATGTCCACTACTTCGAAGAGCTTCAGTGACAGGGTCACCTAATTCCTGAGACGTATCAGTGATCGCATTACCACTCAGGTTGCTCATTCGTTTCGCCTTCTCACTTTAGCTAGCTAACGGAGGTTTCCGATAAGCCATTGTTCAGGACATACTGCGTGGAAGTAGTGAGCTGCTTGGACTGCCCAATGAAGGAATCATTTCTGGCCACTCCCAAGTGAATGGCTATCAGAAACTTTCCACCTCCAAGGACAGTCCCATGTCCTATGGTGTATTTACACAAACATTTTAATGGACAGAACGAAATGCCGTTGCTGTTTTCTTGGTTGATTTGAGCCATTGCCTCTATCTGTTGTTATTAAAGCAATACTTTCCACTACGCAACGTCCATATGCAGCACAGCAAACTTCGTAAATTTACTGGGTCAAATCGCTTCTCTATACGACATTTCTCTATGCTCTCTATCGCACCGACTGCACCACAAATAGTGTGAAAGAATATGTCAGATGAGAAGAATGTCAGCTCTATATGACATTACTCTATGTACAAACATTGTTGACTTACACTTTTCATATCGTTTTGATGAAAACTGTGAAAGTATTTTGGACCTCTTTGTTATTTTTTCTGTTAGTCTATGTTTGTGGTGTATTTACACAAAAATTTTAACGCAGGAAACGAAATGCCGTTGCTGATTTATTGTTGGTTGGTTTCAGCCAGTTCCTCTACCTGGTATTATTAAATCAATACAAAACTGTCCATCTGCTACACACCAAATGTCATCAATTTACTGAGAAAGTTGACTACTCTATACGTCATTACTCTATAGAAATTTGATTTATTTATGTATTTGGCTATTTTGCTGTTTTTTTTTTTATTTTTGTACCTTTTTCTGAGAGCTTTCGGCAGAGACTAATTACTATAATAGACTTAACATTTCTTTCACCAAATTTCTGACATTTGGCCTGGTGTGATATGAACGTTGGATGTTGAAAAGAATTACTTCAATAATACCAGATAGAGGCAATGGTTCAAAACAACCAACAAAATAACAACAATGGTATTTCGTTTTGTGTGTTAAAATTATTTTGTTAAATACAACACAAATGTATTCTAACAATAACAGTCAATGAAAACGTGTGAAACACATTTAAATTTCACACTTTTTCACCAAAACGACATGAAAAATTAAAGACGGAAGTTCGTGTAATTCCACCTGGGTATGCCACTTTTCGTCAAACATCTCTCTATCACACCGACTGCATCACGAAGAGTGTGAAAACAAACGTCAGATGAGTCAAATATTATCTGTAGTACGATCTACTTTAAGGCTTCTGGCAACACTGTGTCAAAGAGATGTTTACCAGATATTCTCTTAAATTTTGAATCTTAAGAGAATTGTATTAAACACTTTTAAGCGCGTTGACTCTACGCTATTCCTCATCAATCATTCTTGAAAGAATTGGATTTGAATTGGTTTCGAAAATCGTGAAGTTGTTTTTAATTGGATCTGTTCGCGGTAGCCCCCAACCCCACATATTGCTACCAAGGTTTCCAATAAATCAATTACATATATCAACAGTTAAAACGTCGTGTTTGGATTTCTTTATTAATAAATTTCACAGCAAAAACAAAAACAACAGGGTTTGATGTAGTTGTCTTATATTTTACATACAATGAATCTGAACATGTTTCCTGAAACCAGTTCCAATTTCGATACCAACTAAACGGCAGCTGGCTAGCTGTTTTGCCACCTCCCGTTAGTATGCCGGCGAAAACATTGGTTCTCCAGCTAAACCTCTCAAGACATTGTGAGCTGCAATTATGGCCATGTCAGTGCGCGTGCGCCTTGTGGCCGAGCCAATGTGGGGGGTAATCACTGTAAAGGAATAGATGGATTTAAAGTAAGTGATATCTCAGTTTACATGTTTATAAATAATTCATAAGTGAATATTAAATGTGAAGTTATTTAATTAAATATCTTAAGAATTTCAGAATGTAAAAAATTCTGAACAGAGTAACAGGTAGGAAATATGTTTAAATTAATACAAATTATGTTAAATCAAATCAAAAACAACTTTCAATCTCATTCAACTAATTCAGTTCAAGTCATTAATTTCCGTATTGAAAATGTTAACTCAAGTGAACTTACAAATTCCGTGTTCAAGATATTGGGCTTAAAATTAAGTGCTGGTTTTTGAGTTGTTAGGTAAACTTAGTTTAATGGTCTTGTTAGTTAAATATTAACTATAGATCACCTGCACACACTTGTGGCAAATTTAATATGAATTAAAATAATCCAGCTTTCACCCAAGCGGGTTCTTTCAAACAGCTGTTCGACCACCTAGTTGCAAATTTTGATACCGGATAGAATGTAAAGGAGAATGAGTGATAGGGGAATTGAACAAACTGAAATATTATATTATTGGCACTTATGAGTTTTAAAATACCTTTATATTTGGCATTTCCACAGAAAGGTCAACCTTTTTTCACATCACGTCACTCTCGATAATTACTTATATTTTAGGACCAGTTTGTTTGATTGTCTTATTTTCTTTTAATAAATATATAGTTACTTACATTCTGTATTTAGGAAAAGAATAGAAAATAATCGAACCACATGGTCATAAAATATAACCAATTAACAAGGGTGACGTGATGTGACATAGGGTGGCACTTTCTCTAGAAATGCCCATATGCAATATATTAGTTTTGATTTGAACGATCACAACAATTTTCTTTTATTTTTATTTGTATTACGTCCAAAATCTGGTATAAATACAAATAGTATCAAAACTGCCTTTGGTCCAGAGACATTCGACGAGAATTTGGTGTAACTCAAACTCTCATACACTCTCTTTATATGTTTCTCTATTGACCAGATTTTAAGTGGGTAGTTAACTGTCGGATTACTTAATCGTAATTGAAAGTTATTTTGAGGTTAATTTACATTTTGTTATTCAGTGACGAGTTAATGTAAGCCGTCATGTTGTTAACGATTCTGGCAACACTTGTATTCTTTTGAAAAAAACATGTCTTAGGATAAATGCCAAAACAACACAGAGGAAAAATCAAAATCAAATAAATGTAAAATAAGAAATAAATTAATAAAATCGAAGCCATTTTGACAAAAATATTTTAAGAACTACATAGGCGCAACCATAGACTAATATAGGTATAGATACATTTATTCTCTCATCTGACGTTTCATTTCACACTCTTCGTCGTAGGTTTGTGGAAATGAAAAAAATTAAATTTAAAATTAACTTATACCAGGTGGAGTTACAAAATATGTTCACTTAACTTTTTCATGTGTAGAACTGAAAAATTTAAATGTATTTTGCACTTTTTTGTTGACTTTTATCGTTGGTATACATTTGTATTGTATTTAACACAACTAGTTTGCCACAAAAACACGAAATTCGGTTGTTGTTGCTTTGTTGGACGTTGTATACTATTGCCTCTATCTGGTATTACTGAACCCATTTTTTCCACCATCCAATGTTTACTTTCCACCGTACCTATGACGTTTCATTTATTGAGAGAATAAATGTATCTATATCTATATTAGTCTATGGGCGCAACCATTTAACGATCTAGGCTCAAAGTATGTGTACAAATACTCAAAACAGAAACATGAATTTTATTCAATCTTACATTTCTCACTTTGACAGTCAAAATTAGATGGTTCGTACTTCTAGTTAACCAACCAATATCGGGTGGTTTGTTAACCATTGATTGAAGAACACAATTCGATGTTTAACCAAAGAGCAATAGAAAAGGGCTTCTATGCCTCTCCTCGTCTTCTCTTAATGACGACGAGATAGTAGGCCATTTCAGCGAGTTCGAGTTGCTTTGGTAATTTTCTCTTTGGTTGGACAGACAGATACGGACAGAAATAAAAGGGAATGCGTATTTTCGTTCGATGTAAATAGCAGAAAACATAATTTAGCTGTCATTAGTATCAATCAAATACTTTTAAATTTAGTTTGCTGTATGGTCCATAATAAGTATGTCTTCTCTCTCTCATTCTACATCATTTCCCTAGTACCTTTTCGATCAACTGTGCCATAGATTCCCAAAAACGATGTACAAGTAGACAGTCAAAATTTCTCTTCACTCAAATGCCAACAAACAAAACGAGTGAAACCCTAGTCCTTCTCTACTCTCTCTTTTACTGTCTTCATTGAATATTTCAATACACGAGTAGCTTTTTGATAGGGTTATTGTATATAACTATACAAATTCGAACCATGTTGAAGTAAAATTACATAGACTATGGAAAAAGTATGAAATAAGCAAGATATGACGCGAGAGAGAAATGCGTTTGAGTGAACTTCTAGTACTTTTTGGTTCTCTTTTACAAGGGTTGCCAAGTTGCGCACATCTTCTGGTCGTCTAATTGTAAATCGTCTTTGAGATTCCCCCCGATCGAAAATGTACTAGGGAAATGATGTAGATTGAGAGACCAAAGACTACATTGAGATTATAAAAGTAGATCATACACCAAACTAAGTTTAAATTGGTTTAAATAGTGTTTGATTGGTACTAATGACAGCTAAATTATGTTTTATGTTGTTTGCATCGAACGAAAACACGCACTCCCTTTTATTTCTGTCCGTATTATGTCCAACCAAAGAGTAAATTGCAAAAACAACTCGAACTCGATGAAATGGTCTGCTACCTCGTCGTCATCAAGAGAAGGAAAGAAGCTATTTTCTATTGCTCTGTGGTTGAAACATCGAATTGTGTTCTTCAGTAAATGGTTAACAATGAGTTAAACACCCAATGTTGGTTGGTTAACTTGAAATAAGAACCATCTAATTTTGACTGTCAAAGTGAGAAATGTATGATTGTAAAAAATGGTAAAGTCTATTTCCTTATGAGTGAATCAGGTAGTCTTTTTGGCCCTCTTCTACAAGGGTTGCCAAATTACTCACTTTTTTTCTTCTCAACCTGAATTCATCCTCTTTGTTTTGAGCGCTAAACGGGATAGTTTTAGTACAATGGAGTCAATGTCAGAGCAGGTACTATTTAAACAAGATTGGAGTTTATAAATTACTATTAATCACTGATAAACTTGGGTTGGGTTCTGCGCATAGGAAATTTGTTTGGTTGAACTCGCATTGAGAATCATTTGAAATTAGTTAGAGTATCATTATTACACTATGGCTTTCACGCGCGTGTGCGATGCGTGCCTAACGCGTTTTGTAGGGGAGAGGTGTGGTGTTGCTGGTGGGGTAGACTTTCACGCACGATACGAAAATTTGTGGGGAGTTTTGACGTTTCTCTCTCTTCACTTTCGTCTTTCTGCCATTTTGTTTATAGAGAGAAGACGCTTCCAAAGAAAAAAAGATGGTGTAGGGACTGGGTTGCGTGGTGTGCTTTTCAAACTTTTGCTGCCGCGTGTCAAGCCAAAAGTACAGAACTCATCAACTGGGCGTAAATTTTGCTAATTAAATGGATTACAAAATGAAATATTAAGTGGAAAAAAATCAAAATCTAATGAAGTATTTGACTTAAATTATTTGTGTAGATCCCAATTAACACGCAAATTGTTAAAATTAAAGATTTCTCTCATTCCACTATCATTCTCTATATGTTTTCCGAGTATCTCGCGAACTTCGTTTAGTACAAAAATCAGCTGTTGCAAACTCTTAGTAATGATACTTGGTGCCCGTAACCATAGAATAATACATACATAGATAAACGTATTCTCTCATCTGACGTTTCATTTCACACTCTTCATCGTAGGTTTGTGGAAATGCGAGCAATTAAATTTAAAATTACCTTACACCAGGTGGAGTTACAAAATGTGTTCACTTAACTTTTTCCTGTCATTTTGGTGTAGAACTGAAAAATTTAAATATGTTTTGCACTTTTTTGTTGAATTTTATCGTTGGTATACTTTTCTATTGTATTTAACACAACTAGTTTGCCACAAAAACACGAAATTCGGTTGTTGTTCCTTTGTTGATCGTTGCATACTATTGCCACTATCTGGTATTATTGAACCCATATTTTCCAACATCCAATGTTTACTTTCCATCGTACCTATGACGTTTAATTTATTGAGCGAATAAAAGTTTCTATGGTATGTATTATTCTATGCCCGTAACACTCACAAGAACGAGAAAGAAAATCGTACAGTAAATGCACGTAGAGTTGCCATCTGTCTCATCCGACGTTTCATTTCACACTCTTCAGGGGTGAGGTCGGTTTTATTAGGGGGTTTCGATGACACAGCTGGTCGACCTCCTAGCTGAAAATTTAATACAGGACAGAATGTGGAAGAGAGTGAGAGAGAACCGGATTGAAAAAACTGACTTTTAATTTGATTTTATTGGCATTTATGACTTTTAAAAAAACTTCTCATATATGCAATACATTATTAAGCGAACCACAGACTTGTCATTCATGAGCACGAGCTTGGTCGATAAGTTTTTGTCTGACTGGTGAATTTGAAAAAATATTACCAACAAATTTTGTGAACATGATAGTGATGCGAACAACTTCGATTACATTTCTACTTTGTATCAAGAAGGGCGGTAATCCGACAATAAACATCAACGATAGCTGGTGTTCATGCTCATGAATGACAAGTCTTTGATTCGCTTTAGATTTGATTTGAACAACACAGCAATTTTCATTAATTTTTATTTGAGTTACATTCAAATTCTGGCAGAAAAAACTGGCATAAAAAAACTGTATCAAAACTGTCCTTAGCCCAGTGACTTTCGACGAGAATTTCGTGAAACTGAAACACTTATGGCTTCTCTTCAGTATTTTTCTGTGGGTGTGATCATAGACTATGACATACATAGATACTTTTATTCTCTCAATAAATTAAACGTCATAGCTACGGTGGGCAGTAAACATTTTATGTTGGAAAACAGGGGTTCAATAATACCAGATAGAGGCAATAGTAAACAACGTTCAACAAAGGAACAACAACCGAATTTCGTGTTCTTATGGCAAACTAGTTGTGATAAATACAATACAAATGTATACCAACGATAAAATTCAACAAAAAAGTGCAAAATACATTTAAATTTTTCAGTTCTACATCAAAACGACATGAAAAAGTTAAGTAAACATATTTTGTAACTCCACCTGGTGTAAGTTAATTTTAAATTTAATTTCTCTCATTTCCACAAACCTACGACGAAGAGTGTGAAATGAAACGTCAGATGAGAGAATAAAAGTATCTATGTATGTATTACGCTATGGGTGTGATAGAGGAGATGTACGACGTAAATGGACTTTCACCAGTTGGAGTTACAAGAACTGTTGACTTAAATTTGTCGTCGTTTTGATTGATGACTGTGCAATTCAAACGCATACAATACATTGGTATTGTATTTAACAGCCTTCTCTTTAGTATTTCTCTATGATGTAAGTCAATTACTGTAACACACGAATACGAAATGCTGTTGTTGCCTTCTTGTTGGTTGTTTTGAACTAATAGCTCTATCTGCTAGTATTTAAGCAATACTTTCCCACATTCAAAGTAAATATGCAACCACACCGAATCTCGTAAATTTACTGGGAGAATCTGAGCAGGGATGTGAACGCATATTTATTTTATATTTTAAGCATAACGTTTGCCTTTCTGACCATAACAGTGATTTCAATAAGAGGTTGAAGCGTTAACCAAATATACGAAAGTAATAAACGACAATATTGGTTACACTAGGGGTCGCTGATCAAGACGATATTATCTGAAATCGCCAACGGTACTTGAGTCCTAGGAGGAGATAAACAAGTAATCCAACACAGGCAGTCTGGTAATTGTATGAACGCCTTAGTATTGCTGCATCGTGGGAAAAGAAAGGACAGAGCTGCTGGCTAACATGGTTATGAATCAGCGGACTATTCCTCGGGACAATGCAAAACCTTTCCAAACATTAACAACTGAAGTTTAATTGTGGAATAACTCATAATAGAATAAGGCACGTATCACAAGGAATCAGAGCAGCGTTGGCATTCGTCTTGTACAGTGATTGCGTATGTGCGTAGGCAGTTATTATGTTGGATTGTGTGGGTGTCCGATAATTCACGAAAGTTTAGAATTTCATGCCATGTGCACGAAAAAGTGTTGTTGTTGAAGAAACAAAAGACATCAGACAGCTGACAATTCAGGGATATAAAAAATTAAATTCTTGATTAAAGAACCCTTTTTTTTGATTGATGAGCAATATTTTGAAAATAATAATATTCCATGAGGTTTCAGGGGACACCCGGTTGGAACGAAGTTCTTTTCGCTATATATTCTGCACTAGTTAGTTCCAACACGCCTAAGGCGCCCGTTGAAAAATACGATAATTTAAATGGATCTTTATGAAAAGATACTTTTTTTAGAATTGGTCCTTTTTTCAAGAATAGGTACTTATCTGAAGAAAAGTTATTTTGTTTCACAAAAAACGTACTCTTTAAAGAAAAGGTAGTTTTTTAAGAAAAGACAATTTGTTGTAAGGAAATTAACTTTTTTAAGAAAAGGTACTTATTTAAAAAAAAATAATTTTTTTAAGAAAAGTTACTTTTTGTAAGAAAATTTACTTTTTTAAGCAACGGTACTTTTTTAAGATAAAATATTTTTTAAGAAAAGGTACTTTGTTTAAGGATATGAATAAGTATTTTATTAAAAAATTTACTTTTTTTTTAAGAAAAGGCACTTATTTAAGAAAATGTTATTTTTTTAAACTTCCCTCACTTTGGCTTTTCTAAATTTACTTTTTATTGGGTTCAGAACCACAATATACATATGTATACTAAATATTGGCTACAGGCTCCACCTAGAAAACTTCTCATTAAACATGAAATTTTCCAACATCTGTGAGACATCTGTTAGTATAGACACAAACCAAATCAAAAGTAAACAAATCAAAAGTAAACAAAAGTTGATAATAGTGGGTTAAAGGCATAATAGTGTTAAATAAAACAAAAGTTGTTTAATTTTTTTCATTTAGCCCTCATCTCGCAACTTGCGATATGGAAAGGTCGAATAAAATCATCTTCAGCAATGAGGCTTATTTTCCTAATGATAACTTCGTTAATTGTCAAAATTCAGAAAACACAAGAGTGGTTGTTGAGAATCAAATGCATCAACAAAGAGTTACTGCTTGGTGTAGATTTTGGGCTGTGGCCATAATTGAGCCATTTTTTCGAAAATGGGGTTGGTCGGGCAATATTAGTTAATGGTGCTTTGACGCGACATGATAGTGTAGTTTTTTTTGTTCCTAAATTGCGTGATATCAGCTACACTCAATCTTGCGAGAATTTTGGAACTCGCTTATTAGTGTATGTAAGGCTGGTGGGCATCGTTGGTACATTAGTACGTGGATACGATACCTGCTCAGGTCACCTAACATTTCTTTCGACGACGGTCACCTTAATTAGTGACGGCGACACTTTCAAATATTTAGTCATGAAAAATCTTCTCAAAAATACCGTTGGGAACCGGCGTAAAACTGTAGGTCGCAATCAGTGTGTGTAAAAATAGAATGCGCCCAGTTTGCTGGTTGTGAAATCAGTTTTTTTTAAATCTGGTTTTATCTAAGTGGTACGTTTTTTTTGCCTCAATGTTTATAAGGAAAAAATGCATGAGGCCGGGGAAAAAAAACCCCGAAAATCGAGTAAAATATGGACATTTCACAAAGCAAAAATTTTTTTTAACGATCGGACCCATGTGGCCCTCGGGGTCGAGAAAAGGGGCTCGAAAACGGCTTGAAAAAACTCCCCCAAAAAAAATTCAAAAATCAAGCAAAATATGAGAATTAAAAACACCAAAAAATTCTGGGTCCAAAAAAAGTTGCCCGAAATGATTTTTATATGCTGCTCGAAAAGGAAAAAAAAAGAAATTGAGCATTTTAGTTAGCTTAACAGTGGATTTAAAAAAATGGGTTTTTAAAAACTTTTGAATTTCTTTTAAAAAAAAGGTTTTAAATAAACATTTTTGGAAAAAAAAATTGCTCTTTTCCCCCTTCACAACTGCGTTTTCCGTATGTTTTCCGATAATTTCCGTAAATAGGGACATGGTTTGTCTGAAGAAATTGTAATATTAAATTTTTCCCACTTAAAAATGGACAAAAAAACATTCCGTTTTGCTTGTTTTTAAAGGCAAATTTAGAAAAAATTTAAAAATATTTTTTTTTACAAAAAATTTAAATAAATTTTTTTTTTAACTGTATTTTTCCTACAATTTTCGATAATTTCCATAAATGGGGTCATGATTTTCCTGAAGAATTTGAAATATTAAATTTTAAATCTTTCGAATAAAATATTCCGTTTTCCTTGTTTTAAAGGCGAATATAGAAAAAATTGATTTTTTTAAACACCTCTCACGCTATTTTGATGAAGTTTGTACCTTGTGGTGCGAATTGGGCCGCAGTCAAAAATTTTTGCTTTTTTTTTAAAAAAGTCCCTTTGTGAAGACCCGTAATCAGAGAACTTTTGCGAACAAATTTCCATTACTTTTTATTTCTTATTTGTAGTTTTTATTTTTCTAATTTCACCAGACCCGGTATAATATCTTAAAATAGGGTTATATCGGTCCACAGACGTCGCACTGCCGAAATATATATACGACCACATTCGCGAGGAGAGTACCTTTAATTTGAGTATCCACACTTGGTTGTTCGTAGATGTACCTATGTACATCCGTATCATAGGGGTCCCATTCGCCCGATCGTTATAAAATTTTTTGGTTTCTGAATTTCTTTTTTTTTTTAGCCTGGCCCTACTCATTCATTTCAGCAGTTTTTAATGAGCTTAGTATATTTTTTGAACTTTTGTGTACACTTTTAGTACTTTTGTGAACACTTTTAGTACTTCTATGTACACTTTTAGTACTTTTATGTACACTTTTAGTACTTTTGTGTACAGTTTTTGTACTTCTCTCTATTACCGTCCTAAAAAAGGTTCCACTTCAAAAATATTTTGTTATTGACTTACAGCCAAAGTCACGATAAAAGAAGAAAAGAAAACCTAAGCGATCGAAAACCAGTCACTCACTTTCGTTTGTCGCCTGGTTTTAATTGTTATTGTGTGGTTGTGTGTTTACAAAATCGAGGCCCACTAACTATTTTCGGTTCCATCTATGCAAACGAAAATGCCAAACCAGTCACTCGTCTATTGATTGTCGGATAGCTGGATAATAGTTTTGAGTGGTTTTGACATTTTCGGTCGCATAGATGGCAGCGACAATATTTAGTGAGCCTCGAGAACGAAAGTGAGCGACTAGTTTTCGTTTGCTTAGCTTTTCTTTCGCCATCGTGACTTTGTGTGTTAAGTTTTCTTTAAAAATTTCACTCGAATTTGTTTTTTGCTTTTCATTTTCTTACCAAGATTGGGCAATGTTAACAATTTATCATCAGCTGGCAATGGCTCCGGATTCATGACATCTATACCGGCCGCAAATATTTGATTTGTCTTTAAAGCTGTGTACAAATCATCCTGATTGATAATGGCTAAAAAGGAATATCGATGAGTATATTTCATTGTGGTGTAAAGTTGCGGCCTACTTACGCCCTCTAGCGATATTTATCAAAACAGCGTTCTTCTTCATTTTCGGGAATGCGGTCGAATTGAAAATGCCCTCTGTTGCGGGAGTCAAAGGAGCAGCAATAAACAAGATATCACTTTCAGCCAGGAGCTCATGGAATTCTACCTTCGAGGCCGTGAATTCCTTTTCCAATTCATTGGCAATTTGTTTCCGGGTAGTGTAGAGTATGCGTTTAATATCAAATCCTTGCAGACGCTTGGCAATACTTTGGCCAATGCCGCCGAAACCAAAGAAGCCTACAGTGGAATCACGGATATCTTGTCCCCACATCCATTCGATGTGATAGTTTTCCCACGTGGAACTACATGGTAAGGGTTTAAAAATAATCAAGTTGGAGGGGAATTCTGTTTACATACCTATCGATTTTTGCTCTTCCTTCATGGAATCTGCGAGCGGCCGCCAACATAAGACCCATTGCAATATCAGCGACGGCATTATTAAGTACTATGGGTGTATGACCCAAAGGAATCTTGCGCTTTTTCAACTCTTCCACATCCACATAATCAATACCAGCTGACATTGTTGAAATGGATTTCAATTGAGGGCCCGCAGCATCTAGGACTTCCTTATTAAGTGCCACATGAGATCCCCAGAACATGCCATGCACTCCTTTGGCCTTTTGCAAAATCTCTGTTCTATTGGGTGGTAAACTTTCACACATAATCAGCTCCGTGGCTTGACCCATTAGAACCAACGCCTCCTTTGGCACTTCCGGGTGTGTGACCAAAATCTTAAAACCCGAAGACTCCTTCGACTCCTCCGACGACTCTTTACTTTCCGCTGACATTTTACCTCTGCGTGAAGTTCCACGTCCAGCAGCATTTAGGGTAATTAGAGAACCAAAAAGTAAAATAGAAAGTAACAAATTTAATTTTAACATTTTGCTTTTTTTTATCACGGAAACGGTTTCTTTAAATTCCAAAGGTGTTGTAGGTTTGGATTGCGGCAAAGAACTGATTTCACTAACGATCAACTTGGTTCTTTTTAATCCTCTGCGAGTGGCCAATAGTCTCGAGTTACTCACGCTTAGAACCAGACAATCCACTCAATACAATGATAAACTTTTGAACTTGAAGTCAGCATTCAAAGTAGTGTTACAAATTACTGTTGTTGATCAAAAGCTTGGGCGTTCTCTTAATGTGTTTAATAGAGGGATATACAGTTGTATGTTAAGAGAAAATGTAAGCATTGAACAGAGATGATAAGGTGGTACATTTGTACAAAATTTTAGGACAAGAGTACGATATCCATAGTTCGTTCATTCGATAAGCATTTTTTTGGCAAACACGTAAAAATTAGCCGAACCAATTACTCAAATCTTATCGATAACTTGATTAGTTGTCGAGATATCTGGTGTTGGAGTCTTAAAAAACGTTTTTTTTTTTTAATTTTTCTCGACTAGATTTATTTTTTACAACTCACAGAAGATAATAGAAATTGTTAAAGCCCGGTATTCAGTTTTTATGAAATTCTAATAAATTCTAAAATTCTATAAAAAAAAAAACGAACATTTAATAAAGCGGAAATTTCGCTCACGTTTGATTCTTTTTTCTTTGCGAAAATTACGGACGCAAAATCAATTACAGGGTTGTTACGCCAAGTTATTTCGTACGAAAACAATTGTTTGATAATTGCTTGGGACCGAAATTTTGACATTTCGATAGTTTTAACAACTAAACATAATACCACATGCATTAAAACTAAAACGGAGTGCTTAGAGGAATTATAAATAAAGTTTTGCAAGGTAAATCCAAGATAGGTGGTAAATCTCCGCAACAAAATACAAAAAAATGAGAAAATTTCTTACGAATAAAATTTCTTTTCGATTACACTGAGACACAAATGAAAGGAATTTGTTTCGGGCCTCAATCAAACCAAAAAATTGTGAAAGTACTTGGACGTGGTATGACAAAACACTGCTCGGTTTTGGCCCTATACGAAGGAAATTTTAGGGGTGGGTCAGGGTCCTATTTCAGATTTTATTTCAATAAATACTAAACCGCTTGAAGTATTTTATTACAACCTTTGACAATATTGTAGCTATTTTCCCATTTCACAATTCCCTCTAATATATTTCTAAGGAAAAGTACACTGTTAATCGAGTATTTCACGAAACGTCATGAAAAACTTGGCATATTTTAAATGTTTTGACATTTCTTGCCTAACGGTAAATAAATTGCGGTAGCTGTCTTCAAAACAATTGTAGCCTATAAATTTCTGGACACCTTTTCTAAATACACTAATCAAAAAAAATTATATTTAGAGCTCCCAAATTGGTGTAGAAATGCTGCGATTAATGCTGCGATTAACCATATTCATATTCCATATATAGCACGTCCAAGTGCTTTCATAGGTATAGGTATGAATAGGTTTTTTTTTTGAGAAATTAACTTTATTTAAGGAAAGGCACTTATTTACCAAAATTTTGTTTTTTTAAACTTCTTTCACTTTGGCTTTTCTAAATTTAGTTTTTATTGGGTTCAAAACTACAATATATACTAAATATACTATTAAACAAGAAATTTCCAAAAAAAAACATGTGCTAGTCTAGACACAAACCAAAGTAAAATTAACCAATATAGTTGATAATACTGGGTTGTAGCATAATAGTGTCAAAAAAAAAGTTGGTTTATTTTTTTTTCATATAGCCCCCATCCGGCAACGTTCGATGCGGAACTTCGTTCCAAAAATAAATAATAATTTGTTTTGAAATATTCCTTGACTCAACTACCATTTAAGCCCCGGAAATATTAAAGGCAAAGTTTCATGGGTGGGCGACTGACGAATATTTACCTGGAGTTAAATCGAACAACGGCTTCGGTATAGATTGTTGAGTAACAAAGCCTTACACGTTTCCAAGCTGATAGATTTCCCCCCTGAGGTAGGTCAAACACTGACTTCTGCATAGGTTTTTGATACTTGAAGTTTTCTGTGCGGCCGGACTTTTGCCATACTCAGGAATTTAGCAAAATTTTGGGACCTGTGGCAGGTGTCAAAAAAAGATCGAAAATAGTCTAAAATTAGAGAAATCGAAAATCAAAAAAAAGTTGGACGGGCCTATGACTCCTACAAAGTCCAAAATAGGCAAATTAATTAGAAAAAGGATATGTGATTTAAAGCATTTTATAGTAACAATCAAAATAAGAGGAAAAGATAAAACATTTTTTTTCAATACCTGTCTTAAAGTCGAGTTATCGACAGATGAAATCGAAATATTATTGAAAAAATTTGATTTTTGAATTTTTTTGTACGAAGGATCTAAATAAAGCGAAAATACCAAAAAATTTCGAAACTGTTAGTTGTCGAGTTTTCTTCGTGGATGGCCTCCGCCGGGCTTAGGGATTTTCTCGTTTAGGGTAGGTCCCACACCGGCTTCGCGGCTTCTTCGGCATAATATTTTTGTGTTATAAAGCTTTCTGCGTGGCCCATCTTAGGGATTTTCTCCTCTGGGGTAGATCCAACGCCGGCTTCGAAATAGTATTTTTGTTATAAAGATTTACGCGTGGCCGGCTTAAGGACTTTCTCTTCTGGGGTAGGTCGAACAATGGCTTCGGCATAGTATTTAGGTGATATAAAGCTCTCTGAGTGGACGGCCTTCGGTCAAGATTAGGGATTTTCTCCTCTAGGGTAGGTCCAACAATGGCTTCTCGCTTCGGCATAGTATTTTTGTATTATAAAGCTCATTGCGCGGCTTACAGACGCAACACAAAACAATAATGGCTCCGCTGAATTCGTGAGATGAATACCTTTCTTTTGAGTACCCACACTTGGCATTCACAAATACACCTAGGGATTAACGGTTTTTTGGACCTTGTGGGTCACACTGGCCCGACAGACGGCTAATTTTTCGATATCTGGCATTCTTGATTTTTTCTTTAATTTGGTTTTTTTCATACATTTTTGACTGCGGCTCCTGGTCATGGAATTCAGCGAGGATTTCCCCCCTTGGGTTGGTTCTAATAACGGTATCTCGGTATCGTCATAGTTTCTTCGCTTCTTTATATCTCCAATATTATAAAAAAAATCCATATCGATTTTTATAAATTTCAACCACCCATATCTTTGTAACTAAGTGAGTTACTTAAATATTTTGTTTTATTTGGGGTGTGCTATCCAACCCCATTATTTGATCGAGGGGCCTCGGTTATTGTACTCCCCCCCCCAAATTTACTACTTCTTCAACTTCTTCGGCTAAAGTTCACGAGGTGGGCAACGGCTCAGGAAATTTAAAAAAAAATTTAAATTAATGAAAAAAGCAAGAATGCGATAAGTTGAAAAACTATCCTTCGGACGGATCAATGACGCCCACAGAGTCCAAAAAACCGGGACACACATGGACACTTGGGTATCGGTAAGTGTGGGTACTTCAACGAAAGGTATTCGTCGCACGAATTTTGCGGTGCCAATATTTTGTTCGTTCTATGTCTGTAAGCCCATTTAAGCCCACTTTTACTATATCATATGGGGACCTTGAGATCCGATATCCGGGCCCAACTACAAAACACAGAGTGAGGGTTTTCATATGAAAGATAATAATATACCCATTAAATTGAAACCAATTTCGTACAAGTTCAATAAAATTAATCTTTTGGTTTTAAAAATCTCTTGAGTTTGAACTTTTAAAAAATAAAAATTTTATTAAGAAAAATTTCACGAATGCTTTATAACACAAAAATACTATGCCGAAGCCGCGAAGCCGGTGTTGGACCTAACCCAGAGGAGATAATCCCTAAGCTCGGCCGAAGTCCCACCACTTGTAAAGCTCTATAACACAGAAATTCTTTCCGAAGCCGGTGTTGGACCTACCCCAGAGGTTTTTTAAAACATGTTTTTCTTTTGATAACTCGATACAGAAACAGAAATATCAAAAAATATTTAATATTTTGGTCTTATTTATAACCTTTTTACAAAAACCAATTACAGAATCATAGTTTTTGAAAATTTATTAGTTTCATCCGTCGATAACTAGACAGTTATCGGAAAAACTGTTTGGTTTATTGAAAAAATCGATATTTTTTTAAATCTTTAACTTATTTTGCAATCCTTTTTTGGACGCTGTGGGCGCCTAGGGCTCTCCGACCGTTTTTTTTTTGTTTTTCGTTTTCTCTAATTTTACTCTATTTTCGTGTTTTTTTCCTTTTTTTGAGCCACCAAAGCAAATTTTGCCGTTTTTCGAAAGTTTTTGTAGTCTGCGAGAAGTTCCAGCTTTAAATCCACGAGTAAATTATACAAATAATACCTGGCTGAAAGGATCTGCTACTAATTTTTTAAATCTTTGGCTTGCAATAAAATATCCCCAGGTCCTTTTACAGATATTCCCAATAACTATCCGAGAGACATACAAGTTTATTTTTAAAAAAGTCAAATATTGACAGCTTTGAAATGTCTCAAACGTCTTTTTGAACATTCAGAACAAGATGTATCTATTACAGGTGGAAGCGTTAGAACAGCTGATTTCAATTTTTTCTTGTCGCTGTGGTCCGCCCTTGTCAAATGTTGTTTATACTAATTCCAAGATGTATCTAGTACAGGTTAAAATACAGTACAGGTTAAAATAGCAGACGAAATTTGTTCTTGTCCTTGTGGTTGTTGCCAAAAATTACAACAATTCCCCCTACTATAACCTGGAATATATACATCTTGACAAATTTCGATCGACTGAATTTGACAAAGTCCGCTCCTGAAATAAAAACAAAATGGATTCAATTCCTACTGCTTCTGTCTTGCATAGAATAACACATACCATAGAAGCTTTTATTCGCTCAATAAATTAAACGTCATAGGTACGATGGAAAGTAAACATTGGATGGTGGAAAATATGGGTTCAATAATACCAGATAGTGGCAATAGTATACAGCGATCAACAAAGGAACAACAACCGAATTTCGTGTTTTTGTGACAAACTAGTTGTGTTAAATACAATACAAATGTATACCAACGATAAAAGTCAACAAAAAAGTGCAAAATATATTTAAATTTTTCAGTTCTACACAAAATGGACAGGAAAAACTTAAGTGAACATATTTTGTAACTCCACCTGGTGTAAGTTAATTTAAAATTTAATTGCTCTCATTTCCACAAACCTACGATGAAGAGTGTGAAATGAAACGTCAGATGAGAGAATAAGTTTATCTATCTATGTGTTATTCTATGCTACCTTGCTTATTTTGCCATGATTCAGAACTTATAAAAACTGAGTTTTCATGGATTCATTCATAGAGGAATTTAGTATAGAGTATTTTATTCTCCCATCTGACGTTTCATTTTAAACTCTTCGTAATAGGTTTGTGGAAATGAGAGAAATTCGATGAAAATTAACTTACAGCAGGTGGAGTTGCAAGAACTGTTGGCATAACTTTTTCATTTCGTTTTGGTATAGAACTGTGAAATATAAATGTGGTTTGCACTTTTTGTTAACTTTTATCATATTTCTATTGTATTTAACCGAACTATTTTTCCACAAAAATATTAAATGCAGTTGTTGTTGCTTTGTTGAACGTTGTGTACTATTGCCTCTATCTGGTATTATTGAACCCACGCTTTCCACACCTATGACGTTAAAAGTATTGAGAGAATACATTTCTCTATCCCTAATTCTTCTATGGATTCATTTTGAGCCAATTTGGTCTAAACTGTCATTATTGGAAAATTTGAGAGCTATAAATGTACGTTATAGCCAATACTTCGTTAGGCCCATGACTGAACCAGCAGATCCCAACTGTCAACTTTAGTGTATTTTCTTGTATTTTGTTGTTTTCTTTATTTTGTTCGAATATATTTGTGTTGAATTTGACAGTTAAGGTCAGTTTTTAAGTGGGTAGTTAACTACCGGATTACTTAATCGTAATTGAAAGTTAAGTAGAGCTTAACTTTGCATTTTGTTTTTAACTGGCGAGTTAATACAGGGTGGTTCAGTCACGACTGTACAAATTTTACCAGCGTATTGCTTAGCTCATTTCATGAAAATATGTCCATCTACGACGAAAATGCAAGGGTGCGAAATGGCAGCGGTTTGAAAATTTTCGGATTGGTGGTCGGAGGGTACTAGGGTAAAATTGCTTAGATCTGAACCATTGGTCGATTTTTTTTGTTTTTGGGCTTGTTGGAAAGGTCTTTAAGAGACCTTAAAGAATCATTAAAAAGTGAAATCGCCCAGATACGGATATTTCACTAATAATTCCTCTTCGTACTCCATTTTAATTTTAACGCATGTGGTGTTAGTTTTGGTTGTTAAAATCGTAGATAAATAAAAATAATAGATATAGCGCGACCATTGTCAACTTTGTTCACTAGGTGCTGTACTGTACTACTGTCACTTTCACTGAAGTTTCCCATAATTCTCATAGACGTTTATTCAGAATTGTGGGAAATTTTTGTGAAAGTAATTTAAGCAATCGAAAATGTGACAAAATGTATATGATTTTACATAATATCATTTGTTTCTTATGTAAAAAATTATTTCAAAGCCATGGGGCCGGTGTTAGGATATCAATAAGAGAATACCCGTAAGACCGCCCAAAGATGAACATCCCGGAACGCCTTTTTAATCTAAAAACTTCCCCACCCAAAAACACTGTAGCAACTTCTGTGGTCGCAGATGTCAAAATCGTTAGTGCGTCTGAGGACTCTCAACAAGGAATGGTAGCTGAACCGGAGGAAGACCAATTTTGTTAGGACATAGACGGTAGTGACATGGCTTTCCAATTCGATGGCCATCAGATATTCTACTTTAAGTAACGTGCTTTATTCTTGTATTCTTGATATTTTTGTTGAAAATTATTTTTTCTTTTGATATGAAATTTTAGATTTTTATTGTCATATTTTTTTGATTTTTTTGGGAATAAAAAGAAGCCTATTTATTGCTTTCAACGACAACTAGAAAATTACCCATTACACTAAAACTTTCCCAACACCTGTGTTTCGTCTATTTGTTTAATTTAGCTATGGTTAAAATTATCAAAATGTCAAAACTCCGGTCCCAGGCAATTATCAAACATTTGTTGCACATTGCGGGATGGGGGCTAAATTAAAAAAAATTAAACATCTTGTGTTTTAACACTATTATGTTACAACCCACTATTATCAACTATAACATTTACTTTTGCTTTGGTTTGTGTCTAGACTAACTAGACGTCTCACATATGTTGGAAAATTTCTGGTTTAATGGGAAATTTTTTAGGTGGAGCCTCTAACCAATATTTAGTATGTAAAGTAGTTTTGAACCCAATAAAAAGTAAATTTAGAAAAGACAAAGTGAAAGAAGTTAAAAATTTTAACATTTTCTTAAATAAGTGCCTTTTATTAAAAAAAGTATATTTTCTCAAAAAAATACCTATTCATATTCTTAAACAAAGTACCGTTTCTTAAAAATATACCTTATCTTAAAATAGTATTTTTGCTTAAAAATAGTAAATTCTCTTACAAACAGTACCTTTTCTTACAAAAAGTATTTTTTTTAAATAAGTACGTTTTCTTAAAAACGTACATTTTCTTACCACAAATTGCCTTTTCTTAAAAACCTACCTTTACCTAAAAACTGAATACCGGGCTTATTCGTTTAAAACACACACATTTTGGTTCAATTGGACAAAATTAACTTCCACTTGAAAACTGTCTTACAGATATGTGTACCAGACCGACACTCACAAAAGAATAAAAACAACAAAATACAACCCTGATTCTAATAATGGGCAACTCTGACAGACTTGCCAGATTTTCTGCGATTAATTTCTTTCTCGAACCAGACTCACAAACGGTTTGCATAAATCTTTTTGTGAAACAAAATAACTTTTCTTGGGATAAGTACCTACCCTTGAAAATGTACATATTCTTGAAAAGGTACTAATTCTAAAAAAAATTCTTTTTCTTAAAAAAAAAACCGTTTCTTCGAAAAATACCTTCTCTTAATAAAAACCCCATTTCTGAAAAAAAACCCTTTCTTCAAAAAAAAAAATTCTCTTAAAAAAAATACCATTTCTTACAAAAATTAATTGTCTTAAAATTAAAATAATACCTTTTCTTTTCTTTAATTGAGATAAGTAGACTTTCTGAAAATAAGTAAGTTTTCTTAAAAAAATAACCTTTTCTTAAAAAGAGTACCACTTCATTAAAATGTATCAATTCTTAAAGAAGTACTTCTTTGTAAAAAAAATCATACTCTTATGGCTTTTTCTTACAAAACGTACTTCTTCTTAAAAATAGTACCTTTTCTTAAGAAAAACATTAGGTTTTAATAAAAGAAGTACCTCTCTTTAAAAAAGGACCTTTTCGGGAAAATATTATACATATTCTTACAAAAAGGACCTAAAAGTATCGTTTTTAAAAAAAAAAAATACATTCCATAACAAAATTCTTAAAACAGTTTATCATTTTGCAAAATGTATCTTGTGGCCGTCGGTGGTGCAATGGTTAGTGTGCGCGGCTCTTGTACATGAGCTCCTGGCTTCGAACCCTGCTCTGAACACCTTAAAATTTCTTTCGGGGGCGGTCACCTCGCATAGTGACGGCGACACTATCGAGTATATAGCCATGAAAAAGCTTCTCAAAATACCGTTCGGAATCGATGTAAAACTGTAGGTCCCAATCAGTGAGGGAAAACTGGAAAGCGCACAGCTCAGTGTTTGTGAGAAGTTCTCCCCTGTCGCTTCATGGGATGTAATGGGAAACCATTTATTTTTTATCTTTTCTTAAACATCGAATTAAATTACCGTATTTTTCAAATTGTGCCTTAGGCGTGTTGGAACTAACTAGTACATAATACATAGCGAAAGGAACTCCGTTCCAACCGGGTGTCCGCGGACACCTCATCGGATTAGTTTTTTATACATGCACTTCTTATAATAACGAAAATTGCCTAAAAACTGAATACCGGGCTTATTCGTTTAAAACACACACATTTTGGTCCAATTGGACACAATTCTCTTCCACTTGAAAACTGTCTTATAGATATGTGTACCAGACCGACACTCACAAAAGAATAAAAACAACAAAATACAACCCTGATTCTAATAATGGCCAACTCTGACAGACTTGCCACATTTTCTGCGATTAATTTCAACCAGACTCACAAACGGTCTGCATAAACGCGTTTTTTGACTAAACTAAATAGGATCGCGAGGTTAGTGTGCGCCAGGAAATGTTAATTCGAACCTTACAATTTAGCATTCTTTAATATTGAATAATAGATAAAAAAAATTATAAATTTTTGCAATTTTAATTTCAACATTTTTGAATTTTGAAAGAGACAATTTTTAATATCAAGGAACCCAATGAAGTGATTGGGGAGAGCTTCATACAAATTGGGAGGTGTGTGTTTTATTTTTTAAAATCACTGCTTGTAACCTACAGTTTTCCATTGATTCCACTCGGTTATTGTTGAAGAAGTTGTTTATGACTGAACTCGGTAATATCGACGTTACAATGGGAGGTGTGTCAGGCAAACTTTTCACCTTCACTTTAATGGGTAACAATATTATCCATTGGTGGCTTTAACTTTGTACTAACATTATGTGTTTTTAAACCGCCAGCTTAGTACTATATATTTTGTACTATTTATATCGTTGATTTCTGAACTTTATCGTTCTTTTTTATAATGCAGTTTACCTTCCCCGCTAAAAGCTCTCTTTTCATTTCTCTTAATGTTACTGTTATTACTCACCGTCTAAGTGGCTTCACCTCGATCCGTTTTGTTCTAAACCCTTGCGAGTTCCAATGTTTACTGAATTGTAAAGTCAACAAACCTGTGCCGAAAAGGAAAAACGACTTATGTGCATTTCCGACATTTTTAGGTGCGCATCTTTAGGAGATACTTTCCATGGGAAGTTCTGACATTTAATTAGACATGTAAACAATATATGGTGTATGACTTCCTGATACATAAGTCAAATTAAAAAAAAACTGGATCTCGAGGTAATTGAGACTCCAGTGGTTATCGTAGTGCACTTAGTCAATATTTTCCTAAGTGCACTTAAGACGTTTTTCCTTTTTGACACAGAAACGTTGGGTTTGATTCCAACCCAGTGATATAATAAAATTCAAATGGTTTCCCATCATATTGTTGACGAGTGCTTCTCTTTGGCCGCCGTTCTCTCTCTTAGATAAGTTATCTCTGACGTACCTAAAAGGCTTGATGATGTTGTATATTTATAACACACAGAGATGTATGTATGTTTAGTTAATTAACAAATAATATTGTTAATTATTCTATAATTGGGTATTTTTTTCTTTCCATATTAATATCAATTGAAACTTTTCACCTGCTGTGAGATTGAATAGAATAGAAACATAAGCTAATTTTAATTTAACTAATCAACTGTTTTTATAATAAAATCTCACAGTAATGGAATAGATTTTTTTTACGTCTAATCACCTCGTTTGTATGATTTTTCCAACTACCTCTTATCTAATCTGTAAATTTTATTAAATTATCTAAAGTTACTAGATATTGAAGCGATTTATTTATATTGACAGCTTCGAAAATTTGATGTTGGAAAAAATATAAAATAATTACTACACGCTGAAAAATAACGGCCCCAGCAACATATTGCAGGAAATACACGCTGAAAAATAACGGCCCCTGCATCATATTGCAGGAACTATATATGTATGTATGTACATCTTTCCCAGCATTGTTTTCATATATTGAAGATCTGCTGCATTTTCAGTCTTTCTGTGTTGTCCGTGTCTTTTTTGTTTTTAGCGGCTTGCAACAAACCAATCCACATTTGGGTCTCAAAAACATATAACGGGTTTTTCAATAAGAGCGCTACAAAAGTTTTTTTTTTAAATAAAACAAAACCGGTTTTAGATACCAATGAAATTCTTTATTTCTGTGAAAGTACGTTCGCTGCCATTATGTATGGAACTCGATTTCTCTTGCATGGTCACCACGGGCACGCTTGCAGAAGTCCAGACGCTGAACCCAATTTTCGAAGGTTTTCAAGCATAAATCGGCCGACACTGCTGCAATTTCACGTCCGATATTCGTACGAAGTTCATCAATCGTCGCTGGCTTGTTGGCATAGACCATAGACTTGACGTAGCCCCACAGGAAATAATCTAACGGCGTCAAATCGCACGACCGAGGCGGCCAAAACGTCTGGGCCATTTCGTGAGATAACACGTTCACCAAACTTGGTTTCCAATAAATTGATTGTGTCATTCGCTGTGTGGCTTGTCCTCCAAGTCCATATTATCCAATTGGGGCCAAAAATATTCGGTTATCATTGAACGGTAGCGATTCGCATTCACAGTAATGTGCCGGTCTTGATCACACGGAAGAAGTACGGCCCAATGACGCCGCCGGCCGATAAACCGCATCATAAACCGTAATTTTTTCGGGATGCAACGATGACTCATGGATTACGTGTGGATTGCTGTCTGACCAATGACGCATATTTTGCTTATTGACGAAGCCATTCAGCCAGAAATGGGCCTCATTGCTGAAGATGATTTTCTGATGAAAATCCGAATCATTTTCAAGTTGTTGCTCAGCCCAATTCACGAACATTCGACGCTTATGGTGGTCAATCATTGTGTCTCAAACACGCTATGTTGAATAGCAAACACAATGTGTTTGGGCACAAGTATAGTATATTTGCGACAAGCTACAAGCACGTGATATTTGCACCCAAACAACAACAAAAACACAGATTTTTCAGCGTGTATCACAGCAAATGACAGTTATCGAAGCGAAAACTTTTAAACACATTTCACACAACACATCTAGTTCAAATATTGATGTCACTAATCGAGGTAAGAGCTGCTGAAAAAAATGAATGTGATCACCCTGTGACAAAAGTATTTTTCACACGCAATAAAACACTGATTTGTACATTAGGATGGCAATGAAAAAACAACTTCGGATTTTTAATAAATCCCAGGCGGATTCTTGTTCCTTATGGTCTAAAACTGACTTGGTGAAAATAAGAGCCGAATCGGATTTTATCATTTTGGGTGAAAATTCGCATACACTAGAAAATCGTCATTCCTCTGAGCATTTGGAAAAAAATTTGCACATTGATTTAGTTGAACCTGAGTATAAACTGGATAATTTTTCCAATTTTTAAATTTCAAATTATAAGCTATGTGCTCAAACCGATTTTATTAAATCTGATGTGACAGTTGGTTACAAAAACCGGTTTTAAAAACTGGGTTAAAATCCCGGGTTTAAAAAACCGGGTTTAACCTCCGCAATTAAAACTCGGTTTATATAAAACCGTTTCGTTATAATAAACCTGGATTTTATTGAAATTGATATAAACCGAGTTTTAAATCTGGTATTAAACTCGGTTTTTTAAACCCGGGTTTCTAAACTCGGTTTTTTAAACCCGGTTTTTGTAACCAACCGTCACATCAGATTTAATAGTATCGGTTTGAGCACATAGCTTATGTTTCTCACTTATAACTTCAATTTTTTATAATGTGGTAAGGCCCTTATAAGGCCATCTTGGCGTTTTTTCCTCGAGATAGTCTATTTTGCCGCACGATAACACCATGCCACCGTTGCGTGAATATATCGTGTTATAGCTTATTGAAAGCGAATAGACTTCTGCTAAAAGGTATTGGAATCCAAGTTAAATATTTTTTTCATTTAGATACAATTTTTGAAAAAAAACAGAAAATCCCATATTTTAATTTTTGTTAAAAATTGCAAATTTTTTCAAATTAAAAATTAGAACCCTTAGAGTGGTCAGATTTTACTCAAACTTTATCCAGTTTATATTCAGGTTAAAGTAAACCAATGTACAGATTTTGTTTCACATGCACCGAAGAGTGAAGATTTTCTCGTGTTCACGAATTTTCACCCAAAATGACAAAATCCGAAAACTTTGACTAAAATGCGGCACGGCTTAGAGTTGTCCGATTCGGCTCAAATTTTCACCAAGTCAGTTGTAGACGATAAGGAACAAGAATGAGCCTGGGGTTTATTAAAATTCGAAAATATATTTTCCTCCATACATTTCATTGCCACCCTTATGTAACTACATGCAACTTGGGAGTAGAGGTGAGCGAGTGACACGAATTTGTCTTGAGTGAGTCACGCGTAAATGTGGATAGTATTACAAATTTAATCACTTCATCGTAGGTACACGTGGCTCACAATTTCAATCGTGTGCGTGACTATAATATATTTGGTATTCACGCTGACAAATTATACTCACGAATGACACTCTACGAAACACACTCTCGAATCACGCTTTCGAAGAAAGCTAATTTTTCTATTCCCCACTTATAATTTGTTGTAATAAGTTGTCATATAAGTTTCTATCATGTATAATAAGCGAAAAACTAATTCCAATTATCGCTGACTGGATTGGAACATACTTATGTGGCTTTAGGCCGGGAAAATCGACAACTGACCAGATATTCACGTTGCGCAAAATCCTGGAGAAGACCCACGAAAAACAAATCGAATATAAGGCGATTATACGGCTGACTGCCTTCGATTGCCCGATACTGGAAAAACTCTACGAAGCAATGTCTAAGCTTGTTATTCCGGCAAGACTCATACGCCTTTTCAGGATGACCTCGACGAATACCAAATCCGCACTGAAATTTGGTAAGGATCTTACCGAACCTTTCGAAACTAAGCGAGGCCTCAGGCAAGGTGACACCCTACCGTGCGATCTCTTTAACATCTTAATGGAGATCATTACGAGAAAAGCTGCAGTCAACATGAATAAAAACATCAGCAGCAAATGCCACATTCTGCTCGCGTCTACTGACGATGTAGATATAATTGGGGGCACAATGAGAGAAGTTATTGCGGCGGTTTCAAGAATTGGGAAGGAGACACCAAAAGCAGTAAATGAGGTCAAGATAAAATTAATGGTTTCCACGAGCAGGGCCTCCACGCGATTAGACTAAAGCGTGAACGTTGATAACCGTTATAATTTCTATGTGGCAAACGAATTTATCTACCTCGGATCTGCCGTAAACGAAAACAACAGCGGCAGCCTTGAGATCAAGCGTGAAATTGTGCCTGCGAATAGATGTTATCTTGGGCTAAGCAAGCACTTTAGAGATAAAGCCCTCTCTCGAATAACAAACATCTAGCTATACCATACTCTCAAACAACTTCTCTTGCTTTATGGCGCAGAATCCGGGGTCTGATCGCAAGCAAACGAAACATCTCTAGTAGTCGTCGAGAGAAAAATACTCCGAAAAATGTATGGCTCTACAGTGCAAAACGGCGAGTATCGGCGACGCATGAACCATGAGCTGTATGTGCTATATCCCGACATTGACATCGTTAAGCGGATCGAAATAACGCGATTGAGCCATGGGCCATGTCAGTAGAATGGATGTAGACGAACCAGCATGAAGGGTCGTCGAAACTGAACTCGAAGGAAGATGAAAAATAGGACGAACAAAATTCCGCTGGAGGGTTTAGGTTGACGAATCCGTGCGTACAACAGGAGAGATAAGGCAAAAGATCGAACTAGTTGGGGCGAAATATGTTATCTTCGTTTTGCAAGTTCCCTGACCCCCTGGGGTTGTTCGACGCCGAATAAGTACGTAAATTGTATGTTTTCATATTTTTGCATAATACATTGTAATTTTACTTGTAATATAATGACTTGCAAAACTACTAAATTGAAAACACTGTTAATCTAGTTTAGGAGCAACTTTTGGAATGGAATCCAAATTTTACAATCAATATGACTTTTTGAGCCGAGCTCAAATATACTATATTTTTTTTGTCGGTCGACTCAACTTTTTGAAATATGAGCTTGCAAAGTTTGACTGTATTTCACATCATATCTCTGAAACTACTTGTCCGACCTGATTGCAATTGATGCCATTATAAAGGTATATTTAAGATTTACAACTATTACTAAAAATATTTTATGGTTTATTAACCCATTGTGGAATATTAAAAAAAGAGGTTTTTATAACCTCACATTTTCTTAAATTCACATTTTTCAAAAATGGACCGTAGTGTCGCTACATTTTCTCACACACCGGTAATAGAGAAGATTCCTGGCTTTCTTTCTAGGTATAATACGGCTCATTTAACCTTTAAGAACGGGAGATATTTAGAGCCAACGTTTTGTTATCAAACTTCCAACACGATAGGCATGTTTACACCAAAGACTGAAAAATGATTTCGGTTTATAACACAAAAATACTATTCCGAAGCCACGAAGCCGGTGATGAACCTACCCCAGAGGAGAAAAACCATAAACCCGGTCGAAGGTAGGCCACGTAAAAAGTTTTATCACACAAAGATATTATGCCGAAGCCACGAAGCCGGTGTTGGATCTACCCCAGAGTAGGAAATCCCTAAGCACGGTCGAAGGTCGGCCACGCAAAAACCTTTGTAACACAAAAATACTATGCCGAAGCCGCGAAATCGGTGTTCGACCTAGTTTGATGTTCCGAAATTTCATTTTTCGAACTTACTTTTTAAGTGGCCGTTTCTACACAGCTGAGTTGCAAAACATATGTTTTGCTGCCAAAAATTAAAGAAGGCTAAAACAAACAGAACGGTTGTAGAATCTCCTCTTGACTTCTTGTCTGTGTTTTCCCCTGTAAACACAAGTAAAATATACATAATTATACATAATTAATTATATTTCTTCATGCAACTTCCTTGTTTATTACCTTCAAATTATTACTTGCATATGTGCGCCAAAAACAAACAAAGCAAAGTGACATATGAAAGAGTTGCCACTGTTACCCACTTTGACTTTGAGTGAATAATTATAATTTGTACTCATTTAAAAGCATAGAACTTGGGAAATAATAGTTTTTTCATTCTTGTGTTATATATGCTGTCGTGTTTATGTTGATATGTTTGGAATATAACTCCAAAAATAAATAAATTTATTGTTGAATTTCAAAGACGATCTAGAATTAGACGACCAGAAGATGTGCGCCATTTGACAACCCTGGAGAAATTTTGGCTAGCTACTTGTACATCGTTTTTGTGAATTTCTCAATTCTACGGTTGTGGCAACTTCGGATTTTCGAATATGGAATACCCTGCTGATTTACATGAAATGGTATAAATGTGGAATGAAAACAGAATGCAAAAATTAAAATTTTTGGGTAATTTTGTATAATGACTTTTTGCGAATAAATGTTTGAGAAAATTATACATTTGAACGTCCAAGTTAAGAAAAAAACATAAAAAAAAAATGATTTCCCATTACATCCCATGAAGGGACCGGGGAGAACTTCTCACAATCACTGAGCTGTGCGCTCTCCAGTTTTCACTCACTGATTGGGGCCTACACGAGGTGACCGCCGCCGAAAGAAATTTTTTTTGAACGTGGTCAGAGTAGGGCTCGAACCCAGGATCTCATGTACAAGAGCCGCGCACACTAACCATTGCACCACCAACGGCCACAAGAAAAAAACATACTCGGCTTTTATTCTGTAATCTTATATTTTACGCATTTTGCATTTTTGACACAGAAAATGTTATTTGATTTTACTTTCACAACAACATTTGATTGTGAAACAATTTCACCAAATGGCTTTTGAAAATACTGTCAAGAACACAATTTTTGTGAAAATTTTCCACTTTCACAAAGATTCGGAATGCAGAACATGGGCGATTGTAGAGTTTATAAAGACCTTTCGAAAGACATAAATTTCAGCCAGGTCAGACAAGTAGTTTCAGAGATAAGCCCGGTTATACATTCAAGCAATGCTAGCCCATGTTTCAAGAAGTTGAGCCGAGCGACAATAATTTATTTTTTCATTTTAATTGTTATTGTTCCCTATCTTTCAGATGATATTTTGGGGATATCTATAAATTGTCTTCATACACGCACACACGCAAAATCTGTCGTTTTTTGTTGTTTGGAGGCAAATATAAAGTGTTTGTAGCTTGTAGCAAATATAAAGGGTTATCCATTTCGTGGTTTCAAAAGTATAGGGCTGGAATTCGACATCTGTCAAACTAAGTTGTTAAACCAATTTTTTTTCTTTTCAGTTGAAAGTATGACATTGACAAAAATGGATCGCTTGACTATCACTTTTTAAAACCTGCTAAAAAAAAAATGGTGATTCTGGCACAGCCACATATCGTGCTTTAAGAGGTGATTATGGTTTACATAATCGTCCAACTACGCAAGCAATTGGCAAAATTGTGAAAAAATTTGAAGAGACTGGAGCGGTTACAGATATTGTAAGGCCTGTGCATCATCGTTTCGCTCGTTCCGCTGAAAATATCGCTGCTGTAAGTGCAACTGTTGCCGAAGACCCGAATGTGTCGATTCCTCGTCGTTCTCAGGAAGTAGGACTGTCTTACGGCACATTATGGCGTATTTTGCATTTGGATCTACACCTACATCCATATAAAGTCCAGCTCACACAACAACTGAAGCCAGCTGACCATTCACAACGTCGTAAATACGTGGAATGGGTGCTTGAACAACAGGCGGTGGACGGCGATTTTTCGAACAAAATTTTCTTCAGCGATGAAGCACATTTCTCACTCGGTGGGCATGTTAATAAACAAAATTGTCGTATTTGGGGTTCTGAGACTCCTCAAGTAATTGAAGAGAGACAATTACATCTAGAAAAAGTCACTGTTTGGTGCGGTCTTTGGTCCGAATGTGTGATTGGACCTTACTTCTTCGAAAACGATGATGGCACGACTGTCACCGTCAATTCGGAGCGTTATGGTCATATGATAACCGACTTTTTTTTGCCTGCTATTGAAGAATACGACTTGGAGAACATGTGGTTTCAACAAGACGGTGCCACATGCCACACAACTCGAGCGAATATGGCTTTATTGCAAGAGACATTTCCTGGCCGCGTAATTTCTCGTCGTGGCGCTATCAACTGGCCACCAAGATCATGCGATTTGACACCATTAGACTTTTTTTGTGGGGCTACGCGAAAGACGGCGTTTGTGCAGATAAACCTTTAACTCTTGAGCACTTAAGAACCAACATTCGTCAAGTTATAGCTGAAATACTGCCCAATATGTGTCAAAAGGTGGTCGAAAATTACCACCAAAGAATCAATGCT
The DNA here is from genome assembly GCA_963931995.1 of Phaonia tiefii. Taxonomy (NCBI): domain Eukaryota; kingdom Metazoa; phylum Arthropoda; class Insecta; order Diptera; family Muscidae; genus Phaonia; species Phaonia tiefii. The sequence goes on from OZ008368.1 coordinate 300,204,665, forward strand.
TGCAACACTTCGCGTGGTGGTCATTTAAATGATGTAGTGTTTCACACATAATGTCAATGTTCAAACTTTATAATAAAAAAGAAATATCATGAAAAAAAATATTTTATATGTCTTTTATTTACGTTTACTTTTGAAACCGCAAAATGGATAACCCTATACAATACTTGCGGCCAAACACATTGTGTTTGCTACTCAATATAACATGTTTGAGGTATAATGATTAATTGGTTATAATATATGTTTTTGAGACCCAAATGTATTTTTTTTGTGTTGAAAACCGCTATAACAAGTACGAGACAGGCAAAAAAGAAAGAAAAAAGTAGCAGATATTCAATTAATGAAAACAGTGCTTGCAAACATGTACATGTTTCCTGCAATATGTTGCTGGGTAGTGATTACCTGGGAATATTGCTATATTATCATCCAGAAGTATTGCTTTTGTATTGCTTGGTAGTATCGCTTTCGGGTAACAGTTTCTCCCGGCGGGGGAAACTTCCGCAATAAAATTTGTGTTCCAGGCAATATGATGGCGATATTGCCGCAATATTGGTTTGTTTGCGAATTAGTATTGATTTTCATGTAAACATGAAGACTTGGAAACTTCCGCAGTAAACGTTAAACGTCCGACGTTTCGTTTCGATGTTTGCTCAGCGAAGATGAGTCGAAACTTTTCTACATTTGAGCAAGTCGTTTTGTATGAGAAAAAAAAAATATCAAGAATGTTTAAAAATAGAAACGACTCGTCGAAACCCCCGGGTAAAAGTTATACATTTTTATCGAGTCTAGAGGGAAATCTTGTAAAGGTTGATGGCATCTCTGAACTGCGGGTCACAGCTGATAATGGCAGTCTACTTGCCTGGGTACAAATTGTTGCCGCTCCAAGAGTCGTAGTAAAATTAAATGCTGAAAAAAAATGATCGCAATTTTAGGGCAAATTGGCTTGAAACCAGCGTTATCAGCGGCTTTGTTGTGTGGCGGCCCATGTTTCAAGTAGAGGTCTGTGTGTGCCATGAATTTCTCCTGTCACGCGTAATACACGTGGGAGTCACGCGTGCTCGTGACTGACATTCAATTCAATCTCGTGATTGTGATTCAAAATTTCAAACGCATGCGTGATCGTGCGTGACTGAAATTTTTTGTATTCACGCTCACGAATTGTACAACATGTTATCAATAAAATCTACTGAATTTTGGCTTTCCGTGTATGGCTTCCGGTATGATTGAAAAAAGGGTTTTACGTTACAGTTTTGTAAGTAGTGTGGTCATCGGTAGTGCAGTCGTTTAGTGACGGCCACACTATCGATTATTTAGCCATGAAAAATCTTCTGAAAGGAGTAAAACTATAAATTCCAAGCTGTTACTTTACAACTTAAAGTGCAAAACTCACTAGTTGTGAGTGGATCTCCACACTCCCTTCATGGGATGTAATGGGAAATCATTTTTCTCAATAATAAAAATTAACAATGTTTAAAAATAGAAACGATTGGGTGGGTATATAATGATTGGTATTAAAATGTCAGTGAGTGAATACTGGAAAGCGCACAGGTCAGTGATTGTGAGAAGTTCTCCCCAGTCCCTTCATGGGATGTAATGGGAAACCATTTATTTATTTATTTTTTATCAAAATGTCGTAAGTCGTCGTGCATGATTTGTTTTTCTTTTCTCATGAGTGTACGTGATCGTGAAAGGTTGAAAAATTGTCGTGCGTTATCGTGCGTGAAATTTCTTTTGACTTCGTGAACGTGCATGAAATTGACTCACGTGCGCACCTTTACTTTCAGGTCGATATAAGCCGATTAAAACAGAGGCGGTTATCGGCGCACAGTATAACACTAGCCTACACTTTGGGCCATATTTGTCAAAATTTCTGCGCCAGGCGATTGTCCGTCGCCTAATATTTACACGCAAGGATAATGACTAGGATAGTGACCGGTTTTTCAAAAATGTCGTTTTTCAGTTTCTTCGAATATTCCGACTTTGGCGAAACCGGATTTCGGTTAAACCGATGTTTTTATGACAAATTGCAGAAAAAAAACCGTTTCCCATTACATCTCATGAAGGGATTGGGGAGAGCTTCTCACAACCAGTGAGCTGTGCGCTTTCTAATTTTTCACTCACTGATTGGGACCAACAGTTTTTACACCGATTCCGAACGGTATTTTGAGAAGCTTTTTCATGGCTAAATACTCGATAGTGTCGCCGTCACTATGCGAGACAAATTGCAAAACCATGCGTTTTATAAACATCGTTTATTTTATAATTAGTGTCCGTGAATTTTGAGACCGACTATCACGTTCATTGCCATGAAAATGTTTGTCAAAATACCGTCGGAACCCGTGTAAAACTGCAGGCTACAATCAGAGTGTGTGAGCCTAAGCCTTCATGGATGTAATGGGAGACTAAACTGTAGGCCATATAAAATTTGGAATTTAATTTCGCTTTTAAAAAAAATACTAATAGACATTTTTAAAATTTTTTGATTTTGTTGTTAAGGCCCATTATTGATATTTCATTTTATCCTCTCAATTTTGTGGTACATTTTAGGTTGTTTGGGCGTCTATTTCTTGTTTTACGGACTCGGGATTGTTTGCATAACACTTACGTTTTACGGCGCTCCAGCGATAATAGTCTATCGGGTCCAAATCGCGGGTTCTGATTATGCGGTTTTCGAACACTGTGCGTAAAAGACCGATTGTGTCGCACAGTGGGCTGGATTTTGGGACAGTGGGCAAAAATAGGGAAATGCGGGTACTTAAATTGTGGAACTCGCTGATTTCAAATCACGAATAAAAATGTTGAAAAAAAATGTTCTTTATGGTCTCAAATTAAGTCCATTTTTTGTTTGAGCAATTGTCCTATTTTTTTGTGGGTTTTCTGAATTTTTTCAGATTTTTAACTTAGATAGACATATATATATATATGAGGAATTGATTTTTTTTAATTTCACGTATTATCCGCTCCTCTCACGCTGTGTGGCCCGCAGTTAGAGCGTCAAATAGGTACGCCGCGCCGACGACGTTTTATTATTTTATTATGCTTCCCAAACTGGATGCGCAGACATGCGCAAGCTGAAATTTGGTATGTAGAATCTCAATAACATTTGCAAGCCGCTGCAATATACGTTAACCTCGGCGATCCTCGGCGTTTTTACTTATCCACGTTTTAGTTACATTATTTTAGTTTATTTCATGCTTGAAACGTAGACATTAAGCGCCCATTTCAATGGGTCATATACAACATTTTAAATAATCTGACCATGCGAAAGTAATCTGTAAACCTTTAACATTAACGTCGTTCAAACCGTTTGCAAATCGGCAGCCTAGAATATAAAATATATCACGTCGCGCGAGTCGAATATTTCGGGCCGGGAAATAGCGCGCGCCGCGCTAGAAAAGGGTCAACTTCTAAATTTTGTCGGTTGCTGAATTTATAAGCTGGAGACCTGTTTATTTCACCATAGTGTGCAGAATTATGTTGTCTATCGAGTGCAAAAAAAAATCGAAAATCCAAAATTCGTTTTCTGATTTTTGCTCATTTTTTTTTAAATTCAGCCCACTGTGCGACGTGTGGATTTTCCGAGACCCCACTGGGACAATTTTGTTTGTTATTCCCCCGAGTTGGAAATGAGCTTCATGTGGAAATTTGTATTTTCGGCAAAATCGCTCAAAATTCTAGGAAAAGAAGTGCGAGAAATGTTCAGCTCTGCGAACGGTGGCGAGCTAATGTTGACGGCTATTCGAACACACGTTCAGCTACAGCGGCAATACTTACCCCTGAACGGCCAGACGAGCCGTATGCAGACGCCACAACAGAAGAATAACAATAGTGGTATTCATGTAAACGCGCAAGAGCCTCGAAAACATGCACAGCAAGCTTCAAAACAAAAATGTTTCTCATGCAAAACAACTTGAACAAATGTAGACAAGTTTGGAGTCTATTTTGCTAACTCGTTTTATACAAGGTGGCGCAAAAGTAAACTTCCGATGTTTTTTGGCTGTAATTTAAAAAAAAATGAAAAACTTTGATTCTTCTTGTGGATTATTTTTATTTGGTCTTTTAATTTTTTTTACATCAAGTCGAGAATATGATGTCATCTAAATGGCCGCCGCCACAGTTGATTGTCATTTGAGCCCTTTTTATGGCATTTTCCATCACTTTGGCCAAAACTTCCGGCGATACGTCCTCACATTCTTGACGGATATTGTCTTTAAGAGCTGCAAGAGTCTGAGGCTTGTTGACATAAACCCGCGACTTCAAAAAGCCCCACAAAAAGAAGTCTGGAGCGGTCAAATCAGGCGATCTTGCTGGCCAGTGCAAATCGTCAAAACGGGAGATTAGGCGCCCGGGAAATGCATCCTTCAGCATATCGGTTGTGGCACGTGCAGTGTATGCCGTTGCACCGTCCTGTTGGAACCACATGTTTTCCAATCCCAATTCATCAAGTTGCGGCAAAAAGAGCTCGTTGATCATTGCTCTGTAGCGCTCACCATTCACAGTAACCGTTTGGCCCGCGACGTCTTCGAAGAAAAAAGGTCCGATGACTCCTCCAGCGAAAACAGCACACCATACAGTGACTTTGAGCGGGTGTAATGGCTCTTCGTGGGTTACACGCGGATTTTCAGTGCCCCAGAAGCGTAAATTTTGCGTATTTACGTACCCGCTAAGATGGAAATGGGCCTCATCACTCATGATTATTTTTGATGAAAAATCATCTTCCTCTTGGTGGTGATTAAGGATGGCTTGAGCGTATGTTAGACGCGATTGGCGGTCAGCAGCTAACAGCTGATGCACCGTCTGGACTTTGTACGGAAACATCTTCAAATCTTGTACCAAAATTCGCTGTAAAGACCGTCGACTGATACCCACGTCGTCTGGTCGATGTCGACGGCGCATCCATGACATCCTCGGCTATAGCAGCAATATTCTCTGCAGAACGGCTACTCCGGGGTCTGCCACGCCTGGCAGCATCTCGTGTTGTGCCAGTCTCTTCGAGGCGAGCGGCTAAACGTCGCAGTGTTTCACCAGTAGGCGTTGGACGGCCAGGAAATATGCGACGAAATTCACGTTGTGCCAAAGTCACCGACCGATTATATTAACGTGTATTTCGCATGTGTTTACTACACAAATGTCAAAACAGAATTGACATTGGGGGCCAATCGCAAAATTTATAGCATTTTCTGATAGGAGGATTACTTTTGCGCCACCTTGTATGAGAACAATTTTGTTTTATTTTGGCGTTCCTGTGTATGTTTTCGAGTATTCTCGTGTACATGAATACTATTACTGGTACATATAAATATATAAATAACATATAAATAATTTTAAATTATGAAATTATAAAATCATAAAGTGAACTGTCACACACAAATTTGTTATTCATTGAATAATGACGTATAGAGACGCCAACTCTCTCAGTAAATTGATAACATTTGCTGTGTTGCAGATGAGCGGTTGGATGTTGGAAAGTATTGCTTTAATAATACCAGATAGAGGCAGTGGCTCAAACCAACCAACAATAATTCCGAAACGGCATTTCGTTTTTTGCGTTAAAATTTTTGTGTAAATACGCCACAAATATATACTAACAATAAAATATATTAAAAAAAAGTCTAGAATACGTTTAAATTTCCCAGTTTTTCATCAAAACGACATGAAAAATTTAAGTCAATATTTTTTGTAATTCCACCTGATGTAAGTCAATTTACCGCACCACGAGTCATAGAATAATATATACCATAGAAGCTTTTATTCGCTCAATAAATTAAACGTCATAGGTACGATGGAAATTAAACTTTGGATGGTGGAAAATATGGGTTCAATAATACCAGATAGTGGCAATAGTATACAACGATCAACAAAGGAGCAACAACCGATATTCGTGTTTTTGTGACAAACTAGTTGTGTTAAATACAATACAAATGTATACCAACGATAAAAGTCAACAAAAAAATGCAAAATATATTTAAATTTTTCAGTTCTACACCAAAACGACAGGAAAAAGTTAAGTGAACATATTTTGTAACTCCACCTGGTGTAAGTTAATTTAAAATTTAATTGCTCTCATTTCCACAAACCTACAATGAAGAGTGTGAAATGATACATCAGATGAGAGACTAAAACTATCTATGTATAGATTGGTCTATGCCACGAGTAGTGGGAAAGGAAATGTCAGATGAGAACAATGACAGCTCTACAATGAACAATGAAAAGCTCAATTTAAAAGCTCTCATAAAATTGTCATATTAAATGACATTTAAATGACAGATATCGGACATTTAAATGGGGAAATTTCAACTACGAAACTGGCCATTATTACATTAAAATTTCCATTTCTATTTAAATTTGTTTATAAATTATGACATACGATTCAGCAAAAAAAGTACTTTTTGTTCATGACGATTACGACATAAATTTCAACCAGGTAGAACAAGTAGTTTCAGAGATATGACCGATTATACACTCAATCTATGCAAGTTCATATTTCAAGAAGTTGAGCCGAGCGGCAACAATATTTTTTTTCATTTTAAATGTTATTGTTATTGTTATTGTTTCAGATGATGTTTTGGTGATAACTAACTAAATTGTCTTCATAGTGATTATCTGGGAATATTGCTATATTATCTTCTAGAAATATTGCTTTGTAGTATCGCTTTCTGGTAACAATTTCTCCCGACGTGGGAGTGTTCAAGCCCGAGACCATTCTATATCTCTATTAATAGAGATATAGTTTTTTTTAAAAGGAGTTTTTCAAATGTATTCCTATGATTCCTGGCAAACCGTATAGCTGTTTCGGATCTAGCCACAGATCTTCATCAGCGGTTGTTTGGAATAATGCTATTGAAAAATTCATCAAACTAAATACAAACGAAATCTCATTTGAATTAAGAATTCACTATAATGCAAGTGTTCGAAAAATATCGCAAGCAAAACACACAAGAAAACATTTGCAGAAACTTCTTTCCATCTCCAGACAACGAACCATCGGTCCTCATTATAAAATAAAATAAATGGTTTCCCATTACATCCCATCAAGTGACCGGGGAGAACTTCTCACAATCACTGAACTGTGCGCTTTCCAGTTTTCACTCACTGATTGGGACCTACAGTTTTACACCGATTCCGAATTGAGAAGCTTTTTCATGGCTATATACTCGATAGTGTCGCCGTCACTATGCGAGGTGACCGCCGCCGAAAGAAACATTTTTTTGAAGGTGGTCAGAGCAGGGTTCGAACAAGAGCCGCGCACACTAACCATTTCACCACCGACGGCCACATCGGTCCTCATTAGACATGTTTTTTGTTGTTGCCTAAAAGACAACACAATTTTTTTACATACAATAACAATTGCATGCAGTTTCGTCGTGCTCCACGTTATTCAAATTCATCAGGGATGATTTTTATTTATTCGGCCTTTTTATTGATACTTTTTAATTTAAAATATGACATACGATTCAGCAAAAAAAAGTACTTTTTCTTCATGACGATTACGACTTTTAAAAAGCCAACACACAAGCAAAGTGATTTACGAAATAAAATTTTTCAAGCTCCATGAATGCGTTGGCGTTCACACCAGATGCATTCCCTATGAATTAACTGACAAGGTGTTCAACGCGCTTTACGTGGTAATTAATTGGTTCCATGTATGCCAAGTGGCGAAATAAACAAAATATATAGAAACGTTTAGACTAGAAAGATGCCCCTCATGCCCCTTTAAAATAATAGCCTCATAATCAATGCGTTACGTACGTGAACTCTGCATCCGCATGAGGTAATTAAAGCAATTTAGATTTCAAATTTGTTATTGAAATTGCTTTCAATTTCAGTCAGCATCAACATCCTCCTCTTCAATAACCAACAAACCTATAACACTTTAAACGAGTTCACACAGCCATCGCATGGGAGGAAGGAAGAACAGACATCAGTGGAAAAAATCGCGTGACTAAAATGATTAATGCTCTAGCATTTCCTTTTCATTCAAATGCGAAAAAGTTGCACATTTTATGGGCAAAAGAAGAAGCACGAAAAAAAACCTAACAATGGGCACCATGAGCAGCAGCAACAGCATCAGCATCTGTTAAGGTTCCTCCAGGCAATGGAGGTTTTAGTTTTCTTTTACGATTTATCTTCTCCTTATTTGTAAGCAACTCATTCATTGTGTTGTGGCATCCACGTGAAGGGGACTGGAACTGTGTGTGTGGCAAACGAATGCTGCTGCATGCAACCAACTGCACAAAAAGATTGTGTGTGTTCAGCTACTTAAACTGTTGGCCTGTTCGAAATACCAGTTGGGGATTTCCCAAGAGACTCCTAAAACGCCCACGCACATTGAAATTTGGGGAACCCAACAAATGCAATCACGGCCGTGGCTACAGATGGAGTTATTCTCCTGTGCGATGCACTGCAGTGCAAAGGAGTAAGGGTCGCTTCCCATGAACCTACGGGTACGTCGAAGAGTTTATCCCTCTCCTGCTTTGCAACTGAACATACAACATTTACTGCTGTGCTGTATATGTTCTCCAGCTATTATTTCCCTTTTTTTCGCCAGTTGCACCCGATTGGCAATCGATTCTCTGTAGAGGCATTCATCATGTCTCCCCTTCTTCGAGTGTTTTTTTGTTTATTCTTTTTTTTTCAAAAAACACACAAAAATTTCTCATTTTGTCCGCAGCATATCCGGCTAACAGCATTTGCAGCATGAGTTCTTCTTATCAGAATTCTCGGGCTAAGCGAGGGGTGAGTGAGACTTCTCCTCTTGGAAAACATGTTGAAACCAGCCATAAAGGCAACAGCAAAAGGAGAATCTCTAGTAATTGTTTGGTTGAATGGTTGGAGCAATTGGAGTAGAGTACAAAAAGCTTTAATATTAAACGGAGAACAACCAGCCAGACAGTTCGTCGGATTGACATATGAACACATGTGTATGACATAGACGACGATACACACTTTTGATTTCGGTTGGTATCTAACCAAGGAGAACATTACCACCAGATAACTCATCTCTCTAGGTGTGTTACAACACATGTCACCAACCATGTGAATTGGTGGTGGGTGTAGTACTTTAAAAAAAAACTCCCCACTCTTTCGAATATTCGCCTGTGGTTTAAGGTGAGTACACTAATGTTGATCAATTGGAAATGGGAATTAGAGGTGGGAATTCATAAGTCGGATTGTTACATGAGGACTCTACATCATTAGGTTTCCAAACAACTGCAATTTGGACAATTCCTAATTAAGTGGTCATAAACATTTAGTTACTGCAAGGATATTAATTTGAAAAATGATGAATCTATTCTGTTTGAGGAAAAAATGAACCGCTTCCCATTACATCCCATGATGAGATAAGGTAGAGCATCTCGCTGAGCTGAGCAGTCTGATTTGTTATGCGATCACTGATGCGTCTCAGGTTTAATAGTTGACCCTGTCACTGAAGCTCTTCGTTCTAGCGGCCATATTATGTTGTCCTTTGAAGGTGTATGAGCCAACACTACCGGCCAAAGGCAGATCAAAAGTACAGAAACAAAAATTGAGTTCGGCACACTGCATTCTGATCAGCGTCTGATCCATAATGGGCGGCTGAAACATAATCATCCTGGCACTACACGCGTAATGTCCCCAGGAAGATATTGTTCGAAACATTTATACATTTGTCAACATTGCTGTCATGAATTGATGATCCGCAAGTTACGGGACGCGGGCGAAATGAAAAAAAATTAAACAACTTTTGTTTTAACACTATTATCCTAATGCCCACTATTATCAACTATATTGTTTACTTTTGCTTTGGTTTGTGTCTAGACTAACTAGATGTCTCCCACTCATAGATAAATAAAAACCATAGATGATTTATTTGCTTAATCACCATTTTCAACAGTGGGCATATGCTGTCTCCGTACGACAATTTTTCACTCGGATGCAACGAAAAATCACTCAAATATCGTTTTTATTTCGATGTTGTTGTTTAAATTTGAAAACAGAATATAAATAATAGAAAATCATATCGCTTTTGATATTTGTTCACAATACAAAAGGCAAATAAGCATAGTTATATAGTTTTGAAATTTGCCCATATCCGACACTCCGGCGCCATCTAGAAAATTTCACTTTAACTTATCTTCCACCGTCAATCGTTTCTTATATATCTATGTCACATAGTATGTTGGGAAAGTCCTTGTTTAATGGCAAGTTTGCTAGGTGGACACTGTAATCAATATTTAGTATACCCAATAAACCCAATAAAAAGTAAATTTAGAAGAGCCAAATTGAAAGAGGTTTAAAAAAGAACATTTTCTTAAACAAGTGTCTTTTAAGAAAAAAAAGTAAATTTTCTCAAAAAAATACCTAATCATATTATTAAACTAATTACATTTTGCATAAAAAAAGTAAATTTTCTTACAAAAAGTAAATATTCTTAAAAAAGTGTTTTTTTTAAATAAGTACCTTTTCTTAAAAAAGTAAATTTTCTTACAACAAATGGAATTTTCTTAAAAAACAACCGTTTCTTTAAAGAATACCTTTTATGTCAAACAAAATAATTTTTCTTGAGATAAGCACATACTCTTAGAAATGTACCTATTCTTGAAAAAAGTACCAATTCTAAAAAAAATTTCCATTTCTTAAAAAAAAACATTTCTACAAAAAAATACCTTCTTTAAAAAAAAAAACATTTTCTTACACAAATTCCTTTTCTTAAAAGTACCTTTTCTTACAATTAAGATAATAACTTTTCTTTTATTTTCTTTTCTTGAGATAAGTAGCCTTTCTGCAAATAAGTACATTTTCTTAAAAAAAACCTTTTCATAGAAAGAGTACCACTTCTTTAAAAAATACCTATTCCTAAAAAAAGTACTTCTTTATAAAAAAAAATCATACTCTTACGGCTTTTTCTTACAGAAAGTACTTCTTCTTACAAATAGTACCGTTTCTTAAAAAAACATTAGCTTTTAATAAAAAAGGACCTTTTCGGGACAATATAATACATATTCTTACAAAAAGGACCTAAAAATATACTTTTTTTTTAAAAAAATACATTCTATAAAAAAAAAAAAATTTTAAAAAAAGTTTATAGTTTTACAAAATGTATCTTTTCTTAAAGAACCATTTAAACATACATGGGTTTTTTTAATTTGCATTGGAGTTTGCATTTGTTCAGGCAATGCCAATGTAGGTTGTGGAATCGGATGTCAATTGCAATGAAATAGGGGAATGCTTTTAATTATTTTGAATTTGTTTGACTGCTGGCAATTCTGTTTTTAAAGTATTTTATATTGAGAGGTTTGTGGTTTCGATAGGTATTGCCTCGTAGTACTTTCAAATTCATAAACCTGTACCATAGATAAAGTAAACTAATAGATGAAGCAAAAATGTGGTGGAAAATTTTAGTGTAATGGGTAATTTTCTAGATGTCGTTGAAAGCAATAAATGTAATTTTTTTGTTCCCAAAAAAAAGTACAAAAAAAAATAAAAAAAAAAAAATAAATGGTTTCCCATTACATCCCATGAAGGGACTGGGGAGAACTTCTCACAATCACTGAGCTGTGCGCTTTCCAGTTTTCACTCTCTGATTGGGACCTACAGTTTTACACCGATTCCGAACGGTAATTTGAGAAGCTTATTCATGGCTAGATACTCGATAGTGTCGCCGTCACTATGCGAGGTGGCCGCCGCCGAAAGAAAATTTGAAGGTGGTCAGAGCAGGGTTCGAACCCAGGATCTCATGTACAAGAGCCGCGCACACTAACCATTGCACCACCGACGGTCACAAAGTACAAAAATATGACATTAAAAATCTAAAATTTCATATTAAAAAAAAAAATAATTTTTAACAAAAATATCACTTCGAAACAAGAATACAACATGTTACTTAAAGTATAATATCTGTTGGCCACCGAATTGGAAAGCCATGTCACCACCGTCTATTTCCTAATAAATTGGTTCTTCCTCCGGTTCAGCTACCATTCCATATTGAGAATACTCAGAGACTCTAACGATTTTGGCATCTGCGACCACAGAAGTTGCTACAGTATTTGGGCGGGGAAGTTTTTAGATTAAAAAGGCGTTCCGGCATCTTCATCGTTGGCTTTGAAATAGTTGTTTATATAAGAAACAAAGTCATTTAAATTTTGTCACATTTTCCAATGTTTTTTTACAAAAATTTCCCACAATTTTGAATAAACGTCAGTGAGAATTATGTTAAACTTCAATGAAAGTGACAGTAGTACAGGACAGCACCTAGTGAACAAAATTGACAATGGTTGCACTATATCTATTATTTCCTTTATCTATTACAGGTGGAAGCGGTAGAACAGCTGATTTAAATTTTTTCTTGTCGTTGTGGTCCGACCTTGTCAAATGTTGTTTATAGGAATTTCCGAGATGTATCTAGTACAGGTGGTAGCGTTAAAACAGCAGATGCAATTTTTTCTTGTCCTTGATCTTGACCTTAAACTGAAATAAATACATCTTGACAATTTCGATCAGCTGAATTTGACAAGGTCGGCTCCTGAAATAGAAACAAAATGCCTTCAATACCTTACTTATTTTGCCATGCTGTACTGTATAAAATATTTGAAAACCAAAATTGCCAGATGTGAAGGAAATGCTTTGAAAATAATTGCAATTGCCAATGGTATTGAAAGTTTTTTGAATTTTCATTTGGGCAGGAAATTTAAATTAAACAACAAATTATAATTGTCATATAATTAATTTGCCCCATGTATGCATTTAAATTATCGTATTTTTCAACGGGTGCCTTAGGCGTGTTGGAACTAACTAGTGCATAATAAATAGCGAAAGGAACTTCGTTCCAACCGAGTGTCCCCTGTCACCTCATGTGATTTTTTGTATTTTGTTGGGGTGTTTATCACGTTTTTGTTTTCAGAACTTCTCAACAAAAATATTATAACCTATTAATCATTGTGTCTTAAACATGTAATATTGAATTTCAAACAAAATGTGTTTGGACCCAAGTGTACTATATTTGCGACAAGCTGCAAACTTGGAAGGTTCTAACAGTATACTGATCCGGTGTCACTATCCAACTGGCAGACAATTCTATAAGCCTGACATTACTGCTATCCAGCAGATGCTATGGACAGGTGGGCAGTACAAGCCAGAAAAACTGTGACGTTTGCTGCCATGAGAAAAATCATGAATTTGGTTGCGGATTTGTAGTTGGCAAAAGACTGTGACATCTAGTCTCAATGCTCAACCCGGTGAGGGAATATAGCCGCCATCCGCATAAAAGCGCAATACTGTAACATATCGCTACTTCGTGTGCATACCACGACGGGGAAAAAAGACCATCACACCAAGGACATGATTTATGAGCCTCGACGAAAAGCATGGTACTCACCTGTACGAGCTTCCAACAAAAGGATATCCACAATGTTACTTGGATATCCCCTGATCAACAGACGAAAACCCAGATTGATCACCAGGTAATAGATGGAAAGCACTCTACTAGTGTAATGGATGTACGTGTGATTCAAAGAGCTGACATTGATTTGGATCACTACCCGTTTGCAACAAAGGTTCGCACAAGGTTAAGTAGAGCGAAAGTAGTACGAAACCAGACACATACAAACCTGGACATCGGAAATCTGCAATTACCAGAGATTGCCACGGCTTATGCAGAAAAGCTCATTTAAATACTATCGCAGAACGTACCCCCACCACAGGATCTTGAATAGTGGTGGAAGTACATCTCCCACTCTTCTGCTGCAGAGACCGCACCTGTTTATGGAAAATCACTTAAAAACAAACCATGGTACGGTGAAGAGTGTCGCATTGCAAGTGATGAAAAGATTGGATTCAATTGGATTCAGGCAACTACATTTAATTCAATTCACATGAGTTCAATTAAATTCAATTTAATTCAAGTCTAGTCAATTCAATTCAATTCATTTCAATTCTATTCTATTCAATTCTATTCAATTCTATTCAATTCTATTCAATTCTATTCAATTCTATTCAATTCTATTCAATTCTATTCAATTCTATTCAATTCTATTCAATTCTATTCAATTCTATTCAATTCTATTCAATTCTATTCAATTCTATTCAATTCTATTCAATTCTATTCAATTCTATTCAATTCTATTCAATTCTATTCAATTCTATTCAATTCTATTCAATTCTATTCAATTCTATTCAATTCTATTCAATTCTATTTAATTCTATTCAATTCTACTAAATTCTATTCAATTCTATTCAATTCAAGTCAATTCAATTGAATTCAATTCAAATCAATTCAGTTCAATTCAAATCAATTCAATTCAATTCAATTCAATTCAGGTCAGCTTAATACAATTCAATTCATTTCAATTTAATTCAATTCAATTCAAATCAATTCAATTCACATCAATCGGATTCAATTCAATTTAATTCAATCTAGTGCAGTTCAATTCAATTAAATTCCATTCAATTCAGTTCAATTCAATTAAATGTAATTCAATTCAATTTAATTTAGTTCAGTTCAATTGAATTCAATTCAATTCAATTTAATTTAATTCAATTCAATCTAAAGCAATTCAATTCAATTCAACTCATTTCAATTCAATTCAAATCAGTTCAATTTAATTTAATTCAGTTCAATTCAGTGCAATTGAATTCAGTTCAATTTAATTCAATTCAGTTCAATTCAATTCAGTTCAATTCAACTCAACTAAATTCAATTCAATTCAGTTCAATTCAATTCACTTCAATTCAATTCAATTCAATTCAATTCAATTCAATTCAATTCAATTCAATTCAAATGAATTCAATTCACTTCAATCGGATTCAATTCAACTTAATTCAATCTAGGTCAGTTCAATTCAACTCAACTAAATTCAGTTCAATTCAATTCAATTCAATTCAATTCAACTCAATTCAATTCAATTCAATTCAATTCAATTCAATTCAACTCAACTAAATTCAATTCAATTCAATTCAAATCAATTCAATTCACTTCAATCGGATTCAATTCAATTTAATTCAATCTAGTTCAGTTCAATTCAATTAAATTCACTGATATTCTATTATACTCAATCCAAATCAATTCAATTTAATTCACTTCAAATCAATTCACTTCAATCGATTTCAATTCAATTTAATTCAATCTAGTGCAGTTCAATTCAATTAAATTCCACTCAATTCAGTTTACTTCAATTCAATTCAATTAAATGTAATTCAATTTAGTTCAATTCAAATCAATTCAATTCACTTCAATCGGATTCAATTAAATTTAATTCAATCTAGTTCAGTTCAATTCAACTCAACTAAATTCAATTCAATTCAACTCAACTAAATTCAATTCAATTCAACTCAATTCAATTCAATTCAATTCAATTCAATTCAATTCAATTCAATTCAATTCAATTCAATTCAATTCAATTCAATTCAATTCAATTCAATTCAATTCAATTCAATTCAATTCAATTCAATTCAGTTCAATTCAATTCAATTCAATTCAATTCAATTCAATTCAATTCAATTCAATTCAATTCAATTAAATTCAATTCAATTCAATTCAATTCAATTCAATTCACTTCAATTCAATTCAATTCAGTTCAGTTCAGTTCAATTCAATTCAATTCAATTCATTTCAATCTAATTAAATTCAGTTCAATTCAACTCAACTAAATTCAATTCGATTGAATTCAATTCAATTCAATTCAATTCAATTCAATCCAATTCAATTCAATTCAATTCAATTCAATTCAATTCAATTCAATTCAATTCAATTCAATTCAATTCAATTCAATTCAATTCAATTCAATTCAATTCAATTCAATTCAATTCAATTCAATTCAATTCAATTCAGTTCAATTCAATTCAATTCAATTCAATTCAATCCAATCGAGTTGAATGGAATTGAAATTCGGTTATTTTCGATTCCATTTAACTCAGTTCTGTTGAAAGCAATTCAAGGAATCAATTTTATCCAATTCTATCCAATCTAGTCTAACATAGTATACAAAAAGCGTTTCCCATTACCTCCCGTGACTGGATTGGGGACTGCTTCTCACAACCAGTGAGCTGTGCGGTTTCTAACTTTTCACTCACTGATTGGGAGCTATAGTTTTACACCGGTTCCGAACGAAATTTTGAGAAGCTTTTTCGTGGCTAAGTACCCGAAAGTGTCGGTATCACCAAGCAAGGTGTCGAGGAAAATATAAGGTGGTCAGACCAGGAACCAAACCCACGTTCTCATGCACAAGAGCCGCGCACACTAGCCATTGCACCACCGACGGACTAACATAGTAAAGTCTAGTCTAATTCAGTTAATATATTTTTACCTTCAGAAGAAAAAGGTAAGTTTAAAGTTTAAATATATGCAAATCTGAATAATGCTGTTATATTTTCTAAATAATAATGACTCTTTTGACCAGCAAAGGAAACAAGACAGGAAAATGTTACTTTGTGTGGATTTTCTATTAATTTTTCTATAAAAATTTATACATTGTTTTCCATGCATCACGAAAAAGAGGAAACAATCGTAAATAAAACCGAAAGATTTTTCCATTCTGTGAAACCGAAAATCGGTTTTCCGAAAGAGTGTTGTTGCGAATAAACCACAAACCGGTTATTCGGAATTGTCGGTTTTTTGAACACTCTAATAAATGCATCACGACAGTATAAATATTCATTGAACCAACGGCCAGATAAAGAATATCAGCTCATGGTTACTATGGGAATGAAGACATTTAATGATTTTTGAGTTTATATGACATGCAATTAAAATCTAACGCAAGTTCAAAATCCCTTTTCTGTATTTGGTATGCTCACATTTTGATCCTTTTTAGAGTCAAGTAATAAATTTGCAACAAAAGAATGATAATCCTTGAACTACATTTAGTAGCCACTTATTTTGCACCTGTAGCCCAAGTGATAAATTTAGAACTTAATCCTCACATCCCTTCAAATGTGAAAAGAAATCTGTTATTGTTTTTAGCGACAATTTAAACATTTAACTTCAATGTATTTCAGCGGAAGTTTTTTCTTCCTATCGCAGTTTTGTATCTGTTACCTAAAGGAAATTGTGTATCGCAAAAACAAATATTTTCCATTCACAAGCAGCAACAGTTGATTTTGGGGATACAGCGCTTTATGTTTGGGGTAGCAACATTACCCCTGCTTAAAGTCAAGGGGTACATGTCGAAACACAAAAAAAACACATGCGCACTTGATATCTCATACCCCTATCGTTCCTGGGGCAATTCATTGTATTGTGTAGTAGCAGTATTTTACTGTAACTCCTGGGCAGCTCAAAAGTATGGTCCCCCAGTCATTTCACATGGGGACTAGGTTCACTTTTTCAATCCCATTGAGGGGAAATAGGGAATATGTGGGGAACTGGGATTGTTAGGAAAATATGTGTTCTTTCTCCTTTTTAAAATATTGTAGATGGTGATTTGTTATAAAATAGTATATGTGTGTTATTTTTTAAAAATTGCAGGATTTTAATTATGTGATTCTTCTCCACAAGTTGTAATGGGAATTCTTGTTCTTCGATCAAGATTTCATAACTCCCAAAATGTCCACTATTATTATACTCGTAATTCAATGACTTCTTAGTTTATCAAATATTCAAAAAAATTAAATTTGTAAGGTGCTGGTTCGTGCCGTCGCCAAAAATAATTGTCAATATCATATATGGAATTTAGTCATTAGATGACAATCATAGATTGGAATTTAAACGTCAATTTTATTATGACAAACATTTGTTTCTTATGAAATAAGTGGGTAATTCGATCAGAGCCTAAAACCTGGACAAATAAAATGCTTCCAGCATAGAAAATCGTTCAACACATGCTACGACTTTGGAGCTACCTAATGAAAAATGTACACCATTGTGACACCGGTGAGCATATAAACTGGCCTGGTACGGTTAAGGGGCCTTTCAGCCCATATAATACCCCATTCGGATATTTTGGGATGTGATTGCACGCTTAAAAATCTGTCTGTTTTTCTTGTTTGGATGCAAATATAACGTGTGTTTGGAGCTTGTCACAAATATTGTACACTTTGCTTAAATACAATGTTTGTGCTATTCAGTATTACGAGTTTGAGACACAGTGATTAATATGATATACTATATGTGTTTGTGATCCAAATACATCTTTGTTTGTGATACAAATACAGCTGTGTTTGATACACGGTTTACTTCAAATAAAGATTGTTCTCAGTCCAAGTAAATGTTATGGCAAGTGTATAACTGTATTTTTGCAGTATTCTTTCAGTCCGTGGATTAATTAATACCCATATATGTATAAATATTCCTGAATGCGTGTGTAAATGAGTTGAGTGTTTCATGCATTCGGTCGTTTGGGAGGAAACACATGAATGCTTCGACGTAAGTATATAGATGTTTGGGATATGGTTCCACGTAAAAGTATACACCTTTGTACGTAAACATGCTAAAGTTTTCATTTAAATATAAGAGAGTTTAGGCCTAGTAAAAATATGAATATTTCGAATGTGTTCAGAATGTTTTTGAGAGAATATGTTACAGAGTCCGTTTTTCAGCGTGTGAAGAAGAGACATACATTAATCTCTGGTGAACCAATTTGTACTCTGCAAAAAGGTTCTTAATCTATTCAGCTTAATTTTGTGCTTGCTGTGTTGAAATAAGTTTATAGATGTTGTAGATAAGTATATTCCTCGTATTCATCCGTATAATTTCTGCAGTAATCAGAAGATAAGATTAGACGGCCCAAAAATCCAACATTGTTTAGATACCGGGTTTCGGCTTGTTAGAAAAATAATTTTTTCCTGAAACCGGTATAGGAAACATTCGGTGAAATGGATTTTATTTGTTTTTTTTTTTTAATTAAATTACACATTATAAAAAACTAAAATAAAAAAAATCTTTTTCGTGTTTAAATTTCATAACTGCATCTCCTTTAAATTGGCAATCCCGTTAAAATTATAAATACAAATTAAAATCATATTCGAAATTGGAATGCGTCACTAATATAAAATTTAGGAATTTTATACAAATTCACATTAAACTCATTTAAATTTCAAAATAATTTTAAATTTTTTATTTTTTTTATAATTTCTCATTTTATTAAGTTTACCAAAAGATATTGTCTTGCGTCAAAAGACAGTGTGTTTCCTGTACAATATTCCATGTTTGAGACAAAATGATTAATATGTTATAATATAAGTGTTTGTGATCCAAATATAGCTTTGGTTGTGATACAATTAAACCTGTGTGTGGTGCACTGTTTACTAATTTTGTTTGCCGCTATGCTCTGTCGAGGGCAAGATAATAAAGAAAATATTAACAAAGGGAGATTTTCCTCAGCTGAAGATAATGCTATTGTACTTACTTTTTGCATTACTCTTTCAGTCAGTGAGTTATAAACAGGACAACCGGAAGTATGCACTAAAAAATGGGTTTTATGCGCATAAAATATGCTGTAAAAATAGTAAAATAAGCTCTTAAAATCAACAAATATGCTCTAAAAAACTAAAGTCTCACAAAATGATGGATAAGGATTTTAAATACAATACAGGCAATACAAATCAAGTCAGTTTTAGTTTTGCGGTCTGTCAAGATATCCTTTGCTTAATGCACTTACAACTTTTAAAATATTTTCGTAATTGTTGGCATAGTGATTAACTGCCATGTTCCTCAATGTGCTGTTATAGGTTCTGGAGGTAATGCAAGGTCTGGAAACATTTGTTTAAAAAGTTATACTCTACATGGAGCTTTCAAGAATAACTTCTTTACATAGCTTCTTTACAATAGCTTTATTCACGTTTTCATATAAATTCCGTATATATTCACACAATCGATGGGGACCATGAGCAATACATGTCACATGCGTCACCTTCGGACAAAATGCCACAATAGCTTTTGCAGCCTTTACTATGTATGGCGCATAGACTAATACATACACAGATACTTTTATTCTCTCATCTGACATTTTATTTCACACCCTTCATCGTAGGTTTGTGGAAATGAGAGCAATTAAATGTAAAATTAACTTACACCAGGTGGAGTTACAAAAAATTGTGTGTTCTTCACTTCTGAGGTACAAAGTATGTTCAGAAGTTTTATAGAAAAGATTCAGATAAACATTTTTGTGCAACAAATTAACCCTCTAGCTGTCACGTATAACCATAATTTTTACTTTTTTTTGAAAACTCGCAAAAAACTGCTCCAAAATGACGGGGGGCGTGGTCAAAATGTTATACAAAAATTATCGCCATAAAATTTCACTATATGTGCCTGAACACTCCAAAACACAAATCTTAGCCCAAGCGCTAGATAATAAGCAAAAACTAACTGCCTTGTAAGGGTTAATGATGAATTTTGTCATTTTGCTGTTTCCATTAAAAATAGTCCACATAATATAATGACTTTTATCATATTTCATCTTTTATTGAGTGTTGCACATTCGTGTTGTATGCTCGTGTTGCTCAGTTCGTGAGTGTGCTCGACGAAGAACTCGATTGTTGTCGATTTCGATTTTTCATGCATAGGCCGAGGGTTTATCTGGCAAAGCTGATCGAAAAGGTACTAGGGAAATGATGTAGAATGAGAGACCAAAGAAGACATACAGATTATAGACCATGCAGCAAACTAAGTTTAAAAGTGTTTGATTGATACTAATGACAGCTAAGTTATGCTGTTTGCATAGAACGAAAATACGCATTCCCTTTTATTTCTGTCCATATTAAGCCAATCAAAGAGTAAATTACCAAAGCAACCCAAACTGGATGAGTGTTGCACATTCGTGTTTAATGTTCGTGTTGCTCAGTTCGCGAGTGAGGTCGACGAAGAACTCGATTATTGTCGATTGCGATTTTTCGTGTATAGCCAGGGCATAGACGAATACATACATAGATACATTTATTTTCTCATCTGACGTTTCATTTCACACTCTTCGTCGTAGGTTTATGGAAATGAGAGCAATTAAATTTAAAATTATCTTACACCAGGTGGAGTTACAAAATATGTTCACTTAACTGTTTCCTGTCGTTTTGGTGTAGAACTGAAAAATTTAAATATATTTTGCACTTCTTTGTTGACTTTTATTGTTGGTATACATTTGTATTGTATTTAAAACAACTAGTTTGTCACAAAAACACGAAATTCTGTTTTTGTTCCTTTGTTGATCGCTGTATACTATTGCCACTATCTGGTATTATTGAACCCATATTTTCCACCATCCAATGTTTACTTTCCATCGTACCTATGACGTTTACTTTATTGAGAGAATAAAAGTATCTATGTACGTACGAGTCTATGGTATTGAGCTGCATCCGTCATATAATTCTTATTGAAGTTGACGTCCAGAATTTTCATGGCGTCGTCACAGAGTCGAGCAATTTTCGACTAATTAGTCTGCTGCTGTATTTAGTACAGTATTATTTTAATACAAAGTTGCAAAAATTTCCTAATTTTTAGGAACAAAAATGTATGTGAAAATAACCAAATATGCTCTAAAAAATATGAAATATGCTTAAAAAAGGATATTTTTTCAAAAATATGCTCTTAAAACCAAAATATACTAAACTATGACTTTATGAGTAAAATATGCAAAATATGCAAATGGATGTCAAAACACTTGTAAGAGTATGAAACATATAAATATCTTACCCATTCGTTAATATGTGGCTGTAAAAAAAACATGCATTTGCATGTTTCCGGTTGCCCTGGTTATAAATATTCCTGAACGCGTATGTCAATGAATCGAGTGTTTATTATCTGTTGCATATTAGTTTCATGCATTCTGTCGTCAATCGTTCGTTTTGGAGGAAACATACGAATGCTTCGACATATGATAGTGCTTGCATTTAAGTATAAGTGAGTTTAGAACTTGGAAATATATGAATGTTTGGAGTGTGAGTCCACACTCAGCGGAGTGTTTTTGAGAAAACATGTTACATGTTAATTAGCTGGGGCAAATTAATTATATGAGAATTATAATTTGTAGTTCTATTGGAATTATATCGACAAATACAAATTCAAAGAAATTTGAATACCATTCGCAATTGTGCTCATTTTCAAAACATTTCCTTCTTATCTGGCAGTTTTGGTTTTTACATTTTTTTATATGTATGTGCAGGTTTTTGAATTTGAAAGTACTACGACAACACCTATCGAAGCCACGAACCTTAACATTTAATGTACTTTAACAACAGAATTGCCAGCAGTCAAACAAATTCAAAAAATTAAAAAATTCAAAAGCATTCCCATATTTAATTACAATTTCCATCCGATTCCACAACCTTCATTTGCCAGAGGCAATGCAAATTCAACATTGTTTAATTGTCATTGCGAACATAATTCGTTTGCATTTGCATTAGGTAACAACATTGTTATAAATCCATTTAAATTTTACAGTTTTAAGAAAATAAATAGTTACCCGCTGAATCTAACCGCCCCAGCAACAAGCAAGCAAGCATTATTTTCATTAATTAATTGAACAATTGTTGTTCCTTTGTTGTTTGTCACGTTTTTGTTTTCCGCAGTTTTCAACAAACAAATCCACATTTGGGTAACAAAATCTGATATTATAACCTATTAATCATTGTGTCTCAAACATATTATTTTCAATAGCAAACACAATGTGTTTGAACACAAGTATACCATATTTGCGACAAGCTACAAACATGTTATATTTGCATCCAAACAACAAAAAAATACTTCTTTTGTGCTTAGTAATAAATAATAAAATAATTCATCTGCAAATTATAAACTCAGTTTCAAATTTAATACAAAATTTTTGAAAATCTTATACAAAATATATGGAAGCTACAAAATCATATCGACACGTTCCCGGCAGAATGTATTAAGCGACAAAATGGAAATTGTTCAGGAAACGAAAAAAACTTTCTGACAAGTAGCTGATTTGTATTATTTTTTCGGTTCTTACCATTCCATTTGCTTCATAACTCATGACGTGGTTATGCAAGGGACATTCTCTGTATATCGAAATGTGGAGCTTGGCATACATTTTGAGAATAAGGAAAAAAGTCATTGTCGCCAAATATGTCGCTTAATTCATTCTGCCGGGAACGTGTAGATTTTTAAAAAGTATAAATCATGTTTCCTAATTCGAGAAGCTCTTTAAAATTTCAAAATATAAAATATTAATTAAATATGATATTAAATTTTTAAATTTGTATTGAGCAAAACCCGGTTAACCCTTTTATTAATAACGGGTTTTTCAATAAGAGCGCTACAAATTCTTTATTCCTGTGAAAGTACGTTCGATGCCATTATGTATGGAACTCGATTTCTTTTGCATGGCCACCACGGGCACGCTTGCAGAAATCCAGACGCTGAACCCAATTTTCGACGGTTTTCAAGCATAAATCGGCCGATACTGCTGCAATTTCAAGTTCGATATTCGTACGAAGTTCATCAATCGTCGCTGGCTTGTTGGCATAGACCATAGACTTGACGTAGCCCCACAGGAAATAATCTAACGGCGTGAAATCGCACGACCGAGGCGGCCAATCGACTGGGCCATTTCGTGAGATAACACGTTCACCAAACTTGGTTTCCTACAAATTGATTGTGGCATTCGCTGTGTGGCTTGTGGCGCCGTCCTGTTGGAACCACATGTCCTCCAAGTCCATATTATCCAATTGGGGCCAAAACTATTCGGTTATCATTGAACGGTAGCGATTCGCATTCACAGTTATGTGCCGGTCTTGATCATCGCGGAAGAAGTACGGCCCAATGACGCCGCCGGCCTATAAACCGCACCAAACCGTAATTTTTTCGCGATGCAATGTTGACTCATGGATTACGTGTGGATTGCTGTCTGACCAATAACGCATATTTTGCTTATTGACGAAGCCATTCAGCCGGAAATGAGCCTCATCGCTGAAGATGATTTTCCGATGAAAATCCGAATCATTTTCAAGTTGTTGCTCAGCCCAATTCACGAACATGCGACGCTTATGGTGGTCAAGCGGCTTCAGTTCTTGCGTCAATTTGGTCTGGTAAGGATGTAGGGTTTTTCGATTTCGGATTTGTACACTCTACCTGATATTAAAATACCAGACGCGTGTCTGCCTTTGAAACAGTGGTCACAATTCCTAGGGTAGAGATAGAACTAGGTAGGACTGGATATCAAGTTTAGCGTATAATGCAGGTCATAATTTGGCCATTCTTGCCTGCTACACCCTCAATTTGTGCCTCAGACGATTTATCAATCGTATGCCTGAGAGCTTCAGTTTTAAACATGAGTTTGAATGCAGAAAGGGTAATACCCATACACTCTATGTCCAGTGGGGCAGGTATGCTAGTCCCTAATCTCACCAGCTCAATAACTCTATGGTTCCCGGACATGTTTTAGTGCCCTGACATTAATACAAGTTGGATATCGAACTGCTTGGCCATCTCATTTAGAGATGCGTGGCACTTGTGGGCAGTTTTTGAAGTCAGGAATACAGATTGTAGAGATTTTTTTACTGTCAGAGTAGATGTTGATATTTTTATGCAGCTCCCCCAATTGGAACGACTTCTGCCTAAAATTCATCCGGCCGATATAAATGAATGTAGGGCGTGCAAGGTGGACATTGATTCGATGGAACTATTTCTCGTAATTGTCCTGATATTCCAGGATTAAGGTCCCATCACTTCTCAGCCGGTACACTACCGTGTTTGGGGAAACTCAGGGAAATGGATTGGAGAATACTGAGGACCTTTTTACGTAGCTCAAATTTCGTATTTAAAATTTAAAGTTTCTCTCGGAAAGGCGGAGAGTGCAAAAAAACTTCACTACTGACTAAAATGTACGCCCAGAAATGAGTCATGAATCGAGGCACAAATACTTCAAATTCTCCTTCCCAAACTAACCTAATCAAACCTTGTGGTTAGTCTAGATCTAGCTCTCTATAATAAATTTCCAAATGTTCCTTACCATCTAGTTTGGTGCCTTTACCATTAAAGCAGAAATTTCTTATATACTTCGTGGTATACCTGGCTGTCCGTGGTCCAGTGACCGTCGATAGTGCAATGGTGAGTGTGCGCGACTCTTGTACATGAGGACGTGGTTCGATCCCTGAACTGACCAACTTACATTTCGTTCGACGAAAGTCGTGGAATAAACTGGTTTCCCATTACATCCAATGATGGGACAACTTCTCACAACCAGTGATCTGTGTGTTTTGTAGTTTTTTAGACTCACTGATTGGGACCTACAGTTTTACACCGGTTCCGAGCGTTAGTTCTCGATGGTGTCGCCGTCACTAAGTTAGATAATCGTGGTCGAAAAAAATATAACGTGGTTAGAGCAGGGGAACGAACTCACGATCTCATGTACAGGAGCCGTGCACACTAAGTATTGCACCATCAACAGCCAGCCATGGAACAGATTCCCAAAAACTCTTTCGTCGAAAGAAATGTAAGTTGGTCAGATCAAGGATCGAACGAAGTTCTCATGTACAAGAGTCTTGCACACCAATTATCGCAGTACCTTCGGTTTGGATGCAAATTTAACGTGTTTGTAGCTTGTCCCAAATATACTATACTTGTACCCAAACACATTGTGTTTGCTATTCACTATGACATGTTTGAGACACAATGATTAATAGGTTAAAATATATATATGTTTATTTTGGAGACCCAAATGTGGATTTTTTGTTGAAAACCGCTAAAACCAAATACGAGACAGACAACAAAGAAAAAAAAACGTAGCAGGTATTCAATTCATGAAAATAGTGCTTACAAACATGTACATGTTTCCTGCAATATGTGCGCTGGGCCGATATTTTTCAGCGTGCAGGTATACCAGGAACTATATAACATATGACTGCCTGCTTCAATACAAATTTCTGCTTAGAAACTCGCTCCTGCCCCTTCAAGCGATTTAATTGAAAAATGTTTTGTGCATCCTCTCCAGCCATTCTGTCTGGGATGTGCCCATGCCATGTAATCCACTGCTAATGCGACCTAATACCTCAAAATTGATCCTTGACCAAAACTCATAGTAATCCTTCATAAACAAAGTCTGTCCAGAAAATCCGGGTGATTACAAAAGCAGAATAACCTCCAGACCCTTGGTAGGGGTTTTGAACGTTCGGCAGCCCTGAGCACGGCATTAGCATTCTCTGAACCTATGTGTTTACATTGCTGCAATGAAAAGTTTCGTACAGTCGACGATATGGTCGGTGTTGCAAATTAATTCCTTAGTGCGTTTACATTGTTACAATTAAAAGTTTCGTACCTCGGACAATTTTATCAATATTGCAATGAATTTGTGCGTTGTAGAGATGAATCTATGTGTTATGTCACTTGTGTTGAAACAATATGGAGAGGTGACGGAGATTTTGCTTTCAGTGTAATATCACCTTGGAATCATGTTCCTACCCAGAATATTAAGCTTGACACTAAACTTCTTGGAGAAACATTTGAACATCAGACAAATTTTCTGTACAACCTCGAAACAATGGCTAAATATGCGGTACGTGCTGGTAGCTGGTACATAGTATACAATCGATTTTTTGGATTTCTTCATCTTCTTCAAGGCGTTCAAAGAGAAGATGAGATAATGTTTTGTCTAAAGTCCTTTGGACTAAAATGTCATATTTTCCTCTCTTTCGGAATGAAGACCTTAAGAATTTTTCTAAACCAAGAGAAGCTTTGTTTGTACCAACCTTAATACCTGTGATTTATTTACTGTATTCCTTTTGCGTGTGTCTGAATTATGACTTTGAATGACTTTAGTTTGTTTTTTGTAATCTATTCAAGGGCCCACTGGTGTCAAAACTAACATGTGATGACTCTATCAGCCACTTCCACTGTCTCGCGTGCCCATTAATATTTGCCATGATAACCAAAATGATTTCATTCCAAAAGCAGTGGCCAATAAAACAATGTGGCTCCTGGGCACATCATTAAAGTCCATATAACAAATGATTGTGTCAACCTAACAACAGATGGCGTTTGTTTTTGATTAGGACAGTTTATAAATCATGCGAATAAGGAAGAGACCATGTAGATAGAACATGGTGTGTTTGTTGTGGCCTAACAATTATATTTTCGCCAGACACAATTCATGGGAACGGGTTAAATGAAGCTTTAGAAATTACTTTTATAGTCTATTTAACATCTTGCTGGGAATGCAATGCCACCGACCCTTAATTGGATATTTTACCCCATCCACTGCCAAATAGCTCAGGACCGGGTGGTACCTCATTCCTCTGTCATTGTACCATGACTGTGTTGCAGCAATTTCCTGGAAGAGCAACAACGTACAAATTGTGATGTTGCAATTTAATTTACATGAAATTAAATCAACAAAAATTATAAACAAATAGACAGGCAGCCAGACGAAAGGACAGACAGGCGGAAGGAAAGACGGACAGACAGCAAAATCCCCAGAGACATTAATTTCCCCAAAAAAAAAAAAAAAAATTAAAAAAACCAAATCAACAATCAAGAAAAAAGGGAGGAGGCTTTACTGCACTACATGCAGAAGGCGCCACTCCAACCAAAGTTGCATGCCTCAAATTGCTTCTCTGCTGGTGCCACACAGTAAATGCAACAGTCTATAGAAACCTGTAGTGCCTCTAGGTATGTACTTGTAGGCGTTGGTGGTTGCCTGGGTCGCGTGATTTCCTCACACACACACACAGAGCCACACACACCCACCCAGGAAAACCAAGAAAATTAAAAGGAAAAACGACTACGACAAATGGAAAATGAAATGGTAAATAGACATAATCGCCTATTACAACATAGAAAAGTTATTGCAAACATTATGAGAATTGCAATAATCGCACTCAATTCGTTTTCAGTTGCCGGTAAGAGTCATAGACGGATAGACACAGTCACAGACGCGAACACAAACACACATGTCGACACAGCCAGTGTAGTCTGCTGGACAGACGAATATACAGACATCGAGGCGGATATAGAGGCGACAAATTGCACCAGGCAAATGAAGACAAATATGAAATTGAATTTTCGGTCGTTGCATATGAATGAAGGGGGGCCGGAGTAAAATTCTTAGTTAATTGACAGTAATTCTCGTTTTTAATTGACAGTAATTTTGGCCAAACAAAATATCAAACCAGGAGCTACACAGATTGATATTGACATTAACTATCATTGACATTGTTATCATCGCTGTCTCCAGGAAGGCTGCCATTGTATATTGTTTATTGAAGAGGCCTCTTTCGGCCGTGTTAACGGCTTCGTGTAGCGCTGACTCTGTCAAATTTCCCTTCATATCCATTTTAAGAACCTGTTCTGTCTATTTGGACCGGCTCCGGTTCTCGGCAAATTGCTATCCCAAAGAGGGTTAAGTCATTAAAAAATACACATTTTCTGTCGTGTCCGGTTCCGAGAAGAACCGGGAATTTAGACCGGTTCCGGGTCTCAGCAAATTGTTGCCACAATATCTTATTATAAGAATATAAAATTTGATAAAAATACATATGTTCTGTCGAGTCCGGTTCCGAGAAGAACCGGGAATTTGGGCCAGTTCCGCTTCTCAGCAAATTTCTGTCCCAAAAAGGCTTTTGTGAAATATCTCATCATAAGAATATAAAATTTGATAAAAAAAAATACACATTTTCGCACCCGTACCGAAAGTTTGACACTTTTGATACCTTTAGAATCTAGTCCTGTTATTCAGGAACAGTATTACGGTACTCCTCAACCCATTTTTCAGTTCCTGTCGAATGGTTTTGGTGGAACGGCTTTTGAGTGAGGCTTTTTTTGCAGGTTCTCAACCAGAAATTACCAATTATTCGACCTTTACATGGTGGTCATCACGTTAGGCCAGAAAAACTGTTTCTTAAACTAAATCTTAAACAAATACACGCTGAAAAATATCGGCCCCAGTAACATATTGCAGGAAAAATTTACATGTTTGCAAGCACTGCTTTCATGAATTGAAGATCTGCTGCTTTTTTGTTTCTTTGTTGTCTATCTCGTATTTGTTTTTAGCGGTTTTCAACAAAAAAAAAGTCAGATTTGGATTTAAAAAATATATATTATAGCCTATTAATCATTGTGTCTCAAACATGTTATATTGAATAGCAAACACAATGTGTTTAGGCACAGGTATAGTATATTTGCGACAAGCGAAAAACACGTTATATATGCATTCAACAACAAAAAACGCCAGATTTTTCAGCGTGTACTATTCTTAAAAAAAAAATAAATAAATGGTTTCCCATTACATCCCATGAACGGACCGGGGAGAACTTCTCACAATCACTGAGCTGTGTGCTTTCCAGTTTTCACTCACTGATTGGGACCTACAGTTTTACACCGATTCCGAACGGTATTTTGAGAAGCTTTTTCATGGCGATATATAGTCGATAGTGTCGCCGTCACTACGCGAGGTGACCGTCGTCGAAAGAAATTTTAAGGTGGTTGGAGCAGGGATCGAACCCAGGATCTCCTGTACAAGAGGCGCGCTCACTACCCACTGCACCACCGACGGTCACAAGTTTTAGATTAGTCTTAACCTATATAAAGGTGAAATCACGAAGTCCAAACGGAAATCCTGGCGAAACTTCTGTGAATCCAGTGAGGGAACCAACCATACTGTACGCTTAAGATGCGTCCTCGCTAAAAACCCACCGTGTGCGGGGTTCTTAATGACAGACGATGGAACGTGGACGTATTCGTCTGAAGAGTCTCTTGGGATTCTCCTGGATACCCACTTTCCCAACGATGACAGAAATGCTGGTCATCAGCCAGAAGAGCTAGGCGGAAACTCACCTAGCTTAGAAAAAGTTCGCTCAATAGTGAGCAGAAAGAATCTGATATGGGCCATTAGATGCTTTAAGCCCTATAAATCCCGCGCAACTACAGGAGGCAGTATACCTATCTTGTAGTTGGTTGGAGGCAATCTTCAGCGGCTGCCTTATGCTGGGAGTCATTCTTAGAATTTGGAAGCAAACCAAAGTGGTTCTCATCCCAAAAGCGGGAAAATGCTCTCATGTCAAACCAAAGGACCTTAGACCAATCAGTCGATCATCCTTGGCTCTTAAGACATTTGAAAGGTTACTGGACATTCAAGTTCGAAGTAATCTTCCACAGAAATTACTATCCAGTTCTCAGCATGCCTATATCAAAGGCAGGTCAACTGAGACGGCTCTCCACTCTATAGTCAGCATAATAGAAAACTCTCTTGAGAATAAGTTTTTCGCTCTAGGGACCTTCCTGGACATCGAGGGATCCTTCAATAACATTCAACCTTCGGCAATTCTTAGGTCGTTACAGAATCTAGGAGTCAACAGCTTAGTGACACGCCTAATTGGGAAACTTCTGGTGGATAGATCCGTCAAACCTGAATGGGGTGGTGTTACAATTGCTAGGAACGTTAACAGGGGCCACCGCAGGGGGAGTTCTGTCTCCACTATTATGGTTAACTTCTGTCAATGAACTGCTTCTTGAATTGGACAGGGCCGAATGCCAGGTCTTTGCCTATGCCGATGATATTGCTATCATCTGTACGGGTAGAAACCTCAATTTACTTAGCATTCGTACAACCAGCCTACTTAGTCTGATTTCGGACAATCACTTAACCCACTTAAACCCGAGCTAGTGTTGTTCTCTCGGAAATATAAAATACCCGCATTTGAACTGCCGTCAGTTAATGGGGTACAATTACAGTTGACGGATAAGGTCAAGTATCTGGGAATAATTCTCGACAGAAAAATGTCTTGGAAACCGAATGTTGAGGAGAGGGTGAAAAAGGTGTCTGTTGCTCTTTACTGCTGTAAAGGGGCGGTAGGAAAGCGCTGGGGACTGTCTCCTAAGATCACCGTGTGGATTTGTACTGCAATAGTCAGGCCAATACTTCTCTATGGCATCGTAGTTTGGTGGAGGTCACCTCCCCCCAAAATAAATATATTCTGAATTCCTTGATGAAAATTCAAAGATCAGCTCTGATTAGCCTTAGTAGGGTAATGGTCACGACGTCAGGTACGACGTCAGGTAGTGCTATTCTGAACATCTTTACTCCTGATATCATGGCCGAATCGACAGCCGCTACATCCCTGGTGAGAATCAGAGATTGTGGCGTTTTGATATCCGGGCACGCTGAATTACTACACCGGATCAACTCTATTCCTGTAAAAATGGACTACTGTATCCCCTACGTTCTATCAGCGATAAATCTAAGGACTTCAATTCCGAACAGGAATACCTGGGAAAAGTCACTGGAAGAGGAGCAAGTAGACTATGGGGTCCATTCACCGGACCTAAATGTAAATATCTTCTTCAAGCTGCCTGATCACTGTAGTGTATTTCAGGCGGAAATTACCGCCATACTGAAGGTTGCTGAACTACTGAAAACACAGAGAGCCAGGCTGCTACAAAATCCCTGGAAGCCATGTTTGCTCCGTCCCCGACAGTGAAAGAATGCCACTCATCACTTAGGGTGATGACAGAGTATTTTGACATAAGGTTCATCTGGGTACCGGGACACAGCGACATTCCAGGCAATTGCGTAGCGGATGCGTTAGCTAGACAGGGCACTACGGCACAGGTTCTTTCGGCAAAAGAAGGTGTTAGTATGCCAATATCTACCTGTCGTTTGCAGATCAGGCAGTGGGCCGATAATATGTTCAAGGACAAGTGGAGACTTACTTCAACTTGCAAACAAACCAGGGTCCTCTGGCCACAGGTGGACAGGAAGAGGACTAGGCAACTACTTAACTTGTCGAGAGGCAGGTTATCCACAATGATAGGAACACTTACGGGACATTGTCTTGTAGGAAAACACGCCCTAAGATTGGGACATAGAAACTCTACTCTCTGTAGATCCTGCATGGAAGATTACGAGGAAACGACGAAACACTTTCTCATTAATTGCCCTGCTCTGGCTGGGCTGAGAAGTAGGATATTCGGTACACATTTTGTTAGCAACGTAGCCCTACAGGATATTCCTGTCTTATAGACAAATTTATTGAAAGGACAAATTGGCTAGACGGCTAGTTAATAGTTGCTATAGAGGAAACTGCAGGTATCACAATGGGCTTCTTTAGCCGAAGTGTGCTAGACAGCGTGCTATCTTGCAGCCTTTTCAACCAACCAATGCTGTTAGCCGAATCAATAGACGATTCACATTCTGGGTTAAGATACCCATTCGCAACCGGAGTGAAAGTCCCTGTAGGAGTTTTTAATGATTTATGTTTGATCTTAGTAGTAAAAAAGTTTTGTCTAATATGATTCTTCCATGACTTGATTTAAATATGCATAAGCTGTAGGATTAGTGTATTCAAAACCGAAACCGGTTAAACGAATTCCGGCTGGTTAACCGTACGTCGGTTTTTTTTTTTTAAATTGCCATTTTCCAAGAACCGATTTCACCGGTTATTTCAAGTCAATTAACCGGGTTCCGAATTTAAATCTGATTTCATACCTGACTATGGTTACTGACCCCATCAGACAGATACAAATGACTTTGCCAACGAATTATTTCGCCGATAGTTTTCTGAAATAAGTTGTCCAAGTCAGTAGAAGTCATATCTGCCAACTCCGATTTAGATGTAAGTTCCGGAACTAATGACAACACAGGTAGTATGTTGGTAGAAATGCATAAAATAATAATCAGTATTCACAATCCAGAAAGAAGTAAAAAACGACCAAAGAATCATTTACTCATCGATGATTTTGCTTAACTGGGGAATTCAAATTTGAGATTTTGGTTGAATAAAACAAATAAAGGTGTAACATGGTTTTGTCGTGGCCTGAGGTAGGCTCAGTCATGGCCAGAGTCCTTCGGTAGGAACCACCAAACAAACTAATCTAATTTACGGAAAAACAATCAACTGCTTCACTCGGTGGGAACACTCATCTTAGCATGAGATTACTCGTCTTGATTGACCACAGTCTTCCGGGGGCACTTATCTTGGCTTAACACTCTTCTGGGGGCACTTATCTTGGCTTAACACTCTTCTGGGGGGCGCTTATCTTAGCTTAGCACTCTTCTGGGGCAGGCTGGTTGATTCGGGATGATCGAGCACTTAGTGCGTCGCACCTACGACTATTCGGATTCGCTGCGTAGATCGGTATCGGATATGCGGGATGCTGGTATGTGCGTCGAATGTCCGGTGGAAACGGTTTGGCATCGATTAGCGTGTCGGGTGGGTTACATAGGAACAGTGAGCCGAAGCCCCTGTGAAGGATCAGTGAGCCGAAGCCCTGTGTAGGACCAGTGAGCCGAAGCCCCTGTGTAGCAATGTATTTACACCGTATTTACTAAAGAACTGATCCAAAAATTTGCTCCTGCCTTTGCAGAACTAGAACCCCAGGCAAAATGCTATACTCTTGTCTGGTTGTTCGCTCGTTTGCGACGACTCGAGTCTAGTTTACCTAAACACTAAGTACCTTCGCTGTAATGACGAAAATGAGAATTACATTCAAGCACTCATTCTTGTGCGGTCATTAAACTAATTCGCTGCTACCATGTACACAACGTCGACTGAGCTTGTGTGTTTGCAAGTGAGTGTGATTGTTCGCGGTGGTTGGTGCGAGTGATGGATGTTTTGTATGCTTAGGTGATAGTTTGACGAGGTTCGTATGGGGTGTACATGGCGGTGAGTGTACACTATTATGTACGGACAGATCATGACGTCACGTTACAAAGGGAGGGCCATGTAAAATTTTTAATTTGAACCCCCGTTATAGCAGATAGCCAAGTTGACATTTATGAAGTGGCAAAGTATTCTGTAAAGGCCAGAAACATACGTAATGGGTCGCGTTACGCTTGAAGAAGACTGGGAAATATTAAAACTTTCATCTATATTTTTGAGCCTTCAACTCAAACTGTAAGAAATCTACAGAATAAATTCGATAGAAATAGAGTTCCAACAACGCCGTTTGTGCATCAATTTGTGAAGCAAGTTTGCCAATCCCGGTCCTTATTGCTGCCGCTGTAGCTGACAGTGTTCTGCAACAGCCATCAACATCAACTCGCCACCGTTCGCAGTAATTGAACATTTCTCGCAATTCTTTGCACAGAATTTTGCACAAGGGCCTGGGTACGCAGTTTTAAGTTCAAATAGTTCAAGAGCCGAAGCCGCGTGGCCATCCGATCAGTTTTCACTTCGCTGAATGGGCTGAAGATGAGCATTTTTACCGTAAAATTATATTTTCCGATGAAAATATTTGCCACTTTGGACTCGGGAAATGCATCCACAACGAGTGACTGTTGGGTGCGGTTTTTGGCATGGCGGCATCATAGGACCATGTCCTTCGAAAATGTGCAAGAAGCCACTGTTACCGTCAATGGCGAGCATTACCGTGCTATGCTCAGCGGCTTTTTGTGCCAAAAAGTTCAAGACGATGACATGGACGAAGTATGGTTTCAACAGGACGGCGTTACGTGCCACACAGCCAACGTTACAGTGGCTAATTTATGCACCGATATTTTGCAGCCGAAAATCGGAATTCCACTGGCTGCCTCACCGTGAAAGATTATTATTACGCAAACAATCTCGAGTCCACTGAGGGCTTAATACACGAAATAGAGTCCCAATCAATCGACAATGTATTGAAAAATTGGGTTGCTCGAATAAGGTACAGTGTCTATGTTAGTATTTTTATAAAGCGAAATTAAATTCAAATTTACATGGCCCGCACTTTAGTTTCCCAGCACATGCCACTCTGATTGGGACCTGCAATTTTACCCCGGTTCCGAGCGGTATTTTGGCAAGCTTTTTCATGACTATCTACTCGATAGTCGATCTCAATATTCAAAGAGACTGAATTTAAAATAAAAACTTTTTATAAAAGGCATAGTTTATCATTTTTCCATAAAAACCGAAGCCGGTTATTAACCGGATTCTACACCTCAGTTTAACCGAAAACCGGTTTCGGCAAAATCGGTATACATATTCGAAGGAACCGAAAACCGAAATTTTGGGAAAACCCTTTTTTAATACACTATTTAGGATTCTAGACAGACGGTTCCAAAATTATATGGTAAGCTAGGTTTAGGGCTGTCCTCTAGAATGCTGGTTCTAGACCAACCTAGCACAAAGGCTAGGTAAAATTTTTCGGAAACTAGTCAAGATGGGCAAGTCAAGTACCACCATCCGTTAAGGCATGGTTACAATACAATTTCTCCGATCTTTATTTCTGACTTACAATGAATGCAGTTGGAGAGTGTAACAGGAATCCTTCAGAAAACGATAGAATGAATTGGCTGGCCAGATTATGGACGGTATTAACTGTTCAGGAGCACTTAAGTAAACCCCTTTCCAGTGAGGTACAGAAGATCCAGTGAGGAAGAGGAAGTGAGGTATGTATCAAAAATTTGGATGCAAAATTTGTCCGTTCATCAAACATATTCTCTGTTTGTGAGGAATATAGTCTTCCCCTAACTCCAAAATGAATTTGGTTGCGGATTTATAGTTGGCAAAAGACTGCGACATCTAGTATCTAGGTACAATCCTGTGAGTGAACGGATAGCCACAATCGGCATAAAAGAGAAATTTTTTTATATTTCCGTAATTTGTGTGCATGCCCCGACAGAAGAGAAATATGATGATGCCAAAGACATATTCCATGAGCGCCTAGAGCAATCGAATGACCCATACCCTGGCCATAACATTGGGATTGTACTGGGAGATCTTAATGCTAATATAAAAAAATGGTTTCCATTAGGGTTTGGGGAGAGCATCTCACAAACCAGTGAGTTCTTCACGTTTTAGCTTTCCACTCACTGATTGGGACCTACAGTTTCCGAACCGTATTTTGAGAAGCTTTTTCATGGCTAAATACTCGATAGTGTCGTCGTCACTAAGCAAGATGATCCCTTTTATGTCCAACGAAAGTGTAAAATTGGTAAAATACAGCAGCAAACTCTATGAAATGGTCTACTACCTTGTCGACATGAAGAGGCCTCGAAGAGAGTAATGGAAACTCTTAAGTATTACTCTATGTTTGTATCGAACGAAAATACGCATTCCATTTTATTGCTATCCGTGTTATGTCCAATCAAAGAGTAAATTACAAAGCAACTCCAACTCAATGAAATGGCATACTACCTTGTCGTCATCAAGAGAACGTGAAGAGAGGGATAGCGGCTCCTGTCTATTTTCCTATGTGCCCGGTCAATTTACTAGTTTAACGGTGAGCTGAAAATATGACGTCCCGTGGTATCACAACAGTTCTCACTGGACTAATTGAGTCAATACTTGTAGATATAATGGGAACATTGATTGCTTACCTTTGTTGTGTAAGGAGATCAATGTGTTTCAAATCAAAGAGATCATAACATGATAACGTTCTCTATATGTCGATAAAAACTTACAAGTAACATTCACCGCAATTTTTATTAATTTTGAAGTCCTTAAGTCGATTTCTTTGATAAGCTTAATCTGGCTACTACTCATTAGGATCAGGAGCGTAAAAAATATGTAATCGGTGTCCCGGTAAAAATTATAATATCTCATAGGCCATTTACTTTCCCTTGGATGCAACATCAAACTTCCCTCGTTACTTAATCCTATGTCATGCACTCATCCCTTCTCGCATCAGCCCATGAAAGTGTTTGCGTCTTGTACATATAGACTCCAAATTGTCTTCCTTAAATGCTCCTAAACCCACCAGTCCTGGTCCTGCTCTTGAATTTTGATTTTTGTATTTTTACGTTTGCTTCCCATGTCTGGATGACAAAATTGTTGCTGGCGTTGGTTGGTGTTGTGTGTGGCATGGATGGCTGTTTTCATGTTTCTAACCTAAAGTAACTCTATTACTTTGTTTCCCTATCAGCCGGGTGAAATAAAATAATGAGAAAAAAACACGAAAACTAAACAAAAATAATGGAATAACAACGTCCCATAATATAAACGCTTGTGGGTTCACCATGTGGTTGCTGGTGCCTCTGAGTGTTCAAATGTAGACAATTTAGGTCCAATCAGATACGTACATACTCGTACAAACATATATGTGAGCGCGCGCTATAATGGTGATGTGATTTTGTTGCTCTAAGAATTGAGCAGACACACAAGTTGGTGTTGGAAAAGGCAAAACAAAAAAAAAAAAAATCATAACGAAAATGTTTTAAACTTCAACGGAATATTATGATTTCCTGTTACCAAAACACGATGCGTCACTATGACTGACGTAATTTGGACAGCTGTCAATCGTCGTCTTTGTAGTCCTAGTCGTTGACGTTCTCGTCGTCGTCGCTAACATACGTGTGCTGTCATCGAAACGCAAACTTAATCAGACTATTACTGCAAAGCGTTGGTGTGTCAACTGCTATGGTTGACGTTTATCGAAAATTGTGGTTTCAGATTTCTGCACTTTCCCTATCCCCGCAAATCTTAACGTTTTATTACCAAACAAGTGCAATTTTCACGCCAAAGGCTGCTCAGGTGGTGTTGGCAACACTTGACATTTGACAGAGAGCGGTGGGGATCTCCGCGTTCCACAGAAGTAGTTAAAGAGTGTGATTTTACAGTTGTTTCTCCACCCACCAACACCGCCAGTTTAACACACGTTCCAGTATGAATGGAACTTTCTAAAGGTTTATCAACTCTTAATGCTCAACGCTTTTGATAACAGCGCGTAACGGCGACGCGCGAAATATATTGTGTATTCTCACACATTGGTGTCACTCTGACGCTGGCGTGACAGCAGCGCATCACAGCTGTTCGTGTAGGATATTCGTTTTTACAAACATAGACCCCGATGTCGTCACTGTCATGGCAGCGTCTAAATGAACAAGTGCTCAGAATTGTTTTGCAGTTAGCGGTGGTGCTTTCTCTCTATCTAAATACTTGACATTTTCAACACCTAGTTGGTGTTGCCACATTGTTTTGGGTGTGAGGGGACGGAGAAAAGTAGAGGGAAGTTTGTTTTTGGCTTTCTGTTGTGGTATCTTTAACATCGTGTTATTGTGCTCATCTACATATGTTTGAACATGTATTGCAATTTGTTTAAAATTTATATACAGTTGGTGACAGAAAAATTAGATTGTATAAAGAAAACTACAGTGAAATAGATAAAGATGGTACGATAACATTTGGGCAACATTAGGAGCCTTATCATAAAACTCTAGGTGACTAAATGTAACGCAGACGCACACGCACTCACCCGCGATGAAAACAACTATCGCATAAAGCGTACCCTACATTTGGAGGTACGCATGACCGACAAAAACACCGCCCGACTTTAGATATTCCCTTTACACTACGAACAAGCCGGAAGGAAGCCTTAAGCGAGCGTTGCATTTATTTATTGCAAAAATATCGGAATTTTTAATTATTGATGCGGGTAGGTCAATCTATCAAAGTGAACACATGCAAAAAACACACAGCGTTAGCATCACGTACACGTTGTACGACAATAGTCTCTGCTTGACAAAAAGTATGATGGTATTGATGTAGCGGCAGCAAAGAAACAAGCAGGTCATCGTCGCCAAAGAGTATTGAATAGTATAGATAACTCTTGTAACGAATTGTATGACTTAAAAGCACTAGCGACATCTGGCGAATGATTCAAAACGTACGAGGGCGGATTAATAACTCCGTGAATTTTTGTATAAAACACAATTTTTGTTGCAAAAAAAAATTTTTTCCAACATAATCTCTTTTTAGCTCAATACACTTAGTCCAACATTTCTCCAATTTGTGTATCCCTACCAAAAAGTAGGATTTTTCGAGTTCCATAAAATAGGCATTTGTTTGATCAATAATTTCATCGTTGCAGCCAAATCTCTTTCCACCGAGCCATTTCTTTAGGTTTGGAAATAGGAAATAGTCACTGGGGGCTAAATCTGGAGAATATTGCGGATGAGGTGCCAATTCATGTAGCTCAATTCATGGAATTTTGCCATTGAGACTACACATGTGTGCACCCATGTATTATCTTGATGAAAAATAACTTTTTTCTGGCCATATTGTTAAATCGGTCCAATAAGTTGTAATCGATGTGGATTATCCCGCGTACATCCCAAACAACTGTTGCCATCACCTTATTGGCCGACAAACTTACCTTTGCCTTCTTCGGAGCCGGTTCACTCGGAGAAACCCACTGTTTAGACTGCTGCTTGGTCTCCGAAGTGTTGTAATGGATCCATGTTTCATCCAGTTATAAAATATGCCGCAAAAACTCCTTCGAATTGCGGTTAAACAACTCCAAACAATCCTTTGAGGTTGTCACACGATTACGTTTATGGTCAATTGAGTGCAAACGCGGCAACCATTTTGCACACAGCTTTCTTAAACCCAACTTATCATTTAAAATCGAAACCACACTGCCATATGAAATGCCTATGGCATCAATAATCTCACACACTTTTACTCTTCGATCGGCCACCAACACCATATTGTGGATTTTTTGGGCATTTTCGTGTGTATTGACCTCAATTAGCCGTCCAGAACGTTCAGCGTCATTTGTACTTGTGCGACCACAACGAAAGTCAGTAAACGACTTTTTACCGTTGAAATCGATGGTGCAGTGTGCCCATAGTATTTATCAAGATTTTCCTTGGTTTGATTGACGGTTTTTTTTCGCAAAAAATAATGTTTAATGAGAACTTGAAATTAATTTTTTTACATTTTTAAAAAAATTCACGAGGATGTATGTTTTGAACAGCTGTTAAACGCAAACGGAACTTGCTCAAAATTTGACAGTAGTCTACTAACAGGTGGTACTTGATGGGGGCAGTGTTGCATTTCATATAACTACGAAGGAAGTTCGAAATGTTACGAACTTACTTATCCGCCCTCGTATTACTCTTTTTTTGTCATAACTTGGTCCATTCATAATTTTGATGTGAAACATTGATGCCATCACTGCAATTCCGCGCATCTATACCCTGAGCCATATCATACAGTATAGTGTATTTGTATAAACTTGTCGTCTCTGATCAACTTTGAATGAATGCATGTATGTATGTCGACACATTTTCGATTAAACTAAATATATATCTTTATTTGTCGCATGGGCAATTTTGGGGCAACTAAGAAATCGTTTGCAACAAAAGAAACAAGTTTTACGGTGAGTGTTTGTTTATTTGAGGGAAAGTATAAACGTTTGCGCAGTAATAGTAGTAGCAAACGTAATATTTTTGAGGCAAAAGAAATACTTTTGCGCCAACCGAGCTCCAACGGTCTTTTTTTCATTGCGCGTAGCTGGGACTTCGTGGCATTTACCACCTACTGAACTTGAAGTGAAGAGCATATTGTAATTTCTTAGTTTTTCAATCTTTATTTTTGGTTTCACTTTTCTCTGAATTGAATAACTGAAAATCTTCTCTGTCCATCTTACTATTTGCCACGAAGTGTCTGGAGTCCCATTAGTTTTTATATCTTATCTTTGTGTGAGTAGCTATTTCTATTTTTTAAATTTTACTTATCGTCACAGGAGAAAGTTTTCCTGGCTGTCTGTCTTTGTGTTTGCTTCAGCTTTTGTCCGACTTCCCGTTTGTAGGGGGCTATTTTAGGTGGTGTGTGCGGGCTGAAGTCGAATGCCCGGTGCACTTGTGCCTCGGAAACAGGTGCTGGTGAATGTTAGTGTATTTGTCTGGGCGCGCAATTGTGCTTTGAATACGGAAACATTATTCGTCTTTTTGCCTTTGCATTTTTATCGTTTGCTTCTTCTCCTCCTGCACGTACTTTGGCGTTTAGTTTTGCCAATGGGAGAGTAAATTTAAATATTTGCTCGACTTTGTGTACATGGACCCCCATTATGAGTGCAATACACCGACTCACCTCAAGAGTTAATGATTCCTAAAGAGTTATTACTACATAACTCAGCACATTGTACTTCGTGGTAAAAGAGTTGAGTCTGTCTAATATTCCTCTACTTCCATATGGTATAAATGCATATTTATATAGGTACGATACATATGTAAAGCTATTGTTTACATTTTACTCATAACGTTGGATTTGTCAGTAAACTATTCGGAACTATTTATCTACAGAGTTGGGTTGTGCTGGAAAAAAGTAAATTTTTTCATCTCAACATCCCATTTCCCCTCATCTGTAGTTGAAGCATTACACTTTAGTTTGTGAATTCTTTGCAGTTTTTCTGAAATCTTCATAAAATTCTCTATATATTGGAAGATGAATATGATGGATGGATGGATGGATGATATGTCGGTACACGGGTAGGGTAATCTGTTCCTATGGAGGAGAGTATGTACTATGAATTATCAGGGAGGATACAATGATGCGAGTAAAATACTTCCTGCTGTAAAGGAGAATATAGTGGGCTGTGTTTACACTGTTTTACATACACCCCTTGGGAATGGAATGTGTATTACAAGTTTGTTATGTTATAAAATATTCATCGAAGGTCGTGTAAAGTATCTTAAATACATCACCGAGTCACAGCTCTGGGTGGTCTGGCGAGCCGCCAACTATGACTCTGTTAGGTTCCAGGACATTACAATGTTTTAGTTAATGAATTAGCAGATGGTCTGGCAAGATAAGTTTCAATAACAACTGACGATTTTCCACACAGCTTCTCCGCACACTGAAACAAAAGTTTAAAAAAGGTCAACATGTATGTACTTTTGTTCATTAACCGTTTTTTCACAATTTTTGTTCATTAACCGTTTTTTCACAATTTAGTATAATACTGTTCATGACACAACACGCAACGAAAGTAAGTTCTGTGAACGTTTTCGAGCGTGTTTCTCATTGTGTTTAGAGTTTTAGTAACATAGAGGGCGGATCAATAAGTCCGTGACTTTTTGAATGAAACAGAGTTGTGTTTGCAAAAAAAATCAATTTTCAACATAGTCTCCTTTTAGCTCAATACACTTAGTCCAACGTTTCTCCAATTTTTGTATCCCTTCCAAAAAATAGGATTTTTCGAGTTCCATAAAATAGGCATTTGTTTGATCAATAATTTCATCGTTGGAGCTAAATCTCTTTCCGCCGAGCCATTTCTTTAGGTTTGGAAATAGTCACTGGGGCTAAATCTGGCGGATGAGGTTCCAATTCGTAGCCCAATTAAACAAATCCGAATAATTCTTTGAAGTTGTCACACGATTACATTTATTGCCAATTGAGAGCAAACGCGGCACCCATCTTTCTTTCTTAAACCCAATTGATCACTTAAAATCGAAACCACACTGCCAAATGAAATGCCTATAGTGGATGGCATTTTGTAAGCACTTTTACTTTTCGATCGGCCAACACCATATCGTGGATTTTTTCAACAATTTCGGGTGTAGTGACCTCAATTGGCCGTCCAGAACATTCAGCGTCATTTGTACGTGTGCTACCACAACAAAAGTCATTAACCCACTTTGTTACCATTGAAATCGATGGTGCAGAGTCCCCATTTTATCAAGCATTTCCTTGGCTTGATTGACGGTATTTTTTCGCAAAAAAATAATGTTTAATGAGAACTCGAAATTGAGTTTTTTCCAGTTTTAAAAAATGCACTAGGTTGTATGTTTGGAACAGCTGTTAAAAGCAAAGTAATTGACGGAACTTGCTGAAAATTGGACAGTAGTCTATTAACAGGTTGTACTTGATGGGATGGGAGCAGTGTTGCATTTCATATAACTACGAGGGAAGTTCTAAAAGTCAGTCTTATTGATCCGCCCCGTACATAGTACGTGATGCATATTTACTATTCCGCACAAG
The DNA here is from genome assembly GCA_963931995.1 of Phaonia tiefii. Taxonomy (NCBI): domain Eukaryota; kingdom Metazoa; phylum Arthropoda; class Insecta; order Diptera; family Muscidae; genus Phaonia; species Phaonia tiefii. The sequence goes on from OZ008368.1 coordinate 300,247,205, forward strand.
CGTTGATGCGGAGCTGCGACTAATAAGGTATGCTAGAAATCATAAGGATACATTTTGCAAACAATAGTTTTAATTTTGGAACTAAGTTTCCTATCGCACGTTGCGGGATGGGAGCTAAATGAAAAAAGAATAAACAACTTTCTTTTGACACTATTTGTCTACAAGCCTGTATTATCAACTGTACTAGGTACTTTTGGTTTGGTTTGTGTCTGGACTGACATTTGTTGGAAAATTTATTGTTCAATGGAAAGTTTTCTAGGTGGAGCCTGTAGCCAATAGTTTTATGTAGTATATTTTGAACCCAATAAAAAGTAAATTTAGAAAAGCCAAAGTGAAAGATGTTTAAAAGAGAAAATTTTCTTAAAAAAAGGAAATTTCCTAAAAAAAAAATACCTATTCATATTCTTAAACAAAGTACAATTTCTTTAATTTCTTTAAAAAAAATACCTTATCTTTAAGAAGTAAGTACCTTTGCTTAAAAACAGTAAATTTTCTTACAAAAAGTACCTTTCTTAAAAACAGTCTTCTTGTTTTAAGTAAGTACCTTTTCTGAAAAAAGTACAACTTCTTAAAACAAATTGCCTTTTTTAAAAAACTACCTTTTCTTTAAAGAGTACCGTTTTTGTGAAACATTATTACTTTTCTTGAGATAAGTATCTACTCTTAAAAATGTCCCTATTCTTGAAAAAAGGAGCAATTATAAAAAAAATTCCCATTTCTTAAAAAAAAACCTTTTTTTTCAAAAAATTCCTTCTCTTAAAAAAATACCATTTCTTACAAAAATGCCTTTTCTTTAAAGTACCTTTTCTTAAAAATAACATATTTCCTTCTCTATTCTCTTCTTGATATAAGTAGCCTTTCTGAAAATAAAAATTTTCTTTAAAAAAAACCCTGCTCCTAAAAAGGGTACAACTTCTTTAAAAAGTGCCTGTCCTCAAAAAAAGTACTTCATTGTAAAAAAAATGCATACTCTTATGGCTAGTAGCTTTTCTTAAAAAACACACTAGGTTTTAATAAAAGAAGTACCTCTCTTTAAAAAAACAGCTTTTCTGGAAAATGTAATACATATTCTTACAAAAAGGGCCAAAAAAATACATTAAAAAAAATATATTTTATAAAAAAAAAATTTTCTTAAAAAATGTTCATCATTTTACAAAAAGTATATTTTCTTAAAGATCCATTTAAATTATCGTATTTTTCAGCGGGTGCCTTATTCGTGTTGGTAGTATCTAGTACATAATATATGGCGAAAGGAACTTTGTTCCAACCGGGTGTCCCCTGGCACCAAATGTAATTTTTTTTCCTTTATCAAATATTTTATCAAGTTGCTAAAATTTAGACTTTGCCCAATAAACTATTTTTCGGAAAATATTAACTCTTTCAAAAATTATACCAATTTAGAGTAAATACAAGTTCGTTTACAACAATATAAACTAAGGAAAAATTTTTATTTATTAATTCATTTCATTATTAATTAAGAATTGTGTTTACTTTCCTGACGATGCTAACCAAAGGGCAGCGAAATATTGGAGATTAAAATTATTTAAAAAAGCGACCAAACGCTCGAACATTTTAATTTTGAATACAATAGATATAATTTACTTTTACCATAAAAGATTTTCATTTGGGTGAAAGTTCTAACTCTTTCCGTCAACGTTGTGAACGAAATATGTTTGTTGCAGAAGTATTTTCTTTTGCGACCAACGGATGTGTTTCGGAGAAACGTTTCAACTATTACAGATCCCGCTAGGTATGCGTAGCAAACAAAATGTTTTTGCACAAACGTTTTTGTGCGTGTAGAAAATTAAACTAAAATAAAAGAAGAATTAAAAATTACATGAGGTGTCAGGGGACACCCGGTTGGAACGAAGTTCGTTTCACTATACATTATGAACTAGTTAGTTCCAACACGCCTAAGGCGCCGGTTGGAAAATACTATAATTTAAATGGATCTTTAACAAAATATACTTTTTGTAAAATGATGAACTTTTTTCAAGAATTTTTTTGTAGAATGTATATTTTTTTAAGCTTTTTGTGAGAATATGTATTATATTATATGTATTTATTAAAAGATATTGTTTGTTTTTAAGTAAAGATACTACATATTTAAAAAAAAAGGTCTTTATGTAAGAAAATGCCATAATAGTATGAATTTTTATTAAAAAGAAGTAATTTTTTAAGAATAGGTACTTTTTAATGGAGTGGTGCTCTTTATAGGAAAAGGGTATTTTTTTAAGTAAATGTACTTATTTTCAGAAACGCTACTTATCTCAAGAAAAGAAAAGAAAAAGTATTATTTTATTTCTAGGAAAATGAATTTTTGTAAGTAAAGGTATTTTTTTAAGAGAAGGTATTTTTTTGAAGAAAAGGTTTTTTTTTTTAAGAAATAGGAATTTAGTCTTAGAATTGGTCCCTTTTTTCAAGAATAGGTAAATTTTTAAGAGTACGTAATTATTATTATTACGTACTTATTAAAAGTTATTTTTTCACAAAAAAGGTATATTTTAAGAAACGGTAGTTTTTTAAGAAATGGCAATTTGTTGTAAGAAAATGAAGTGAGTGAAGTTATAAACGTTTATAACTAGCAAAGACACCAACCATTTTGCTTATTATGAATGGTTAGGAACAAATTAATTTTTAACCTGCTGAGAAAATTTAGCTTCTCCCGGAAAATATTGAAGCAACCGCAACAAAATTTGCACATGACATGGAAAAACCCCTGATCTATCCAGAACTGGTGCAACCCAGACGATTCTTTATTCTTGGACATTGTCACAAGGCTGTGAATATTGGAGCCGTCGAGTGGGTATATCCGGAAAACGGCGGGGGTGGCATCAATCATGGGGATATCATAAGTAGTCTGGGAGCTCCGGTATTCAACCCTGTCCCCACTTTTTTCAGATTCGATTTCAGAGTGGGCGTATCTGTAGTGAAAAAATTCAGTTTTCATATGGAAAATTCTGGAGAGGACGAGTGGGCATATCGGAAAAACGTGGGGGGTGGCATCAATCATGGGGATATCATAAGTAGTCTGGGAGCTCCGGTATTCAACCCTGTCCCCACTTATTTTAGATTCGATTTCAGAGTGGGCGTATCTGTAGTGAGAAAATGCAGTTTTCATATGGAAAATTCTGGAGAGGATGAGTAGACATATCTAAAAACCGGCGGGGGTGGCATCGATCGTGTGGATAGTATACGTAGTCTGAGAGCACCTGTATTGAACCCTGTCCCCACATTTTTCGGATTCGATTTCAGAGTGGGGGTATCCGTAGGGAGAAAATTCAGATATCATATGGAAAATTCTGGAGAGGACGAGTGGACATATCTGATAAACGATAGGGGTGGAATCAATCATGCGGATATCATAAGTAGCCTGGGAGCACCGGTATCCAATCCTGTCCCCACTTTTTACAGATTCGATTTCAAAGTGGGCGTATCCGTAGGGGAAAATTCAGAATTCATATGGAAAATTCTGGAGAGGACGAGTGGGCATATCTAAAAACCGGCGGGGGTGGCATCAATCGCGGGTATAGTATACGTAGTCTGAGAGCACGTTTATTGCACCCTGTCCCCACTTTTTTCAAATTCGGTTTCAGAGTGGGCGTATCCGTAGGGAGAATATTTAGAAATACTTAGGCCCAATTTTTGACTGGTCATTTAAATTGGTAATCAGTTGATTTTGATTTATGTTTGATCTGACTTTAAGTACAAAAGAGTTTTCATCAAATAATCTTACTACCATGTGGCAGCATTGGCAAATGCTACGAAAAATAACCGGTATTCATACATTTATCAGCTAATCGTTACAATGCATCAAACTTACGCCCAGGGTGTCCCAAAAAATGTTTCTTTTTCGATTTTCGTGCTTGCTCAAGCTTTATTGAAAAGCTTATAGGGTAAAGTATTTTTGAGATTTTTTTTAAGATTTTTCGGAAGAGGTTTAGAGGTCGCACAAGTCGAATTTTCCCCAAAATATCGGGTATTCCGGATGTTTTTTGAATTTTACTTAAAACTATTTTTTTAATTTTTAAGTCAAAAGTTTTAAAGAAACACGTTTAAATTTTTATTGTATATGCATAAATCATCACATTTGGCAAAGATTTTGCTCAATAAGGTACTACGTATTAAACTTTTTCTTAAATTTTGGATAATATTTGTTAGTAACGCTCTATAACTTTTAAAAATTCTATTCAACTTTAAAAAACTAATGACGCATTCTAAAAGACGTATAAATTCCAAGCAATTTTGTAGAAAAAAATTTTTAATTTGCTGTTACTGTTCCAGAGTTGTACCATTATAAACTTTTTACCCATTGTATGAACCTAAAAATATTATAAACTGTTTGTCTTTTTTGCATCGGATTTGCTTTAAATTTCTATGAAAATTTAAAACAATAATGATGCACTTTAAAAGAAGGATAAATGCCAAGCAATTTTGTAGAAAATAATTTTGAATTTGCAGGTACTGTTCCAGAGTTATGCCATTTTAAAACACCCATTGTAAGAAACCAATTATACTATAAACTAGTTGCAAATTTTTCATCGCATTTGCTTTAAACATTGTATTCATGAAAAAACCTACATGCGCTAAGTAACGACAAAGAGTTACACGAAGAAAAAACGGCCCCGGCAAAATATTGCAGAAAACGTATATATGCTTGCAAGCAATCATATATATGGTTCCTGCAATATGCTGCCGGGGCCATTTTTTGCTGCGTGAAATTCTTTGTCGTTACTTAGCGCATGTAGATTTTTTTAAATATTACAATGTTCAAAGCAAATCCGATGAAAAAAGACAAACAGTTTAAGGTGTCTTAAGGAATATAATACTATTAATATGAATATTTCAATTGATTTTTCGTTTTCACTTAATAAATTTAAAAATATTTTGGATTTATATTACTTTTAGTTAAGCTAGACTGTAAGGATTGTAATCCATAGACGTAAATAAATAAATATTATTAGGTTCATACAATGGGTAAAGAGTTTTAAAGTGGCATAACTTTGGAACAGTATCTGCAAATTCAAAATTTTTGTCTACAAAATTGCTTGGAATTTATCAACCTTTTAAAGTGCATCATTAGTATTTTAAATTTTCATAGAAATTTAAAGCAAATCCGATGCAAAAATGGCAAACAGTTTATAATATTTTAAGGCTCATACAATGGGTAAAAAGCTTTAAAATGCTTTAACTCTGGAACAATAACAGCCAATTAAAAATTTTTTTTTCTACAAAATTGCTTGGATTTTTTGCGTCTTTTAGAATTGGTCATTAGTTTCGTAAAGTTGAATAGAAATTTTAAAAGTTATAAAGCGTTGCTAACAAAATTTATAAAAAATTTACGAAAAAATTTAATACGTGGTGTGGTACCTTATTGAGGAATATCATTGCCGAAACTGGTGGTTTGTGCATATAGAATAAAAGTTTCGACGTTTAGCTTCAAAACTTTTGACTTACAAACTAACTAAATCGTGGCTATTGGCCGAGTTTTAAGTAAAATTCATAAAACCCCCAGAATACCCGATTTTTCGGGGAAATTCGACTTGCGCGACCTCTAAACCACTTCCGAAAAATCTGAAAAAATTCTCAAAAATAGTTTACCCTATAAGCTTTTAAATAAAGTATGAGCAAAAAAAATTTTTGTTAATGGCAGACCCTACTGACGCCATCTGCAAAAGAAAAGTGCAATGATAAAATACAAAATATTTAATGAAATTGGATAGTTTTTGAGCAGAAATGAAGTTCTCACTGAACTACGAGTTAAATGATACGTTTTTATTGTTATTTCAACTATGATGGTGATTATAATTGTTCACATTAACTATTAAAGATGCTTTGTGTTTGTTCTTCTTGTTGATTTCCGCCAAAATCATATGGTCACTTGATCATAGTTTAAATGCCTAACTTTGGCTGTTTAAACTGCAATTAACTATTAACCTAAAAAGTGAAAATTATGTTTGATCGTTAATCAAAGATGATTTTCCACTACAAAATTAGGTCTTCGTGCTGTCATATTTCCGACAAGGTGTTTACGTTATGATTTTCATTAAGATGGTGTCCGCTGGAATACAACGTTTCGCGTTGTATCGTCCAAAAAGAAGAGTACAGGTTACTGAAAATAATGAAATTGAAGAAGTTAAAGCTTGAGTCAAAAAAGTGTGCCAAAGTACTTCGACGCGAAAACTTTCTTCACGAACAGCGTATTCGTGCTAAAGTCCTTTCTTTCCCTAGTGGAAGTAAGAACTTTTGGTCATTTGCAAGAAGAATAAAGGATAGTTCATCCTCTATCCCAACTCTTCTTAAAGATGACATAACATTCACTGAACCGGTTGATAAAGCTAACCTCTTGGCTGAAATGTTTGCAAGGAACTCTTCCTTGCCGCATAACAATCAACCACTCCCCGTGATCAATTACGTATCTTGTTCCATGCCCAAGATATTTTTTCGAACGCGAGGAGTTAAAAAGGTTCTTGCGAATCTCGTCGTAGGTAAATCCCCGACCCGGATGGCATATCTGCACTGGTCTTGAGTAGGTGCTCTTCAACACTGGCGTGTCCACTGCGCAATCTTTTCAACCTTGCATACCGTGCCGGAGTCTTCCCGGCGCGTTGGAAGATTGCTAATGTCCAGCCAATCCCTAAAAAAGGTGATGCAAGTAACCCTGCAAATTACCGCCCAATTGCAATTTGTTCTGCGCTCTCGAAGGTTATGGAGAGCATGGTTAACCACCATCTAGTGAAGTATCTTGAGTCCAATGACCTTCTTAATGATCGGCAGTATGGCTTCCGTAGAATGAGATCTACTGGAGACCTGATGGCGTTCCTTTCGGAACAGTGGAGTCGATCCATCCACCGTAAGGTAGTGGCTCTTGATAGTTCCAAGGCCTTTGACAGAGTATGGCACGATGCACTCTTGTCAAAGCTCTCTGCTTTTGGTGTCGGTGATAACTTCACTCGATTTATACCGAGTTTTCTCGGAGATCGCACTATACGAGTTGTTGTAGATGGGGTTTCATCCGACGAGCATAAATTGACTGCAGGTGTACCACAGGGCTCTGTTCTTTCTCCTTCTCTTTTTCTTATTTTCATTGACGATCTCCTGGGTCAGACTGTGATTCCAATCTACTCTTTTGCCGATGACAGTAACCTCTGCCATTCTTATTCATTCGATCGTAGGCCTAGTCTTCAAGAGATTGAAGTCAAACGCCGGACGATGAATGAAACACTCGACCGCGATCTGGTGTCCATGGTTGAATGGGGTCGAAGGAATAGAGTAGATTTTAATGCGAGTAAGACCCAGTGTTGTTTGTTGTCGCATAAACGTATTTCTGACGCAGGTGTGTCGTCATTGTCTATGGACGGTGTGGATATTGATGAATCAGACGCTCTTGATGTTCTGGGCATGAAAATACAATGTGATGTCCGTTGGGCAAAACATGTATTTGAAGTGTCGAAAGATGCATTCAAGTGTCTAGGCTTTTTAAAGCGGTGCAAGAAATACTTCACTCCATCTGATCTTCTCAATATCTACACCACCTACATCAGGCCAAAGATGGAGTATAACTCCCATATATGGGCAGGTGCTCCTAGGACTTCTTTGGAGCTTCTCGACCGTGTCCAGAGGAGAGCGACGGTGTTAATAGGGGACAGTAGGGTATCCAACTCTATTGCCTCCCTTGAGCATCGTCGAAATGTGGGTTGCGTGTCACTGTTCTATCGATATTTCCACGGTATGTGTTCCTCGGACATCCGTCAACTTATGCCGGATGTGAGGATATTTAGCCGAAGTACGCGGCTTTCCAGGAACTCTCATCCGTTTTTTATCGAGTGGCCGATTGACCGCACTACACACTATAGAGAAAATTCGTTCTTCAGCCGTACAGTCCGTATGTGGAATAAACTTCCGGCTAGTGTATTTCCCACCAATTGTGACATACAAACATTCAAGGCAAATATCAACAGACACTACTCCCTCTTTCCACCCTCTACTAACTCAATTTTCCTTCGCCAACACAATGCACTGCATTTATAGGGGGCATCCCCTGAGTGTTGGTTTGATAAAAAAAAAAAAAGGGTTATCCATTTCGTGGTGTCAAAAGTATAGGGCTGGAATTCGACATCTGTGAAACTAAGTTGTTAAACCAATTTTTTTTCTTTTCAGCTGAAAGTCTGACATTGACGAAAATGGATCACTTAACTACCACACAACGCATAAAAATTATTAAAACCTACTATAAAAATGGTGATTCTGGCACAGCCACATACCATTTGACTTTTTTTTGTGGGGCTACGCGAGAGACCGTGTTTATGCAGATAAACCTTTAACTCTTGAGCACTTAAGAACCAACATTCGTCAAGTTATGGCTGAGATACCACCCAATATGTGTCAAAAGGTGGTCGAAAATTACCTCAAAAGATTTCATGCTTGCAACACTTCGCGTGGTGGTCATTTAAATGATTTAGTGTTCCACACATAATGTCAACGTTCAAACTTGATGATAAAAAAGAACTATCATCAAAAAAAATATGTTATATGTCTTTTATTTACGTTTACTTTTGAAACCGCAAAATGGATAACCCTTTATTTTAATGCCTATGTGGGCAATAAACAATCTTGGAACATCTAACGATTTCATACAATAGTGTGTCACCACCTTTAGTAATAAACAAGCAAGCGACAATCGCTACCTTGTAACGCAAACACGCCTAATCCAACCAATTATACGCCTAGTTAGCTGACAGATTTGTAACTTCCAATGACTATAAAAATATGTGCTGCAGCAATTTCCATAAACCTAAACCTAAACTCGTTTAACATAATCTAATATCTAACATATTAAGGGGGGTCATTGTTCATTTAATTCAACTAAGCTGTGACCTTTATGGTCAAATTACTAGATCGATATCATATGTATTTTCTATTTGTGTTAACGACCACTTTACTGCTAATTAGAAACGTTAATAAATATATGGGAATTTCCAAACGGTTACCCACCATTCCAATGTCATATAACCGCAGACATATCCGTAATGTATAATTATAACACAGAGACTTTGTAGGATACCTGAGTTATGGAATGGGTAAATTCGAAATGGTTTTCAAGTTTTATTCAGACAAAACAATTTATCACATTTAACCTTTTAATTCCTGGGCAATTTCAATTTATATTTTCATGAACCTCCAAATACCTCAAATCCTGCACTCAACAATTTTTCGCATAATTTCTGTTTTCACTTGTTTTGGGGTCGACAAAGGTCGTAATAGCATCGCGCTTTTACAAAAAGTATCACTTCTAGAGATATTTTTGATTTTATCTGTTAATTTATGAGGTGTCACGATTCATGGTACTTTTCGTCTTCATTCACTTAATGAGCTGCTCAAGTATCTTCATCTTCATAATCATTTTCCCATTTCCCCTGGAGGCGAGAAATTTCAAGGCATCAGAGAGTACAACATTTTGATATCTTCGTTCGGCTCCATGCCATGATGATTCCCCTACAGCATGGAAAGCTCCAAGAAGTATCGGTTAAGGCAATTTTTTCCCAATCCAAATGTGAAAAGGAAAAACAAACGGAAACAAACTAAGAAAAACCCTCACAATGTGAGCTGAAAAACAAATTCCCCTACAAACACAAGCAAATAATGCCCTTCCCCCCCCCTCCCTCACAAAAGCTACACAAAACAACAAAGAAGAGCCTCTTGGACGGCTCCTACGAAAATGTTTGCTCACATCTGAGTTGAATTCTTAGTGTCCGTCCTCCATCTCTGTAATAGGTTCCCCTATTGTGGAATAACAACAAGACTTTCGTCGTCGTCGCGTGTGTGGCAATGAAACAAAACAAAAACAATACAACAAAAATGTTGAGCAGGTCCCTCTTCGTGATATTTAGGAATAGGCGCTCAGACACACAGAGAAAGTCTACCGCAAGACAATTTAAATTTTCTCTTGTGCTTTTGTTATTGCAAACATAATAACAAAAGTCCCCTACAAAATGATAGCAACAAACACACATTTTCATTATTGAACATTCGTTCATACTCACGTGAGTACAGATAAAGAAGGCATTTGTTTTTGTTCTCTTTTACACAAAGCCCCACAAACACACAACAACAAACGACAGCTGCAAGTAAAGAGTTTTGAACAGAGTGGAGAAGAGTGTTTGGAGAGCTCCATATACGAACTCAGGCAGACACGCAATTGCCAAGATTCGGGAATTCATATGTATTTGTTAACACAGAGCGACGCCTTTGGGATTTGGTTTGAGAAGAAATGCAATTTCCCATATGTAAACAAAACGAGGTACACAGTTCAAAAAAGAAGAAGGAGAAATGGTAAGAAAGATGCATTATACGAGGGTGGTGAGAAAAGTATTCATAATTTTATGCGATATTGATTTATTCGTACTCTGTTGTAATAATAATCTTAATTTAAAGTAGGCATCGTAAACGCACGCTCACAACTCGGTCGCACGCCCGGGGCCGTAAAACGAAGGGTAGAAAATCGCACTTCGTCGTTAAGGCCATTTAAACCATAAACTAATTCTTATACTAAACTTAATATTTCTCTCAGCAAATACATATATAACATTTGGCCTGGTGTGATATGAACGTTGGATGTTGAAAAGAATTGCTTCAATAATACCAACGATATTTCGTTTTGTGTTTTAAAATTATACAGTGCATCACGAAAAAATATAACCATATACGGACACCACTACGTGATATAAGACGAAAAAATCCGGTGTCTCCCAGTTTTGCCCAAAGTCATGCACTTTTTTTATGGGCCCCCAAAGATTTGGGGCCTCGGTGTAATTTGTGATCATTTTGTCAGGCTCATATCTTGTAAACCGTTCGGAATTTTGATTTGCTCTCTGAGGGAAATTTGTAGCTCTTGTCATAAAGAACAAAAGCTATGAACATATAAAATCAAAAAACTTCATCTCCAAGGTCAAAAAAAATTATTTTACCATTTTTCCCCTGTTCAGGTCCATAGGTAGCAAACCGTTTAAAATTCAAGGAAACAATCAACTACAAAAATTTACCAAGATCTCAATAAACAACTTTCTGGAACATATGAACTTCATAGGAATGATTAATGATCCTTTTTTGCGATTTTGACTTTGAAGATGAAGTTTTTTTGATTTTATATGTTCACAATTTTTGTTCCTTATGACAAGAGCGACAACTCAGAGAGTAAATCAAAATTCCAAACTATTTGCAAGATATGAGCCTGACAAAATGATAACTTTTTTGCAAGAATGACACCGAGGCCCCATATCTTTGGGACCCATAAAAAAAAGTCCACGACTTTGGGCAAAACTGGGAGACACGGGTCGGTTTTTTTGGTCTTTTATCACGTAGTGTTGTCCATATATGGTTATATTTCCATGACTTAAAAAATTACACACATTGTTGTTGTGTTAAATACAACACAAATGTTTGCTAAGAATAACAGTCAATAAAAAAGTGTTAAACACATTTAAATTTCACAGGTTTTCAACAAAACGATATGAAAAATTAAAGTCAGAAGTTCTTGTAATTCCACCTGGTGTAATATTCGTCAAACATCTCTCTATCACACCGGCCGGACCATGAAGAGTGTGAATGGATACGTGAGATGAGTCAAATATTCTCTCTTTAAAGCATTACTCTATGATTTAGACTATTAGTGCAAATGGAACGATTCGCGGAGAGGCAAATGAAAAGAAACTATCATTCTATTTGCTTGTGATTTAAGGGCACCTTAGACCAGCGGATTGTCGGGCCGACTCATCTCCCAGTGTCGGGCAAAAACCAAAACTAGTTAGATCTTCAGAAAGTCGGCTAGTGTAAGGCGAAACAATGCCCGACTGGTCCGCAGGTCTAAGGTGCCCTTTACACTATCGGTTTTGGAGACTGCAAAATCCATCTGCCTGCAAAGTGTCAAACCAAATACAACAGTTATAAAATAAAAGTAGAATACAGAAAACAACAAATTATGGAGAAAGACTAATGCCCAGTTTCACAGTTGAAAATTCTCCATTTAAATAGACTTTAAATGCCCGATGTTGTCATTTAAATGACATCTAATTTGAAAAAATTCTGTGAGCTTTTAAATGATGAGTGTGAATCTCGCCCTAAAAGTTTGTGAAAAGCTTTTATTGCCGTTTTCTTTGTGTTTGTTCGACTCATTCAAAATGCAACCCTGATTGCATAACTTTTTTCACCATAATCTAAAAATGAGAGAAATCTAACAGATCTGTTAAAATTATGTTTGCAAATCATTCTCCTCAAGTTTTCACCCATGGTAGAATTATCTATCGGGTAAATGCGTCAGCCCAGCTGATTTCTGGGTTTTCAGCTTTTCCGTCGGCAAGCTGTGAAATTTTATTATGTTAATAAAATTCAAACAATTTCAAACAAAATGCAATTTATACTCGTAGCATAGACTTTGTATCAAGTAAGACAAGCTCATTAAATTCGCATTTTGTGTAGGTAGTGTTTTTCAATACTCAGCTAATTTTGACAGTTTAACCACGGAATATCTAACCTACTAGATAATTTTACCATGTTTACACTATTTTATTCGCTCTCTTACTTACTTAGGTGGCCCATAGAGAAATAGACAAGAGTTTCCATACCTCTCTTTATGTTCTCTCGATGATGACCAGGTAGTAGGCCATTTCGTAGAGTTCGAGTTGCTGTTGTATATTAGTCTTTGGTTGGACATAAAACGGACAGATATAAAAAACAAATGAGGTGTCAGGGGACACCCGGTTGGAACGAAGTTACTTTCTTAAAAAACATCAGCTTCTTCTTCTATTCTTACTTTCTTTTCTATTCTTACAAAAAGGAACTAAAAAGGAACTAAAAATACATTTTGTAAAAAAAAATTTCTTAAAAAAAGTTTATTATTTTACAATTTATCGTATTTTTCAACAGGTGCCTTAGGCGTGTTGGAACCAACTAGTAACTAATAAATAGCGAAAGGAACTTCGTTCCACCGGGTGTCCTTGACACCTCATGTAATTTTAATAATTATGTTTTGTATTTTAATGTATGTATGACAAGATCATAGTACAATATTTCAAAGTCTGACAAAATTTTTCAAGTGATAAATGGGTGGCTTTGGATAATTCATTAAAGCACATCCACTGACAAGACTAGTTTCGAACTCCGTGTCAAGTTCATCATCAGATGCTTTTTCACTGTTTCTGAATTGGTACTATAACAACGAAACCCAACCATTTTTCACTTAGACAAAAAAAATCAGACCTATAGTATGAAGTTCTCCTACATTAAAATTCAAAACTAACCAAAATAAGATCAATTCCAAAGATTTAAACATATTGGTACGAATTTCCTTATTCATCCTTTTTGCGTTGTTTTATTCCCAATAATAAAAGAAGGTTCGTTTTGAATTCCGATAATTACAAGGGTATAACTTCCTTTTATTTTACTTATATAGTACAAGAGTTTACTTCATTTTGTTAATAAGACTTATATTTTACTATCAAATCGCGTTGCTTACTTTACGGCGGTTAATCACAAACTGAACTCTCCATTCCAAAGACCTCCGCTATTTATACCAACTCACCATACTCCAATGAAGTTATATCTAGCAAATTCAAGAACCTTCTAGTCGTTACTTATCTTTGTAGAATCATCTCGAATGGTGGAGAATTATCTTAACTGAGGCGAATTCATGCTACTGGTTTAGCGAGCTGGTACGTTGTTACAATCCATACTTTCATTAAGAGCAAGCAAAAGCTTTTACTTATTCGTAACAATATTATAATTATGTATAAACTAGCGTGGCCGTTAGTTGTATGGAGAATTTTGTTTTTTGATTTCTTATATTCTCTCCCCCCAAATCGGTTTAGTTTTATGTAAAAAAAAAATACAAAAAAAATTCATAGCGATAAGTTGTGTTTTAGTGGGTGCGTCAACTACTCAAAGTTGGCCTTCTTGGTTTGTCAAATCTTTGTTATTTTCTTCATTATATTCTAAAATATTAATTTTAGCAAAAAACTTTCTTTGAGGCGAATGTTGCTGACTAGAAGAGCTAAAATATTGCTGTACATCATATTCTTGTAAAATTTTCATTTAAAAAGATACTCATATACAAAAGAATTACATTTGAATAAATGGGCTTGAACGTCAACTTTGAGGGGCGGAGGCACTCCCTAAAACACAACATATCGCTATGACATTTTTTTGTATTTTTTTGTACATAAAACTGAACCCAGTTGGGGGGAGAAAATATAGGAAACCAAAAAAAAATGAAAATAACGGCCACGCTAGTGTACACATATAAAGAGTATCGGATTACGTTTGCCTGTGTTCCATCATAAGCCTTCTGACATCTGTTTACTGATTTTTGCCAAAATTCATATTATTGTAAATTTTTTAAATGTTATTAACCCATTATAAAAGATAAGAAATTGAGCAGGAAGGCCAATTTAAAAATGTTTTCTGTACTAAAATTTGTTTGAACTACTTCCCAATCTACCCTCCTACATGCATCGATTAAATATTTTTAAGGTGTTTTATTAATAAATTGTTGTTCATCGAGTCGCGTGCCTTTCAATCATATTACGATGCCTGCATATCTGTTAACATTATTATTACCCCCTCCGACGACGACGACGATGATTTCCAAGACTTCCAGCCGTCACTTACATTGAAGCAACCAGCGGGAGGAGATTGTCATCGCGTATTGAAGTGAATGAAGACATAAAACGAAGAGCAGAAAAATAAAAATGATAGTAACCAAAAAACATCACAGGTAGTTAGTAAAATGCCTTAATTGGTTGTACAGGAAATTGTTATTTAATGTTTATGACCATAAAAAAAATACGAAATTATAATACTGGTACTTTGTTTTATACAAATTACTCACATTGTTGCTTGCCGGTTTTTTGCATGACCTGTGAAGTGAAGTTTTAAACTAAACATGTGACGTTAGCAAAATGTGTAAATTTTGGAAATGGATCATGAAAACGGAATCGTGATTAACACGAATAAAATATTAGATATAACACGATATCCTAGAAGGAAGATTGCATATTGCTAAAGTAGATCAGATAAGGTTTGCGAAAAAGTGTTGAAACGGCCTGAAAGGGGTAATAAATTTAAAAATATCCCAGATATGCGTTTGGCAATGTGACGAGTAATGCCTTAAATCGGCTCCACGTAATACCCCTCAAGGAAATAACCACCAAACTAGAAATGAAATTTTGGTTAATGTATGAGAAATTCATACTACAAGCTTACAAGTCATGAACATTTTTCTAATTGAAAAATGGTTGATTTTTGTTGGAAATAATAGACAATTCAGTTCAACACACACTCACTGGCATTACTAGTTTCGAATTCCGTGACAGGTTCATCATCAGATGCCTAACTACACTGAAAGAAAAACGCTTCATAGCATCAATGAATGGGTTACATTAATGGGTTTACATTGATGCAATGAAAAGTTTCTTTGATGCTATGAAATGCTACATTACTTCAATGAACTCCTTCATTGCTGCAGTTTTTGCATTTGTGGACCGTCATTAATGCTAAGAAACCTTTTACATTGATGGAATGAAGTATGTTTTTTCATGTAAATATGGGAAACTATAGAGAAAAATTGAGACATTTTATCGACATTGTAAAGTAGAAACTATTAAATAGGCCATTCTTTACATTACACAGATTTTATTGAATTTTAAAATATTTTTTCTAAAAAAGAAATAATGAAACATCTTTCTTTAATATAATGTACCATTTCATTAATTTTGAACGATTCATTAATTTAGTTAAAGGATAATACGTATGTAGGTACGCTTGTATTGTATTATTTATGCATGTTTGTATGTACAGTAGTTGTGACACAATATATGAGTATGAGATAAGGGAATAAATAAGAAAAAATAAAAGGCTGAAGTGCACAATCGAGCAAACTAAGGGGATTTCAAAATCAAAATTTTTTTGTCGGCCGTCATTTTTTCCAAATTATTTACATGATTGTGTAAACCTGTTCATATATGTAAACCTGTTCATAGTATACTATCAATGAAACCTATTCATACCAACAATGAAACTTGTTCATACCATCAATGAAACACGTTTATACCGTCAATGAAACGTGTTATACCATCAATGAAATATGTTCATACAATCAATGAAACATATTCAGACCTTCAATGAAACATGTTCATACCATCAATGAAATGTAACATGTGCATTACATCAATGACTATATTTCATTACATCAATGAAACGGTTTATAATATCAATGTAACATATTTCTTTAATACAATGATTATGTTTCATTCAGGTTAGAAAGTTTACATTAATTTCAGGTCTATGAAACATTTTTAGGTTAATGTAACATTGTTCATAGCATTAATGAAGCCCGACATTGGCTCAAAAACAATGACACTTTTCATTGATGCAATGTAAGAATTCATAAATGGTATAAAGGTTTTTCTTTCAGTGTACTGTGCCTGAATTGATACCATCGGTTGATCATCAATTGTATATATATAAACTCAAGTCTGCAATTCACATGTGCGAATTAGTATCGATCGAAGATCCCTAAGTATCAACATACACTGAAAGCCCTATAATTCCAACAACAAGAACATAGAGCTTTTTTTCACCATGTTCTTCTTTTCCTCATGCGTTCTCGCAATGTTGCAGTGCTCTGAGGTGAGTTTTAATCTATATCACAGAGTTGTATTTTTCCGTGGTATAGCATTTTCGATGACCGGGCTAGTATCAGTTACGTTTATTTACATTTGAACTTGAAGATGACCGATGAAATAATCTCCAATGTTTTTTCACACATTTTTGGCTGATATTTCATTAGAAAAAACCACCAAATTTTTGGGGAAATACCTGCGCTGAAAAACTAGTTGATCATCAGCACAATGAAAATGTTCTATCAATAGGACTACATTACATTGATGTAAAACTTCAATGATGCAATGAAAATGGTCCTGCTACTAACGATAATTTGGTATCAAATTTGAATATTTTTGACTTAAAGATTTTTGTTTCATAATTTTAATGAATTTTTGTAGTTATATTTTAAACCGCGACGATTATTGTTTTTAGAATTTTCTATAAAATTAAGTCTTTAGCTGCCTATTTCTTTCAAATGTCTTCTAAAATTATATTAAAGAATTGTTTGACACACCTTATACGTTGGTGAATGGAGCTTACCCAATCGGCGGTTGCGCATGACTGGGAAAAAGAGTAGGCTTTGGTGGCAGATGCCTCAAGTTTCGATCGACTACTTTCCATTCTGGTTGCGTCGTTTATTGTGCCCTAGATGTACGAGGTTGCTATTTATATTTTGGGTCCTGGCAGATGCTAACTTTAACTTCCGTTGGAAAGTTTGACATTGTTTAGCTTAAGCATACGTACACGCAAAGAAAAAACTCGTTCCTCCCAACCGAAATCTCAGATAACTGAAGATGGGACTGTAGTTGGGTGACACGAACTTCTGTTTAGCCATACATGTCATTTGGTTTGGGAGAACCGAAAAATGTTTGCTGCAAACGAGTTATGAAGAATAAAAGCTGGAAAAAACGTTTGCGAGAAACGAAAATTTGTTCCGCCAACTATTGTTTCGGTTATAGCATCCGAGTTCTAGTTACTCCAAAATAGAAAAACGTTTTCGAGACCTGGAAAACGTTTGCAGTAAACCTTTTCGGGAAAATATAATACCTATTCTTACAAAGAGGATCTATAATATACTTTTTACAAAAGAAAATACATTTTATTAAAACAAATTTTTTTCTTAAAAAAAACGTTTGCAGTAAACGAGTCATGAGAAATGATAGCTGAGAGCTGAAAAAACCTTTACGATAATCGAAAAACGGTTCCACCAACTGTTCCTTCGGTTACAGCAACCGAGTTGTAGTTGCTCCAAACTGAAAAAACGTTTGCGAGTACTGAACAACGTTTTCAGTAAACGAGTTATGAAAAATTACAGCTGAAAAAACGTTTGCGAAAAACGGTTCCACCAGCTGTTCTTTCGGTTACAGCAACCGAGTTGTAGTTACTCTAAACTCAGTAAACGTTTACGAGAATTGCAAATCGTTTTCAGTAAACGAGTTTTGAAAAATTAGAGCTGAAAAAACGTTAGCGAAAAGCATTGCTTGTGCATTACCTTGTACATTGAAACTATTATTTATGGGTGCCATAAGCTCAGATTTTTTGTTTAAATTTCCAACTTTTTTGATTTTGGTTTACCCATAAAGTTTGTTTTGAAAAAAGTTGGAAGTTTTATCTATTTTTTTCACTGTCTACTTACACGTCTGTCTCGCCTTGCATTCAAATAACAACTAAAAACTCAGCAAACTACAACGCGTCAATTGTCCATCCAAGATATATGAACAAGGTTGAAGCATTAGAGAGTGTGATCACTTGTATGTGTATGCGTGAGTGTGTATGCCAAACGAGCGGATAAAACTGAGTATACAGCCGACAGAATGAGAGAAATTGACGTTCTTCGTAATCTGTGCTCTCATTAGAAAAATGGCTAATTTCAGTTATCGCAAACGTTTTTTAAATTTGCTCAAAATGTAATTTAGTACGCGTTTGATGCAAACGAGAATTCGTTTGCAACAACATGATACACATTTGCGATATACGAGTTTATTTGGGAGAACTACATAAACGGTTCCGCTCAATAAATTAATACAATCAATCAAAGTATTGTTCCGGCAACCGAGCAATAAACGTTTTTTTTTCTTTGCGTGTAGATAGTTTTCACTTACGACCACTATTTCTTGCATTTACAGTGTGTTGAAAAATTCACCTCTGTCAAAAAATGGAATTAACCCGTGAAAATGTTCGTGCCATGATTTTTTACGATTAAGTCAAGTCAAGTGTAAGTCAAGTAGATCCCTCACGATGGGCAGGATGTCGGCTTGGAAGGCCCTTCGGATATTATCTAATCTAATAGATCCGTGCTAAAGATACGAGCTCATATGTCTTGGAGCAATTAGTAAAAATCAGATTTTCCCGAATCACGGAGTATCCAATTGCTTTTGTGCTGTTTTATCTCCCTCGAGAATTCCACTATCTATCGACTACGAAAGTGGAAAGGTAATCCAGAGTTGCACGTTGTGGCAGATAAATTCACAGGTCAATTTTTGGAGATAACGTTCATGCCAAACTATTCCTTTAGTATGTCAATAGTTTTGTCAGCAGCTATGACATGCGTCACCATTCTGTGGAAACCAAATGTTTTACGGATCAATTGAACCCATTTTTGGATCCAAGCAATTTTTGATCATTGCTTTGTATCGGACGGCACACGCAATGAAACATTTCATTACGCCCAACCGAAAGCTCAGACAAATGAATTTCGTTTGGGCATGTAATTCACACAAACAGATAGTTTCGTAAATGTGCGAGAACCAAAAAACGATTACATCAAACCAGCTCAAAAACCTTTCAAGATTGTAATTTCCTTTAGGCTAAGGGATCATGTTCTCTCCGGTTAGTGAAAAAAATATAAATGCCGCGGGTGAGATTCGAACTCACATTCGCTGGACGATCGTTTCGATGTTTGTCAGGGTCTAGCCCGTGTGTATTGACATTAGTCACTGTGTGTGTTAACACTTGACACTAGTCACTAACCGAAGACATTTATTGTGCAGAATGATTGTATGTCGCTACTGACTTACCTTTCGTTTACGTGAAATGAAAGCCGTTTCCATTAACTGTACTTTCGTTTGCCGCAAACGAGTTACACGAACTCTAACCTGAAAAAAAACATTTACGAGAAAAAATACATTTTACTATTTATGAGAAAGTACTTTTTAATAGTTATTGATCTTGAACCAGAAAATTTTTAAAGAGAAGAAGCGAAAAATGTTTTCAAAAAATTGGTTCTTCGTTTAACACAAACGAATTATATTTATTACAAAAGTACATTCGAAGAGATCGTTCACCAAAAAATCAACGTCTTTTACGATAAAAGTATCAACTTTTGTGGTCAATCATGGGACTAGGTTACGTCAGGTTAGGTAGGGAGAGATTAAAATTATTTAAAGCTCGATCTATAGTCCATTTCTGTGCATACACTTAAGCCAGTATGTAGGTCCGGTGTGCGCTCTTGGCTTCACCGAGACAAACCTCAAACTTTTATAGGAAATTTATGTTCTCTATTTCCTTCCCCTTGGGTTAGCTATGGTATTGCCTGGAAAGTTTTGGAGTATTAATCCTTTAAAAGCGGGAAATGACAGAGAAAGTGTTCCATCATTTCCATATCCTCTTCGCGATTCGTATATTCATTTGCCGCGGCCCGCATAATTTTACGCAGGTGTGCCCGTAGAGTGCCCAGTTAGGACTCACATGCGTCGACTCAGTTCGGCTTTGTTCAGCTTTATCAGACTTCTGGTCTTGTTGGCATCCGGAATGCTCCCTAGGATCTTTGCCGTTTTGCTCCAGTCTGATGCGTTCCATAATCTTATGTAATTTATTCTTGTGTATGGTTGATTTTCAACCTTTATGGCCTGGAAAAGTTTCGGGTTTTCCGTTTTCACAGTTCGCTGGTTGGAGGCCATCCGACCCAGTTCATCAGTTTTTTAATTTCCCAAGATGCCGAGGAGCCCTGGAGTCCATACTTCGAGACCAGTTAGAGATTTAACACTTTGTGACGATATGGCATCGATCGCCGTTTGCCAATACATCAATATGTATGTGTCCACCCTCAGGGCCTTAACATTTGCCTGAAACATTGTGTTGTGATCAGGAAGGGGAATATTTAAGACCTTGATGAAGAGTCCTATTTCCGTTCATCTATCTTTCCTAGAAATTCCTAGACATTATGAAGAGAATCACTCCGGCCATGGGATAGTTGTATAACAGTTTACCGTTATCGTTTGCCCGGGAATGGGACTAAGTAGCAACTAAAATATTTTTGGCGTAAAGTAAATATTTTTGCTCTGAACGTTGTTTTTCTTTGCGTGCAATACTTTTAATTTTTGATACCACATTGATCCCTCTTGACAATCAGTAAATATTTTCACGTTTGTATGCTCCCTTCATCGTTCTGCGATTATACCCATTTCGTGATCTACTTAACCTCGGTAAATCTTCGTTGAGTAAATTCTTCGTTCGGCATCGACTAGGAAGCCCTTCGTCGAGTAACTACATGTGATAGTTGTATAGCGGTGTACAGTTACCATGTTCTCAGGAATGCGGTCAGGCGGCCCATGAGACTAAGTACTAAACGAAATAGTTTTGAGGCAAAATAAATGTTTTTTTCTCCAAACAGTCTTTTTCTTTGCCTGTAAAACTTTTATTTTTTGATATCGCCTATCAGTAAATATCTTCGCATTCGTGTGCCCATCTTCATTGTTCAGCCATCTGGCGCAAATCATGATCGACTTAACCTCTGCCTGAAATATGGTGTTGTGATCAGGATGGCGAAAGTACCAATCAATATTTAGGTCCTCGATTAAAATTTCCAATCCTGTTCGTTTGTGCGTCCTAAATTCGTCAGTACATCAGTGGATTCCTCGCTTGTCATCGACTAGGCAGCCCTCCATCCATGACTCTCTGTGAAGGATAGTTGCATTACCGTTTACCGTTACCATTTTTTGGGGCAACAATAAATGTTTGCTCTAAACATTGTTTTCTTTGTATGTAAACATTTTATTTTTTGTATTTATTTTTATTTTTTATTTTTTACCCATCAGTGAAAATGCCATATTGGCATGATAGCATTAACCTCTGCGTGAAACATAGTGTTGTGCTGAGAAAGGCGAAAGTACCGTTCAATAATTCGGTAATCGATTAAAATTCCTACTCCTGATCGTTTGTGCGCCCTAGATAGTACGTCAGTACATCACTGGATTCGTCGCTCGCCAACGATTTCTCAACCCACCATCCCTCTATGTGGGATTGTTGTACAACAGTTTTCCCATAACATTTTTAGGGGGCAAAAAAGTGTTTGCTCTAAACGTTGTTTTCTTTGCATGTACAAATTTTATTTTTGATATCGCGTTCATCGCCGTTTACCCGCCAGTAAATATTTTCACATTTATATGATAGCCTTAATCTCTGCCTGAAACATTGTGTCGTGATCAGGAAGGCGAAACTACCGTTTAATAATTTGATCCTCGGTGAGGTGTCATATTCATGTTCTCCCATCCGTCCTAGATCTGTAACTATATGTGAATTCCTCCAGTAGGAAACTCTTCGCCTAGGAGCATCTAAGTGTGATAGTTCTATAGCAGTTTACCGTAACCATTTGCTTAGGAATACGGTCTGTCGACCCATGAGTTGTCTCTCATAGGAAACGAAATATTTTTGGGGCAAAATAAATATGTTCAGTTTCAGTACAACTTTTACTGTTTTGACCTGGACAGTTCACATATTTCCCGACATATATAGATGCCTCAGTTTCTAAAAACACAATTTGTAATCTAGCAATGAATCTTTGTCGAATACACACTGAAAACTCTGTATTTTGTTGTTGTTTGGATGCAAATATAACGTGTTTGTAGTTTTCGTAAATAGAGTATATTTGTACCTAAACACATTGTGTTTGCTAATCAACACTACATGTTGCATATGCAATGATTAGTAGGTTATAATATATGTTTTAGGGACTTAAATATGGGTTTGTTTGTTGAAAACTGGTGAAAACAAAAACGTGACAGACAACAAAAAAACCAACGCCCAACACCTCCCGGATGATACAATATCCAGTCTCAGGGAACAAATTACACAACGCTATGGAACTATGTATGCTACACGAATTTCCTATGGGAATTTGTGGGTTTTCTTTGGCACTACGAAGAGTCCACAGCAGCACTATCTACTAGCTTAGGTGTTTGCCTACAAATGGGTCATTAGGTGAAGCACCAATGCTTCGTCTCCCGATTCCCAATCTGAACTAACCTCAACTCAACTTAGTTTCCCATTACATTCCATGGAGGAATTACAAATATTTTATCATATTCAATGAGCTGTAGACTTTCCATTCCCTAGACTTACTGCTAGAGAGTAATAGACTTACACCGATTCCAAATGGACGTCTGGCCAAACATAATGCCCCTATAGGACGACGTCGTCTTCAGTCATTTGCCGGTAAGTTGTACATATAGCGGTATTTACAACTGCTACTCGCTGAAATATCTGTCTTTTTTGTTGTTTGGATGCAAATACATATAACGTGTTTATAGCTTATCTTAAAATAGTATACTTGTGTCTAAACACATTGTGGTTGCTATTCAATAATAGATGTTGCAATTACAATGATTAATAGGTTATAATATATATTTTTGTGACCCAAGTACAATTTGTAATGCAGCAATGAATCTTCGTCGAATACACACTGAAATATCTGTCCTTTGATGTTGTTTGGATACAAATATAACGTGTTTGTAGCTTGTCGTAAATATGGTATACTTGTGTCTAAACACATTGTGTTTGCTACTCAATATTACACGTTTGAGACACAATGATTAATATGTCATAATATAGGTTTTTGTTGACCCAAATAAGGCTTTGCTTGTTGGAAACTGTTGAAAATAAGAACGTGACAGACAACAATTGAGCAACAAAGCAGCAGATTTTCAATTCAGGAAACACTTAAGTATATGGATGTTCCATACATATACATGGTTCGAGCATAATGTTA
This sequence comes from Phaonia tiefii, assembly GCA_963931995.1. NCBI lineage: Eukaryota > Metazoa > Arthropoda > Insecta > Diptera > Muscidae > Phaonia > Phaonia tiefii. The sequence goes on from OZ008368.1 coordinate 300,270,846, forward strand.
CAATAAGCACAAAGTCCGAATCGGATCCTGTTTGAGTCTGACACTTTGGATTACGCTTTAGCTGATCCGAACGATTCGGGCCCGACATATTGGATTTCGCTTTCTCTTCTGATCCATTTCTGATACGGCTTGAGTCCGACACATAGGATTACGCTTTATCTGATCCGATCGTGATCCGGTTTGGGTCCGACATATTGACTTTCACTTTCGTTGATCCGATTCAGATCTTGTAAAGATCCGCTTTCCCGGATTCTACTCAAGTAACCAAGAAGAAAAATTAATAAATTTAAAGTTGCTAATTAATTTAAACAACCATTTATTTGTTTTATTTTATATTTCATACTCCTTTCAGTACTTCTAATTAGTGATGCACAAAATCGAGGGACCGGCTCGATACAAGGACCGGACCGGACCGGGGCTTACAAGAACCGAAAGACAGGTCCAAAGAACCCAAAACGGTTCTTTAAGGACCGAAAAACGGGTCCAAAAGAACCGAAAACGATTCCAAAAAGACCGAAAAACGATTATACGGGAACTGAAACGATTGTAAGGACCGAAAATAGGAAAGGAATAGGAATAGGAAATTGAAAATAACCATAAATAGGTTCCTGAAAAAAAGGACTCGTTTCTAAAGAAACTAAAAGTGCTAACCTTTTGGTGAGGGTACGAAACTGTGTATTCTTTATCAAATCTTATATTCGTATAATAACATATTTCACTTAAGCCTCCTTGGGACAGCAATTTGCTGAGACCCGGAACCGGTCTAAATAACCGGTTCATCTCGGAACCGGACACGACAGAACCGGTTCTTAAAATACGCGTAACCTATATCACTACTAAAAATATTGTCGAGAAACATAATTTAGATATGTAAACTTTTTATACACCCGACTTTGTTGCAGGTCCTTCTGCACCAAATAAATACTAAAATTTTATTTTATATGAGTTTTCATTTTCCGGTACAAATTTTATTACGAAATGATTTCGTTGAGATCGCATCGGATTTGATTTTGAGATCGGTTTTGAAATCTCATTTTGAGATCGGACACAATTCTCGTTGTGAGATCGAAAGAGGAATTACGCCGCTCAAGTATCCGACCTCGAATCGAGAACGGACCCGATCTTGTAATCAAATCAGAGAAGTCGGATATTGGTAGGGACAGTTTTTTCAGTGTGTATATAAGTCATAGTGACAAAACTGTTTAAGTAATCTATCTATTGAATTAATCTATTTCGGTGCTACAATGAATCTGTACATTAGATCACTTTCGATGAAAATGTTGGTTGATATGACGAATATATGCACTCGTGTGACGAAGTTTTGCCATTCACTGTAGCGCTGCATGTCTCCTACAATTAATACCAAGCGCTGAAAAAAAACGGCTTCTGTAAAATATTCTACCAAACATATTCTGCAGGAACCATGTATATGTTTGGAACACACTTCAAGCAATTCTATGTTTGCAAGTCCCAAACTTCATACCAAACATCCATATACTTACGTGGAAGCAATCGTGTGTTTCCCCCAAACCTTCATATATTTACGTGGAAACATATGCGTATTTTCTCCCAAACATAATAATAGTTAGAATCGAATTATTCGTTCTATCTTTATTTATTGTAGTTAATGTTATCAATATATATCCACATTTTCTTATATAAATAATAAATATAAAAAATTAAAAGATTTAAATGGGTTTTTACATTTACTTGCATTGAATGCATTATTCGATTTGTTTTGAATCTGCTGCTCTGTCGTTTCTCCTTTCTTTATTGCCTTCAGAAGGTTTCAACTATGCGTTGGTTATCACTGTGCGTTGGTCAAACAATATACTTATATACAAATCTAGTTCATGCAAGACAGGCGTGTATTAATTACTTGTTTTTTTATTATATTTCACAAATGTTCCGCTATTCCGATTTTTTCAGTACAGGTTCGCGCAGATTTGTTTCTCACTTTGGTAGCGCACATATATACGAAACACATACTCAAAATCGAAAGCAACATCACAAACCATTTAACTGTCCGTGCTTTTGTTTATTCTTCTTTCAGTGTTCAAGCGCTTTTGATATCCTCTGTCCGATGAACCATTGACGACTCAATACATGAAATTAAAACGCAATACACCACGCACATTCAGGAATATTTACGAATCACTCACTGAGAGAATATTGCAAAAATACAGATGCACACTTACAAGATATACACACTCGTTGCCCCTCTTTTATTCTATTGCCCTCGAGAGAACATAAATAGCGCAACAAACACGTCTGCATTTGTATCACAAACACATGTAGAGTTGGGTTGCAAACATTATTCTATTAAAATTTCATCCAAGCATAAAAAAACGACAGATTTTTCAGCGTGCATTCAGTTAGTTTTGATAAATTGGTCGAATTGTGTTCTCATAGACAAATGGCGAGACAACCTTAACTTGACCTCTTTTTTTTTGACGGGTGTTAACAATTCATTGACATTTACCAGTAAAATACATATATGGACCTTGGTCTGTTCCAGTCAAAATTATAACTGTCAGTTTTTTTTTATTGTTATAATTAATTGTTTCGGTCTATGAACTTTGCGAGACATTAACGTTTTAAATTCTTTTGATTGTTGTGAGACCCAAGTCTCTTAATGACCATTTCCACATAATGGCCAATAAAAACTGAGTTTGTTAAAATTAAAATGACCCAGTCGTTTGCCATAATTCATAGTTTACAATAAAAATTGTACATATAAAGAAACTGCGAATTGTTTATACATTCATATTTATCCGGAGGTGGTCAATTCTTGAACCCCCTTCGGACAAACCTCTGCACTTTAATATTCTTAACAGTTCGACAAAGACCTTAAGTGCTGCATACTAATTTGAAGTCGCAATCATTCATCGATCACAAGCCATTGAATTAGAGAATGTCTTTAATGGAGTTTAGTTTTTTAATATTCAATTGGCCATTTGCCCCAACACTCCACTCCATATCACAATTGACCATCGGTTGGTTGTTCAAATAAAAATATTTGTTTTTTTATTTTTATGTTTTATAATTTTTCTTGGGGTTTTCTTGCTGAAAGAATTGATTGCATTTGCCGGTCGTCTTATCAGGAATGGATTGCAATGAATAGCTACTCCTTGTTAACTTTAATTAATTGTTAATTGAATGCAATCCAATGGCTTACAAATTGTTACAAAAAATCAAGTGGATTTCTTAAGTGTTTGTTTTTTCAAAAATCTATTCAAGCATTCGTCGAATTTGATTTGCTATGTATATGTATTTTCCTTGAAATACAACATGAAATGCAATTTTTGAGTTATAACATTGAATACCCTACTCTCTTTATGTTTGTATCTTGGATCCGGAAATAAACATGAAACTCAAGACGTGTTATTCAATTTGAAATCTGATTCTGAATCTATTAAACACTGAAAAAAAATCACTCAATCTTAGCAATTAACCATGTTCATTAAGCAGTATACGTTACTTCAATGAAGTATTTCGTACATCCCACGATTTTGTTGTTATTGTAACGAAACATGTCATACATGATTTTATTAACCGTTCATTGTTCCGTTGCTGCAGCAAACAAATCTTCGCTGCTGCAACGAATAAATTTATTGTCAGTTTGAATAAAAAAATTGTAAAAAGTTTTTACGTACGTAAGAGAGGCCAACAAACAACTGCAATTAGTGGCAATGTGATCAAGAAGGTCACTGTCCTAGGACGGCAAGGCGCTGATGAGAAGAGTCGTAAACTTAGTCCGTCAACGTGATTTTAAATCCTAGTTCCGCCTCTCTAAAATTATTCATTAATTGTAGAAACCTCCTGCACCGGAGTTCTGTAACATTTTAATGACAAAAATTAATAGTTAAGTTAAGACTAGAATTCCGGTGCTGGTCTGTTAGCTCGTAGAAATTAAAAATAGTATGTTAGATTCGGTGTTAGTTAATGAACGACTCGCTTTGACTAATAAGTACATTGTGATGCCTGGGGCCAACGAGAAACTCCAGATCTTATCTACGGGAAGGCTGAGTCATGATAGCGGGAAGGATTTCAGACCGATCAGCCTATCATAGTTTCTTTTGAAAACGCTTGAAAGACTAACTGAAGCCTATAAATAACATGCAGCCCTGCACGAAGTCGTCCGAACTATTGAGAGGTCCTTAGAATACAAACAATATACCCTCGCGGCCTTCTTGGATATAGTGGGTATAAAGGGTTTTTCAACAGAGACGCTACAAAAGTAAATCGATAGGGACAGCAAACGACGCCATATTTTTTCCCGCTCTTTTGACATTTCTCTTCAATAAGGTTTGCCATTTCATCATGGAAAGATATACGAGCCAACAACAAGTCGAAATTATTAAAATGTACTACCGAAATTTGGAGTCAGTGGCCTCAAATTTAAGAGCGCTACGTCCAGTTTATGGTCGTCATAATCGTCCTACCAGATCAACAATTGAGCGTCTAGTGGAAAAATTTGAATCCACAGGCACAGTACAAAATGTTCCCGTGCCAGTGAGACAAAGAAGTGCCCGTAGTGTCGAGAATATTGCTGCCGCTGAGGCTTCAGTTCAAGAAAGCCCAAATGTGTCTCTCACACGTCGTTCTCAAGCGTTGGGCATCTCTGTGACGTCGTTGTGGCGAATTTTGCGAAAAGATCTTGGCCTACATCCTTACAAGATCAAATTGACGTAAGAACTGAAGCCGCTTGACGACCATAAGCGTCGTATGTTCGTGAATTGGGCTGAGCAACAACTTAGAAATGATCCGGATTTTCATCGGCAAATCATCTTCAGCGATGAGGCTCATTTCTGGCTGAATGGCTTCGTCAATAAGCAAAATATGCGGTATTGGTCAGACAGCAATCCACACGTAATCCATGAGTCATCATTGCATCCCGAAAAAATTACGGTTTGGTGCGGTTTATGGGCCGGCGGCGTCATTGGGCCGTACTTCTTCAGTGATGATCAAGACCGGCACGAAATGGCCCAGTCGATTGGCAGCCTCGGTCGTGCGACTTGACGCCGTTAGATTATTTCCTGTGGGGCTACGTCAAGTCTATGGTCTATGCCAACAAGCCAGCGACGATTAATGAACTTCGTACGAATATCGAACGTGAAATTGCAGCAGTATCGGCCGATTTATCCTTCAAAACCGTCGAAAATTGGGTTCAGCGTCTGGACTTCTGCAAGCGTGCCCGTGGTGGCCATGCAAAAGAAATCGAGTTCCATACATAATGGCATCGAACGTACTTTCACAGGAATAAAGAATTTCATTGGTATCTAAAACCGGTTTTGTTTTATTTAAAAAAACTTTTGTAGCGCTCTTATTGAAAAACCCGTTATAAGAATCACTTGAAGATCTAGGCTATAGAAGAACCACTTGAAGTTCTAGGCGTTGAAAAATTCCTCAAGAGTTGGATGGTGACAATGTTACAGAGCAGAATTATCAACACCTCTATGGGCAACAGCAAGTTATCAAAGCGAGTGAATAGGGGAACTCCTCAGGGTAAAGTCATCTCTCTCCTACTTTGGTTACTCGTGATCAACGGAATACTACTAAAACTGGACAATATGAGGTAATAATGGTGTCTGGTTTGTTTCCATCCGTGTTGAGCGAAATCATGAATGGGGCCTTGAAATCACTTATCGACTGTGCCACTGGGAGTGAAAACTGAGGTCTTGGTTTTTAGCACGACGACCAAGATACCAAAGTTTAATCCTCCTCGGCTAAGTGGAAGAGATTCGCGCACAGAAAGCAACCCTTGCGTACTACGCTGGTTGGAATTTTAGAATTTTTTTCTAATTTTTTCATATTTTCGATCAAACATGGATATAGGTTAATGGTTAATTCCGCGTCGTCGTGGGTTACTACCCATTATTTTCTTCATTACCCATTAATGTCGTAATGTCTAATTCGCTATTGTCGTGGGTAGCTACCCATTATTATCCCTATACTGTGTGGGTAATGGGTAAACGATCGCTACCCATTTCCCAAGGCAATAATAATGGGTTACTCAGGGTAACACATTACGCACGAAATACGAACCCTGTAACCTGTAACGAAGACATGATTAGAGTGTAATTGAATTGTTTCTCGGGATGTATGACATGTAGCACACCGTATTGATGAAACCACAGGATAGACTCGCAGTACCTAAATTTAAATAATTTAAATTTTAAAATTGATTAAAATAAAATTAAATATAATTTGCTGTTCTGTGAAATATAATTGGGAAAATTTGGCAAGGATAAGTACTCGATAGTGTCGCCGTTAACTGCCGGCGAAAGAAGTAAACGGTGAGCAGAGTGGGGATTGAATCCAGGTTCTCATGCACAAGAGTAACGCACGAAAACCATTGCACCAACGGTGATCAAAATTTGGTGGCTTTATTTCGTAAAACTCGTATTCCAGGAATATTTCGTAATGTTTTCGAAGTACATAGTTTGATATTGTTATTGTATTTCAAATTTTTCCGGCTCAAGGTTCACATAAATAAAATATAAAAATTTGTTGTGTAGTTTGATATTTTTATAAACTATTTCGTAATATTAACAATATTTGAAAATATTACATACAGCACCGGAAAAATTCGACTTTCAATCTCACGCTATTATACATAAGAGCCATTAACAGTAGCCATTGCCTCAGCTTTGACTTCCAATATAACCCAAATATTTTAAATTCAATTCATACATCTATCATTAATATCCTCCTCTATTCGAGTATAAACAATCACTTCGTTACTATGGCAAACATCTTCCAAAATTGATGGACTCACTGACTGACTAACTGGAATGCCGACAAATAAAAATTATTTCAAAAAACCATTTCTTAATTGAAATTTTGTTTTTTTTTTTCTTTTGTAAATGAAATTGATGCAACAAGTTGTTGTTATAACAAACGACGACTCTTTCTTGTTTGGCTTAATATGTACAATCAAATGAATTAAACGTAATATTACAAAATTATATGTTTGGAAGAAAAAAAAAATAATACTTGGGTAAATAGTAAATTAAATATAACAAAACAATTTTAAAATGAATACAATTAAAATGTAATCAACACCAAAGACGAATAACTTAAACGCTGAATGAAAATTCAATGAACACATCGATCCATTAGAGACAGTCAGTCAGACAGACAATGGGACGGACAGTTAACCACAAGTGCAATAATACTTATCCACAATAGACATATGGATCCAATGGATACGCTACTCAGACGATGCGATTCATTATTAATTGAAATACACAAAACACAAAAACACCTGTTACATCTCACTTGCCAGCCAGCAACGATGTGTGAGACAACAAACAGACAACAAAACCTCAAAGTTTTGTAGACAGATGTGGGCGAGGGGACAGGCGCAAAGAGGACGACGCAACGTTGTGCAGGCATTTTATCATAGACGCTCTTGACTTTTTGTAAAGGGGTTTTCAACAGAGACGCTACAAAAGTAAATCGATAGGGACAGCAAACGACGCCATATTTTTTCCCACTCTTTTGACATTTCTCTTCAATAAGGTTTGCCATTTCATCATGGAAAGACATACGAGCCAACAACGAGTCGAAATTATTAAAATTTACTACCGAAATTTGGAGTCAGTGGCCTCAACTTTAAGAGCCCTACGTCCAATTTCTGAATTCTGAATTTCATTTCCGGCTGATTGGCTTCGTCAATAAGCAAAATATGCGTTATTGGTCAGACAGCAATCCACACGTAATCCATGAGTCATCATTGCATCCCGAAAAAATTACGGTTTGGTGCGGTTTATGGGCCGGCGGCGTCATTGGGCCGTACTTCTTCCGTGATGATCAAGACCGGCACATTACTGTGAATGCGAATCGCTACCGTTCAATGATAACCGAATATTTTTAGCCCCAATTGGATAATATGGATTTGGAGGACATGTGGTTCCAACAGGACGGCGCCACAAGCCACACAGCGCATGCCACAATCAATTTATTGGAAACCAAGTTTGGTGAACGTGTTATCTCACGAAATGGCCCAGTCGATTGGTCGCCTCGGTCGTGCGGTTTGACGCCGTTAGATTATTTCCTGTGGGACTACGTCAAGTCTATGGTCTATGCCAACAAGCCAGCGACGATTGATGAACTTCGTACGAATATCGAACGTGAAATTGTGGCAGTATCGGCCGATTTATGCTTGAAAACTGTGGAAAATTGGGTTCAGCGTCTGGACTTCTGCAAGCGTGCCCGTGGTGGCCATGCAAAAGAAATCGACTTCCATACATAATGGCATCGAACGTACTTTCACAGAAATAAAGAATTTCATTGGTATCTAAAACCGGTTTTGTTGTATTTAAAAAAATTTTGTAGCGCTCCTTTTGAAAAACCCGATATAAGGTAACCTGAATAAAGTGAGTCTACAATTTAGAAAGCCAACATCTCACTGATTGTGGGAAACTTTTCCTTGTCCCTTCATAGTATTAATCGGAAAACAACCGTGATAAAATATACATATTTCGCATTATCTACGAAACATTGTTCATTAATTGTATAAAGTTTTTCGTAAATTTCAAAAATATTATGAACACCCTTCGCAATTTACCAATTTAAGAAACATATTCATAAAAAAGTTACATACATTTTTTTTTTATTAATTTAACGGAAATGTTTAAATTTCGGTATCTTGTGTTGGGTGAGAATTCTTTGTAATGGTATACAAAGAATTCTCATTGCATTTAGAATTTTCGTTACATATATTATGGTGCATTTTGTAATAGACATTCAGAACAATAGCTGATGAGAATCTGTGGCTAGCTCTGAAACTTTATAAAAAAAGACCCTTTCACAGATGTTTGAAACCTTTCACATATATTTGTCAACAATTTCCACAGTTTTTTCCATAGAATCTATGAAAAACGTTCACGGATTGTTTTAAACACATTTGAAAGCCTCCTTTTTATAGAATCCATTAAAATGTTTGATCATCACGGAAGATGTACGGCCCAATGACGCCCATAAACCGCACCAAACTGTAATTTTTTCGGGATGCAATGATGACTCATGGATTACGTGTGGATTGCTGTCTGACCAATAACGCATATTTTGCTTATTGACGAAGCCATTCAGCCAGAAATGAGCCTCATCGCTGAAGATGATTTTCCGATGAAAATCCGAATCATTTCCAAGTTGTTGCTCAGCCCAATTCACGAACATACGACGCTTATGGTGGTCAAGCGGCTTCAGTTCTTACGTCAATTAGATCTTGTAACGATGTAGGCCAAGATCTTTTCGCAAAATTCGCCACAACGACGTCACAGAGATGCCCAACGCTTGAGAACGACGTGTGAGAGACACATTTGGGCTTTCTTGAACTGAAGCCTCAGCGGCAGCAATATTCTCGACACTACGGGCACTTCTTTGTCTCACTGGCACGGGAACATTTTGTACTGTGCCTGTGGATTCAAATTTTTCCACTAGACGCTCAATTGTTGATCTGGTAGGACGATTATGACGACCATAAATTGGACGTAGCGCTCTTAAAGTTGAGGCCACTGACTCCAAATTTCGGTAGTAAATTTTATTAATTTCGATTCGTTGTTGGCTCGTATATCTTTCCATGATGAAATGGCAAACCTTACTGAAGAGAAATATCAAAAGAGCGGGGAAAAATATGGCGTCGTTTGCTGTCCCTATCGATTTACTTTTGCAGCGTCTCTGTTGAAAAACCCTTGACTACACTTGCCATGGGAAAACCATGCATTTGGGTGGGAATTTGTAGATGGCAAACGACTGCGACATCTAATCTCTAGGTTCAATCCTGTGAGTGAACGTATAGACACAATCCGCATAAAAGAAGATAAATATGATGATACAAAGACATATCCTTTGAGCTCCTAGAGGAAACGTATGACCGATGCCCTGGCCATGGCATTAAGATTTTACTAGGAGATTTTAATGCTGAAGTAGGCAGGGAAAATGTGTTTCATCCAACTATCGGCAATTTCAGTGTACATGCTAACAGATCCAGCAACGGTATGAGACTGATTGACTTTGCCGAGGCAAAAAACATTGTCATTAGTGGTACAAGATTCAATCATAAAGACATTGACAAGGCTACTTGGGTATCCCCTGATCAAAGAACGAAGAACCAAATTGATCACGTGGTAATTGATGGATGGCACTCATCCAGTGTAATGGACGTACGAGTGACCAGAGGAGCTAACATCGATTCTGATCACTAACTGGTAGCAGTAAAGATTCGCACAAGATTAAGTAGAGCGAAAAGCAGAGACCAGACGCAGAGACAGCTAGGCATCGGAAAGCTGCAATTACCAGAGGTAGCCACAGCCTACTCAAGGAAACTCTCGCAACTTTTGGCACAGAAACTACCTCCTCCCGATGACGATCCTGAAGCGCAGTGGAAACCTATTTCCAACTCTATAAAAACTGCCGCAACAACCGTACTTGGTTTTGAAAACCCGCTTCACAACAACCCATAGTTCGACGAAGATTGTCGCATTGCAAATGATGGAAAGAACGCTGCACGTATGGCAATGGTTCAGTCAATTGCAACGCGATCTGCGACAGAGCGGAAGAGAGGAAAAAGAAAGGAGGTACACCGTCTCCTTAGGAGTAAGAAACGGCCGTGGAGAAAGGGCGAGTGCGAGAAAATTTAGCCATACAGAAGGAAGAACGAAGCCCGAAAATTCTACCAAAAAGTCAAAAACGGAACTAATGGACATGTTTCAAGGCCCCCTTCTGTAAAGAAAAGGACGGAAATCTCATCGCAGATGTGGAGAGCATGTTGGGACCGTGGATAAACCTCATAGTCTTGTCATCCCAAGCAACATTAGGAAGACAGACTCAGGGATAGTTTAGAAGCACTTTCAACAGGTCTATTCCAAATATACCTGAACTGAATGTGCGTACTATCGGGGATATAGAAACAGAGGTCGAACGAGTCACAGCAGCTCTTAATTGCTCGTTACAAACCAAAATGGAAAGAACGACCACCTTGGTGGTCAGGACTGGGTTAAATATATAAGTAAAGAAGAACTTAATCAGTACAAGTGAGAGTTGAGAGTTGAGGAAAGCTAAAAAATATAGCCTGGATCCGAAGCCTCCAGGCTATTGAATATTTGGGTACATTAGGAAGTGTGGTGAGGATAATTGGGGGTGCTCAAGGGTACACATTTCCCTGGCAATTCTGAGGGTGAATTAGAGTCTTAACTTGCAGATTCTGTTAAAGTATAGGCATCGGATGTTGCCAGTGAAATTATACAGTGAAATTATACAGAGATTCAAACATTTCAAGTCACTAGGACCGGACAATTTCTAGCCAGCGGAACTACAAGCAGTGGCTTAAAGACTGGTGCCCTTACTGAAAGGGCTCTACACCGGATATATCAAGCAGGCCTACACACCTTTGAAATGGAGGGAAACTAAGGTTGCGTTCATTCTCAAAGCGGGGAAACCATTAGTATTTCGTCATTTCTCGTGAAGACTTTGGAGATATGACTAGATAACTATCTTAGGACCAACATTGATCACAGACCACTACCTACTTAACAGCACGCCTACAGCAAAGGTCGGTCTACCGAAACCGCTCTGCATGATTTCATCAGCTTTCTGGATGATTCTGTCGTGGGTAAAGAATATGGTGCTTTCTTAGACATAGAGGGAGTCTTTAACAATGAAACTCCAGTCACAATAACTGCGCAAATCACGGCTCTGGGTGTTGACAACAACATCGGATTGTTTGCCCAAAATCTTCTTACATAGAAAGAAGGAAAGAGGTTCAACAAATCTTTCAAGGTTTGTCTGCGGAGGAACACCTGCAGGGGGGTTTTCTCGCCGCTGCTATGTAATCTCTCTACGGACACTATTCTGCTTTCTCTGGAGAGGATGGGTGTTAAGGTTATTGCCTACGCCGATGCCGTGGCTGTAGCGGTTTGAGGGAAGTTTGCAAGTACTCTAATGGGCAGGTCCTTTATACTACAGCAAGATGGGCCTCAGATACTGGTCTTGGTGTGAACCCAACCACGATAGAGCAGGTTCGTTTCGTCAGGAGGTATAAGGAACCAACTGTTGTAACTGTCCTATTAGGGGTATTGAAATTGCCTTCTCTGAAAGCGCCAAAGGGGTGCTATATTCCTGTAGAACAAAAAAAAGATATTTCCGATTAAATCCCATGAAGGGATTGGAGAGAGTTAGCTGTGTGGTTTCTAGTTTTACATTCACTGATTGGGTCCTACAGTTTTGCACCGGTCCCGAACGGTATTTTGATAAGCTTTTTCATGGCTATTTACTCGATAATGTCGCCGTAACTAAGCGAGGAGACCGCCGTCGAAAGAAATGTAAGGTGGTCAGAGCAGGGATCGAACCCAAGTTTTCATGTAAAGGGTTTTTCAACAGAGACGCTACAAAAGTAAATCGATAGGGACAGCAAACGACGCCATATTTTTTCCCGCTCTTTTGACATTTCTCTTCAGTAAGGTTTGCCATTTCATCATGGAAAAATATACGAGCCAACAACGAGTCGAAATTACTAAAATTTACTACCGAAATTTGGAGTCAGTGGCCTCAACTTTAAGAGCGCTACGTCCAATTTATGGTCGTCATAATCGTCCTACCAGATCAACAATTGAGCGTCTAGTGGAAAAATTTGAATCCAAAGGCACAGTACAAAATGTTCCCGTGCTAGTGACACAAAGAAGTGCCCGTAGTGTCGAGAATATTGCTGCCGCTGAGGCTTCAGTTCAATGTGTCTGTCACACGTCGTTCTCAAGCGTTAGGCATCTCTGTGACGTCGTTGTGGCGAATTTTACGAAAAGATCTTGGCCTACATCCTTACAAGATCAAATTGACGTAAGAACTGAAGCCGCTTGACCACCATAAGCGTCGCATGTTCGTGAATTGGGCTGAGCAACAACTTCAAAATGATTCGGATTTTCATCGGAAAATCATCTTCAGCGATGAGGCTCATTTCTGGCTAATGGCTTCGTCAATAAGCAAAATGTGCGTTATTGGTCAGACAGCAATCCACACGTATTCCATGAGTCATCATTGCATCACGAAAAAATTACGGTTTGGTGCGGTTTATGGGCCGGTGGCGTCATTGGGCCGTGCTTCTGCCGTGATGATCAAGACCGGCACATTACTGTGAATGCGAATCGCTACCGTTCAATGATAACCGAATATTTTTGGCCCCAATTGGATAATATGGACTTGGAAGACATGTGTTTCCAAATGCCAGAATTAATTTATTGGAACCCAAGTTTGGCTAACGTGTTATCTCACGAAATGGCCCAGTCGATTGGCCGCCTTGGTCGTGCGATTTGACGCCGTTAGATTATATCCTGTGGGGCTGCGTCAAGTCTATGGTATATGCCAACAAGCCAGCGACGATAGATGAACTTCGTACGAATATCGAACGTGAAATTGCAGCAGTATCGGCCGATTTATGCTTGAAAACCGTCGAAAACTGGGTTCAGCGTATGGACTTCTGCAAGCGTGCCCGTGGTGGCCGTGCAAAAGAAATCGAGTTCCATACATAATGGCATCGAACGTACTTTCACAGGAATAAAGAATTTTATTGGTATCTAAAACCGGTTCTGTTTTATTTAAAAAAAATTTGTAGCGCTCTTATTGAAAACCCCGATATAAGAGTTGCACCGGACCACTGACGACCTTTAAAAGGGCAATTGGAAACGCTGGGGTTTCCACTCGCGTGTAGTTAACGTCGGCGGACGTCTCTATAGATATCCAGCTACTGCGAGATACTGATTAAAGTTCAGCAAATTGCTGGTATCTGTGTCACTGGTGCACTGGGAACGAAAGTAAGTGACACACTAAATGGCATACTACACTTAAAACTGTGTTTTCGAACAAGCCGAAACCCGGTTTCTTAAAAAAGTGATTTTCGAACAAACCGGAAAACGGTTTTTAAAAAATTTCGTTTTCTTTGACGCTCTTACTACTAGGTCTCCGTGAGCCTGACAGACAGGCTTCCACTCTAATCTAACCTAACCTCTGTAAATGATAAACTATTCTGTTCTTATTTTGAAAGTTATGTTGGATGCTAACGAAAGATTCTGAACATAACTGAGCTTACCTCTGCGTTCGACAAAACCACGTTACAAATTCTCATACACCCAGGCAAGTAATTGTTTGAGAAGAGGTGGTAGTAACGTTAAATTCGGTTGTTACCACCGAATTGCCTTTGCCACAACTGAAATTCGGTTTAAACAACCTCGTTTCGGTTGTAACAACTGAAGCTTCGATCATATTCGTTCTGTCATCTAAATTATCTAAAATTTTATAATTAATTCTAATAATTCTATAATTCTATTATAATTAAAACTATAACAATTAATTTGTATGTTTTGTTTGCATGTACCAACTCAATACACCAGAAAAATTGTCAGATGCTGCAATTACGAACATGTTGTACATCAGATGTAGAGCAGTGATGCATTTCTGAACACGCTCAATATGTTTACTTCAACAAATATTCGTTTGCCGTAATTATTTTAAGATATCAAGATTTAAATGTTTAAAAAGGACTAAAAGGACATATGCAAATTCAAGGTGAACGATTCTCGTCGGCGAAATCCTCTGGAAAATCTATTCCACAATAAATTGACAGAACATTTGGATATTTTGCCGGTTATTTTCGTGCAGTTTTCTTGACCTTGTTTCAAAAAAGGACAAAAAGGACGACTCGGAATAAAGATAGAGAATTTTTGTCTATGACGACACATAATAAAATTTAATGAGGAATAAATTCGTGGAACATTCTGAATCCGTAGCTGGTCATTTTATTGTAAATTTTGGGTACTTTTTGAACAAAGGACGAAAAGAACCCTTTAAACTTTGAAGTAGAGCATTTGAATATTCTACGAAAATAATCCCTGTAAAATTTCACTGAAGACATTTTATCACAAGAATTCGCTAAATTCTATATTTATACTCGATTTTTAAATTTATCCCGGTCACTATCGGATAAAGAAATTCAAATTTGCTACAAAGAAAGCGTAGCTACACAGCGGTCTAAATTTTCGGGGTTTGACTACACTCACCTAGTGTGATCATTTGGCGTAGGAATTACCCACCCCAAAATTGGTGTTGCACAGTTATTTGAGATTTAATTTGGGCATATCGACATTTTTTCTTGCCTACAAAATGCCTACCACCTTTTGCATCTTCTGAGGTATTTTAACCCCCTGGGACAGTAAATGTTCCCAATATTTTCACCCATTGCAAACCTTAATCATTCAGCATATCCAAGATCAGTATTGCTTTACTGTGTCCTGTCTCCTATCAAAATTTCCAATAAAACTCTCCTTTTGATTTACAATTTTTTGGAATCATTATTCTCTTGTTTTTGCTACAATAAAACATTTTTGTTTTCAAATTTATTTTCATTTTCTTTGATTATTATCGGAATTATCATTTTTAGTCTAAACTATTATAAACTATTTAATAAAAATATCAATAACATCTAAATATTATTCTATATCTCTTGTTTTAGAAGAATTTTTCCACATTTCATTACAAACTTATGGATATCCGAAATTTCTATGTACTTTACTATATATATATATATATATATATTTAATTCCAATTTCATTACTTTCACTTTGATTCTCTTTGACTACACCCTGTATTACGTTTTAACTATTAGACCAAAACGAAGGGGAAATTAAAACAGATTTGCACAAACGGATAGGGTGATTCATTTTTGGGGGGGGGGGGGGCGGTTTTTTTGTGGGGTCGAAATGAATCAAAATAGTCTATATATATATAACTTTATTTTAGACTAACTTTCTGTATAATATATATATTTTTTTATATGTATAGAGATATATAAACATGTTTCCTTCAGTTTTATATATATATATGTATATACTTTTATATAGAATTAATTAAATTGTTGTTGTTTTTATTAATTGAAAATAATTTATCTTTTATTAGTAATTGTTTTGTTTTGATTTTAATTATTTTTTTTAATTTTTCATCATTTATATAGTTCTATCATTTTCCTTAAATATCATTCACAAATATCCTTATGTCTCTTTAATATATTCATAATTACAAACTTTTTACATAATTGGAAGAAGGGTGGTTCTCGGAGGGGAGTAGGTGGATGGATGATTATTATTAATTTTTCAAAAGTGTAATTAAGATTTGAAATATGAAAAATACAAGAATAAATATACTTTATGCTGGACACAAACCAATTTGTTTTATCAAAAGTTATGTAGGGTTCGGAACTTGGAAAACAGTTTCGTAATAAATCGGTAAAGAAAATCAAATAATTGGTGTTTCGAAGTTTTATAGTAAACAGTTCTCTGATAAAAAAAAATGGAGTTAGTGGTCTGGAACCACCAAAATTCAAACCGTCTGAGTGAAAAATTCGGGGTTTCTCTCACTTCAAAGAATCGCTCAATAGTTATATTCTTTAAGCCAAGACAACAACCAAAATTAATGAAGACCGTCTGAATAACACTGAGTTACCAAGTACACATTAATTTTTTATAGAATTGATAATTGAAGCCCCTGGCGGAAGAAGGTATTAACTAACTTTTGTTCAAAAACAATATTTTCCTTCTTTAATTTTTAAAAAATTTTTAAAAAATTAAAAAAAAAATTTTAAATTTAATTCTATTAATTTAAATCAGATGTCGACTTTTTTCTTCTCTAAAACAAAGTCAGATCAACATGGAAACATTAAAAGAAGGAAAATATTGTTTTTGAAAAAAATTGAGCTAACACCTTCTTCCAACAGGGTCTTCAATTTGTTATTGTTTTTTTTTTGTAATAGTAGATGTGACTGCGGTCATAATCATAAAGCCCAAAACGTTTGAAACAACTTTGTTGAAGATACTTTACCGGTACAAGCAACCAAATAGAAGTTAGTGGCTGTTATAATCGAAAAATAAAAAAAAATCCACACTATTAGTCAAAAAAAAATAAAAAATTTGTATGAAACGGAAATTGTAACTCAAAAATCTAAGGATCCAGTTCGAATCCTCGTACCCGAATTAGGGTAAAACCTTCCTCTCCTGCGTTGTCTTGATTTTCGACTACCACAGTGCAATGTAACTATTATATTATCATCTACACTTGTATACGCCATATCTCCTAAACTAATCTAAAAAATTACAGCAGACAGTTGTCCGAGGCCTTCGGCCACGGACTGTCCCTGCAGGCTGTGTCAGAGACACGGCCATTAAGTTTAACGTAGAATACGCCATCCGATAAGACAAAAAACATATATAACAATAAATTAATTTGCTTATATTATTTATCATTTATTGTTATATATGTTTTCTGTCTTATCGGATGGCGTATTCTACGTTAAACTTAATGGCCGTGTCTCTGACACAGCCTGCAGGGACAGTCCGCGGCCGAAGGCCTCGGACAACTGTCTGCTGTAATTTTTATATTTACCAACGGCATTTGATTCAAGTCCGTTTAAAAAAAAAATATTATGTTAAATTTTTTTAAACTTAATTTAATTTATGTATTTTAATTAATATTTTTATTGAAATAAGTTCTGCGAATGTTGAGAGGGCCGCCCTAATATTAAAAAAGGTTTACCTTATCGAGTCTTCGCATTAGCATTCGAGCGTTGTGTGAAAGCTTTACGCTTTACAATTCAAAATTAATGTTACAACAGCTTTATTGAAGCTTTCGCAAAAAAGCTTTATTACGTTAGCTTACTGTTTGGTTCACTTTTTACTAGATACATGTTGCCAAGCAACATTAGCTTGCTGTTCGTTTCACTTTTTACTAGATACATGTTCCTAAGCAATGTTGAGCAACCAAAAACACTCAACCAAACACCACACATATGTTTGAGTGTATGTGTTTAAACAGTTTTCATTTGAGAAATTAAAATACTAGAAATATATCAACCAATATGAAATGTATATCAAACGAAAGATAACATCTTCGTTTACCTACAAAAAAAATTTTAAAAAAATTCATCTAGCCGTTTCCTCAAATTCAATGAAATAAATATTACAACAATAAAAACCTGACATGACTCCTCATACCGTAAGGTAAGACGTATTCTACGTCAAAAAGGACACTAAGTCAATGTTTATGGAAAATTTAGAGATTCGACAAAAGTTTTAATTGATTTTTCAAATTTTCTAGCCCAATATTTCGTAAACAAAATGTGAGTTGAAATTAAGAAATATTTCAAAAATAAAATCGTATTTAAAATCAAGCCAAATTTGTTGCCTCTCATTGACACTCACTAAATACGTTATTCTTTCGGAGCACAAATTCAATTTTTTGGTTTCAAATTAATATCTCAGTTCATAAATAATGAAACGTTATTGCGTAATATCTCATAAACTAATCGTTATCCTGAAAAATAACAATATTTTTGAAATCTCATTTACAAGTGAATCAAATTGTCTACCACTTATTGTCAACTAGACTATGGGAAAGAGTTTTACTGTACTTTTTTTGCATTAAACTTGATATCAACTTAGATCACAAGTTTTTTTAAATTCGATTTAGGTGTCTAAAATTTCCAATATTTTTGAAAAGTGGATAGATTTTTAGAAAATGTTCATATATTCTCTCAACTTTCTTGTAGAATATCTCGTAAAATATGATTTTTTAAAATATGCTAAACGATATTTTTGAATTCTACAGGGGCACTGCCACAATGCGTCTCAGTGCCACAAGTTGCAATTGAAATTGTAGTTTTTAAAATATAGAAAAACTAATGATCTGGAACTGGATATGGATTGAAAAATATCATTGTTTTGTTTCTATGCAGGAACAAGATGTTGTTAATATTGATGTTTTTAGTAACGTACTGTTCTTGGGTATTTTTTTTCTACTAGTAGGTATTGGAACAATTCTCAATTGGGTGAGATTTGTTTGTCTCTATAATATAATATTCTATAATATTCTCTCTGTATAATATTCTCTTTCTTAATATGTACTTCTAGAGAAGGAATACTTCTCAGAAAAAATATAATGGAGTAGTTCCAATGGCTCTATCCCTTTCTAGTACGACCAACGAAGTACTATGTGCAAATTTTCGGCATACAGAAATCCGAAATTGCAAACAAAGTATTTTCTGTCACTAATGGTGTTATTGTTCGTCCAGGCTCAATGTCTTCGATAGCTCGAAGGTAAGACGCGCCGATGGCAATCAAAATGCTTAAGGCCACTATTACAAGATGAATTTATCCCCACAAGAAAATTCGTGAATTTTACGTTCGTTAGGCAAGAGGTGTAGGGAGAAAGAGGGAGAGGGGAGATAAGAGAGGAGGAAAAAATGCCATGAAATGCCCTGACATTGTTTCGGGTAATTGTTTTCAAGTTCTTTTAGTGTCGTTTTCGATTTTGTCTTGATTGTGACATTTCATGGTTATTACTTTTTTGACAATTCAATAATTCGGAAAATTTCAACGTGTAATATCTCGATGAATTACGTAGCAACTTTAAAAGAGAACTGAAAAATATGCCCACAACAAATGCCATCGAGTAATAGAGCTCTAACTTCGAATCCAGGTCGGGGAAAACTTGTCAAAGACAAAGTAATAATTGAAGCCCCAGGTAGAAGAATGTGTTAATTAACTTTTTTTCGAAAACAATATTTTCCTTCTTTTAATGTTTCCATGGTATCTGATTTTGTTTTAGATAAGAAAAAAGTCAACATCTGGTATTTAAATTATTAAAATTTGTTTTTTTAAATTTTTTTCCATGGAAATATTAAAGAAGGAAAATATTGTTTTTGAAAAAAAGCTATGATAGTTAGCTTCTTTTTCCACCAGGGGCTTCAATTATTAAACACTCGCTACACAACCAAGTAATTTGTGTGGTATACTTTCAGGCGAATACAATTTAATTCCGCAAATTTTGACAACAAATGTTTGTTCGGTGGTTGTTCTTGCCACACTGACCTTTTTTGAAATGACTAAAAATTTAAACGAAAAATTTCAAAACGCCTGAAAAATGGAAATGTTTGCTTTGGTGGGTTTCAAACCTAAGACCTACACCAGTTGTCGTTGTCTAGTTTTGTGCTGAATCGTTGCGCTAAGGAGCACAAAAATTAGGAGTACTCAGTCCAAGGCCAACACAATGTAAAAAGCGACGGTGCAGCAACCAAATTTGCACTAAGTCCTTACCGCGTAGTTCTGGTCGAAATTCTTGTGATTGCTATACACTTTTATTGCTAGGTTGTTCGTAATTACAATTGAATGGAATTTGTTGTCGCTTGTTGCCAAACACTTGCGGCAGGCTCTTCCGCAGGGGGTCCCACCCTGAAATTATTTTCTAAAGAGGTGATTTTTGAATGTAGTTTTATGTTTAAAAAATCCAATGAGAATTCCTTAGTACACAATTACTCGACAAATAAGGCTGGCACCGGATATCATGATACCGATAATTTAAATCAATGATGAATATTTTATGAAAATTTTTTATGAACACCTTTGTAATACTCGTATATATTCAATTTTCAAAATACATCATAGCACTAATGAAAAGTGTTAACTGAAGAATGTTCCATTAATATTGGAAAGAACTTTAATTTGTTAAATTACACTGTGATACACATGAAAGGAATTTGTTTCGGGCCTTAACTAAACCAAAAAATTGTGAAAGTACTTGGACGTGGTATCACAAAACCCTGCTCGGTTTTGCCCCTATACGTAAAAATTTTTTTTTACAGGCCGAAGGAAATTTTGGAGGTGGGTCAGGGCCCTATTTCAGATTTTACTTCAATAAATCCTAAACAGCTTAAAATATTGCATTACAACCTGTGACAATATTGTAGCTATTTTCCCATTTCACAATTCTCTCTAATATATTTCTAAGGAAAAGTACACCGTTGATCGATTATTTCACGAAACGTCACGAAAAATTGCATATATTTTATATATTTTGACATTTCTTGCCTAATGGTAAATAAAATGCGATGGCTTTCTTCAAAAGAATTCTAGCTTATAAATTTCCAGATAACTTTTTTAAATACACTAATCAACAGAAATTATATTTAGAGCCCCATAATTGGCGTAGAAATGCTGCGTTTAACCACATTCCTTAAATATTCACCTATATGTATGTGTTCATTATTGAACAAATTACAAATTGATATCTTCTACAACGTTGTAATGCTTAATATACTTAACAATATTGTCAAATACACTAATGCACAAAAATTTCATTTCGGGTTCCAAACTGATTGTACCAATTCCGAAATTTTAATTTTTTTTAAATTTTCGCTTATAAATTCTATACTATGAACACAGGAATGTAATTATTCAAGTGTTATTCAAGCTCAAAACCATTTTAATATAATTATTAGCTTTATCAAGTTTTCAAAATAGTTGATCACAAAAAAAATTCCAAATGTTAACCAGGGCTACTACTGGACATTGCCAAGATATTCATCAGCAGTCGTTTTACAAAGAAAATTTTTTCAATGTATTTGGGTTGAACTCCATATTAACCAGCCCATCAACCAGTCTTTTTCCAAAGGTGGTGGATTTTTGAAAGGTGGTGGACTAATTCAATATAAAAACAACAATTTTATAATCTACATCATTTGCTAGGACCAAGCGGACCAAACATATAGTAGCCAATCATGTAATTTATAATGAAAATTATCTCAGTATGAACTGGTGCCCAAAAAACCGGCAATTTTTAAAAACCGGGTTTCGGCTTGTTCGAAACATAGATAAAGGAAATAACTAGATATCGCACAGCCATTGTCAAGTACTGCCACTAGGTGCTGTCCAGTCGATTTGTAACTCTCATTGAAGTTCCTCATAACATTAATTGATGTTCATTCAACCTGTGGGAATTTCTTTCCATATAAACGAAGTATAATTTTCCAGGTTGTTATTCGAACAACTAATTGAATTTTTTTCAAATCGCTTTGTTCACCACTTTCAAACTCAAATATATTTTGATTACACGCTTTCTTGCTTACTGTTATTGTTGGTATTCGCTTGTGTTGAATTTGAGAGCATCGGCCCGCCAAACAACAACACCTACTGCTATCACCTGTTCTAAATACATCTTGCGAGGATTTTTTTTTTTGTATTATTATAATTATTGCATTATTAATTATTATAATTATTGCTTTCAGCACCATGTAGCAAATATTCCATTGAACAAGAAATTTCCCAATACTTGTGCGATATCTATGTATTTCCTTTATATATGGTTCGAAACATCAATGGTTTAAGAAACCGGTTTTCGGTTTTTCATTTTGGTAAAAACCGGTCAAACTGGGTTTTTGGTTTTTTAAATTAAATTACACATGTGCCACTTCAAATAAATTTACCTAACGACCGTTTCATACTCTTATTCGTGTTTAAATATCAAAATTTCAAAACATCAAAATGTGATAATATAAATGCGTGTTTAACAAAATTTAAAATTTAAAAATTGTATTGAAATTCATCCAACTCTTTAATTTGGCAACCATCAGACTCAACATTGAAAAAAATTTTTATGTATGAAAATCGTATTAAGTTTAAAAACTTTAATGAAAAAGGAATTGAAGTTACGGAATTTTAAAAAAATATTTGAAAAGGTTATTTAATTCTTATAGAAAAATTCATGCTGAAATTTGAAAAAAAAAAAAATTTAGAAAAAATATCATATTTAGAATCACATCTGAAATAGAATTTGTTTATTAATTCTGAAATTTTATTCAAATTTGAGAATCATATTATTTTTGTTCAATTTTACGGATATTTAACACAAATTGAGTTAAACGACGTCAAATAACCGGGTTTCGGTTTGTTCGAAAGTTACATTTTTGAAAAAACTCTACATTGAAAAGATTTGTATGTATGAAAATCGTGTTATGTTTAAAAATTTTACTAAAAAAGTAATTTAAATTACGAAATTTGAAAAAAAAAATATTAGAAAAGTTTATTTAATTCTTATAAAGAAAATCATTCTGAAATTTGAAAAAAAATCCTTCGAAACTCATATTTAAAATCACATTTGAAATAAAATTCGTTTATTAATTCTGAAATTTTATTCAAATTTGAGAATCATATTGTTTTTGTTGAATTTTAAGTATATTTATCACAAATTGAGTTAAACGACGTCAAGTAACCGGTTTTCGGTTTTTGAGAAAACCGTCAGACGGTTAGTTGCAGAACAAAACCGGTTAACCAGTTAAGCCGGTTTTTCGATTTTGGACACTCTAGCATGAACGCGACATAGAAATCAGGAAAACAGATTTCTGGATCTAAGGTATCTATTACATCTTTAGTGCAATGGAAATGGCTTTCGATGGACCAATTTTAAGACTCACTATCGATACCTACACTTTTCCACCGATTCCGAACGAAGCTTTACAACGATTATGTGAAACTTTGTGATAGCAAATTATCCGATAGTGTTGAAGCAAATTGCCTGATAGTGTTAATGAGATGAACATCAAGGAAGGAAATTAAAGGTGATCAGTGCGGAAATAGAATACACATTTTTATGAACAAGAGTGATGCATGATTACCACTGCATTAACGAATGGATAGTAGAAAGATTCATAACAAATTAATTGAAAGAGTTAATTTGTTTTGCCCAAAGTCATGCACCCCAAAGATTTGGGCCTTGGTGTCATTTTTGCAAAAAAGTGATAATTGTTTTGGGCTCATATCTTGCAATTCGTTCGGAATTTTGATTTACTCTCTGAAGGAATACTCTTGTCATAAAGAATACAAATTGGCATCTTCAAGGTCAAAATCGCAAAAAACTTTAAAACTTGAATGAATCTCGTCGACTTTTTTGGTTCTCTTCTACTAGGGTTGCCAAATTGCGCCGGTTTTTTCTTCTCTACTACTCCTTTTTGTAGTGTGGGATCAAAGAAGATCAAGAAGTAGTGGACAAGAAGTTGTGCGCAATTTGGCAACCCTCGTAAAAGATCAAAAACGATGTATAAGTAGACAGTCAAAATTTCTCTTCACTCAAATGCCAACAAACAAAACGAGTGAAACCCTAGTACTTCTCTACTCTCTCTTACTCTCTTCAAGATGTGCGCAACTTGGCAACCCTGGTAAAAGAGAACCAAAAAGTGCTAGGAGTTCACTCAAACTCATTTCTCTCTCGTGTCATATCTTGCTTATTTCATACTTCTTGCATAGTTTATGTAATTTTACTTCAACATGGTTGGAATTTGTGTAGTTATATACAATAACACTATCAAAAAGCTGCTCGTGTATTGAAATATTCAATGAAGAGAGTCAGAGAGAGAGTAGAGAAGTACTAGGGTTTCACTCGATTTGTTTATTGGCATTTGAGTGAAGAGAAATTTTGACTGTCTACTTGTACATCGTTTTTGGTTGCATAGAGCAGAGTTGCATAAAGCAAATCACGTATTTGATTCTGAGACAAATACGAAAAAAAATCCCGATTTGTCGTTTGTCAAAACGTATGGGAGATCAAGAAAATTCTCTGGATTTCTGCTTAAAATCAACAAAACTTGTGAAATCAGTGGGAATGCTAGATTAGCTTGTGTTGCAAAAATTGAGAAAAAAACATTGCCACACAAAAAATGCCTTATAGTGGATAGGAGGTTAGCGATTGGTACTCTCTGAATTACATTTACATAGTGAGGAATGCATTGCCACTAAGTAGTGTTGTTGTAGAAATCATCATCATACAAAACTCTGGGAAACAAAAAAGAAATAACAAAGTTGTGACAAGTAATTCTGGTACAGGGGTGAAAAAAATATACTTGTATCGGCGTTTTGAAAGTTTATGTCTGAATTTTTTTAAGGTTGGGTGTGATTTTCCCATTTTTACACATTTTTATGATGAATCGATATAGGAAACCATGTTCTCCTTACATTTTAGGTATAGGATGTGCCCATTAATTTGATGTAAAAATTTACGACAAACGTTTTTGAGGAATACTTTAAACCTCTACCGCCTCAATATATGGGTCTGTTTGTACTTTTTGTGGAAAAGGGTAAAAAACAGCCATAAAACAGAAGTGTTAGGGTTAAATGTACGACAAAAATATTCTTCATAAAATTCTACTCTAAGTATCTTAACACGCCAAAGTTCAAAACTCAACCGGAGTGCCAAAAATAACTCAAAACTGATAATCCATTTAATGGTTAATTTCGTACTTATTCCGAGTTGGCGCTAAAATGTACCACAAAACTGCATTCTAGGGGGTTGGTGCGTATTGATTTTTTTAACCTTCTCTACCAGAATTCGTTTGTCAGAATCTTGTTATTTTCGAAAAAGTTTCATTTTGTTCCACAGTGTAATTATACGTCGACCAAGTTTGTTCTGTGACTATTTTATGGGTTTTTTAACTTAAATTTTGAAAAAATTATGCACCGCATAGACGTTCCCCAAAGATGTGTAGAATCATATATTTTCTGTGAATTTTTTTACCAACATTTTTTGAAGCTTTTTTATTTTGGAATTTTTTTGATAAATAATTTTTTAATTTTTGAAAATTTTTTTTTTTAATTTTTTTTCACCTTGTGGCGGAACGTTAATATCGAATTTTTACACTCAAAATTCTCTTCTGAATTCTCCTAGTTTTTGTTTTACAGAGAGTAGTAGTGCAGAGTTTATTTGATGTCAAGACGACGCATTTCTCATCTTTTCCCTTTGTTTCCGTAGGTTTTATACTTGCAGCTTAGAGGGCGTATCAATAAGTCCGTGACTTTTTGAATGAAACACAGTATTTTTTTGCAAAAAAAAATTCTTTTTCAACATTATCTCCTTTTAGCTCAATGCACTTAGTCCAACGTTTCTCCAATTTTTGTATCCCTTCCAAAAAATAGGATTTTTGGACGTCCATAAAATAGGCATTTGTTTGATCAATAATTTCATCGTTGGAGCTAAATCTCTTTCCGCCGACCCATTTCTTTAGGTTTTGAGATAGGAAATAGTCACTTGGGGCTAAATCCGGAGAATATGGCGGATGAGGTACCAATTCGTAGCCCAATTCATGGAATTTTGTTACTGAGAATACCACGTGTGCACCCGTAAGTTTATGGTCAATTGAGAGCAAACGCGGCACCCATCTTGCAGACAGCTTTCTTAAACACAACTGATAATTTAAAATCGAAACCACACTGCGATATGAAATGCTTCACATCAACAATCTCACACACTCTTTCTCTCCGATCGGCCAACACCATATCGTGGATTTTTTCGTCATTTTCAGGTTTATTGATCTCAATTGGCCGTCCAAACCGCTCAGCGTCATTTGGACTTGTGCGACCACAACGAAAGTCAGTAAACCACCTTTTTACCATTGAAATCGATGGTGCAGAGTCCCCATAGTATTTATCAAGCTTTTTCTCGGTTTGAGTGATGTTTTTTTTTTGCAAAAAATAATGTTTAATGAGCACTCGAAATTCATTTTTTTTTTCATTTATAAAAAATGTACGAGGTTGTATGTTTTGAAAAGCTGTTAAAGGCAAAGTAAATGACAGAACTTGCTCAAAATTTGTCAGTAGTCTAATAACAGGTGGTACTTGATGGGAGCAGTGTTGCGTTTCATATAACTACGACGGAAGTTCGAAAAGTCACGTACTTATTGAGCCGCCGCCGAATTTCAGTTACATTTGTATCTAACAAAAAAGGCGATACAGAACCATGATCAACGAGGTATTACACCCGCAAATTGACTAATTGCCACCGGAGAATGTGTGGTACTAACAGGACGGTGTAATTTCTCTCACAGCTCCAGCGACATTGGACATTTTGAAGGATGCGATTCCGAGTCGCCTACACGCTGAAAAATTTGTCTTTTCCTGTTGTTTGGATGCAAATATAACGTGTTTGTAACTTGTCGCAAATATACTATACTTGTGTCCAAACACATTGTGTTTGCTATTCAATATAACATATTTGAGACACAATGATAAATAGGTTATAATACATAAGTATGCATTTGTGACCCAAATGTGGCCCTATTTGTTGAAGACTGCTGAAAACAAAAACGTGACAGACAATAAATGAACAAAAAGCAGTAGATCTTCTATTGGCGAAAACAATGCTTGCAAAAATGTAGTACATGGTTCCTGCAATATGTTGCTGGGACCGTTATTTTTCTGCGTGTAATGTCTCATTTTGGCGATTTATGGTGGCCAGTAAGATCGGCCGATTTGACCGCTCCAAACTTCTTTCTTCAGTATTTTCTGAAGTCACGGATCTATGTGGACAAGCCACAGACTCTGGACCCTCTCAATACGAATATTCGACAAGATTTGGAAAACCTATGGCACAAAGTTCTCGTCAAACGTCATCAATAATGACGGCGCCCCAGTTGAACGATATCGTCTTCAAAAAGTAATGGGAAAATGAAATGGTCTAAATAAACATTTAACAAAAATTTAAGCAATTATATAGTTTCATTTTAATGATATACTCGCTGAAAAATATGTATATTTTTGTTGTTTGGATGCAAATATAACGTGTTTGTAGATTGTTACAAATATCCTACACTTGTGCCCAAAACACATTGTGTTTGCGATTCAATTTAGCATATTTGAGACACAATGACTAATAGGTTATAATATATATTTTTGAGACCCAAATATGGCGGTTTTTGTTGAAAACTGCTAAAAACGAATACGAGACAGACTACAAACAAACAAAAAAGCAGCAGATCTTCAATTGATGAAAAAAGTGCTTGCAAACATGTATATGTTTCGTGCAATATGTTGCTGGGCCGATATTTTTCAGCGTGTAGTATATCAACATCGGGTTAGTGTTTTTTTGAGGCACCTAGTACATTCTAGAATGGTACAATATTCAACTATATAAATAGTTGACCTAGTACATTTTCAACTATATACTTAGTGGATTCAGGTTGGCCAATCATGCCCCTTACGAGCATAACTTACAAGAACGATTTGGCGATTATGTTCTTGATTGTTATGTCCAGTTATCTCAGTGGAACGAGTTCATGAAATAGGAATTTAGTTTGGCCCAAGTCTAAATGTAACTATTTATGGTTCGTGACTTTGGTAACTGTTAAGTGTGGCATGTTTCATAAATCGAAATGTTTTGATTCATTTGTATATCTTTTTATTATAAATTATTTTACAATAGGCTTTAAAAATTAACGATATATTAAAAGTAAAGCATTTTTATAGAAGTTATTCCAAATCAAATATTTTAACATTTGATACAAATCAGTACTGCAATTATAAAATAACATAAAAAAATATAAACAAAAATTCAATAGGATTCTAGATAAGACTATAATTTCATTACAAAGATTGGCAAAACTTAAGATTTTTTAGAAAATTCTATTACAAAAAATTTTATTCAAGGGATCTTTGCTAAAATCACATAATACATAAGGAGTTTTAAAGAAATTCTTTGTATATAAAATTAATATAATTAAATAAGATTTCGTTAAAAATTAATCACTAAATACATATTTCAAATTCGTATCAATGTTAAACTCGTGGTCGACCATGCTAGGCGGTGTTTACACAGATTGAGATTAGAATATTAGGTGGATTACAAAAGTCAGATTAAATACAACAAGATTATCTATCGCATTATAGGGATTAACGTTTTTTTTCTTATGGAATTGGTTATTTGTAATCCTCCTAATTCTTTCTTCTCCAGCGCCGTAAACGCCGCATACGCTTTACGAATATGCAGCTGATTAGGTTCGGGTCTTTACTTCCAAAAACACTTCACATAAAATATACAAAGTGGTGTTTGTCTATGATTGGTTTGTGTCCCTACTACAATTAACATTTCATAAACGCTAAACTACTTTAAACGTTGAGCAGAAAGTCATATGTGTTTAATGCAACCAAAAAAAAAAACAGGAAAACTAGGATTGGGACATTTATTGTTGTAAATGTTGTCTTAAATCTAAACTATATAATTAAATAATAATAATAATATTTAGTTGTTGTTGATTTTGTTTTTGTTTTAAAAAGAATTAACACTCAATTACACATAAAAATTAAACTAAAACATAAATTGTACACATTTTTTTTTGTTTTTGCAAATACAAATGAGTCTATTATAGGGTTGGGGAGGGAGGGGAGGAAGT
The DNA here is from genome assembly GCA_963931995.1 of Phaonia tiefii. Lineage (NCBI taxonomy): Eukaryota > Metazoa > Arthropoda > Insecta > Diptera > Muscidae > Phaonia > Phaonia tiefii. The sequence goes on from OZ008368.1 coordinate 300,299,872, forward strand.
TTTAGGATTATATATATTTAATAAATTCCAAAAATATTGAATAATAAAAATAAATTTCGAGAAGTCCTTCCATTCACATCGTGTATTCTTGTGGGGGATGCTGTGGTGTCTGTATGTTTGTGTGTGTGTGTGTGCCTTGCCTACTAACGCTTATTTCAAATCAGTCCGCTGTCCCGCTCTCAGTTTTGCTCTCGCATTTAGGTATTCAGGATTGACGTATTGCTTATCCTCGTCATTATTTTCCAAACTTTGAAGGCGGGCTTTTTCATGCTTTTGAGCTCGTTCCATTATCACACGATTGAGTTCACTTTTAAGGCCAAAGGTGGGTGAGTGCTCCTGCTGATCCATATTATGCTGTTGCCGTTTCTCGTATGCTCGTTGGAGTTCTGTTTTTTGGTTGAGAACGCTGATGCCCCTGGATAAAAAAGTATTAAAAAAACGATAATAAATCATTAGAATGGTTGAAGAATAAAAATTATTTTACGTGGGGGGAAAAGTCAAGTAAATACTTATACATTCCATTTTTTTCAAGTAAAAATATTTCAACAATCTACTTGTACATCGTTTTTGATTTCAATTTACTAAGTAAATCAATAAATACAACTTTAGAGATGGTGATCATTTCCACAGCTATATGGATATAAATTCGTGGAACGAAATTAAAAACTTGATATTTTATCTGTTAAGCTCTTGAGGTCAATATCTCGCAAACCTGAAATACGAGTATCTGAGATAAGTGAGTAAAGTTGTTTAAAACTACTTGTCTACGTTCTTTTAAATTGAATTGAATTTATTGCTGATGTCTGTCAAATATTTAACACATCAGTCTAAAATTCATCGGACTAAAATTCAGTGGCTGCTACAAGGCTGTTCTCTTTCCTTCTGACCTAAACACCACTTATCTACAATCCAGTGACCGGTATAAACACTGCGCCTAAAAGTATGCAAACGACGTATATTTAATACAACGACTGCATGGCAGTTGAACATAAGGCCCCAGCAGGTGAAATTTCGTAACCTGCGAAAATACCCCCTCCAGAAGGCCTTCACTTTCAATTCTAATCGATCCCACTCACTTTTCCACAGCGCTTTTACAAAAATGACTGCTACCAGTACTATCGTTCCGCTTCGAATTCATCGTATAGATATATAACTTGACTTCTTTCTGTAGACCTGTCCCAGGTCACCAAATAGAAGTGAAGTAGAATATATTGATGAGTCTAAATGCGAACAGAAAAAACTACTTTGCAAGAAACCCGTATGAGAAAATAAATATGAAAGAGTTCAGAGGGAGATGAAGAGTAAAGAAATTAAACCAGACCACGTGCTTAGTTGAATCCAAGACTTTGTTGAAAATGCCTGTGTTTCGCGTAAGTAGTTGTGCAATTAAAGATAAATTGCCTTGTCTTCCAGGCATGGTAGTATGCCCACATTGATTGATAGGCATGGCACCAGTTATTCGTTTGTATTTCTGGCAAGAGGCCCTCTATGGAAGGCCTCGTAGCAGGTACATATTGTCTAGCATGGCTTTTGCAGACCTCCAACTAGAAGCGAGCATGGATGGCCTTGCACGACAATGTCACTCTGGTTTAATAGGAAATGAGTAGGGAATGGAACTGAGAGGCGTACAGACTCTAAAAAAAAGCCTGGTAAAAGGCATTCTCATCCATTACTTTTCCAGCCAAAAGAAAAAGAAGAAGATTTTTCGAATAATCGAAACCCCAAGTTTATCACGCCGGTGAACCGGTATCATGTTTAAAATTCAAGTTTCCATGCATTGAAACAGTTCAACTTTTTTCAAATCAAATTAAATCATTTCAGTTCTCTTTAGATTAATTCAGTTCAAAACAATACAATTCAATTCGATTCAGTTCTGTTCAGTTCAGTTCAGTTTAGTTCAGTTCAATTCAATTTAATTCAACTTAATTCAATTTAACTGAACTCAATTCAATTAAATTCATCCAATTTAATTCAACCCAATTCAATTCAGTACAATTCAATTCAAATCAATTCAACTCAAATTTATTCTATTGACTTCAATTCTACTCGATTCAATTTAATTAAATTCAATCAATTCAATTCAATTTTATATAATTTAGTTCAATTCAGTTCAATTGAATTGAATTCAATTCAATTCAATTCAATTCAATTCAATTCAATTCAATTCAATTCAATTCAATTCAATTCAATTCAATTCAATTCAATTCAATTCAATTCAATTCAATTCAATTCAATTCAATTCAATTAAATTCAATTCAATTCAATTCAATTCAATTCAATTCAATGCAATCCAATTCAAGTCAATTCAATTAGAGCCCTATTAAATTCATTTCAGTTCACATCAATTCAATTCAATTCAGTTCAATTAAATTTACTTCAATTAAATTAAATTCAATTCGACTCAATTCAATTCGATTCAATTCAATTCATTTCAATTCAATTCAATTCAATTCAATTCAATTCAATTCAATTCAATTCAATTCAATGCAATTCAATTCAATTCAATTCAATTCAATTCAATTCAATTCAATTCAATTCAATACAATTGAATTCAATTAGGTTCAGTTCACTTCCCTTCACGTCAATTCACTTCCCTCACGCCAATTCAATTCAATTTAATTTAATTTTAATTCAATTTAATCCAACTCAATTCAAGTCAGTACAATTTTATTGAATCAAAAAAAAAATGCAATTAAGTCAAGCATAGAGCAATAGATAAGGTTGCCATCCCTCTCTTTTCGTTCGGCCGATGAGGTAGTAGGTAATTTCATCGATTTTGAGTTGCTATTATATGTTACTCTTTTGTTGGATATAAAACGGACAGAAATGAAGAGGAATCCGTATTTTTCGATGGAACCAACATAAAGCATAATTTAGCTGTTATTAGTGTCAATCAAAAACTATTTCTCGATTGTACTTATAGCTTTGCTTTGTCTCTCTACTCTGTTTCTCTCTATCTACTCCGTTTTCTACTAATTTCCTTTTAGCTAATTTCGATCAGCTGTGTCATGGATACCCCCTGAAGTCAAGTCAATTCAATTCAATTTAATTCAAATAAATTCAATTCAATTCAATACAATTCAATTCAATTCAATGCAAGTCTATTCAATCCAATTCAATTCACTTCAATTCAGTTCAGTTCAGTTTAATTCAAATCAATTCATTCAATGCAATTCAGTGCAATTTAATTTAATTCAATTCAATTCTATTCAATTCAAATAAAGTTCAACTCAATTAAATTGAGTTCACTTCATTTCAATTTTTCTCAATTCAATTCTATTCAATTCAGTTCAATTCAATTGAGTTCCATTCAATTAAATCACTTCAATTCGATTTAGGTTAACTCAAGTCAAGTATAAAGCAATAGATAAGGTTGCGATTCCTCTCTTTACGTTCACTCGATGACGACGAGGTAGTAGGTCATTTCATCGAGATATTTATATGTCACTCATTTGTTGGAACACAGAGCAATACTAAAGAGCCTCCATTACTCTCTTCGATGCCTCTTCATGACGACGAGGTAGTAGGCCATTTCATCGAGGTAGAGTTGCTTTGGGAATTTACTCTTTGCTCTTTGGTTGGCATAATACGGACAGAAATAAAAGGGCTGTTCGTTGGAAACATAATTTAAATGTCATTAGTATCAATCAAACACTTTCAAACTTAGTTTGCTGCATGATCTATAATCTGTATGTATTTTTTGGTCTCTCATTCTACATCATTTCCCTAGTGGCTTTTCGATCAGCTGTGCCAAAGAAACCCCCTGGTTGGACATAAAACGCACAGAATAATAGGGGAATCCGTATTTTCGATCGATGCAACCAAAATATAACGTAATTTAGTTGTCATTAGAAACATTATTTCGCAATTTTGGTTATGGCTGCCTCTGTTACCCTGTTTTTTCTATCTTCTCTGTTTTTGTTTTTAAAATTCAATTGAATTACATTAAATTAAGTCAATTCAATTTAAATGTTGCGTTGTTTTGATTTTGTTTCAGAACAAAAACCCCGTAAAGAAACCTTAAGTAAACCCGAAATTGACCGGGTATTTTTTATATATTTTTTCGAAAACAAAAGTTCGAAATCCGGTTAATAGAAAATTACGGGTTCTTGCACAGTTTAGTTCCAGTACTCAAGGCAAAGTTGCTGTAAGTAGTAATTCGAACTACGACGAATCCGTTTCACCCTTTTCATAAAAGAGGGAGAAAGTGTAGAGGATTAACAAATCGGAATAAAAGTCGAAAAAATCAAATACTATAACGCTGCAATCAGTTGCAACGTGAGTTGTGAAATACATTTTTGTGATATTAACCTTATGAAAATGTGGCCGTCGGTCGTGCAATGGTTAGTGTGCGCGCCTGTTGTACATGAGATCCTGGGTTCGATCCCTGCTCTGACAACCTTAAAAAAAAAAAAAATTCTTTCGGCGGCGGTCACCTCGCATAGTGACGGCGACACTATCGAGTATTTAGCCATGAAAAAGCTTCTCAAAATACCGTTCGGAATCGGTGTAAAACTGTATGTCCCAATCAGTGAGTATACAACTAGAAAGCGCACAGCTCACTGGTCGTGAGAAGCTCTCCCCTGTCCCTTCATGGGATGTAATGGGAAACCATTTATTTTTTTAACCTTATGAAAATGCTAGATGAAAATCAACAAATATCTATTAACATTGTGATAGAGGCAAGGCTGCAGTCAGTTGTAACGTTAGCTGTAACGGATCCTAAACTGGAACGGAAAATAAACTAACAAACTTAACTTGAAAGTATAAAGAAGTCGTATCATACAAATAACAAATGGGTATTGTGGCCGGTGGTTAGTGTGTGTGACTCTTGTACACGAGAATGTGTTCGGTCCCTGCTCTGACTGCCTTAAATTTCTTTTGGCGCCAATCATGGCGACACTATCGAGTACTTAGCCATGAGTACTTAGCTCGAAAAACATTTCGTCCATTCCATCCCACGAAGGAATTGGGAGACTGATTTCTAATCTTGAACTCACTGATTGGGACCTATGCTTTTAGACCGATTCCGAATGGCATTTGAGATGTGTTTTTATACTTTCTTCCATTTTCCCGATAGTGTCGCTGTCACTTAGCAAGGTGCCAGGCGCTGACCAAAATTAGTGTGGTCAGTGCGGGAATTGAATCCGCCATTTTATGTAAAAGAGTCACCCAGATCTAAGATTGCAATAACGTTTGTCATATCTAACATACCTGGTCACGTGAGATGAGCAATCTATTCACTTTTTCATTTAGCATGTTAGCAATTTAAAGAGAGAGGTATATTTTTTAACACTTTCCATACATTATGAGTAAGAGGGCTCTATCGTAGATTAAGAGATCTAATCAATGAAACCGGATACTTTTTGCTTTTCTGTAACAAACGTTCAATACTTTGAAATCCCTCTGCCAACAATTTGTTACAGTCGATACAATTGTCACCGCATTGCTGGGCTTAAGTTGAGATCATACATTTTAAGGCTAAAGACTAGCATGCGATCTCTTCAACATCTTAACATAATCAATGTGAAATTAGCTTGATGCACCACGAAAGTTTGTGCCGTCGAAAAATGCCAATTCTTATAAAGGCTGTACATAATATAGAGGGCTGACTTTTATATATTTCTGATTCGATTCAAAATTCACCACAGATTATAGAAGTGACCTAAATGACAGATAAATTAGAATCGAGTATATGAAACTTGTGATATTATTTGTTCAAAATTTTCCAGCACTAAATTACAAACAACAGTTTTACGCAAAATGTTGGCATTAGCTTCAACATCTTGATAAAGTTAAGGTGATTGTAGTTGTAGGAAACACGACAGCTCTTATCTCAGATAAGAATAAAATTGATTACATGAGATCACATTTCAATGCTTGGGATTCTCGACAAAACTGATCACTGAACAGATGATTGGGCCTTAGGTTTGGTTGCATTGATTACTCGTCTTTCCTTTAACGAGTTATTAATAGTCCATACTTGGACAACACTAGGCGAGATCTGAATCCACAATCTTATATAAAAAAGCTGCTATAGTCTATCGCGCGATGTCATCAACATCTTATTGTTGTTTAGAAGAGATTGTGATAGAACTTTACTGGTTTTTAAAATATCTGGTATGTTAACATTGAAGTTTCGCCGGTTCAATTTAAATATTTAGAGGAAAATATAGTGTGTGTAGTACACACACGCTGAAAATTTTTCGTTTTTTTAGTGTTTGGATTCAAATATAACGTGTTTGTAGCTTACCGCAAATATAGTACACTTGTGTCCAAACACATTGCGTTTGCTATTCAATATAACATGTTTGGGACACAATGATTAATAGGTTGTGACCCAAATATGAATTTGTTTGTTGAAAACTGCTCAAAACACTGGTGGCTGTCACAATGAAGAAACAAAGAGGAGCAGATCTTCAATTTACAAAAACAATGCTTGCAAACATGTACATGCTTCCTGCAATATGTTACGGTTGCGGTGGCAAATAAAACATTCCCATTAAACGAAAACAATTTACAGGTGTTGCCACATAATTAAATACTATACGAATATTCAAATTAAAAACGAATATCATTTTTCTAGTACTTACATTCTTGTGGTGAATTTTAGCTCTCGATGCAATTGCTTCCGATCCGTTGACGCCAAACAGGGATTTATCAATTTCTTTGGCAATATCAATCCATTCGCATCTGTTTGTACTCCGGGTGGTGGAGGTGGTGGCGGCGTTGGCATCATCATTTTGTCTAATTTTTCTCGTATCTCCGTAGAACCGTACTCGAGCTCAACAACTTCCAATATGCGGCGACTTGGAGAATCTCGATTCGCTAAACCTTCAACGAAGCCGTCGCTGTCTGCCTCTGATCTTTGCTCACAATCTGGAAATAAAAAAAAATATGGAAACGCAAAAAATTAAACAGACCATCAGACAAATGAAGAGAAAATCATCGGCACAACTCAATACAATAGGGCAGATAAAAAAAAAAACAAAAAATATTAAAGACCACAGAACCCAAAGATTCAAGTTCTTGGGATAAGAAAAAATAAATGACAAATGATCTTTGCTGATTTCACAAAACTGTAAAAATCACAGAAACCAGCTGATGGACAGACGACATCAGTCCAACATTCTACGATCATACAACTTAAGAACAACCGATCACCGTCCGTCCGTCCGTACGTCCACCGTAACAATGGTCATCAAAAGACCGGCAATTTGTAGCTAAGGTTACTACTACCCATCACTGAGGGAATCAATAGAATAGGACGGACGGACCATTTATAACATGATAATAATATAAAATTTACTCAAATGAAAGAGATGTCAAGTGCCGCCGGTTCAGCAAACGATTGTCGTCAGTCAGCATTTTAATAAACTGACAGTTATTAACGTTCTTTTGTCTCTCTCTCCTTGTGCACAAATCAGAACTGGAACTCATGTGGACCTACGATCATTATAGATTGGGTTAACAAAGGGGTCAAGCATCTTATGGTAGTTTGGGGGGAAAACCACAAATACATATTCATAGTTGTCTAAACAGACAATTTAGTCTAACTTGATTGAATAGATGATCGCATTACTCTTTTATTCCCATTGAATTCCAATTCCAATAGAAAATAAAGGAATTAATTAAAATTTCAAAATTTATCAGGGATTCAAAATTAAAATGTTCGAGCGTTTTGTCGTTTTTTTAAAATAATGTTATTCTTCAATTTTTCAGGTATGATTTTTATTTATTTGGTCTTTTTATTTCAATTTTTTAATACCTCGATTGAAAAACATTAAATAAAATCCATTTCAAATTTAAAACACCGCAATTTTAAAAACCACAACCAAAACCGCAATTTTAAAAATTCAGTTTGAAATTTTATAAGTTTAATTTGAAATACGAATAAATTAATTGAAATTTAAAAAAACGTCAATGGCAATCATTGGTATTGGAAACAAACATTATAAGATTTTTAAAAAACATTAATTTTAATTCAAACCCCTTTATTAGGATTTAAACGACATCAATTGCAATTTGAAACACATCAGTTGTAATTAAAAACCATCAATTGAAATTTTACAGACATCAATTGAATTTTAAACCACATAATTTGAAATTCAATTGAATTTTAAAAATCATCAATTAAAATTTAGAAACTCCATTAGAAATTTAAAAATTCTAGTTAAAATTTAATAATTCCATTTAACATTTAAAATTCGTCAAGTTAAATGTAAAATCCAAAAATTGATATTGCAATTTTAAGTACATAAATTGAAAAATTCCATTTGAAAATTAAAAATTGCAATTGCAATTTAAAATACATCAATTGAAATATAAAAATCATTAAGTGAAATTTTAGAAACGTCAATTGAATTCAAATTCGAAGACCATCAATTGAATCTCAGAAACATCAACTGAAGTTTCAAAATTCCATTTGAAAATTGCAATTTACATTTGTAATTTAAATCACATCAGTTGCAATTTAATAAGCATCCAGTGAAATTCGTGAAATTGAATTCCAAAAGGCATCAACAATTGAAATTTAAAACACTTCAACTAAAATTTAGAAATTCCATTAGAAATTCAAAAATTCAATTTAAAATGTTAGAATTGCAATTAAAATTTAAAATACATAAAGTAAATTTAAAAGCCAGCAATTGAAGTTTGAAAAAATTAATTGAATTTTAAAAGAAATCAGTGAGATTCTAAGGCCATTAATTGCACTTTAAAGACATTAATTGAAATTTAAGAATTCCATTTGAAAATTAAAAATTGCATTTGGAATTTAAAATACATCAATTAAAATTTAAAAATCATCAGGTGAAATTTGAGAAACGACAATTTTATTCTGAAAGACAGCAACTGAATTTCAACGATTAATCTGAAGTTCCAATTAAAATTTAATAAAAGTAAATTTAAATCTACGAATCCATTATCAAAATTTCAAAATTCCATTTCAAAGTAAAAATTTGAAAAGTCCATTTAAAAATTAAAAATCCATTTAAAATTTAAATTTAAGAATCAATTAAAATCTAAAAATCATCAATTGAAATTTGAAAAAAAGTCAAATGAATTAAAAAAGCCAAACGTCTATGAGGTCAACTGAATTTCAATTGAAATTTAAAAGACATTAATTGAAATTTAAAAGATGTCAATTGGAAAGATATCAGTGGAAATTTGGAAAACTAAATTGAATTTTAAAACAAATAAACTGAAATTTGAAAGACGTTGAAGAAAATTTAAATGACTTGGATTGCAATTAAAAACACATCAATTGATTTAAAAAAAAAGAATTTTAAAATAATGGGTAATGGGTGTTTTTATCACTTCAACACAATATCCCGCGTATAATTGAAATATATGAGAGTGCTGTGCAGGATAGATTACCGGATAACAACACGGAAAATATAATTAAAACACCAACAACTAAATAGGACTACATACTCTCATAGGGATCTCAATACACATTTATAAACATTGGAACGACAACATTAAAAGACTTTGTTAAAGATCTGTGAACATGTAGAAAAGAAGGGTAAGAGAAGCTTCTTTAAATGATTCTTCATTTCATCTCCTACAGATTGTCGATAAACGCATCGACAGAGAAATCGAAATGTTTAAGTCATTGCTATTGGAATCTGAGAAGAGGTATGATAACCACATTGAGAAATTTAAATCACTCTTAGTGGAGTTTGAAAATCGTCCCTTAGGCGAATTGGATAAGAGAATGTTGGAGATGAAGAAGGAAATTGTTGATGTAACTGAGCGGGTAGCCAAGCTGGAAACAGTTACGGGTGAAATAATAGCATTGAAAAGTGAGATTAAAAATCTGAAAATACAAACATTAAAAAATACTAACTCGATAGTTGCATGTGATCTTCGCATTAATGGCATCCCTCATAAGGATCAGGAAAACTTATCGGAAATATTTGAGAAAATATTCGGAACAATTAATATATCTACCCCAATACTAAATGCATATATCACCTCCAGAATAAAGATAACAAGGCAAAACAATTTTCTCCTGATGCTGTTATTATTGTTAAACTTTTCTCACCTTATGACAAAAACTTCTTCTTAAAATCATTAGGAATTTATAGGAAAATTAATAAATCGAATTTAATGCTAAAACATCTGGGTTTTCAATCGGAGAACACGTTTAATATAAATGAGAATTTAACAAATTCTAACTACAGAATATTTCGTGAAGCATTAACCCTTAAAAAGGGACGAAAATTTGCATTCCGCATATACTTTTCGTGGACTTGTTTATGTCAAACGTGCCAAAGACGATGACCCAACATGTATTGAACATTTTGAGGCATTTGAACTTTTTCGCGGTTATCCAAATTTTACTGATGACTCTGATAAATCAGTTTTGTAAATTTTTTCCGGGGGACTATTTTACTTTTTGTATTGTTAGATTATTCTTTTATTTGATTATTACTTTTGTTGTTGATTTTTTTAAATGCGTTACATTAACTACTTATTTAATATTATTATTCTTAAATGAACAATTTAAATAACACTGCTGGTGGTTCCAAGGATGTAACTATGAACATGGTGCGTATATTGGCTAAACAGAGGAAAGGTTTCTCAATTTGTCGTATAAATGCGCAAAGTTTAAACAATAAAATTGATGAGTTTCGTTTAATATTTGAAAAATCAACTGTTGACATAATTTGTGTTTCCGAGTCTTGGTTTGATAAATCTACTCCTGACAGCTTAGTCCGCTTAGATGGCTATAAAATATTTAGAAATGATAGAGACAGGCACGCTGGTGGCGTAGCTATTTATATTAAAAATCATATTTCTTGCAAATTTCGCTGTAAATCACAAGTTAATACGTTAGATGAACTTGAGAATGATGGGGCTATTCGGAGAAATCTAGTAGAACACTTATTTTTAGAGGTATCATCCCTCGGGGAAAAAATGTTGGTTGGTTGCGTTTACAGACCCAACAGTAGAATAAATTTAAGCTACTTTTTTCAGGAACTGGAAATTCTAACCGCAAGCAACAAGGACATAGTGCTATGTGGAGATTTTAATTGCAACATTCTGTCGGATTCTCTTCTAACAGACAACATGTCACCTCTAGGACTTGAGCCTACAAATTGCACTCAACCAACACATTACTCTTCTACGACTAACACTTTGCTTGACTTGTTTTTTGTTAATAATCTTTCCAAAGTACTTCTGTATGACCAAATATCTGCTTCTTGTTTTTCCAAACATGACCTTATATTTTTAACATATGATTTCCAGAGCAAATCAGAGGAAAAAATATACACCTATCGGGATTTTAAAAATTAGATTACAATTCGCTTTACGATGGTTTCTTGCAAATTGACTGGGAAAGTATATATTATATGTCAAATGCAAACGATATGATTACTTTCCTTGACGAACATGTTTTGAGACTTTACGATGAGACGGTACCTTTGAGAACTAAATCTGTTATGGCTAGAGCCAAACCCTGGTTTAGTTCTACCATTAAAGGTTTAATTCAGCAAAGGGATATTGCTTTCTCTAGATGGAAACGTTTCAAAACCTCTGAACTTAGGAATGAATATCGTGATACTAGAAGAGAAGTAAATCGCAGAATAAAAATCGCTAAATTAGAGTATTACTCTAAACTCTTTGGGTCTGCATTGCAATCCAGACAAACTTGGAGGACAATTCGTGAAATAGGAATTGGGAAAGCGAACGTAAATAGCAATATATGTTCAATGGATGTGAATGACCTTAATGTTAGTTTCACTAATTTGCCTGTAATCCAGATGAATGACAATTTTTACAATTTTGATTCTGCTGCAAGCGGCACTACCGATGACCATAACTTTGAATTTCTATGTGTAAATGAAAGTGATGTCTTTTCTAGTTGTATGTCTGTAAAATCTAATGCTATTGGCTTTGACGGTATCAATCCACAATTTTTCAAACTCCTTTTACCCGTACTACGTCCATTTGTGACTCATATCTTTAATTATATTATAATGTCCAGTAATTTTCCTACTAAATGGAAACACGCTAAGATAATACCAATACCTAAATCTGACAAAGAGTATCGACCAATAGCAATATTGTGTTATCTGTCTAAAGTCTTAGAAATACTTTTAAACACTCAAATCAGAAATTATCTCAACGATTATGAACTTTTATCGAATGTGCAATCAGGTTTTCCTCCTAATCATAGTTGTGTGACTGCATTAATTGATGTAGGTGAGAATATAAGACATGATCTTGATGATGGTAAAATAAATTTTTTGATACTTCTTGACCACTCTAAGGCTTTTGACACCGTTCACCATCATACTTTGTGAATGAAACTTCGTCACTTTTTTAATTTTTCGTATACCTTTACTCAGCTCCTAACCTCGTACCTTCACAATCGAACACAGTCAGTTGTTTAAATAATGTTTCATCTCAATCACTTAAGTTAACACGAGGTGTACCACAGGGATCTATTTTGGGACCTCTTCTGTTTTCTTTATATATTAATGATCTTCCAAAGCAATTATCCCATTGTAAGATACATATGTACGCGGACGATGTACAACTTTATCTTAGTAGTCCCTTACACACTCTTAGGCAAAGCATTGCTAACATTAATTCTGATCTCACAAATATTCAGCAATGAACAATGTCTAACGGATTATTCTTAAATCCACTGAAGTCTAAATGCCTTCTAATACATAAAAGATCACTAATCCCTGAGATTTCAGATGACTTATTTATAAACAACCAGCCTATTTCCATTGTTTCTACAGCTACAAATCTTGGTGTAGTTTTTAATAAAAACTTGTCTTGGAGTAAACATATTAATTCGCTAGTTGCTGAGGCCTATGCTAAATTGAGGTCATGTTTAATAAGATAATTCTTCCGAGGCATCACACCCTTGTATCGGAATGGCAATTTTTCATAAACGCTGTACGTCTTTGGAATCAATTACCATCAAACTTACAACTAACGAGTAATGTAACGCATTTTAAAAATCATTTATATAAATTTTTTGAATAATTTTATGTATTAATTTTATATTAAATTTTGTTTTTTGTTTTATTTTTTGTGTGTTAAATTTGTATTATTTTTATGTCTATTGTTTAAGTTAAATCAAATTTTTTTTTTTTTGCCATCAATCTTTAATTCTAAATTTTAAATTACTTTATATAATATATTTAGATATTCTTATTATTTGTTCTGACATATTTAAAGTTTTACTAATAATTACTTTCTGTACTATAATTATAAGATTTAATCTTGTTGTGCAGAAACTCAAATAAATAAATAAATAAATAAAATAAAATAAATAAATAAATAAATATAGATTAGAGTAGTAATATAATATAATATGGTATATAATACAAATGCTTACACAACTGAAATTCAAAGACGTTCAATTGAAAAATTTAGAAATTACATAAGAAATGTACAAATTCAATTTAAAATTTAAGAATTTCATTTAAAGGAGAATTTCATCAAGTAAATTTAGAAGTCAACAATTGAAATTTGAAAAAAAATCATTTAAATTTTAAAAGAAATCAAATGAGATTCTAAGGCTGTCAATTGCACTTCAATTTAAAAATTCCATTTGAAAATTAAAAATTGCATTTGTAATTTAAAATACATCAATTGAAATTTAAAAATCATTATTTCAGGTGACATTTGAGAAACGGCAATTGAATTCTAAATGACAGCAGCTGAATTTCAAAGATTAATCTGAACCAGTTCCAATTAAAATTGAATAAAAGTAAATTCACATCATATCCCTTACGGGAGTAAAGTAAATTTAAATTTAAAACTCCATTTTCAAAATTCATTTAAAAGCTAAAATTTCAAAATTCGATTAAAAGTTAAAAATCCGTTTAAAATCTAAAAATTCAATTCAATTATCAATTAATTGAAATTTGAAAAACTATCAAATAAATTCTAAAAGACTGAACTCAATTGAAATTTAATTTCAATTGAAATTTAAAGGATATTTTTTGAAATTTAAAAGATGTCACTTGGAAAGAAATCAGTTGAAATTTAAAAAACTAAATTGAATTTTAAAAGAAAATTTGAAAGCCGCCGAACAAAATTTAACTGACTTGGATTGCAATTAAAAATTCCTCAATTTAAAAGACTTAAAAGAAATTGAAACACTTCAATTAAATTTTTAAAAGAAATCAGTTAAAATTCAAAGACCGTGAATTGAATTTTAAACCCAAAAAAATGGATTTCATTGCAACCCATGAAGGGATTGTGGGGAGCTTCTCACAACCAGTGACGTGTGCGCGTTCTAGTTGTACACTCACTGATTGGGAAATACAGATTTGCACCGGTTCCGAACGATGTTTTGAGAAGCTTTTTCATGGCTGAATACTTTATCGTGTCGCTGTCACTATGCGAGGTGACCACCGCCGAAAGAACTTTAAGATGGTCAGAGCAGGGATCCAACCCAGGATCTAATATACAAGAGGCGTGCACACAACCCATTGCACCATCAGCGGCCACGACTTTATATATTAGTTTTTTAAATTTTAATTGATATACAGGGTGATTTAGGAAGTTCCGGAAAAATTTCTCCAGCGTATTCCTTGGCTCATTTCATGAAAAAAAGCCCACTAGGACCATGTCCGAAAATGCAAGGGTGCGAAATGGCAGGGGGTTCAAAATTTTCGGATTGGAGGTCGGAGGGTAGTAGGGTAAAGTTGCTAACTTCTGAGCCAGTGGTCCGATTGTTTTGTTTTTGGGCTTGTTGCAAAGATCTTTAAGAGGCCCTTCACAATGCAACATTAAGGTAACTGCCATCAATGCAATTTTAAATAGATAAACTGTTATCTTGAACAGTAGTTTTTTAAAACAATGGTCAACAATGGTGCACCACAACCCAACAGCCGTGAGGCCAAGAATCATATATATCAATTATGGCAATAAGGATGTAGATACTTCGAGCCAGATTATAAAAGTTCTCTCTTAATCCTTCATGAAAAAGGTATTCTGAACGCTGATATTATTCGACCTGTCACACAGCTTCAATTCCCGTAACACATCGAAAGAGGAACCTGAAATCCTAACAACGGCCGCTCAAAGTTGCTTAATACACACAACGACAAAAACACTTTGTGGTCGTTTGTCACAAACATTTTTTTTGTGTGCCAAAAGTATTTCTATTGTTACGGAGTTGGATACACATTAGGGTGTACTGAAAATCGAGTTTATTAGAAATTCAATTGTGCGGTGGCTCAAAAGATGCGCATTGAAGAGCTGATAATGGTAATTTTTTTTATACGGGGTACGTTTAGTCCCCAATCGGCCGTTAACGTTTCGATTGCTAGTGTATTTTGGTATTTTGGCCATTTCAGTATTTCCCAATACACATACGCTACATACACTGTGTCTGGAATTGATTTCGTCTTCTTTCAAGAAAAGCAAACGTTCAAATACCAATGTTAAGGTTTTGTTCGTCTTCAAGCAGAGTTTGGGATGGCTCAGGGGAAACATGGGCGGACTTGATGTGATGATGCCTGAGTTCAAATCTTTTCGTACTAAATTTCGTAAAAATCTTAAAGTACTAAAATAAATTTTAAGTTTAAATTCGAAATATTACTCATATAAATGAGAATGCACTTGTGACTAAACAAAATCCTATTCAGTGAAATATAATTCATTCTGTTGAACGATATAGTAGGTTGTCGGAAAAATAATTTCCTTTTTGCATAAGTTTTTGTTTTTGGTTTGGTGTTACTGTAATTCGTTTGCGGTAAAGAAATTTAATGGAAATGTTTTTCGTTTCTGGTAATCATTTTATTTTTGAGTTACGATTTACCATATATCGGTTGTAGAGGTTTTGTTATGGTTCTCGTAAGTGATTTTATGTGTGTTCCAACAAATCTTCGTTTGCCGCAATTACATTTCAAACACGAAATTAATTTATTTGATATTTGGCTGGGACGACATGAAATTTTTCTTCTGCCATATTTCATTTTTTTTATATCTCGCCTCAATGTATGAAAACATTTATTGATATAAAACTGTGACATTAATTTGTAATATCGTACCCGCATTATCCACATCAATTGTGATAAACTACCTTATACTCCTCCCACCGAGATGCTCATTTTAGTTCGTTAAGCAACAAATTATAACTTCAATCTGTCTGCAGACATATCGTCCAATAAAATTACCATAATCTTTTGTAAACGAAAGTGAACAAGGAAAAACGCAACTGAACTCAAGACTCAATGTTAATTGTTAAAAGTGCTTTATCATAATTGACTTGATTGTTGTTACAGTAGGGAGTAATTGTTAATAATTATTACGAACATTTATAGGCAGCAATTGACGAGGTTGCTGGTTGTTGAATGCCGGTTGTCTTCGATAGCAATCTGTAATCTGTGACGGCACCAAACACAACGAACCAGCAGCCATCAACATGTTTGCCATCATCGCCCAGTTCACAAAAGTGTGTATACACATACGACTCAATAAAGATCAGGGGTAACCAGACCTAATAGCTACAAAAGACTGTGGGTGGTTTCAATAATTTGCAATTTCTTGAAGAAGATATCTTGATTAGGTGATCTTCAAAACACTTCATTGGCTGCATGGGTGAATAATAGATGGGGTAAAGTATTCCTATGGTCAAATATTCAATTTGCCCTGACAGTAGGGGGTCGTGTCATAACCATTCCCATGATATTCTGTCAAACAAACCATAAATTCAATTAAACCGAAAAATTGAGGTTATTTTAAATCATTTAAAAGTTATTTCAACAAAGTTCTATGGAAAGCAAAAGACATTTACATACTCCCAAATCAAAAAGACTGATATTAAAAGCTATATTTGATATTATTGATATTACATATATTTGGATTCCCAAAAATTTTGATAACTCCGATTTCAACTTGGCAATGTTAAAATTCTGAACTCCGACTCCTACTCTAACCCCGACTCATACTCAAGCTCCTACTCCTACTCGGACTCCTACTCCTACTCTAACTCCGACTACTACTCCAGTTCCGACTCCTACTCCTACTCTAGCTCCGACTCCTACTCCAACTCTGACTCCTACACCGACTCCTACTCCAGCTCCGACTCCTACTCGGACTCGGACTCCTACTCCTACTCTGACTCTTTCACCGACTCCTGCTCCTACTCCAGCTCCGACTCCTACTCGGACTCCTACTCCAACTCCTATTCCTACTCTGACTCCTACACCGACTCGTACTCCAGCTCCGACTCCTACTCCTACTCGGAATCCTACTCCAACTCCTACTCTGACTCCGACACCGACTACTACTCCAGCTCCGACTCCTAATACTACTCGGACTCTTACTCCAACTCCTACTCTGACTCCTACTCCTACTCCTACTCTGACATCGACTCCTACTCCTACTCCAGCTCCGATTCCTACTCCTACTCGGACTCATACTCCAACTCCTATACCTACTCTGACTCCTACACCGACTCCTACTCCAGCTCCTACTCCTACTCGGACTCCTACTCCAACTCCTACTCTGACTCCTACACCAACACCTACTCCAGCTCCGACTCCTACTCCTACTCGGACCCCTACTCCAACTCCTACTCTTACTCCTACTCTGACTGCTACACCGACTCCTACTCCCACTCCTACTCTGACTCCTACAGCGACTCCTACTCCTACTCTGACTTTTACAACGACTCTTACTCCTACTGCAGCTCCGATTCCTACTCCTACTCGGACTCCTACTCCTACTCCCGCTCCAACTCCGACTACGACTCCTACTCTGACTCCTACACCGAATCCTACTCCAGCTCCGACTCCTACTCTGACTCCTACACCGACTCCGACTCATACTCATACTCCAGCTCTTACTCCTACTCGGACTCCGACTCCAACTCCTATTCCAAATCCTACTCTGACTCCTACTCCAGCTTCGACTCCTACTCGGACTGCTACCCCTACTGCGTCTCCTACTCCACAAATAAACCAAACGTATTTAAATGTTTCTTTTTTGATTTACTAATCAACCCTGTGGTGGTGATGGCAAAGAATATTGATCACCAGAGACGAGCGTTTACGCTAATCAATGTGTATGATGTCTATAATGTCATTATAAATCGCAAACTATTGACACCCTCGAGGTATATACCATCGCATTTCTTCATCTGCTTTCATTTAGCTATTTCTCAAATTTTTCGTAATTTTATTAACACGGAGTCGGAATGAAAAAAATGTACTCCAACTCTGACTTCGGGCAAATTTCCTAAACTCCGAGTCCTAAACCACAACTCCAAATACGACTCTACACCCCTAGTCGTCTCAACGAATAATTACATCGCCAGTGATCTAGCGTGTAGATTCATCGCTGCGACCAATATGATTTCATTAACTACAAAATATTGTCACTGTGACGAATATGTATCATTGGTTCAATGCACTCGCAGAAAAATTCGATTGAAGCAGCCGAATTAGCCGTAACGGAATTTAGACGTTGTCACAACCGCACTAGACGTCATCACATCCGAATTAGAGGTTGCATCAACGGAATAGAGGTTGTCACAATCGAATTAGAGGTTGTACCGGTCGAATTAGAGGTTCTAGCAGTCGTATTAGAGGTTATCATTGTCGTGTTAGAGGATGTCACAACCGAATTAGAGGTTGTCACAACCGAACTAGAGATTGTTACCACCGAACTAGAGATTGTTTCCACCGACTTAGAAGTTGACACAACCGAATTTGTTGACTGTCACAACTGTATGATTTATTTTCCAGCATATTCATAAATAATAACAAAGCGTGGAAATGATTCATATGGGGTAATCTTTACGGTAACAAATTCCTTCAGTATCCAGCTCGGACCGTTATTGAAGTCCCGTCCATCAGGGTCAGCGCACCAATTCTGACATGTTTTATCTGTCGATTTAGGTCCTAAACCTTCCTATAAAATGACGATGGCAGCACATCTCAAACGACCGATCTTGAAAAACTGAACTGTTGGCATCTGCTTGTACTAAATCTAAAGTTAGTGGCCCTTCATTAAATGTGGACATTTTCTGCACAATAGGACGCTTTAATGCAGAAACAATAATTACAATATTTTTACTTCGGAACCACAAAAAATATTGATGTCAATGGGACCACAACAATTGTAAATTTGTTTTAGCTGTTTTAATACAATATTTGTTTTTAAAATAGTAACCTTTAGATTAGAAACATGTATATAGAATAATGTGTTGGAAACCGAATTGAAAATACCGTTCCGAACCGGTGTAAAATTGTAGGTCCCAATCAGTGAGTGTATAACTAGAACTCACTGGTTTGTGAGAAACTCTCCCTAATCCCTTCATGGGAACGGGAAATGGGAAATCATTTATTAACCGCATTGAAAATGAATTCGGTTGCCCCAATAGAAGTCATGATAAATTCGGTTACAACAATCGAAATGCCGCCAAAATTCAGTCTTTACAACCGACTTAACACCAAATTCGGTTATTGCGACCGAATTGATAACAAATTCGATAGATTCAACTGAATTGATGCCAAATGCGGTATTTGCACTTGAATTGAAGCCATATTCGGTTGCGACAACCGAACTTGGTAACTTGGTAACAATTTCGGTTGTTGCATTCGAATTAATTCCAATTGTAATTTCATCCGCACCGTAACAATTGTAAATTTGTTTCAGCTGGTTTAATATAATATTTGTTTTAGAATTCTAAACTTCAGGTTCGAAATATATAAAATTATGTGTTGATAACCGCATTGAAAGAGAACTTTGGTTACAGCAACTGAATTGACGCCCAATTCAGTCGTTGCAACCGACTTAAGGCCAAATTAGGTTATTGTGACCGAATTGGTGTCAAATTCGATAGATGCAACTGAATTGATGCTAAATTCGGTAGTTGTACTTGAATTGAAGTTGTATTCGGTTGCGAAAACCGAACTTAGTACCGGTTTCGGTTGTTGCATCCGAATTAATTCCAAATTCGGTTGTTGCAACCGAAATTATTGAAAATTTGGTTGACATGACGCATATAGTTGAAGATTCACTTGACACAACCGAATCAGTTATGAGACGAGGTTGCTTCAACCGAAATTCAGTTGTGGTGACTAAATTCGGACGATACAACCCCTTTTTCGGTTGTGGCAATCGGTGGGAGCAAGCGAATTTACGGTTGCTGTAACCTCCTTTCAAACAATTAGTTCTCTGAGTTTGAATTTGTTTCAACGACGCAATTTATATGTTTCGTAAAAAAATCAATTTGTGTTCGAACTCACTGGCGATGTGTTAACACCTTTTTATTACACGGTACCTGTTCGATTTCAATCAACACATTAGTAAATGTTACATTGGAAAATAAAAAAAGGATTAGTTTTTGTACTGAAGGCTCTTTTACTATTGCACTTTCTTTTTTGGTACATCTGCTTTAACATTAGATGTAATTTTCTTAAAAGTAATAAAGCAATATTGTTTTGTCATAAACAGAGCGATGACAATCTGCTTGTTTGAACGCTGGCATACAGTTGAATAAAAAACAATGTTTAGCTCACAGAAATAATTGTTTTTGTGTTGTCATAAATAGAGCGACGACAAAAAGTATTGAATAGAATAGAGAACTTATTGCATTCTTTTTCCGATCTCATGTAGAGAGTCTGAGTAAAAGAACATAAACGAGTCTTATTTTCGTTATAGAATATTGCAATATAAATGCACCATTTCGACAATGTTATTACGTAAAACAATACAAAAAGCATAAATGTTTCAAAAGGCATCAAGGTTTCACATTAAAATTATGAAGGGACCGTGATATGACAAAAAGGGAGTAATACGTTTTAAATCATTCGCCAGATGTCGCTAATGCTTTCGAGTCATACAATTCGTTCCATGAGTTCTCTATACTATTCAATACTCTTTGGCGCCGACGGAGTGCTCGTTTGATCGCTGCCGCTACATCAATACCATCATACTTATATTCAGGCAGAGACTATTCCCAGCGGCGGAATTCGCAAGGCCTTCCACAAATAGGGGATGCGGAATGTTTCTTTTGTAATGCCTTCCTAAAATAAAGCCTGCGGAATGCATGCAGTTTTTATCAGATATAACAAATATTTAAAATTTTGAGACATTTCTTTTCCATCCCTTTTTAATTTTAATTTAATTGGAAAATTTCATACATATTTTAAAATTATATTTTTTATTTAATATTTCTCAGGATATTTTTAAAATTTAACATACAAATAAATTTAACATAATAATAAATAAGTAGAAGTGGATAATGATTTTGTGATAAAAAAAATTATTTTAATTTTATTTTTGTTTAACAAAAATAAAGTAAAGTAAATACATTCTAAGGCCTTCCTCTTTGCATGCATTCTAAGGCCTTCCTTTCTTCTTTAGGAAGGCCTTGCCTCCCAATCTCACGCAACGTTAAAAAGAAAGGTGGAGGTATTGTGTACGGAAGGCCTTCCGTATTTTGAAGAAGGGCTGTTTGGTCAGGATTTCAGGCCTTCCAGGTCATGACTTCCGCCGCTGGGTTGTTGTACAACAATCACATATGTGATGCTAACGCTGTGTGTTGTTTGCATGTGTTCACTTTGATGATTGTTAAAACAACACTTGAATTTGTGGGTGTTTTTGGGATATAGTAATATCATTATGTTATCAATTTTTACTTTAGGGGTTTTAATGATGCCGTATTAAACACATTTTGGCGATTGGCCGCTGCGTTTTCGAATTATAATATTTAGATTTTAGTATTTTTTTTTGGTGGTTTTTAAAACTTGTTTCCCCCACACATTGACAGATTGAAAAGACCGTGACTTTTGGAATAGAAGACATTTTTTTTCGCCCAAAAAACGTTTTATTTCGTAAAATGCTCTTCTTTTGGCTTGTATATTTGGTCCATTAATTTTCCAATTTTATTATTCCTTCCAAATAATTGGGCCTCAAGGCCCCTAAAATAGCCGATTGTTTTACTGAAAATCTCTTCATTCCACCCAAATCTCTGGTTGCCAAGCCATTACTTCAGTTTCGGAAACAGAAATTAGGGACTAAATCTGGAGAATATATATCGTAGCCCAATTTATGGATTTCTGCCATGACGACTACACACCTGGGCACACGTGTGTAAGAGCTTTTCATTTCTTCACCAAATGCGGTCGGTTTTTGATGTAAATCAATTTCGAATCTGTCCCACAGCTGTGAATAATATTCGTCATGCAGTTTACGTTATTGGTTACTAACATATTGTTTTTTTTTTGTGAGTGTACAACTGACTGGCGACTTCTGTTGCTGTCATCTCATAACAAGAGTGGCGACCCATTCAAGTTAATGCAGATCCCTCCAAAAACTTGCTCAAGTAGTTGGTTGGTTAGAAGTTCGTAAATGAATAACGATTTCTTCTGCTGGTGGTGATGATGATGATGTTTTCTTCTTTTTTAAGAATGTTTATTGTGTTACAAGAGGTTATTATGTCAATTTTAGAATGGCATTTAAAACATGTCGTTTTTTTTTGTTTGTTTGTTGGTGATACTTTTTGTGTTGTCGGGGATACACTGTACTACAACAACAAAAATAATAACAACAAAAAACAGCCACTTTCTTCTTGTAAATATTTCTTGTGTTTCTGTTTTTTTGTTGAAGTTGGTGGCCTTACTCACTGTGTCTTGTTTTATTGTTTGGCAAAGTTGAGTCGGCTTTGGCACAGTGGGGGAAAGTGAGAAAATTTATTTTTTTTTTTATATTTCGACGATGTAATAAAAGCTTCTCGAAGTTAAGGGAACAAATAGCAACGTGACTATATTTTCAATTTAAACATTTTCATATTAATTTGGAAAATATCAATTAAACACAAAATACATAATTTCAAATATACTCAGACAAAGAAGTTTACCATTAACAGCAAACACTGTTTGAAAATAAATTAAAAATATAAAAAATTATTAAAAAATTAAATTAAAACTAAATAAAAAATAGAAAAAATTATAAAATGCAGATTTTCCATTACAAAATGAAACAAATTCCATTTCCATTACAAATGAAATAATTCAATTGATGCATTTTAAATTTAATTTGAAGTGTTCTAAATGTTAATTGAAGCTTTTTAAATTGCAATTAATGTTTTTTTTTTTTAAATTTCAATTGATATCTTAGACATTTCAATTGATGCCCTGGAATTTTAAATGTTTTTTTTTTAAATTTAAATTGACCTAGTTCACATTTTAAATAGAATTTTTAAATTTGGAAATTGGAAATGGTGTAGTTGCAGTGAGCAATTTTATTTGAATCCAAAATTATAAATCGAATTTTTTTACATCCAAATAGTTTTCCAAAGAAATTAGAATTTTATATTGAGAATTTGCAAATTAAAATAACATAATGTGAAACGAAATTAAGATTTATTTAAAGAAATCAAAATTTTAAAAATTCCGAATTATAATTAGATTTTTATTTTAAATTAAAACATTTTGAATTAAATTGAGAATTTTCAGAATTAAATAAATTTCTAAATGAAATTGAGAATTTCCTATCTATATTCAAACAATTTCAATAAATAATTAAGAATTTTTATTTTAAAAAAGGTGCCGTCTTAAAATGCAAATTGAGATATGGCATTTAAAATAAATTTTAGAATTTTAATTTGAAGTAGTTCAACTTTCAAATGAAATTTTATTTTTTTCAAATAAAAGAAATTTCCAAAAATATCACTGATAGTTTATGGAAAAAAATATTTATGACAAGGCCGGAGAGGACGGTTTTACCCTAACTCGGGTACGAGGTATAGAAATGCATCATTAGTTTTTCGAGTTACAATTACGGTGCCATACAAATTTATTTTATTGTGACTATCACAGTGCAATTTTTTTTTAATTTTTTGATTTTGACTCACATTTGACAGCCACTAACTTCTATTTTGTTGGTTGCACCGGTAAACTTTCTTCCACAAAGTTGCTCCAAACGTTTTGGACTTCAACTTTAGGGAACACAGCATACCTCTAAAACCAGGTTTTTTGGGGCTCTTTGATTCAGAACATCTTAAGCATTTTCACTCAAACAACAAAAGTTTGGCGTTGTAAATATTAAATTGAGAAAAATTTATATTGAGATGATGAAAATGAAAATGAAATTAAGAAAATTAATTTCTAATTAACTACATTTAAAAATAAAATTCGTAGTTCTTTTTTCGAATTAAAAGAAGTTTCGAAAATTAAATGCTTAATTTTTTAAATATGTAAAAAAATTTACTTTTAACTTTTAAATTGAGAGTTCACATTTTAAATGACACGAATAATATTAATTTATAATTGCAGTCGAACTTCCATAACTCGAGCTTCTGTAACTCGAATTTTCCTTAATTTGAACTAAATCCGTTGGGAGAAGCCTTAAGAGAGTAAATAACGTACAATTCTCCTTCCGAAACTCGAACTTCCATATCTCGAAGTTCTCTATAACTCAGACGAAAGAAAATAACTTGCAATGCTACTCTTCCGTATTATACTATTGAAGTAGATAATGAGCTTTGCACAACTGTCTTTCCTACAGATTATGATATTGTTGAGCATTAATGCCCTGAATCAGAACGGAGCGTGATTGCGAGGGTTCGATGGAAGAAACTATTCATCAGCCTTGGCAGAAATTATGAGTTTTTCCTCAATAAAAATTAAAAATCTATTACTCGAAGTCTCCGTAAATCGAAATTTTTTTTTGTGATAATGCTGATTTGACTTATGGAAGTTCGACTGTAACTAAATTTTAAAATGAAATTAAGTTTTTTTTTTCAAATAGAAGAAATTTCAGAAACTCTTATCAAATTCCCAGTTGTAAAAACCGATTGACGTTTCAATTTTAAATTGAGAATATCTCAAATATATTTGGTATCTATAAAAATTGGAAAAATGCAAAAGCCTTGAAAAATTTAAAATTAAATTTTTTTTAAAACTACTCCATTTCCAATTGAAATTTGAAAAAAAAAACCATTGAAATTTAAAAATTCTATTTGAAATCTGAAATACATCAATGGAAATTGGAAAATTCTATTTCAAATTTGAAATACATCAATTAAAATTTGAAAAACATAAATTGAAATCTAAAATACATCAATTGAAATTTAAAAGACATCAATTGAAATTTAAAACACATCAATTCAAAATTTCAAATACACCAATTGAAATTTAAAAATCAAATACATAAAATCGGTTAATAATGTGTAAATTTCAAGTGACGAATTTTAAATTTCAATTGATGTCTTTCAAATTTCACTTGATGTCTATCAAATTTCAAGTGATATGTTTCAAATTTCAATTGATGTGTTTTAAATTTCAATTGATGTGTTTCAAAATTACAATTGATGTGTTTCAAAATTTCAATTGATGTGTTTCAAAATGGATGGTGTCAACGACTAGAGAAACCTCTCGACTTGGTCCGCACTTGAACGTTGACAACCGATTTAATTTTGAAGTGGAAGATGAATTTGTCTACCTTCGATCCGCCGTGAGCAAGGACAACAACGTCAGCCTGGAGATAGATAGGAGAATAGTGCTTGCAACTAGATGTTATTTTGGGACCAGCAAGCAGTTTAGGAACAAAGCCCTCTCTCGACGGACAAAAGTCCAGCTATATCAGACTCTCATTTTACCTGTCTTGACAAATGGCTCCGAAACTTGGGTCATATCGCAAGCGGATGAAAAACACCTGGGAGTTTTCGAGAGAAAAATTCTCCGTAAAATATATGGTCCTGTTAGGGAAAACGGCGAGTACCGACGTCGCTGGAACGCAGAGCTATATAATGTCTATTCTGACGTGGACGTAGTTAGACGAGTCAAAGTGTGCCAATTGCGTTGGCTAGGCCATGTTATCAGAATGGATGAAGATGAGCCAGCGCGAAAGATTTTTGATAACGTACCCGATGGAAGCTGGAAAAGAGGACGACCAAGACTCCGCTGGAAAGACCAGGCAGAAGAATCCCTCCGTATCCTTGGTGTTGCCAACTGGCGAGAAAAGGCGAAGGATAGAGCCAGTTGGAAGAATATGTTGAAATTCGTTTGTTTAATTAATATGTGTAAGACGTCTGACCTCATGAGGTTGTAATATAGTCAATAAAAGTAAAAGTCTTTCAAATTTCAAGTGATGTGTTTCAAATTTCAATGGATGTGTTTTAAATTTCAATTGATGTATTTTAAATTTCAAATATAATTTTCAAATTTCAATTGATATTATTCAAAATTTGAAAAATTTCAATTGGAAATGGTGTAGATAAATCTGAAATTTAAAATTTGTCAATTTTTTCCCCACAGTGCACTCAATTTGTTTTGAGAAAATTAATTTAATTTTTAAATGAAATCGAGATATTTTTGGTCCAAATAAAACAAATTTCAAAAACTGATTAATAAATTCCCATTTATAAAAAAATTTACATTTTCAATTTTAAATTGAGAATAAAAAAAGTGGCAAAATTCAAAATCCAGGAATAAACAAATTTTAATTTGTTTTAAACTAAAAAAATCAATAATTAAAAATTTTCTTTTTCTCCCCCACTGTGCACTTTGTCTTGAGATTATTTGCTTGCTTTAAGTATTTTGTTAATTCAAAACATTTGTAAATAAACTTCTTTTTTTTTAACTGCTAAATTGTCATATTAACCCCAATTTTTCTTATACGCTTTAACATGTTTTTTGTTCTTTCTCTCACTTCTGTTTACTGCGCCTCCTCTCTTCTCTTTCTCTTCTTAGACATATTCTGCTTTTCTTTTGGGCCTTAGCTCTCCGCGTGACGATTAACAACATTGGCTTAAGTCGTTAATTTATGGAAAATTTAAATGTTACCGAGTACAGACTTCAAGACGTCTGTAAAGTTTATTTGTTAGTTCAAATTTTTTTTTATTCTGAATTTGTTTTTGTGTTGTTTACAACTTTTATGGTTTTTAATGACAATTTCTACTACTAAATGACGGAAAGAAGACTCGAGGCTAAATGTAGATTCAATTGGTTTAACGAAATGAGGTCATAGTAAACAAAAATAAGGAACATTACTGTGGCTTCAGAGATAAGATAAGGATTTCGTTTTCTTAAATTTGCCAATTTACACATATAATGCAATGTAGAGGAAATTGTTTTATGTTTTTTTTTTTGTGTGTGAATGATGGGAGGCAGCCTTCAAGCATTTTAAAGCAGTTTAACAAAAGAAAATGCCAGGGAAAAGAATTACATTAAATCTTCAAATACGCCATCTGCGGTCATCTAACTAAGAGTAATTGGTATAACTCAGCAGAAATGAGGGAATCCTAAGAAATTCGGTTTCGCAACAACTGTATTGTCGGAGCTAAAAACCAACCATTTCTTTAAGTTGTTTCACTTTGTCACAACTAAAAACTGTTGACTGAATGAAACTAACTAGTTCATGATAGAATCGTGCTGAAATTTAGGATTTATCATTTCTTGAATGAGTTTGCTAACCGAATTGGAACGAGATAGCTCCGCCGATAAAGTGCCTTAGACCCCTTTCACACTCGGCAAGTTACTTGCGCAAGTCTCTTGCCCAAGTCTAGGTTTGTTGATGACAGAGGTAAGGTCGGGATAGGGGAATAAATTTTGAGTACAGACTTGCTTGTACTCGGAAAGTTGAAAAACTGACTTGCGCAAGTAACTTGCCGAGTGTGAAAGGGGTCTTACTTGCTGAGTTCATAAACACCCCCCCCCCCCCCCCCCCCTTCTGCTTCTGTAACTCATCACCGTGGAGAATGGGGTACAATCGTCTTTTAGGAACGAAGTTCTTTATGGCACGTTGCGGGATGGGGGCTAAATGAAAAAAATTAAACAACTTATTTTTACACTATTATGCTACAACCCAGTAGTATCAACTATATGGGGTACTTTTGCTTTGGTTTGTGTCTAGACTAACATACACTCCGGTTCATACACTCCGGCAACATACAATTTTAAAATGGAAATGGAAGCTAGACATCTTGAGATATAAAAAAATCATGACAATAGTGGTTTCTTAACCAAAGGACCTTTTTTTTGAGCAATTTATAAAAATAGTTCACAAATGTGCTATTTTTTTTTGGTTCACTTGAATAACGAATGATCGACCGCATGAGACATTTACTGCTCGACAAGTTGCAGAAATATGACACTAGCATGTTCTTTGCTGTAAATGAATAAACTCGTGTATACTGTAGGCTTGCTAACAATCTGGTGTCTTTAACATCTTTTAGTGATGTTGAAGAGATCGCACGAATGATTTACGCCACGTCAAATTGCAAAAGTTTGAAACTCGCCTAGTCTTGCTGCTAATACTTCAAGTCGAGTATATTTTCTAATTGCGCACAATTTTGTGCCTTTAATAATTTTATTGAAATTTTGAAGAGATCGCACGAAATATTTTTTTTCATCACATTTTATTAGCACTTGGATAATTTTTGATTTCCTGCTAATAGTCGAATTTATGTTCGCTTCAGTCGTATTCATAATTACATGGCATTATCAACTTGACTAGGATGTTGAAGTGATAGATCTGTTCGACTGTCTGTCTAGACAAGTTTCTCTATCAAGTTTGGTACTAACAAGTTTGGTACGATCTTGACTGCTAATGATTTAAGTCATGCTCACTGGATTTTTTCTCAAAATTCAGTGTCTTAAACTATTTAACAATGATGTTGAAGTGATCGCGTGAGAGATTGTCGCCCAGTAAGTTTCAACAGTTTGATACATGTGCAATTGTTGCTGATAATGACATACGCCGAGTATATTCTCTGGTTGCTCACAATCCGGCATATTTGCCAACATTATTAAGATGTTGAAGAGATCTTATGAACAATTTTAGCCGCGATAAATTACAAAAGTATGTTACTCGTGGATTTTTTGCTGCTTATGAATCAAGTCGAATATAGTTTATTCTTGCAGACAATTCAGTGCATTTAATTATTTTCTGAAGAGATTGCACTAGAGATTTTTGCCTCTTCAAGTTTCAATAGCTTGATATTTGTGTGGTATTTGCTGCTAATATTTCAGGTCTAGTATATTTGATAATTGCTCACAAACTGGGGCCTTTAACAACTTTATTAAGATGTTGAAGAGATCGCACTAAAGATTTACACATCATCAAGTTGCAAAATTATAACACTCGTGTAGTCGTTGCTGCAAATAATTCAAGTCGAGAATATTTTCGGCCACATCTGCGTAAAATAGAGCGGACCGATGCAAATGAATGTAGAGCGTGCGATGAAGATATCGATATAAGATTAAGATTGGATTTGGATTAAGACTCCAACACTTCTCAGGCGAAG
The DNA here is from genome assembly GCA_963931995.1 of Phaonia tiefii. Lineage (NCBI taxonomy): Eukaryota > Metazoa > Arthropoda > Insecta > Diptera > Muscidae > Phaonia > Phaonia tiefii. The sequence goes on from OZ008368.1 coordinate 300,329,117, forward strand.
CAATACCTAGTTTGGTGGAAGGGGGAAAGGTTTCGAGAACACTGAGGAAATTTGTACACATCACGGATGTCCTATAAACATCTTGCTTATGTGTATTACCAAAACCGGAATTATGAAACCTTTTAGCGATAAAAAGCGGTAGTTAAATTGGCAAAATTCGGAAATTTTTGTATAGAAATTTTGTGAATTTTAACAATTTAACTATTGATTTTTATTTCTTTTAATTCTATTATTCAAGCTCGAGGCCATTCTGTATCTCTATTAGTAGATATATAGTTTTCAATAATTTTTATCTTTAACAATTTATAGAATTCCGGTGAAGAAATGGGTGATGAATTGATCTATTTTCTAATTGATCACAAAACGTTGTCTTTGACAACACTATTGAGATGTTGAAAAGATCGCACCACAGATTGGTTATTAATCAAGTTTCAATAGATTGTTGATGGCTGTTGATTTCAATACTATTGCTACTTGAATTCGTGTTCACTTCAGACGAGTTCATAATCCCATGCCATAAATACCTTGGCCAAGATTTTGAAGTGATCGCACAGGAGACTAAAGCTTTATCATATGTTACCATATCATATGTTAATATTAAATTGACCGCACAGCAGACTAAATCCAAATCATATATTACTGTGATTTTGCTGCAATAGTTAAAATCATGTTTGTTTGATTTTAGTTTATGAAGGGTGTTTTTGCTTTATGATCAGTATACTCTGGAAAATCATCATGAATAGATTCGCTCTTAAATAACGCTACCAAATTATCCAAATTTACATTGAAAATCTGTCATCGATTAGCACAACTTACAGACGACTTTGTGAATTTTATGACGCATATAATCGTCCATCTGATCAAGCCATACGTTGAACTGCGGATATATTTCATATCGTACCACATACTCTCTGAATGATGAATGTGCGTACTGAAGAGACTATTGCCACTGTAAACGAAAGTGTGGAAGAAGATCCAAATTTATCGAATCGTCGTGGAATTGGGGATCTGTCCGTTCACTACATGGACAATTTTGCACAAACATCTTGGCCTACACCCGTAGAAGATCCAACTGGTGCACGATTTAAAGCCACGACACCATCATATGGCCTTCGGTGGTGCAGTGGTTAGTGTGCGCGCCTCTTGTACATGAGATGCGGCGTTCGATCCCTGCACTGACCACCTTAAAGTTGTTTCGGCGGCGTTCACCTCGCATAGTGACGGCGACACTATCGAATATTTAGCCATGAAAAAGCTTCTTAAGATATCCTTCGCCACCAGTGTAAAACTGTTGGTCCCAATCTATGAGGGTAAAACTAGAAAGCGCACAACTCACTGGTTGTGAGAAGCTCTCTCTAATTTCTTCATCGGATGTAATGGGAAAGGATTTATTTATTTTATTTATTTTAGACCCTACAGGCTCCATTACATATAGAAAAATGAACCATTTGATGCAGTTTACACGCAGTGGCATCATCGGAGCCTATTTCATAAAAAATGAAGCCGGAGTTCGCGTTTCGGTCAATGGAGATCGTTACCGCACCATGATCAATGATTTTTTGTTTGAAAATATGGATGACATTAATGCGGGCGAGATGTGGATTCAACACGATGGATTTCATTTATTAAAATCGAAGGTTGGCGATAAGTTGAGAAATGAACCATGTATTTCCGAAGAGGTTACGTTAAGTCACTGGTTCTTTATGCCGATAAACCAGCAACAATTGATGCCTTCGCTGGTCATATGCCCGAAATCACTTTCAAATGTTAATTGATCTACCTAGTAAAAAGTTTTGATTAAAATTTATTTTTTGTAAAACTAAAGTTATGATTTTCCGACCTTTCGTATTATCTTCTAAATTAAAATATTCGAGCGTGTGGTCCTTTTTTTAAAATAATTTTATTTATTTTTTATTTAATTTTTATGTGTTAATTTTTTTATGTGTTAATTTCTATCGGCCTTAAAAAGCCACCCTTTACTTCGGTGTGGGAAAATTTCTATAAGGATGTTGATGTGATCAATCGCAGGACTCTTGTCAAGTCTAAATCCAATAGTTTGGTTTAGGCTTTGCAGTTTATAGTTTAAGACGTATTCTCTGGATCTTTGTTAAGAATGCTGGGTTTTAAGTCACATTACTTAGATGTTGAAGAGATTAGTGTGGACTATTGGGCGTGTTTACGATTTAATTGGGATGTGGTGTCTTAATGACTGGGTCCGTTGAATATTCGCGTAGTCAAGCTTGAAACTGGTAAGGTTGAGTAGACTCTTTAACATTCATCGAATTCTTTGGTACTTTGACACTCGTTAGTGTCTAACATGCGATTGTTTAGAACTGTCCAAAAGCTTTATGGCTGGGTCCAATATTTCAATGCGACAAATATAAGTTTAAAATTTACTAACATAAGTTTAAAAAAAAAATTCCCATTAAACAAGAAATTATCCAACATATGTTAGTCTAGACGCAAACCAAAGCAAAGGTACTCAATATAGTTGCTAATACTGGGTTGTAGCATAATAGTGTTAAAAACAAGATGTTTATTTTTTTCTTTTACCTCCCCTACCGCAACGTGCGATAAGGAACTTCATTCCAAGAAAACAAACAAAAAATGGGTTCCCATTACATCCTATGTAGGGATTGGGAAAGCTTGTTACGACCAGTGAGCTGTGCGCTTTCCGAGTTTTCTACTTTCATTCTCAAGGATTAGGATCTACAGTTTTACAGCGGTTCCGAACTTTATTTTGAGAAGCTATTTCACGGCTAAGTACTTGATAGTGTCGCCATCACCAAGCGATGTGACCGTCGTCGAAAGAAATGTATGGTGGTCAGAGCAGGGATAGAAAACACGTCCTCATGTACAAGAGGCGCTCATACTAACCATTGCACCATCGGCAGATGGTCGCACGAGAGATGTCAAACTCGACAAGTTGCAAAAGAGCTACTGTTGTTTTGCTCGTACGTCAGTGTCTTTAACATCTTTTTAGAGATGCTGATGAGATCGCACGATTGATTTAAGCCTCGTCAACTTGAAATAGTTTGAAATTCGCGTATTCTTAGCTGCGAATACTTCAAGTCGAGAGACCGCACGAAACATTTTCATTTAATCAAGTTTCAATAGAATAAGGATAATTGTAGATTTAATTGACTAAGATGTTGAAGTGATCGTCTATACAAGTTGCAGTAGTTTGGTATGATCTTGACTGGTTATGAGTTAAGTCGTTTCACTGGATTTTTGATTGATTAAAACTGTCCAAGTGTTTTAATACTGGGTCCAATATTTGTTGCGATTTTTAAAATGTAAATACTGAGTTTATAGAAATACTAGTGACACTGCCGATTGCTATTGAGATAAATTGCAAAAGAAAATCAAAATGAGCATTGAGGTACGGAAAATTGATACTGATCAACAACAAAATTGATGTAGAAGGATGTGATAATCACAATTTCTAATTTCCCAATTTCAATTTTATTCCAATTCAATTCCTCATTATAAATTGTGCAATACAATTTTCGTTAAACTTTGTCGATGGTCAGCAGAAAGTCTCCGATTTGCTGTGATGGGATCAGGGATTGCTTGGTAATCATTAACTTTACACCCTGACAAATCTGTATGTTTTGGTTGTTTGAATGCAAATATAACTTGTTTGTAGCTTGTAGCAAATATAGTATACTTGCGTCCAAACACATTATGTTTGCTGTTCAATATTACATGTTGGAGACACAATGATTAATAGGTTATAATATATGTTTTGGTGACCCAAATGTGGCTTTGTTTGTTGAAAACTGTTGAAAACAAAAACGTGACAAACAACAAGGAAACAAAAAAAGCACCAGATCTTCAATTTATGAAAGCAATAATTTCAAACATATACATGGTTCCTGCAGTATGTTGCTGGGACCGTTTTTTTTTTCGATGTGTAGGAAATAATTTTTTTACTGAAACAAAATCGTCACGTTGAAAACTTTAGACGTCCCACGATTTTGTCGTTGCTTTTACGAATATTAATGAATATTTACGGCCGTCGGTGGTGCAATGGTAGTGTACGCGGCTTTTGCGCATGAGAACGTGGGGTTGGTCCCTGCTCTGATAACCTTTAATTTCTTTCTTCGACGGTCATTTCGCTTAGTGATGGCGACAGTATCGAGTATTCAGCCATGAAAAAGCTTCTCAAAATACCGTTCGGAACCAGTGTAAAACTGTAGGTCCCAATCAGTGAGTGTAAATCTAAAAAGCGCATAGATCACTGGTTGTGAGAAGCTCTTCCCAATTCCTGCTTTCGATGTAACGGGAAAACATTTTCTTTTTGGTGAATATTAAACTTTTGGCGATGAATTTATACGATAGGTCATTTTCGATGAAGCTGCTCCTTGCAAGTGTTGAACCTTTTTTTCACTACAGGTTTCAAAATGGTTTTACAGTCAAGTATCTGAATTTCGCATTAATTTCTTCGAAATTCTATTGAAAAAATGTTTCGTCACTTCGAAAATTTCGTACATCCTAAGATTTTGTCGTTGGCTGCCACGAATATTTACATTGTGGTGATGAATTTTATTATGTTAGTTAAATTTTGATGAAACTTTTCGTTGAAATGCAGAAGCTTTTTTAGTACTGGTCTAAAGAAATTATTTTTTCTTGAAATTTTTCTTCCTTCTTTATTTCTTTGATGTTTCGTCACAGTTTCGTACATCCGACGATTTGGTCGTTGCTGCATGCGTTAGCTCACTTTGGATGAAACTATTCATCAAAGTGATGAATATTTGTTTGAGTACAGGTGTGAAATATTAGTACATTATAGTATTTAAATTGTCCATTAATCTCAGTATTCTAGAACATTTTCGCCCCAGGATGATATTTTACCACAGGTTATCTTTAATGTCCTGTTTTTTTAAAATTTTTATTGGAAAACTCAATTGCTTATCCTTGTTGTAGAACGGCATAAACACTGTCTCATTACCGGACTCTTTGTCTGCAGTTTAAGGTCATGTCCTGTCGCAAGTTCGGCATTATCCTTTGAAATCGTTATTACGATATCCTTCAATTTACGGTCTGAACTATTTGCCTTTTAGTATTATTGCAGTTACTACATTTTCAAGGTCTTCTTTAAAGTGTTTTTGAACATTTAATTATACACAACTGAGAGAAATATCACAATTTTCTACGATTTACAAATTAAGGATATGCAACTAACACTTTGGCGTATTGTTATATTCTTCAAAAGCTTTTCAAGAAACTTGTAGAAATTTTTAGAATATTCTCAAATCACACACGGTAGCATTTGACTTTTGACCTTTAAATCTTTGTTAGAGGCGTTTTTGTTTATTTTACTCATAATTTCAAAATATAAGCATTTTATTGATTTTATTTAAAAAATATTTAATATTTGTTTTTTTCTTCTTCATTCCCACTCACTTTCGAACATTCTTATGCGATTCCTTATATCCGTTGAAACACTCGAACGACTCGACATTATCGAACACCCAGTTACAGTTGCAATGCAGGACGATGGACGCAGTAAGCGCGACGCGATTTCAATTCGATTTCAAAACGTAACTAAATTGAATTGTATTGAATTGAATTGAACTGAACTGAAAAGGAAGAAACCTAAAAACACTAAACGATGTTAACACGTCCGTCAAATTATACACACTAAATTAAACGAATAGAGCGTTTTACATTTTTCTAATTCGATTTGTAACCGACCAAAGAAGAAGAAACGTATGAATTTACACCAAAACAGAAAATCAATTGCAAAACGGAGAAATAGACAACAACACAATAATCGTAACAACAAAATCCGTCTAAACTTAAGGCCAAAATAACGCACGGTGCACATATGGCGTTGGCTGTTTTTCGGTAAAACTAATGCAGCGCAGCACAGTGGGGGAGGCTGTGTAAACACTTGGTAATTTTGTTGGAAAATATTTTGAAGATTCATGGAAACTCTTAGAACAGAAACACAAAAATATATCTTGTTTGCAAACTCACTGCACTGCAGCAAGTTTCTCTCCTATAAAGATTTCGAGTAAATTAACAACTGATTACACTGTGGAACACAAAAAAAAATTAAAAGTTTCTGGCAACTGATTCTGGTAGTCGGGTTAAAAAACAGGTTTACACGTGTATCGGCGTTTTGAAAGTTTACATATGAGGGAATTTAAGGAGGGGGGGGGGGGTAAAATTTTCCCCCACTTGTACATTCTTATGATGAATCGACATAGGAAACCATGTGCAATTCAGCAATTTGTGAATTTATGAGAAATATTTTTGTGGAACATTTTATGCCCCCTTTAGCGGAAAAGGGTAAAATCACCCCTAAAACAGTGGCGTAACGGGTTAAAAAGCACAACAAAAATATTTCTCGTAAAATTCTACTATAAGTCCCTGAATACACCAAAGCTCAAAACTCAAAATAAATGCCAGAAATAAGTCAAATCTGAAAATGTCTTTTATGGGTTAATTTCTGAATTTTAGGGGGATGGAAGGTGTTTTTTGTAGAAATATTCTACGCAAAATTTCACTATAAGTCATTGAACAAAATAAAGACATAATTAAATTTACAGTTTTCGTGAATACGCAGAAAAATGCTCAAATTTATTTGGGTGCTTTACATTCAAGTAAAAATTTGAAATTTTATTACGAACTTTTTCACAAGTTAAACTGAAAATTCTCCATAATACTTGACTTTCTCTTAATTAGGAAATAAAAAATCCGAATTCTGATCTTGTTTGCTCATAGAAAAATTAAAAATCTGCTAATAAAAAATGTCAATTTTATTTATTATTTTCTCAAATTCATTATGGATTTTTTTCAATTACAAAATGGAAAATGGAAATTTTATTTGGATTTTTGTTATAGAATTGAGCTGGAGTTCATGATTTTATACAAAATTTTCGTCAATTCACATGACAAATTTAAATTGTTACACAATTTTATTGATTCGAAAAATTGCCCCTTCCCAAATTTCAATGGGAAAATCTCAATTTCATTTGAAGAAATAACATTAACAGATTTTATTTTGAATTTCCTCCATTTCAAATAAAAATTCTCAATTTCATTGCATATCTTCTCAATTTCTAAATGAAGGGGCTACATGTTCCCAACATGAAATCAAAAATTCTTAATATCATAATAAAATTTCTAAATAAATAAAAGTTCAATTTAATTTTGAGTTTTGTCAATTTTTTCAACGAACAATCTAAATTTTCTCAATTTTAAATCAGAATTCTGCATTTTATTATGAACTGTCCTAGTTAATGGTTAAACCTTAATTTCAATTGAAGTTTTTCAACATGAAATTAAATTTAAAAATTTTATCTTGAATTTCGCCTATTTGAAAACAAATTCCCAATTTCGCTTTGAGTTTATTTAAATTTTTAAAATTTAAAATTTTCTTAATGTGGAATCAAAACTCTTAATTTCAGTAAAAATATTCGCAATTTAAAATCAGAAATTTCCAATTTTCTTCGATGGAATGTTCTCAATTTGAAATAAAAATTCGCGGGTTTATTTTGAATTTGAATCAAAATTTAATTAAAACTTTTCTCAAAATAATTTCTATATTTTCTTTTTTGTTTTCTGTGTAGAATCAAAACTCTTAATTTCAGTAAAAATATTCGCAATTTAAAATCAGAAATTTCCAATTTTCTTCGATGGAATGTTCTCAATTTGAAATAAAAATTCGCGGGTTTATTTTGAATTTGAATCAAAATTTAATTAAAAATTTTCTCAAAATAATTTCTATATTTTCTTTTTAGTTTCTCAAAATAATTTCTATATTTCCTTTTTAGTACAAATTTCGCAATTTTAAAATGAAAAATCTAAATTTTAACAATTTGGAATCAAAATTTTATATCATTACAAGTTTTCTCAATTTGAAATAGAAACGTTTAAATTTGTTTAAATTTGCACTTTTGTGAAGAATGAATTTTGTGAAAACTAAATTGAAAATTTTGGTTTAGAATTTTTTGGATTTCAAATAAAAATCGTCAACTTTATTGTGGGTTTTGTGAATATCCAAATGGAAAATCTAAATCTTCTAAATTTAAAATATAAATTGCAAATTTCATTACGAATTTGGTCAATTTGAAGTGGAAAAATCTAAGTTTGAGTTGAAATGTTCTCAATATTTGAACCTGCATTAAAAACCGCTCGCAAAAACAGTAAAAACGCGTACACTATGAATATGCAACACAGAGAGGGAAACTTTAATGGCGTTTTACTCAAAAACTTGTTTTAACACACTAGGTGCGTTTTAATAATCAGGGTCACATATGGTATTAAAGTTCTCAATTTTAAAATAAAAAATAAATTGAACTTTCTCATTTTAGATTCAAAAGCCTTTAATTCATTACAAAATTTGAAGAAAATTTTGAAAAATTTGAAAATTGAAGAATCTAAATTTTAGTCGAAGTTTTTTCAATTTGTAATAAAAATTTTGAATTTCTATTTTAAGTTTTCTCAGTTTTAAATAACACTGTGATAGTCGAAAAAATGAACTTCGATGAATCCTTTTCGAACTATTAGGGGGGAGTCACCTGAGTGCGAAAGTACATTTGGAAGTGTCAGATTGGCTCCAGTTTTTGAGAAATCGGTATATATGGATATAGCTAAGTCTGCGCTATTTAAACAAATTTTACCGGCCATAGGCCAATTTTTTTTTTGGCCTAAAAGGGCATAAAAACCTTATTAAAATAGAAAAAACAAATGTTCGCGCTCGGTCCAACTTCTTGAGATATGGGCCTTTAAAGCTTGAGTATATAATTGGCCATATCTCACATATTTCTGGTCCGATCTGGTTCCGGTGACTACTATTACAAAGATCGTTAAAAACTCTTTAAATCTGCATATAAATATATTACATTTTATTAACCCATTGGGGACAAATTTAAAAAATACCATTTTTTAACGTCACTTTTGCTAAAAATCTGATTTTCTCAAAAAACAGCCCTAGTAAACCTATTTTCTACTAGACTCAGGTTGTAGGCAACACCTCAGGCTTTGTTTCAAGGTATAATACTTTGCATTAGCCCTTCTAAGACCGGAGATATTTATGTTCAAAGTTTGAAATACAAGAAAAAATTAAAGTTTTTTTTACTTTTTTCCAAAATTTTATTTATTTTCCTAGCATAGGCCTCAAGTTAAGCTTCAAAATCAAAATATCGGACTTTTATATATTTTTTTCGTTTTTTTTTTAAGTTAATTAATTCAAAGAAATGAAAAATTTTTAAAAATATCCGCTACATAAATATAATGCTAATCTTCATCATCCAACTCCGGTCTTAGAAGGGTTAATGCGAAGTATTATGCCTTCAAACAAAGCCTGAAGTGTTGCCTACAACCTGAGTCTAGGTAGAAAATAGGTTTACTAGGGCTGTTTTTTGAGAAAATCAGATTTTTAGCAAAAAAGTGAGGTTAAAAAATCGTATTTTTTAAATTTGTCCCCAATGGGTTAATAAAATGTAATATATTTATATGCAGATTTAAAGAATTTTTAATGGTCTTTGTAATAATATTCACCGGAACCAGATCGGACCATAAATATGTGAGATATGGCCAATTATATACTCAAGCTTTAAAGGCCCATATCTCAAGAAGTTGGACCGAGCTCGAAGATTTGTTTTTTCTATTTCAATAAGCTTTTTAAGCCCTTTTAGGGAAAAAAAAAAATTGGCCTATGGATGGTAAAATTTGTTTAAATAGCGCAGACTTAGCTATATACATATATACCGATTTCTCAAAAACTGGAGTCAATCTGACACTTCCAAATATACTTTCGCACTCAGGGGACTCCCCCCTAATAGTTCGAAAAGGATTCATCAAAGTTCATTTTTTTTCGGGTCAAAAACTATCACAGTGTAATCATTCTCAATTTCTTTGAAAAATTAAAGTTCTTCTCAATTTCAAATTGTCCTTTTTATGGCTTTTATTGAATTTTTTCGGTTTAAAAAGAAATTCTGAATTTCGTATGCAGTATTTTCAATTTCCTATTTTCTGTACATCCATTTGTCTCTCCATGCAATAAAAATTCTCAATTTGTCTAAAACCCTTTCATTTAATTTTGAGTTTTATCAATTTACAACAGGAAATTCAAAATATTCAAAATTTGAAATATAACAAATATAAATATTCATAATTTTTCTTGCGGTAGTTTTTGGATCGAAGTTCCTTATCACACGTTGCGGGAGGGGGGGGGGGCTACTAAATGACAAAAAATTAAACAACTTTTTGTTTAACACTATTATGCCACAACCCAGTATTATCAACTATTTTGAATGCTTTTGCTTTGGTTTGTGTCTAGACTAACAAATGTTGGGAAATTTCTTGTTTAATGGTAAGTTTTCCAGGTGGAGCCTGTAACCAATGTTTAGTATATATTGCAGTTTTGAACCCAGTATAAAGAAAATTTAGAAAAGCCAAAGTGAAGGAAGTTTAAAAAATAACATTTTCTTCAATAAGTGCATTTTCTTTCAATCTTCTGAAATACTCTCAATTTAAGAATGTAAATACTTAATTTTATGAAACATTTTCCTAATCCGAAATGGAAAGCTCTTTCAGATTTATAGCAGCCTAAGGTGGATAATAAAGGTAACGCTGAAATTTCGTGATCACCAACAATTTCTGAGCTCAAATCCAGGATCCATCGCATCATCGGTGAGATACAGGCACAACTCTGTGAAAAAGTCATGGAAAATTGCATTAAAAGAGTAATTGCCTATGATCAGAGCCGTGGCGGAAATTTAACAGATATTTTATTCCATACTTAATCGCAACATGTCTTCTTTACAATCCAATAAAAAATTCAAAACTATCTCAAAAAGTACGTGTTTTTGTTTTAAAATGAAAAACTGCATTCTAACTGAGACACCCTTTATATTTGCTACAAGTTAGAAACACTTTATATTTGCATCCAAACAACAAATAAGACAGAGTTTTCACCGTGTACATGTAGTCCATTGCAGATCTGAGTTACTACACACAAAAAATTATGTTGCTATAACAGAAAATTAATTGCTACTCGTACTTATCAGCGAGGAATGTGACTGCTTTCTAACGGGGTTTTCAATAAGAGCGCTACAAAAATTTTTTTTGAAATAAAACAAAACCGGTTTGAGATACCAATGAATTTTCTTTATTCCTGTGAAAGTACGTTCGATTCCATTATGTATGGAACTCGATTTTTTTGAATGGCCACCACGGGCACGCTTGCAGAAGTCCAGACGCTGAACCCAATTTTCGACGGTTTTCAAGCATACATCGGCCGATACTGCTGCAATTTCACGTTCGATATTCGTACGAAGTTCATCAAACGTCGATGGCTTGTTGGCATAGACCATAGACTTAACGTACCCCCACAGGAAATAATCTAACGGACTTAAATTGCACGACCGAGGCGGCCAATCGACTGGGCCATTTCGTTAGATAACACGTTCACCAAACTTGGTTTCCAATAAATTTATTGTGGCATTCGCTGTGTGGCTTGTGGCGCCGTCCTGTTGGAACCACATGTCCTCCAAGTCCATATTATCCAATTGGGGCCGAAAATATTCGGTTATCATTGAACGGTAGCGATTCGCATTCACAGTAATGTGCCGGTCTTGATCATCACGGAAGACTTATGGATTACGTGTGGATTGCTGTCTGATCAATAACGCATATTTTGCTTATTGACGAAGCCATTCAGCCAGAAATGAGCCTCATCGCTGAAGATGATTTTCCGATGAAAATCCGACTCATTTTCAAGTTGTTGCTCAGCCCAATTCACGAACATACGACGCTTATGGTGGTCAAGCGGCTTCTTGCGTCAATTTGATCTTGTAAGAGTGTAGGCCAAGACTCGTTTTAATTTCGACTCGTTGTTGGCTCGTATATCTTTCCATGATGAAATGGCAAACCTTACTGAAGAGAAATGTCAAAAGAGCGGGAAAAAACATGCCGTCGTTTGCTGTCCCTATCGATTTACTTTTGTAGCGTCTCTGTTGAAAAACCCTTTACATAGGAAATATAGTGCCATAACAAATTTTTTTTGCAGTGTTGATGAAGTACCCGTCAAATTGTCTGTTAACACAACAAACATATGTTTGCAGAAATAGGAAACTAGTTGGCTGAAATAGAAAACTTGTTTGCTGAAATAGCAAATTTGTTTGCTGAAATAGTAAACTTTTTTGCTGAAATAGCAAATTTGTTTTCTGAAATAGCAAACTTGTTTGCTGAAATAGCAAATTTGTTTGCTGAAATAGCAAACTTGTTTGCTGAAATAGCAAACTTGTTTGCTATTGCATTTTTAGCAGTGTTTGGAGATAAATTTTCACTAAAAAAATTCCAGGTATGTATTCCAAAATTTGTCTCTTGTCTAAGATTTCCAAATGTCTTGTTTTATATAAAACAGTAAAAAAAAAATTCCAATTCATTTCCAAGAAAATTTTACATTTCTGCCCCACTGTGTTGGATGTTTTATTTCGTTTCAGTTTGTTTTGTTTCGCGTTTCTATTCTCCTTATAAAGCTTTTGATTATTCTATATTATTTGGTAACAACACACGCTCTTTGAACGCACACACACACAAACACACACACATGTTTTGCATGTTTTCCATTTTTAAAGATTTGGTTGCTTCTAAGTTATATTTTTTGGCTTTAACTTTACGAAACAGAATCTTTGAGATTTCTTTGTTGCTGCTGTTTGAAATGTAACCAAAAAAGTCGATCTTGAGCGCCGCCGCTACTGCAGCCCGGATGCCGAAATATTTTGCGAGCTGCTGCTCCACTCACATCCGTATGCGAGTGTAGTTGTGTGCGAACTGTAAGTTGCATGGAAATTCGGAATTTGCTTGTTCTACCAAGGAATGTGGAAACTGCAAAACACCAACGTCAACAACATCACAACAACTACAACAACTTGAGCAAAGTCACATCCAAATATGCAGGCGGCATGCGCCAGGTATAACAATAACAAACACCAGGTCCAAAGGTCTGTCTGTCCAATAGTGTTTTTGCCTCAATTCAACTGACAGCAGCCTCTCTGTGTGTGTGGCGCAATAGAATGCTGGTTGGTGCTGGTGATGTTGCTAGTGTTGTTGCAACAACAGCCCCAAACTGACTGAGAAATCGATAATTTTATTGTTGCCACAAATGAAAAGGAAACCCAACACAATTGTGCAATACACAGAGCCATCTAAAGCGTACAAGGTAAAATTAACTCTTGCATTTTACACCAGCGTCAGCACCAACTATTGCACCTCCATCATATTGAACGGAAATGTACCAGCATTTGATGCATCCTAACACCCAATCTCATGCCAAACATCTCTTCTTCTTCTTCGCCTTCGCATTTCCATGTTGATTATTTGATTTCACTTTCGTTTGCCAGCCAGTAAAATGTATAAATTTCTTCTATATTTCTATTACCTTTCTAGTTTTTGTTTTGTTCTCATCTTCTTAACACCTCTTCTTCTTCCTCTCCTGGGTGATATAAGGGGCTTTGGGGGGTACTGAGAATTTCTATTCCCCCTTTGAGGCGACGACGACCTCCAAAGTGGGTGGTATTATGCAAAAATCCATGGTTGGTTGAATGATACAAAATGTTGCACTCGAAAAGCTCTGTTCAAAATAATCGTTGATGACCTACATTTCCCACATGCAATCGCATACGTAACGGACGGACAGGAAGGTACGGACGTACGGCGGACATGTGTCTAACCGACATAATCGGTTAATCTCTTCTTTTATATGTTAGGTTTGCTCTCTGTATAGAGTCAGTCACTCGTGTAATGTCGATGGGTACTCGTATGGAAAGGTTTAGTTGCGTTTCGTTTCTTTATGAATGAATGAACTGCATTTTCACTTTCATTCGCCACTCTGTCACACGGCTCATAACCCAGTAAAACGTGTTGGGTTATATAAATGAACTCGTGTTCCTTAACTACTTTACATGCATTGAAAGTAAAGTAAGTATTTGTAGTCCACGCGTTCTTAAGTTTCACCTGCAGTGCTAAGTGTGTTCTAGACATCTGTACAAGACGTCTTGAATGGTCATTCAAGACATTTAATTTTTTTCAAGCCATGTAAATGAAAAAAAATTGAAAAATCTTTTTTAACACTATTATGCTACAACCCAGTATTATCAACTATATTGGGTACTTTTGCTTTGGTTTGCGTCTAGACTAACATATGTTGGAAAATTTCTTGTTTAATGGGAAGTTTTCTAGGTGGAGCCTGTAACCAATATTTAATAAAAGCCAATGTGAAAGAAATTTAAAAAAGAAAATTTCCTTAAATAATTAAATTTTCTTAAAAAAGTAAATTTTCTCAAAAAAAATATCTATTCATATTCTTAAACAAAGTACCTTTTCTTAAACAAATGCTTAAACTTGAAGAAGTACCTTTGCTTAAAATAAGTACATTTTCTTACAACAAATTGCCTTTTCTTAAATAACTACCTTTGCTTTAAAAAGTACCTCTTTGTGAAACAAACAATAGTCGTGTTTTGGTTACAAGAAAGCGATTGTCGCTTGCTAAGTTCCGAAGAAACGGCAATTTAGCGATAAGTAATATTTTCAAAAATATGAATAAGGGTTGAAAACGGTAAAAGATGTAAAAAAAATTTGTTTTGAAACTTAGCGAAGATGATTCTCGTCGCTAAGTTCTCGCTAAGTGCGTCATACAAAGCGGTGTAACCAAAACACGCTTAATATAACTTTTCTTGAGATAAGTACCTACTCTTAAAAAAGTAACTATTCTTGAAAAAGGACCAACACTAAAAAATTGCCATTTCTTAAAAAAACCTTTTCTTCAAAAAATACCTACGCTTAAAAAAATCCCTTTTCTTACAAAAATTCCTTTTCTTAACAAGAAAGCAATACCTTTTCTTTTCCTTTCTTGAGATAAGTAAGCTTCTGAAAATAAGTAAATTTTCTTAAAAAATAACCCTTTCCCAAAAGAAGTATCACTTCTTTCAAAAGTACCTGTTCTTAAAAAAATACTTCTTTGTAAAAAAAACTTCATAGTCTTATGGCGTTTTCTTCCAGAAAGTAATTCTTCTTAAAAATAGTAACTTTTCTTAAAAAAGCATTAGCTTTTAATAAAAGAAGTACCTCTCTTTAGAAAAGAACCTTCTGGGAAAATATAATACATATCCTTTCAAACAGGACCTAAAACTATT
The DNA here is from genome assembly GCA_963931995.1 of Phaonia tiefii. Classification (NCBI taxonomy): domain Eukaryota; kingdom Metazoa; phylum Arthropoda; class Insecta; order Diptera; family Muscidae; genus Phaonia; species Phaonia tiefii. The sequence continues at coordinate 300,344,272 of OZ008368.1, forward strand.
CTTTTTTTTGAAAAAAATTAATAAATTTAAAAAAAAATTCTTTTTTTAAAAAAAAGTTTATCATTTTACAAAAAGTATATTTTCTTAAAGATCCATTTAAATTATCGTATTTTTCAACGGGCGCCTTAGGCGTGTTGAAACTAACTTGTACATAATATGTAGCGCAAGGAACTTCGTTCCAGCCGGGTGTCCCCTGACATCTCATGTGATTTTCGTGTACACTCACAATATACACATACACGAACGCTTTATCGACAGTACCCCGAAGTACTTGGTTGTCGCAACTTCGCTACAGTGTATGGCTTGAAAAAAAAATCAAAAGTCTTGAGTGGTCATTCAAGACATCTTGTGCAGGTGTCCAGTGTGCACGACTCTTGCGCATGAGAACATGGATTCGACCCTGACTCTACCTAACTAACACATTTGTCGGCAACAGTAACCTCACTGAGCTACAATAGTGAGTGCAAACATGTAAAGTGCGCACACCCGAAGGGAGGCAATAGGAAAATATTTCTTTATTTACAAATACATACTACGGAATTCTTCCTAAATTTTACGAATTCCTTCATTAATTTTCAGCTAAATATTTCATTGGAATTATGAAACTAATTCGTAGATTTTAAGAAACAAAAATTGTAGAGTGTATATGAAATTCATCATCAATAAAATTAATTTTTCATATAATTTGTGAAATTCATCATACAATAAATGAAATTTAGTCATGGTATGTACGAAATATTTTCGTTGATTTTATAGCACCTGTTATATAATTGATGAAACGCTAAAGCATAACATTTGTGAAACGTTCTCATTATTTTAAAGAACAAGTTTCAATATATTAATTAAAAACAGTGTGGCTCAGAACATATCACCCTCTCGAAAGATGATACAACTTTTGCAAATGGCGGCAACTGACAGTTTTGTTTTGATATTTGGAAAACTCCTCAAGTACTCGGAAAAGTCTTGACAATCGCTTTTAATCTACGCTTACATTATTTTGAAGCAGTAGCAGAAATATATCATGTGTGATTAGTCCTATTTTCATTACTGTCTCTATCGTTGCCCCGCTTTCGCCTGATTAGGACCCCAACACTTCTCTGATGATACAATACCCAACTTTAAATATTTCAGGCGAATGGATAGGAACACACTGAGGAAATTTGTACGTAGCAGAAACTGCGTACCTATACAACCATGGCTGAACTAGTAGGTTGACTAAGTTCATGCAATAGAACAGCTGATTTTGCTTTCTCATGACCCCATCTTGTAAATTCAGTGTATTTTGTTATTGTAATTTTTTGTTTACTTTGTTTGTTCGTATGTATTTTTGTTGAATTTGACAGTTAGAGTCGTGAAACAAAAACAAAATGCATGTTGTTGGTGCCCACAATTCCAACAAATCCTACTGCGTCAATCTTTACTACACCATTTCCAATTGAAATTTCAAAAATATCAATTTATTTTTGAAAAATATCAATTAAAATTTGAAAATTCTATTTGAAATTTGAAATAAATCAATTGAAATTTAAAAATTCTATTTGAAATATGAAATACATCAATTGAAATTTAAAAAAACATCAATTGAAATTTAAAACACATCAATTGAAATTTTAAAGACATCAATTGAAATTTGAAAGACACCAATTGAAATTTAAAATTCGTCACTTGAAATTTAGAAATTATTAACCGATTTTATGTATTAAATTTTTAAACTCCAATTTGTGTACTTTAAATTTCAATTGATGTGTTTTAAATTTCAATTCATGTCTTTTAAATTTCAATTGATGTATTTTAAATTTCAATTGATGTTTTTCAAATTTCAATTGATATATTTCAAATTTCAAATAGAATTTTCAAATTTCAAATGATGTATTTTAAATAGCATTTTTAAATTTCAATTGTTTTTTTTTTCAAATTTCAATTAGAAATGGTGTAGTTCAGCCATGTATAGGACATATTTGAGTTATCATGGGACTACAAAGAGCGTACAACAAGCATACATACTTGCTTAGTCGCAAGCCCATAAATACGTCTGAGGCGCAGCATCAATACTTCGTCTTCTCTTTCTAAACCTAACCTAACCTAGCCGCTTGGATTGTGTATAAAACTATAGGTATAGATCAGAAAGTCTAAATATGCTGATTGTTAAAAGTTTTTTGGATGCTGATTGTTAAAAGTTTTATGAGCTGTTTAGGGTGTCGAGCTGTTAAGGGTGATGATTAATATGTTCACAAAAGTTGTTCACCTTTACCATGGCTACAATTTTGCCAAACATTGTGAGTGAAAATTTTGGAGTCCGTCAAAGTTATGCTGACAATAGTGAAAAAAAGTTTTCAAAAAAACTGCAGGAAAATCTGAAAATTGGGAAAGATTGATTTATTCAAAAATCTGCCATTTCTTTGGCTCCGCTCAGCTGAGTAGACTTGCCACGAACCGATACAATTTACTAGAACGTTGATACAAAACTTGCATGCCATCCACTACAACAGTGTATTAGATCACATTATTCAGATACCCCGTATGTCTGAGACCCAAATTCGAGATCGTGGACATTCCACATAAGTTGTTACCAAAAGCAATATTCTTTCTGGGTAGATGACTCAACTAACATCTTGTCGGCGATTATACAGGCAAGAGCTGCATCGAAATGCATTGGTATCCCAGTTAACAAAAATCGTACGTACATATGATGAAGTGTCCTGGTTTGTAACACATTATCGTAGGCTAGTGGGTAAACTGTAAATAAAACCTAGAAGCTTTTGGAGAAAAATTACCATTAGAAAGATATATCAGAGTTATTAGACAAGCGCAATAAAATAAACCATGTACTGTGTGATAAGTTTACATTAGTGTGACTCGTCGGACAAAAAAAGAACTAAAAAATAAATCTGGAGATTTCGGGAAAAATAAAAGAAACAAATTTAAAACAATTTTTATGACCCAGAAGGAAGCTACAAAGGCAGACGTCAAACAAAGGACCAGTTAATGCTCTCATTCTGTTTTTCACATTTTTCTCCACTTAAAAATCAATTTCCCTTATCAAAATGTACGCTGGCTTATTTATAAATACATAAGCCTAAATACTTGTTGTAATCTTATGTATTTTATATATATATATTAGGGCGGATTAATTTTTTTTTGATGAAGCGTATAGCAGAAACGTAATCTATAGGTCGAAAAATAGCCTAAAATGAACTTTTAACTAATAAATTCTGAATTTTCTTCGAGATTATTTTTTGTTGCAGATTATGAAAGTTCAGATAATTTCCAACAACTTTTATTACAATAAATTTTTTTGTTTTCGAACTCCTTTTTGTAGCGAAATCTATCTGAAAAAATCAACATTTTCAAGGTTTCAACACAAAAACACTATTAACACTAATATCTATTTTGAAAATTTGGGGGCTCCAAATCCGACTTGGAAGCTATGGTCTCTTGAGCAAAATTTCTCAGAATGACCTATATATTACGTTTTTGCTATACGCTTCATCAAAAAAAAATCGTTCCATACAATTTGACCCGCCCTAATATATATATATATATAACTCTCGGTACATAATGCAAGTGGCTGTTAGGTTTACGTATGTCCTTCTTTATATTTATAAACGTTTGTTTTTATTTTAGACTGATGTTTCCTTTTACAAAGGACACAGCAAAAGGACACAAACAAAACGCAATATTTGTGGGCGCTTTGTAATGCAAACTCTGCACACAAATATATACTCCCTTGCTGCTCCATAATGCTCTATCCTATTCTATAGTACCTTGTATAACAGATTGACTCCAAATTTCATCCTTTAAATTTGCAGTATCTTCAGTAAATTTGAAGGATTTTTACGGCTTTTGAAGGACCTTTGTTTACAACAAATACTATAAAGTCCTTCATAGTTTACTGCAGTGCTGCAGATGTAATTGAAAAAAAAAACACCCAACACTGAAACGTCCTTCACCTTTGATTTTTATTCGTTTGGGATTTTCAAGGGCTTCGCCAATAACATCGGCGTCAGATAGAAAGAGAGACAGCGCAAGGATGTTTGTTGCCAAGAGTAATATACGGACTTCATGTTAAATTGATTTAAATTGACCTTCAAAGAAATATGTATATTTATTTTCTACAAATATGACTAAGAAAAGGAAATGGATGACAGTGATGACAGCTTCGTAATGTCAAAATAATAAATATTATAAAAAATCCCATGCGGCGTCAGGGGACACCCGGTTGGAACGAAGTTGCTTTCGAAACATATTACGTACTACTTAGTTCCAACACGCCTAAGGCGCCCGTTGAAAAATACGATAACTTAGAGTGATCTTTAAGAGAAGATACGTTATGTAAAACGATAAACTTTTTTTAAGAATTTTTTTTACGGATTGCCTTTTTTTTAAATGTACATTTCTAGGTCCTTTTTGTAAAAATATGTATTCTATTTTCCCGAAAAGGTTCTTTTTTAAAGAGAGGTACTTCTTTTATTACAAGCTTATGTTTTCTTAAGAAAAGGTACTATTTGTAAGAAGAAGTAGCTTCTGTAAGAAACAGCCAAAAGAGAACGATTTTTTTTACAACCAAGTACTTTTTTTAAGAACAGGTACATTTTAAAGAACAGGTTATTTTTTAAAGAAAGGTTACATCTTTTCAGAAAGGCTACTAATCTCAAGAAAAGGAATGAAAATGTATTATTTTATTTAAAAAATTTTATATAAAAAGGAATTTTTGTAAGAAAATTTATTTTTTTAGAGAAGGTATTTTTTTGTAGAAAATGCTATTTTTAAGAAATCGGATTTGTTGCAGAATTGGTCCGTTTTTCAAGAATAGGTACTCTTTAAAGAAAATGTAGTTTTTTAAGAAAAGGCAATTTGTTGTACGAAAATTTACTTTTTTAAGAAAGGGTACTTATTTAAAACAAAGTACTCTTTTAAAGAAAAGGTACTTTTTGTAAGAAAATTTTCTTTTCTAAGCAAAGGTACTTCTTTAAGATAAGATATTTTTTTTAAGAAAAGGTAGACAAGCAGCGAGACTACAGGTCGGATCAAATTACTTCTGTACACGCTGAAAATCTGTATTTTTGGAACGAAGTTCCTAATCGCAAGTTGCGGGATGGGGGCTAAATGAAAATAATTTAAACAACTTTTTGTTAACACTATTATGCTACAACCCAGTATTATGAACTATATTGGGTACTTTTGCTTTGGGTTGTGTCTAGACTAACATATGTTGGGAAATTTCTAGATAGAGCCTGTTACCAAAATTTTGTATATATTGTAGTTTTGAACCCAACAAAACGTAAATTTAGAAAAGCCAAAGTGAAAGAAGTTTAAAAAAAGAAAATTTTCTTCAATAAGTGCCTTTTATTAAGAAAAGGAAATTTTCTAAAAAAAATACCTATTCGTGTTCTTAAACAAAGTACCTTTTCTTAAAAAAAAGAAGCACCTTTGCTTAAAAAAAGAAAATTTTTCTTACAAACAGTATCTTTTCTTAACTTTTTTTAAATGAGTACCTTTTCTTAAAAAGTAATTTTTTTTACAACAAATAGCCTTTTCTTAAAAAACTAATTTTTCTAACTACCTATTCTTGAAACAAGGATCAATTCTAAACAAAATTCCAATTTCTTAAAAAAAATTCCATTTCTTAAAAAAACATTTTCTTCAAAAAAAATACCTCCTCTTAAAACAATACATTTTCTTACAAAAATTCCTTTTCGTAAAAGTGCGCTTCCCTAAAAATAAAAAAACCTTTTCTTTTCTTCAGATAAGTAGCCTTTTTCAAAATAAGTACAATTTCTTTAAAGATATCCTTTTCCTACAAAGAGTACCACTTTCGTGTTCTTAAAAAAACTACTTCTTTGTAAAAAAAATGCATACTCTTATGGTCTTTATCTTACAGAAAGTACTTCTTAAAAATAGTACCTTTTCATAAAAACATTAGCTTTAAATGAAAGAAGTAGCTGTCTTTAAAAAAATTACCTTTTCGGGAAAATATAATATATATTCTTACAAAAAGGTCCAAATGAATTTAAATAAATTCTAAAAAACAGTTTTTCTTAAAAAAAAGTTTTCATTTTACAAAAAGTATCTTTTCTTAAAGATCCATTTAAATTATTGTATTTTTCAACTACTAGTACATAATATATGGCGAATGGAACTTCGTTCCAACCGGGTGTCCCCTGACACATCATGTATTTTTTTTTTGTATTTGGTTGCAAATATAACATGTTTCTAGCTTGCCGAAAATATAGTATACTTTTGTTCAAACACATTGTGTTTGCTATTCAAAATCACATGTTGGAGACACAATGATTTGCAGGTTATAATATGTGTTTTTGTGACCCAAACGTGGCTTTGTTTGGCGAGAACTGCTGACTACTAAAACATGACAGACAACAAAGGAACAAAAATGCAGCAGATCTTCAATTCATGAAAAGAATGCTGGAAAATATAGACATGGTTCTTTTTCAGCGTGTAGTGATAAGGAACAGTAAGAATTAGTTTAATATCTGTTCTGAATGTGCCCACTTGAGCCGGCTGAAGGATGTCTGCTATGGGATATAGGGATAGGCGTTGACAAGTTGCTTATTCGATATCCACTGAGCACAAAATAAACAATTTTGTTTTTTTAACGGCTCAGAGCGTAAAACTCCCACTCAAGGTTTCATCTCATTCCACTATTCCCATATTACCACATTGTCTTCTCTGACATTCAACCGATAACGGAGTGCCTAGAATCAGTACTCCTGAACTCAGCATCTGCCGTGGATTGCCTCAGATTACGTCATGATATTCAGCTCATATGGAAGCCTGGGCACAGACACAATTCTGGGGCCCTGCAGACCGGATGAGCTGGCCAGCTTAAGGCGTGCCTTATAGCTGCCACAGGGATTAGGACATGTTGTCACGCCCCTAGGGACTTGTAAGCGTGTACTGCAAGAACACTGCTACGTCCTGATGCAAGAGAGGTGGACGCGGATCATAGTTTGTACAAGACAAATCAGGCGGATAGTGGATATCGGGAGATCCATGAACCTTTTGAACCTAGCCTTGATCATGGTATCAACGCTTGTTTTAGTTGTGACGGGACGCAGTCTAACTGGTAGACATGCAGCGAAACTACAAGTCAGGGCAAATGCCTTATGTAGAAGCTGTAGCGATGAGGAAGAGGAAGAGCAAAATCCCCTGAATATCTCATGTGCACGTGCCCAGATTTAGCTGGCCGGAGGATGTCTACTATGGTTTCCTAATTGTATAGAGATCTGGGAGAATTATCTCAATTAAATTCAATTCAATAAAATTTAATTCAATTCAAATGAATTCATTTCAAAACAACTCAGTTCAATTCAATTCAATTCAAATCAATTCAAGTCAATTCAAGTCAACTCAATTCAACTCAATTCAACTCAATTCAATTCAATCCATTTCAATGCAATTAATTTCGATACAATTCAATTCATGGCAGTTCGATTAAATTCAATACAATTCGATTCAATTGAATTGAATTCAATTCAATTCATTTCAACTCAATCCAATTCAATGCAATTAAGTTCGATACAATTCAACTGAATTCAATTCAATTCAATTCAATTGAATTCAATTCAATTCAATTCTATTCAATTCAATTCAATTCAATTCAATTCAATTCAATTCAATTCGATTCAATTCAATTCAACTCAATTCAATCCAATTCGATGCAATTAATTTCGATACATTCAATTAAATTCAAGGCAATTCGATCCAATTCAACTCAATTCAATTCAATTCAGTTCACTTCAATTCAATTCAATTCAATGCAATTCAATTCAATTCAATTCAATTCAATTCAATTCAACTCAATTCAATTTAATTCAATTCAATTACATTCAATTCAATTCAATTTAACTCAATTCAATCCAATTCAATGCAATTAATTTCGATACATTCAATTGATTTCAAGGCAATTCGGTTAAATTCAATACAATTCAATTCAATTTAAATCAAAGTAGTTCAGTTCAATCCAATTCAATACCTCATCTGCACGTGCCCAGCTTTAGCTAGCTGGAGGATGTCTGCTATGGTTTCTTAATTGTTTAGGGATCTGGGAGAATTATCTCAATTCAATTCAACTAAATTTAATTCTATTCAATTCAATTCAACTCAATTCAAGTCCAGTCAATTCAATTCAATGCAATTCAACTCAACTCAATTCCAATCAATTAAATTTAATTCAATTCAAGTCAAGTTAACTCGAGTTAATTCAATTCAACTCAATGCAAATCAATTCAATTCAATTCAATTCATCTTAATTCAGGTTAATTCAATTCAATAAATTCAATTCAATTCGATTGAATTCAACTCAATTCAATTCAATTCAATTCGACTCAATTAAATCCAATTCAATTCAATTGCACTCAATTCAATTCGAATTCAAGTCAATTCAATCCAATTCAATGCAATTAATTTATATACATATCAATTGAATTCAAGGCAATTCGATTAAATTCTATACAATTCGATTCAATTGAATTGAATTCAATTCAATTCATTTCAACTCAATCCAATTCAATGCAATTACTTTCGATACAATTCAATTCAAGGCAATTCAATTAAATACAATACAATTCGATTCAATTGAATTGAATTCAATTTAATTCAATTCATTTCAACTCAATCCAATTCAATGCAATTAATTTCTTTACATTTCAATTGAATTCAAGGCAATTCGATTAAATCCAATAAAATTCGATTCAATTCAATTCAACAAGATTCAATTTAATTCAAAGCTTTAGCTCGCTGGAGGATGTCTGCTATGATTCCCTAATTGTTTAGGGATCTGGGAGAATTATCTCAATTCAATTCAATTCAACTCAATTCAAGTCAATTCAAGTCAATTCAATTCAATTCAATTCAATTCAATTCAATTCAATTCGATTAAATTCAACTCAATTCAATTCATTCAATTAAATCCCATTCAATGCAATTAATATCGATACAATTCAATTCAAGGCAATTCGATTAAATTCAATACAATTCGATTGAATTGAATTGAATTCAATTCATTTCAACTCAATCCAATTCAATGCAATTAATTTCGATACACTTCAATTCATGGCAATTCGATTAAATACAATACAATTTGATTCAATTGAATTGAATTCAATTCAATTCATTTCAACTCAATCCAATTCAATGCAATTAAGTTCGATACAATTCAACTGAATTCAATTCAATTGAATTCAATTCAATTCAATTCTATTCAATTCAATTCAATTCAATTCAATTCAATTCAATTCAATTCAATTCAATTCAATTCAATTCAATTCAATTCAATTCAATTCAATTCAATTCAATTCAATTCAATTCAATTCAATTCAATTCAATTCAATGCAATTCAATTCAATTCAATTCAATTCAATTCGATTCAATTCAATTCAATTCAATTCAATTTAATTTAACTCACTTCAATTCAACTCAATTCAGTTCAATTCAATACCTCATGTGCACGTGCCCAGCTTTAGCTGACAGGAGTATATCTGCTATCGTTTCCGAATTGTTTAAGAATCTGGGAAAATTATCTCAGATGGGCGTTGACAGGAAGCTTATTCGAGTTTCACAAGGCCCAAAATCAATAATCTTGATCTTGATTCTGCTCAATGTATAAAATGTTGTCCCATTCCAGGTTTCATCGCATTCCACGATTCCCACAAAAACATTGGTCCTTTGAACCGGATTTAAAACTCTCTGAGAGTTCCACTGAATCGCTCGACCTATGTGCTCTTCTCAACACGTCATCTTTTCACTACATCATCTTCCCACATAAACATTGGTCCCTCGAACCGGACTAATGTTTATGTGGGAATCATGGAATGCGAGGAAAACTGGTGTGAGACAAAGTTGTGCGCTTCGGGCTGAAACCAAATTACGATTATAGATTCGGTGCTCAGTGGAACTTGAATAAATGGAATAATCGTCAATGAAATGAGAGGAAAAGAGGACAGGCAATGTTAGGAATTGAAATAATGCTGAATTTATCTTATAATAAATGCTGATGATCTTACTAGTTTGAATGCTGGATTACTTAGAAATGGTACTGGATTTTATTTTCTAGCGGAACTAAGTAACTATGACATTTCGAAGCATCTAACGTATCGTGTGGTTGTTTCTGCGTGAAGACGATATCGATAACTTTGTATCTTTGAACTTTACCAGACTTTGTATACCTGAAAGTGTGGATTCTGAACACTTTATACGGAATAGGATTATTTTGGTATCAACAGTACCAGAAGGCTTTAAAGAATGTTTTTTTAACCTTGAGATAATAACTTTTTAGTAAATATCTAACAAAATTTCAACTTGTAACTTATTCACAAAAGTTTGTCCAAAATGTCACTGGTTGCATAACTTTGTACTTAGTAGTTACTCGTACTAAACATTATGACCACTGGCAAGAGATTACTTAATCACCTGCTGATTCCAAGTGACTGTGGGAAACCCATATTAACAATGTCTTCCTCCTTTTCAAAATATTTACAGCAATTCGGCACAGTGGGTGTCTTATGGCAATATTTGCCATAAATCCCCCACATTTATAGGTATTTTAAACCATATGCGATGCAGAAAAATTACCGCAATTAAACTAAGAAATGCGAGTTTATGACATCAAAACAACTTTGAATATAGTAAAAAATAATTATGCCATAAGACATGTCATACCCCAACTACGAACAAGTTGTACAACAAATCATATTTATATGTTTAGCAGTAAGGCGACAACTAATGTGACATGCCACCTCGCTCGCTCTCTTTATCGCTGTGTGATTCCTACAACTCTGGTACTCGTAATATGCAACATGTTGTCATCATCATCATCATCATCATATCATTCCACACCACATTTGCCACTAATCATAGGCAAACTATGAAAACCTAAGTTGAAAACGGTGAAAAGATAAAGGAGGCGACTTCTCAGTTATTATTAGCAAAACTCGACAAATTTGTAATTCAAGCTATGCCAGATTGTCGCGCCACAAAACAACTTTGATGAAAATAAGGTACGAGACTCTCTCACTCACTTACTCGCTCACCTGGAAAAGCAAGCGGAAAATTTCACAAAGTCTTGTGAAGCGCGCTATAAAGCCATATTAACTAACAGTGATGACACCAGCCAGACAGCCAACCATCCCGACCGGCCAACCTTCATGTAAGTATGCGACAAGAATGTGCGTCACTTGGTGCCTCTCACAGTACCAGTGCAGCCAACCATAATAGTCATACGTAGTAGGTGGTGGTACAGACAGTTGATATAGCAGTTGATAGGCAAATTTTGGCAAATAGGTTAGGAAATTGGTTAGGTGGGTTGTTGGCAGTTTGTCTCCTTCCTTGGCTGTGGTGACGATGGCGATGATGTTATTCACACATTTATACTAAACAAAGTCTCGATGAATCGATAAAGCGCCCACTAAATATGTTCATAGGTACATAAGAATTCAGTCATTATTGGCAAAACTTGTTATATTTTGTACTCAAGTCAACAAATAACGGAACAGCTCCACCCTAAAGACAAATAAGAGAAGACTTTCTTACATACCTTATCAGTTAACCGGGAGTGGCAAGAAAAGCAGATAGATCGATAACAATGACATCGAATTAAAATAACAGAATACGACACGCAAAGAAAAGAAAACATTAAAACATCGTTTGGTGCAAAAATAATTCGTACACAAAACCAAATGTTGGTGGGTCCTTAATAGGCCTTTTTAATTGTAAATGTATATTCCGATTATCAGTAATACTTGAGGCCTCGAGTTGGACCAATAATTGGAATAAATAAAAATAAATACTTATTTTGACCCAAAAATATCAGACCACTATACGCAGGGGAAAAGTTCCTTTGGCCCAAAAATAAACTCGCGGTTCGCAACTGCGAACCCTGCCAGCCTTTTTCAATAACAAACGCTTAAATCATAATATTCAGGTTTTGTTCGGGCCGCCAGTGGTGCAATGGATAACGTCCGTGCATGAGATCATTGGTTGGGTACCAGACCAGCTTTTCTTGAAGGCGGTCACCTCGCATAGTGCAACTATTAATACTATTAATAGAGTTTACAAACCCGAAACCGAAAACAGGCGAAACCGGTTAATCAGTACGTTTGACAATAACCGTGTGCCGGTTGTTTACAAAGTGTAATTTTTGAATAATACGAAAAACTTTTAGTGAACGTCGGTCAACCGGTTTTAGTACACGTGTTTTAAATATCCTCTACAATAATTTTAAAATATAAAAAAAAACATAACTTTCAAATATTAATGAATTTTTATAATTAAATTTTTCAATGCATTTCAACAATTCGTTTAAATTCAATCCAACTCAACTCACTTCAATTCAGTTCAGTTCAATCCATCTCAACTCCATTCAATTTAACCCAGATCACGTCAATTCAATTTAATTTAATTAATCTCAATTCATTTCGATTCAATTCAATTTAATTCAATTCAAAACAATTCAGTTGAATTTATTTCAAATCAATTCAGTTAAACTCAATTCAATGTAATTAATTCAGAGCCAATCAATTCAATTCCGATCCACTCAATTCATTTGAATTCAGTTCAATTCAATTCAATTCACTTTAAATCCAATTCAATACAAGTGAATTCAATTCAATTCAACTCAGTTTAATTCAATTCAATTAAATTCAATTCAATTCAATTCACTCCAATTCAATTCAACTCAATTTAATTGAACTTAATTCAATTGAATTCAATTGAATTCAATTCAATTCAATTCAATTTCAGTTCAGTTCAATTCAATACAAATCATTTCGATTCCCGTAATTAATTTCGATTCAATTCACTTCAATTTATTTCAATTCAACTCAATTCAGCAGAACTCAATTCAATTCAATTTAATTCAATTCGGTTCAAATCAATTCAATTCAATTTAATTAAATTCACATCAATTCACATCAACTCAATTGAATTCAATTCAAGTCAATTTAATGCAATTAATTCCGAGTCAAATCAATTCAGTTTATTTCCATTCAATAGAACTGAATTCAATTTAATTCAATTCAATTCGACTCAACTCAATTCAATTCATTTCAATTTAATTTAATTCGGTTCAATTCAAATAAATTCAATTCAACTAAATTGAATTCAATTCAAGTCAATTCAATTTTGTTCAATTCAACTCAATTCTATTCAATTCGTTTTAGTTTAATTCAATTTAATTCAAGTCAAATCAATTCAATTCAATTAAACTCAATTCATTTCAATTCAATTCAATTCAAATTAGTTCAATTCAATTTAATTCAGTTCAGTTCAATTCAATTCAGTTCAACTCAATTCATTTCGATTATATTCAATCCATTTGAATTCAATTTCAATTCGATTCAATTCAATTCATTCAGTTCAATGAATCAATTTAATTCAATCTAATTCAGTTTAATTCAATTCGATTCAATTCACTTGAATTCAGTTCAATTGAATTTAATTCAATTCAATTCAATTCAATTCTAATCAATTCAATTCAATTCAGTTCTAATCAATTCAATTCAATTCAATTCAATTCAATTCGCTTCAATTCAATGCAATTAATTTCGATAAAATTCAATACAATTTAATTCAATTCAATTCAATTCCATCCAATTCAATTCATTTCAATTCAATTCAGTTCAATTGAATTCAACTCTATTCAATTCACGTGATTTGAATTGAGCTGAATTGAAATTATTTGAGTTGAATTGAATGAATTCAATTGTCGTATTGAATTTAGTTATTAAAATTCGCAGTCGGTGAGAAATGCTATTGGTTCTGGTGGAATGGGTATGTTAATAAAAACGATTGTCGCCTTTGGGCCCGATATGCAAACGAAGACAATAGCTGCTAATTCATCCAGAAAACTTCACTGTTTGGTGCGGTTTAAGAGCCGGTAGAATCTGGGGCCGTATTTCTTTAACAGCGACGATGACCACAACGTTATTTTCATTAGCGCCCGCTATCGTTCGATGATTTCGTAATTTTTTTCGACTATAATGTTAGAGTTGAATCTGGTCCACATTGTGGGTTCAACAAGATGGCTTTACATGACACACAGCACTGGAAGCTATTGAACCCTTTGCACTTAGAGAACTAATAACTAAACTAAAACTAATAATAAATTTGGCCGTTGCCACCAAATTCAGATTGTCACAACCGAATTGAAGTTGTCACGGTTGAATTCTGTGCCCAGAAACCGATATTCAGTTAAAGCAACCTCGTTTCATAATTGGTGCGATTGTAAGAACTGTATCTTCAATTATATTCGATATGTCAACTAAATATTCTACAATTTCGGTTGAAACAACCGAATTTCGTATTAATTCGGATGCAAGAACCGAAATTTAAACCAAATTTAATTGCAGAAAACGAATATGACATCAATTCTGGTGCAAAACCCGAATGTAGCATCAATTCGGTTGGTACTATAGAATTTGGTATCACTTCGGTCGCAATAACCGAATCTGGCTTTAAGTTGGCTGCAGCGACCGCGTTGGGCATCATTTCGTTTGCTGTAACCGAATTTCTCATGAATTATTTTGGGACAACCGAATTAATTTTCCGAATTTAATTTTTTCATAGAAAAAGTACTTTTTAATAGTTATTGATCTTGCACCGAACAATTTAAAAACATAACAATCAAAAGATCGAATAGTATCAACTCAAACGGAAATAAAATATTCACATGTATCAGCGATCAGTACATGCAGATGTCAACGGTTATGTAGTTTTTCAAGTTCTGTCGTGTAAGATGTCCTGTCGTCGTCTGCACATAGAGCTAAATCAGGACCTAAATCAAACAACACAACACGTCAGAATTTGTGCGGTGACCCATGATGGACGAGATTTCAAAGACGGCCAAAACTGGCATGTAAAATGAATCTGTTACCGTAAAGATTATCCTACATAAATTATTTTCACGGTTTGTAATTTATTTAGGAGAAACCAGGAAAATAAGTCATTACTAAATTAATAGCCAAAAATATCAAAACTCTGATGTACACTATCAAAATTTGGTTGTGACAAACTCTGATTCAGTTGTGTCAACCTCTTATTCGGTTGTGACAACCTCTAATTTGTTTGTGACAACATCAAATTCAGTTGTAATAATATGTATGTCTAATTCGACTCTGAGAACTTCTGAATCGGCTGTGACCATCTCTAATTCGGCTGTAAAAAACTCTGATTCGTTTGTGACAACCCCTAATTCGGCTGTGACAACCTCTAATTCGTTTGAGGCAACTTTAACTTCGGTTACGGCTCATTTGGCTGCATCAACCGAATTTTTCTGTGTATGTGAGAGATGAGTTCGGTGGGCAGGCAACTTATCTCAAGTTTAAGACCAGTGTGTTACCGTAAGTTGCTGCTGCCTTGGAAAACAACATTACTTGTGTTATTAGCGAGATTGTGACCGATGTGCTCAGAAAAGTGATTCAAAATTGGACCTTAAATTTGGGCTGCTATCTCATCTCATAATTTGGGGTGTATTCTTTTGGTGCCATGACCCTAGTGCCAAATAACTCTGATGAAAAACTGCATTCCAAACGAATTTTGAGATTATTGCTGGTATTCAGAATTCCGCTTTGACCAAAGATAGATTTATTTGTATCGTCACAAAAAACTCAAACTTGACGAATTCCGCTGAAACCAATGAAGTGAAATTACACGCCCCAAATCCACTTTTCGTGAAAGTGAATGAGAACACCCCCGTTTGAAAAGTCCGCAGGTTTTTGGGAATGACCCAACAGTTTTAATGGCCATCAATAAAATTGGATAATATAAAAAGATTACAAGTCTTTAAGAATGTGAGCTTATTTTCAATGAAAAAAAAGGTTGTTATTTTATCTGTTTCCCAAAAAGCTATCCGCATTGAAATGCCAGCAGGAGACACTATAAGTTGTTTAAATTCCTAGCTTTTGACCTTTATTTCTGTTCAATACTTTCCTAATTCCGGTGCAAATTAAGGAGGCTCTTAACTTCCATTTATAAAATCTATTTTCCTATAAATTTCTGGCAATCGTTTCTTTCTTCTTCGTTGTATGGTTTCAACCCCATTTTTGGTATTTTCCTAATAGGATTACAGCAAATGCAGCCAGAGGAGTTAGGGTTAAAAGACACACACAACAAAGACCCACCGGCTCCTTACTCCACAAAGACAAATTCCACAAACATTTTCTTAAAGTAAAATTATAGGAATTTTGTTTTCTTGTCTTTGTATTCGTTTCTTTTCTTATACTTTCAAAACGAATCAAATAAAATGAAAAAAATGGCAATTACCCCTTTCTTTGTTCTCCTGTTAAATGGTAGGAAAGAAAAATTCACAAAGTATTTCAGCTGCAAACAACAACAAAAAAAGGTCAAAGGATACTGTGATTAAACATAAAGTTTTCTATAAAATATTCTTATTTTTTTTCCTACGTTCTTTGTTCTCTGTGACATAATGAAATGTCAACTTTCCTCTAATCGTCCTGGTTCGGAGTTTCTTTTATGTTTGAAAGCTTCATATATTTTTAAACGTTGTAGGATATTTTTATTCTTTTGTCTGGTATCACACTTGACCTTTTTTGCACTTGTTGGTTGTGTCGTCTTCCTGTAGGTTTCAGTTCCTTTTTTAAACGATGTACTATGACTTGAGTTCGTGTCGGCCATTTTGCTATGGAGCCAATTATAAATAGGATATCAGAATCATTTAGCAGCCATATATGGTTATTATCCTTATGGCTTAGTAGTTTATAGTGCAACAAGGATATGCATTGTTGTAGCCCCCTGCCCTCCCCTGCGGTTTGTATGAATGCAACATACGATACTACTGCTGCTGCAAGTTGCCAATAAACTCTCTTTGCTCCTTTTTTGCTCTCTCTTGTGCTGTGTTGCTCTTTTAGCCATGTTGTTGGATTTTGTAGTTTTGCAATACACAATGGCTCCTATTAATGCAGGAATAATTTCCAGCCAAATTAGGTCAAGGTTTTGTGCAAGCTCTTTTGGGCAGGGAATGTCATTTTGTAGGTCAGCATGCAAATGCAGTCAGAGAGTGAGTTCAATATTATCTTAGGTCATGAGTAGTAGCGATGGTTACTGCGCTATACAAATGACTTTGTTAAGGTTAAGAAGTGCATCAGACGACCTGAATAATTATCAACTTTTAGCATGTGGAATATTGCTCTAAATACAGAGTTATTAACAGCCACAGTAAGAAGCAAAAATGTTAACGTAAATAAGCAAATATGTTAAAGTAAATAAGCAAATATGTTAAAGTAAAAAAGCTAAACTGTTAAACATAAATATGTTAGTAACTGGAAGGAGCAGTGATGAAGTTAACAGCATCTAGGTAACATAATCCAAGTACTCGCGCCTTATGCAGCTTTTAGGTTTTACCATAGAAAGCGGAAGTTTACACAGGTTTTTATCTTCAGATGCTTATTTTTAAATCCTTTCTCAGCAGTATACTATTTACTAGAATCAGAATCACTAGAAATCGATTTACATATTTTTCAAACATTTTCAATTCCGAATTGTTAAAATTTCCCACCAACTGTTAAATAATTTTAATTTCACTGTGTGAAATTTTTTAAGTCATGGAAATATAACCATATACGGACATCACTACGTGATAAAAGACCTAAGAAAAAAACGACTCGTGTCTCCCAGTTTTGCCCAAAATCATGCACTTTTTTCGTATGGGCCTCTTAAGATTTGGGGCCTCGGTGTCATTTTTGCAAAGATATGGCAAACCTTTCGGAATTTTGATTTACTCTCTGAAACGGTGTTAAGAACGGATGTTAAGAAATGGTGTTAAGAATCATTCCTAGGAAGTTCATATGTTCATATGTGTTAAGAATCATTCCTAGGAAGATCATATGTTCCAAAAGAACGTGCATAACTTTGGGCAAAATTGAGATCTTAGGTACAATTTTGTAGTTGATGGTTAAAAATCGAATGATTTAAAGTTTTTTGCGATTTTGACCTTAAAGATGAAGTTTTTTTTTTAACAATTTCCATTCTTTATGACAAGAGCTACTACTTTCCCTCAGAGAGTAAATCAAAATTACGACAAAATGATCACTTTTTTTGGAAAAATAACACCGAGGCCCCAAATCTTAGGGGGCCCATAAAAAAAGTGCATGACTTTGGGCAAAACTGGGAGACATGGGTCTTTTTTCGTCTTTTATCACTTAGTGGTGTCCGTATATGGTTATATTTCCATGACTTAAAAAATTACAGACAGTGAAATTAAACAATTTTCGGGAAATTTGTCACTTTTGCAGCTACCTAAACGCTACCTAAGCGCTACCGAAACGGTGTTAAGAATCATTCCTAGGAAGTTCATATGTTCTAGAATGTTGTTTATAGAGATCTTAGGTACATTATTGTAGTTGATTATTTCCTCGGATTTGGAACGGTTTGCTACCTATGAACCTGAACAGGGGAAAAAAGGTTAAAAAAATCGAAATTTTTAAAATTTTTTGCGATTTTGACCTTGAAGATGAAGTTGTTTTGATCTTATATGTTGACAATTTTTGTTCCCTATGAAAAGAGCTACAACTTTCCCTCAGAGAGTAAATAAAATTCCGAACGGTTTGCAAGATATGAGCCTGACAAAATGATCACTTTTTTGCAAAAATTACACCGAGGCCCCAAATCTTTGGGGGCCCATAAAAAAAACGTGCATGACTTTGGGCAAAACTGGGAGACACGAGTCTTTTTTTGTTTTGGTCTTTTAACACGTAGTGGTGTCCGTATATGGTTATAATTATTCGTGTTGTACTGTGTATAGTAAATTATCTTCCAGGAACATGTATTGTAAACTATCTGCAAACTACAGCAATTTTTCTATAGTAATCTAGCTACAAAATTAGGCAATATTTGTGTATTGAAACAGCTGCAAGAATTACATATTCTACTATAGTAAAATGGCTACAACCTACAGTAATTTTAGTATAGTAATATGGTTGCAAAGTTAACCAATTCTACTATAGTAAAATAGCTATAGTAAAAAAGCAATGTTCTATAGTCAAATAGGTGTAAAAGGAATCAATTTTACTACAAAAAAATTGTCGTTAAATTAAGCAATTTAACTATGGAAAAATAATAAACAACATGAAGAAATTTTACTATAGTATAATAATCCCTACACGGGATGTACCGGGAAACCATTTATTTTATTTGTATAATAGCTACAATTCGACTATAGTAGAACTGCCGCATAATTTATTAATTTAACTAGAGTAAAATACCTGTGAAATGAACCGACTATACTATAGTAATATAGCTGCAAGTTTAGTCAAGTTTACTATAGTAGAATTGCTGCAAAATTAACCAAGTTTGCTTTAGTAGCATGATAGCCAAAATGAGACAAATTTACCACAGACAAATGATAGACAAAATTCAGCAATTTTACTGTAGTAAAATAGTTGAAAAATTAAGCAATTTTTTACTATAGTAAAACAGTTGCAAACCGAAGCAATTCTACTATAGTAAAATAGCTGCAAAATTAGGCAATTTTACTATAATAAAATAGTTGCAAAAAAAAACAAATTTAATTCCAATAAAATAGCAGCTAATTTAAGAAATGTTGGTATAGTAAAATAAATACAAAAATTAACTAATTCTACTATTCTCTAGTTTGCACAATTTTACTATAGTAATATAACTGCAAAATTAACCAATTCTATTATAGTACAGTAGCAGCAAACTTGAGCAATTTTACTATGGTAATATAGTTAAAAAAATTGGGCAATATTTGTGTAGGTAAATAGCTGCAACATTTACCTATTCTACTATAGTAAAATGGCTGCATGCTAGAGTATTTTTACTATAGTCATGTAGTTGAAAATCTAACCAATTCTACTATAGTAAAATAGCTACAAAATAAAGCAATGTTACTGTAGTAAAATAGGTGCAAAAAGAAACAATTTTAATACTGAAAAATATCTGCTAAATTAAGCAATTTTTCTATGGAAAAATTATAACCAAAATTAAAAAACACTGTTATAGTATAATAGCTATATAACTATAACTATATATATAAAATAGGCGCAAAATTAACCAATTCTACTACTCCTATGCTTTTGGTTGCAACACTTTTACTATAGTAAAATAGCTGCAAAAGTAAACAATTCTACTATTGCAAAAAGGGCTACAAACTAGGGTAAATTTTCCCATAATGATATAGTTGCAAAGTTAGCCTATTCTTCTGTACTATTCTTTTATACTATAGTAACATAGCTGCAAAATTAGATAAGTTTACTATGGTAAAATAGCTGCATATATTATGGATTATTTATTGATAAAGAAAAGGTCGAACAACAGAATACAAATAGTTACAATATTAAGAAATTTTACTATAGTAGAATTGCTGCATAATTTATTAATTTAACTAGAGTAAAATAGCTGTGAAATTAACCAATTATACTATAGTAATATAGCTCGAAAATTAGTCAAGTTTACTATAGTATAATTGCTGCAAAATTAAACAATTTTGGGTCAAAATGAGACAAATTTATCATAGACAAATGATAGTGAAAATTAAGCAATTTTGCTATAGTAAAATAAGTGCAAAACGAAGCAATTTTACTACAGTAAAATAGGTAATTCTATTATAATCAAATAGTTGCAAAATAAAACAAATAGTTGCAAAATAAAACAATTTGATTCCAAAAATATAGCAACCAAATTAAGAAATATTAGTGTAGTAAAATATGTACAAAATGAACCAATTCAACTATGCTTTAGTTTGCAGTAATTTTACTATAGTAATATGGGTGCAAAATTAACCAATTCTACTATATTAAAATAGCTGCAAACTAGAGCAATTTTAGTTTTGTATTCTAGCTACAAAGTTAGTAGTTAAACAGCTGCAACATTTACCTATTCTACTATTTTTACTATAGTAATATAGTTGCAAAGTTAGTTAACTATTGTAATATAGTTGAAAAGTTTACAAATTATACTTTAGTAAAGTAGCTGAAAAATAAAGTAATGTTACTATAGTAAAATAGGTGCAAAAGTAATCAATTTTACAACAAAAAAATAGCCGTTAAATTAAGCAATTTAACTATGGAAAAATGATAACCAAAATGAAGAAATTTTACTATATTATAATAGCTACAATATTAAGAAATTTTACTATAGTAGAATAGTCGCATAGTTTAGTAATTTTACTAGAGTAAAATAGCTGTGCAATAAACCAATTATACTGTAACAAAATAGCTGCAAAGTTAGTTGCAAAAAACAACAAATATGATTCCAATAAAATAACAGCTAAATTAAGAAATATTAGTATAGTATATAAATATTAGTATAGTTAGTTTGCAACAATAGTACTATAGTCGTATTGATGCAAAATTAACCAATTGTACTATAGTAAAATAGCTGGAAAATATAGTAATTTTAGTAGATATAGTAAAATAGAGGGCATATGAATCAGTTTTACTATAGAGAAAATTAAGCAATTTTACTATGGGAAACTGATAGCCAACATGAAGCAATTTTACGTTTGGAAACTAGCTACAGTATTAAGCACTTTTAGTATAGTTGTTGCAAGATTAACCAATTTCTGTAGCCATAATGAGGCAATTTTACTATAATATAATGATAGTCAAAATTAGGCATTTTGACTATAGTAAAATAGCTAAAATAGCTAGCTAAATTAACCAATTCTACTACAGTAAAATAAATGCAAAATATAGCATATTTACTATAGTTAAATAGCTGTAAAATTAAGCTATTTTAGTATAGTAACATAGCTACAACTATTCGCAACTATACTATAATAAAATACCTGCAAAATAAAGCAACCTTACTAAAACAACTGCCAAATAAACAATTGTGCTATAGTAAAATCGTAACAAAATTGGGCATTAGTATTGTAAAATATTGCAACTTGAATTTATTTTACTATAGTAAAACAGCGACAAAATTAAGCTATTTTACTACAGTAAACCACCTGCGAAATTAAGACATGTTACAATAGTCTGACAAACTTTATAGTGATCAATTTCACTATAGTAAAATGGTCTCAAATTTAAGCATATTTACTACAGCATCACGTTTTTAATATTAAGCAATTCACCATCGAAAAACCTGTTTAAGATGAAGCAATTCTTTTGTAGTATAACGGCTTTGAAATTAAACAATTTTACTATAGTAAAATAGACGTGATATAAAATATAATTGATATAAAAATATAACAGATACAAGTTGAAGCACTTTTACTATGTTAAAACGGATAAGAATTTAAGAAGTTTTACCATACACGCTGAAAACTCTGTCTTTTTTGTTGTTTGGATGCAAATTTAAAGTGCGTTTCGTGCTTGTCTCAAATATAATATACTTGTTTCCAAACACATTGTGTTTGCTATTCATTATAACATGTTTGAGACACAATGATTAATATGTTAAAATATATGTGTTTGCGGCCCACATATATTTCTGTTTGTGATACAAATACAGCTGTGATTGTTGCACTGGCTATGCCCTCTCGAGAGCAAGAGAATAAAAGAGGGACCACGAGAGTGTCTATCTTGTAAGTGTGGATCTGTATTTTTGCATTATTCGCTCAGTCAGTGAGTCATAAATATTCCTGAATGTGCGTGTAAATTGCAGATGAAGATTCCTGTATTGCAATGGTTCATCGGACAGTGGAGATCAAACTCGCTTGATCAGAGAAAAAAGTATAAACGAAGGCCCGGACGGTTAAAAGGTTTGTGATGTTACTTTGATTTTTGTGTATGTGTTTCGTATATACGTATATGTGCCACCAATGCGAGAAACATTTAGAGAAAAGAAACTGGAAAGGGCAACAACGTGCAGCCCTTTGTCTGTCCGAGGCAATGCAAATAAATGTAAAAAGGGCCGTTTTAAATCTATTAATTTTTTTTATTAATTATTTATAAATGCGGATTTATATAGTTAAAATTTATTATAATAAATAATACATATACATTAAAATCGAAGAATAATTCGTTTCTAAATATTACTGTATTTGGGAGGAAATTCGCATATGTTCCCACGTAAGTACGTGCAGGTTTGGGGGAAACACGCAAATGCTTCCACGTAAGTATATGGATGTTTAGGATGAAGAACGCATTAGTTTCCACCTAAAAGCATACATTTTTGTCAGTAAATATAATACTGTTTGAATTTAAAATCATGCAAGTTTGGGACTTGCAAACATATGAATGTTTGAAGTGTGTTCCAAACATATACTTGGTTCCTGCAGAGTATGTTTGGGAAAAGTTGTTTGTTCAGAGTGCAGTAAATCGGCTTCAAAATTAAGCAAGTTTACTACAGTAAAACAGCTCGAAAATTCAAATAGATTTGAAATATAAATTGTGATATTTTCCAAGTAGTATTTGTTTCATCTTTAATTTAACAAATTAAACAAAAGGTTCATGTACTTTTTACCCATGTTCAGACTTTTGTGTGTATGTATTCCTGCATAGCTGCAAATGCCCACATCTTTGTGAAAATTGTGCATTTTCATCAGACAAAGTGTTGTTGCAGGAAGTGGCACACGTTCATCTCTGATTATTTTCAACATTTAATCACACAAAAAGTTGGAGTTTCATTTGCCACGATGTTATGTTATGTTTCTTTTGCGGCATCAAAAACAAAGAGCAACAACGCGCTACCCCATTGAGGCCGTCATGCGTTTTCCCTCCTCGTATTCATCAGTCATTTTTCTTTTGGTGATAACCAAACAAGTTGCCTTGAAAAACCTGACGGCAATGGCGATGGCGAATGGAAAATGGACTAATGTGCACCGCGATGACTATGACTGACTATGATGGCCGCCAAATGGATGCTGGACGACGCTTGGCTGGAAGTGGAAAACGTGCTGCGTTTTCTCAGTCTCTTTGCAGTGTAACGCTTGAGTCTTAAATCAAATTGCGTAATAATGTAATAAAAATAAACGCATTTACGGCCAACATCGTAAAAATAAGGCCAACCTAACCTCCATTCAAGAAATCCACCATACATTTAGTCGTAAAACGGCGATTAATTGAAAATCTTGTTTGGTGCTTAAGAGAAAAATTTCCTAATTAGACAAGATGTTTTAAAAGCGTTCACAGTTTGTCTACTCGCTCGCATTAGTTCGTGGTAATTTAGAAATTGTAAAAATTGTGAAAATTGCGCAAATTTATCTGAATGTGGGCTGATGTAACAGTTACGTCTGTCTGTGCGCATTGAAATTGAAATCATAAGAAAAGACATTTGGAATGATTTAATGAGATGTATGCATTTTCTGGGAAGAGAAATATTTGAATTGTAGATAATGTATTGATTAAATTGAATAACTATAAAGGCAATAGGCGATACATTAACAGGAATTAAAATGTTAGATATTATAACATAGCTGACTTTCAAAGTTATGTTATAAAACAGAAGTAGCTCAAAAGTTAAAATAAAGAGAGCCAATTAAGAGAGCTCTGTTAATGACACACCTTTAAATGCTGTTAATTATGTTACAAGTGAATGTTAACGTTAGCAAAATGCAGTGGCAGAATCTGTGCGCTGACCAACGACTTTGGTGACTTAAGCGAATCACAGACTTGTCATTCACGAGCATGAACATCAAGTATCGTTGATGTTTATTATCGGTTTGGAGCTCTTCTTGATACCAAATTACAATGTAATCGAAGTTGTTTGCAGCACTATCAAGTTTACAACAGTTTTTGGTAATATTTTTTCAAATTCAACAGCCAGATAAAAAGTTATCGACCACGGTCATGCACATGAATGACAAGTTTGTGGTTTGCTGTAGACTTCTAGACGCTTCAATAATAAGGTACATCTCCCAGATAAACTGCAGGATTCGATCAATTTACGTGGTGTCATGTAAATATAGTATTATTGGTTTCTTAAAACCGCAGTAGATATCAACTATAACAAAATTGTTACACTTTTAAGCTTTTTTTTGACCGTGTACTTTAGGATCAATTTAGGTATTGTAAAATTGCTTAATTTCGGAGTTACTTTGCTATCATAAAATTGCTTCACTTCAGATTTATTTTGTCGTAGTGATTTCTTCCATTTCGTAGCATTTCTACTCTAGAACATTTTTTTCATTTCGGAGGATTTTTATTGTAAAATTTACCGATTTTAGAGCAATTTTACAATAGCATTATATTTCCATTATGGGTATATTTTACTATAGTAAAATATCCAGATTTTGGAGCTATTATACTATAGTAAAATGTCTCCCTTTATGAAATATTATAGTACAGTAAAATATCTCTATTTTCGACCTATTTTACTACAGTGAAATATACACATTTTTGAGATATTTTACTACAGAAAAATATTCACATTTTTGAGCTATTTTACTACAGAAAAACACCGAAATTTTGGAGCTATTTTACTATAGTAAAATGTCTCCTTTTATGAAATATTATAGTACAGTAAAATATCTCCATATTCGACCTATTTTACTACAGTGAAATATACACATTTTTGAGATATTTTACTACAGCAAAATATTCACAATTTTGAGCTATTTTACTACAGAAAAATACCGAAATTTTGGAGCTATTTTACTATAGTAAAATGTCTCTTTTTATGAAATATTATAGTACAGTAAAATATCTGTATTTTCGAACTATTTTACTACAGTGAAATTTACACATTCTTGAGATATTTTACTACAGCAAAATATTCACATTTTTGAGCTATTTTACTACAGAAAAATACCGAAATTTTGAAGCTATTTTACTATAGTAAAATGTATCCTTTTATGGAATATTATAGTACAGTAAAATATCTCTATATTCGACCTATTTTACTACAGTGAAATATACACATTTTTGAGCTATTGTACTACAGAAAAATACCGAAATTTTCGAGCTATTTTACTATAGTACAATATTCACGTTTTGGAACTATTTTACTGTAGTAGAATGTCGAACTTCTGTAGTTTCTTTTGCTATAGTGAAATGTCTAAACTTGTAAGCTTCTGAAATGTCACCGTTTTGGACTTATGTCTAAGCGCTTCAATATTTCTGTATTTCGGAGGATTTTTATTATTCTAAAATGCCTCGATTTTAGAACAATTCTAGAATAATATGTTTAAATTTTGGATATATTTTACTACAGTAACATGTCTCCATTTTGTATCTATTTTACTATAGTAAAATGTATTTCTTTTTTGAGGTTTTATAGTATAGCAAAACATCTCCATTTTCGAGCTGTTTTACTATAGTAAAATACCCAAATGTTGGAGCTATTTTACTATAGTAAAATATTCACATTTTAGAGCTGTTTTACTATAGTAAGATGTCTCTATTTTTAAGGCATTTTAGTATAGCAAGTTGTCTTCATTTTGTAACTATTTAGTTATTTGTGCATTATGGACCTATTTTACTATTGTAAAATGGCCATGTTGTAGCTATTTTACTACCGTAAAATCTCTCGTCTTTAGAGCTATTTTACGACACTAAAAATTCGCCATTTTTAGGTCTATTCTAATGTAGTAGGATATCGAACTTTTAGAATTACGTTACTATAGAACATTTTCTCAACTCCGAAGCTTCTGAAATGTCCCCATTTTTGAATTCTGTGACTACAGTAATTGTCAAAATTGTTGAGCTATTTTTAGATAGTCAAATGTTCCCAATTCAGAGCTAGAGCTAGATTACTATAGTAAAATGTCTTCATTTTTAAATATTCGACAATAGTACAATAAGGCCATTTTGAAGTTAGCGTAATATATAATAAAATGTAGTTTGGAGCTATTTCACCATCGTAAAATATCTTATTTACTAGAGTGCAATTTCTTCATATTGGACCTACTTTACGAGAACTACATCAAAATTAAACCATTTATTATAGTTAAATTTGATCCAATCTCTTTTACTATAATACAATCGATTCAATGTGGGACAGTGTAACTATAGAAAAAACTATATTTTAAAGACGTTAGTAAAGTTTAAAGCCTTTCTAATGTGGTTTTGTATAGAAAAATGGTTTATTTTAAAGTCGTTTTATTATATTACCATTGCTGGAACTGATTTACCATAGTAAAATTGTTGGATTAGGCAATTTTACTATAGTCAAATTGCTTTATTTTAAAGTCGTTTTACTACAGCAACATTGTTTAATTTAGGAACGAATTTACTCTAGTAAAATTGGTTAATTTTTAAAATTGGTTAATTTAACATTCACGTTCGAAGTAATCTTCCATAGAATCTACTATCGAGTTCTCAACATGCCTATATCAAGGGCATGCCAACTGAGACGGCTCTCCACTCTATAGTCAGCATAATAGAGAACTCTCTTGAGAATAAGGTCTTCGCTCTAGGGACCTTCCTGGACATCGAGGGAGCCTTCAATAACATTAAACCTTCGGCGATTCTTAGGTCGCTACAGAATCTAGGAGTCGACAGCTTAGTGACACGCCTAATTGGGAACCTTCTGGTGAATAGATCCGTCAAAGCTGAATGGGATGGTGTTACAATTGCTAGGAACGTTAACAGGGGGACCCCGTGGGGGAAGTTCTGTCTACACTAGCATGGTTAACTTCTGTCAATGAACTGCTTCTTGAATTGGACAGGGCCGAATGTCAAGTCCCTGCCTATGCCGATG
Source organism: Phaonia tiefii (assembly GCA_963931995.1). NCBI lineage: Eukaryota > Metazoa > Arthropoda > Insecta > Diptera > Muscidae > Phaonia > Phaonia tiefii. The sequence continues at coordinate 300,371,851 of OZ008368.1, forward strand.
ATATTACTATCATCTGTACGGGTAGAAACCTCAATTTACTTAGCATTCGTACAACCAGACTACTTAGTCTGATTTCGAACTGGACCACTACCAACGGACTATCGCTTAACCCACTTAAAACCAAGCTTATCTTGTTCTCTCGGAAATATAAACTACCCGCATTTGAACTGCCGCACTGTGTTGCGGCTAGTGGAAAAGTAATTTTTTTCCGATTATTTTTTTCAGTGTTTTTAATGATGCAATTTTGGAGCTACGGACTGGATTCAAGAGGGCTATATTGAAGTTGGAAATCATCCAACTACTTCAAAATGAAAACCCGAACCTAAGGAATTTACATTATGCTGTGAGAAAACAAAGAAGAAAAGAAGTATGGAACTAATGGAAACAGAAGAGGTTTCTGCAGATTTAATTAAATACACAGCTGAAGAATTGAGTAAAGAGGAAGAAGGGGATATAAAGGCTGCTTTGGCTTTCTTCATGGACATGAAACTCAGCGTTTATCAGTGGCAAAAGTTAAAAGAATATCATGAAAAATACAATTACTTTTCTGATCCCGCAATCACAAGTAGGAGAATACTGAAGGAGAAGAAACACCTGGAATTATCAGAGGAAGCAATGAACTTATTGGTAGATGACTGATAATTTGTAATTTTTCTGTAGAATGCAATAAAATATGCCTGTGTTATAAAATAGTATCTTCAATTTTTTTTTTATTCTACATCTATTCTAGCACTCCACAAAAATGAGCATAACTCTCTTAAAACTGAATCTATTGACTTCAAACCGGTATCAAATTAAAGCTTTTATTGCCACCTTTCAAATAAGAAATGAAATAGATTTTGGTTTTATATAAAATTTCAGAGTTTTTCAACAAATATCGAAAAATCATGAAAATTTGACGTTTATAATTCTTGTTCGGACCACCCTATAGTTTATTTAAAAAAACTAATCATAGGGTATTTATCAGAAATAAAAGAACAATTAAAATACATTTTTTTTGTAAATTTTGCGAACAATTTTTTTTTTTTTGACTTTTGTTGAAAATTTGACTCAACAATTTTTTTCGGTGTAAATTTTTTTTCACTCATTCTGTTTGGGATTTCATTCTGACCAATCTGTAGAAGTTTCTCATCGATACAATTAAAATTACAGTTTAGGCAATATGATTTCCAAAAAATTCCAGTTTTGCAACACTGTGTGCCGTCAGTTAATGGGGTGCAATTACAGTTGACGGAAAAGGTCAAGTATCTGGGAATAATTCTCGACAGAAAACTGTCTTGAAGGAGAGGGTGAAAAAGGCGTCTGTTGCTCTTTACTGTTGTACGCTGGGGACTGTCTCCTAAGATCACCATGTGGATTTATACTGCAATAGTCAGACCAATACTTCTCTATGGTATCGTAGTTTGGTGGAGATCCCTCTAAAAGATATATATTCTGAATTCCTTGCTGAAAACTCACAGATCAGCACTAATTAGCGTTAGTGGGGCAATGGGCATGACGTCAGGTACTGCACTTAGTGCTATCCTGAACATCTGTACTCCTGATATCATGGCAGCCGCTACATCCCTGGTGAGAATCAGAGATTGTGGCATTTTGATATCGGGGCATTCCGGAATTACTACACCGGATCAACTCTATTCCCGTAAAAACGGACTACTGTATCCCCTCCCTTCTACCACCGACAAATCTAAGTTCTTCTATTCCGAACAGGAATACCTGGGAAAACTCACTGGAAGGGGATACCAGTAGTATCAGATTTTTCACGGATGGATTAAAGTTGGACGAGCAAGTAGGCTATGGGGTCCATTCACCGGACCTAAATATAAATATCTCCTTCAAGCTGCCTGATCACTGTAGTGTATTTCAGGCGGAAGTTACCGCCATAGTGGAGGTTGCTGAACAACTGAAAAGTAGTGTCACAACCCTCCGGAGAATATGTATCTACACAGACAGCCAGGCTGCCATAAAATCCCTGGAAGCCATGTTTGCTACGTCCCTGACGGTGAAAGAATGCTACTTATCACTTAGGGTGATGGCAGAGTATTTTGACGTCAGGCTCCTCTGGGTACCGGGACACAGCAACATGCCAGGCAATTGCGTAGCGGATGCGTTAGCTCGACAGGGCTCTAGGGCACAGGTTCTTCCGGCAAAAGAAGGTGTTAGTATGCCAATCTCTACCTGCCGTTTGCAGATCAGGCAGTGGGCCGATAATATTTTCAAGGACAAGTGGATACTTACTTCAACTTGCAAACGAGCCAGGGTACTCTGGCCACAGGTGGACAGGAAGAGGACTAGGCAACTACTTAACTTGCAGAGAGGCAGGTTATACACAATGATAGGAACACTTACGGGACATTGTCTTGTAGGAAAACACGCCCTAAGATTGGGACATAGAAACTCCACTCTCTGTAGATGCTGCATGGAAGAGGACGAGGAAACGACGAAACACCTTCTCTTGGATTGCCCTGCTCTGGCACGACTGAGAAGTAGGATATTCGGAACACATCTAGTTATCACCGTAGCCCTACAGGATACTCCTGTAGGTCTTATAGACAAATTTATTGAATGGGCAAATTGGATGGACGACTAGTCAATAGTTGCTATGGAGGAAACTGCAGGTATCACAATGGGCTTCTTTAGCCTAAGTGTGCTAGACAGCGTGCCTAGCCTAAGTGTGCTAGACAGCCTTTTCAACCAACCAACTATAGTAAAAATTCTTAATTTTCAAACAGTTTTACTATAGTAAAATTGTTTCATTTTTAAGCAGTTTTACTGTGGTAAAATTGCTTCATTTTAAAGCTGTTTGACTATAGTAAAATTGCTGATTTTTAAGCAGTTTGACTATAGTAAAATTGCGTAATTACTATAATTACTAAAGCAGTAAACTGGATTAATTTTTAAGCAGTTTTACTATTGTAAAATTGCTTAATTTTTAAGCAGTTTTATTATAGTAAAATTGCTTTATTTTTCAACAGTTTTACTATAGTAAAATTATTTCATTGTTTAAAAGTTTTACTATACCAAAATTGTGGTAAAATTGCTTCATTGCTTCATTTTAAAGCTGTTTGACTATAGTAAAATTGCTGATTTTTAAGCAGTTTGACTATAGTAAAATTGCGTAATTTCTATAATTACTAAAGCAGTAAACTGGATTAATTTTTAAGCAGTTTTACTATTGTAAAATTGCTTAATTTTTAAGCTGTTTTACTTTAGTAAAATTGTTTAAATTTTAAGCAGTTCTATTATAGTGAAATTGCTTTATTTTTCAACAGTTTTACTATAGTAAAATTATTTCATTGTTTAAAAGTTTTACTATACCAAAATTTTTCCATTGTGAAGCAGTTTTGGTTTAATAAATGCTGTTTAGGAGCTGTTTTAGTTTAGTATAATTATTTGATTTTGCAGCTGCTTTACTCTAGTAAATGTAGTTCACTTTAAAAAGGTTTTACTGTGGTAAAATTGGTCAAAATTTAAACCATTTTACCATAGTAGAATTCTTTAATATTGAACCGCAAAATTGTTTACTATTAAAGCCATTAAACTATAGCGGAAATTCTTTATTTTACACCTATTTTACTATGGTAAGATTACATCATTTTGCGATTATTTTACTATGGTAAAATTTATTATTCTGCAGCTCATTTACTATTTGACAATTTTTTAATTTTGCAGCTACATTACCATAGTAAAATTTATGAATTTTTCGTCTGTTCTACTGTAGTAAATCTCCTTAATTTTGTAGGTAATTTACTATTAAAAAGTCGCTTAATCTTGCAGCTATTTTACTACACTAAAGTTGCTACGTTTTACATCTATTTTGCCGTAGTAAAATTGCTCGATTTCATAGCTGTTTTACTATCGTAAAATTGATCGATATCAAAACTGTTTTACTATAGTAAAATTACTCAATATGGTAACTGTAAAATTACCCGATTTCATAGATCTTTTACTGGAGTAATGTAGCTAGATTTCATAGCTATTACACTACAGTAAAAATGCTTTCTTATGCAGGTATGTAACTATAATAAAATCGCTCGATTTAATAGTTGTTTTACTGTCGTAAAATTGATCGACATCATATTTGTTTTGACTATGGTAAATTTGCTCGATATCCTAGCTATAAAAATCAATGAGTGTTCGAACTCACGGGCGATGTGTTAATACCTTTTTGTTAGACCTGTTCGATTTCTATGAACACATTAGTAAATGTTACATTGGAAAATAAAAGAAGAATAGTTTTTGTGCTGAAGGCTCTTTTGCAATTGCACTTTCTTTTTTCTTACATCTGCTTTATAACATTAGATGTAATATTGTTAAAATAAATCACGCATTTAGCTGAGGGCCTTAGTCGTCAGTGCTATAAATCTGAATGTTAATCTTGTATTCACTATAAGTTCTAATAAATCGTAAATAAAAAAATTAAATAAAGCTAAATTTAGCTCACTGATATAATTGATTTTGTTTTGACATAAACAGAGCGACGAGAACAAGTATTGAATAGTATAGAGAACTTATTGCACTCTTTTTTCGCTGTCATGTAGAGAGTCAAAGTAAAAGAGCATAAACGAGTGTTATTCTCTTTATAGAATATTTCAATATAAATGCACCATTTCGACAATGTTATTACATAAAATAATACAAAAATTTTTATTCTGTTGTTCGACCTTTTCCTTATCAATAAATAATCAATATTCTTCGAGCTTGAGGTCAGATTTGCTGTAGTTATATTTATTATTTTCCTCGATATTTCGCTACTCCTTATAATTATTATGACATAATTTTTTCACAATTGTTAATTTTGTTTTGTTTTAATTGTTGAATATTGTTTATATCTCCTGATGATGCTACACAAAGGAGTAGCGAAATATCGAGGAAAATAAATATAACTACAGCAAATCTGACCTCAACCTCGAAGAATATTGATTATTTATGTATAATACAAAAATCATAAATATTTCAAAAGGCATCAATGTTTCATATAAAAATTATGAATGGACCAAATTATGACAAAAATAGGGTAATACGTTTTGAATCATTCGCCAGATATCGCCAGTGCTTTTGAGTCATACAATTCGTTCCATGAGTTCTATATACTATGCAATATTCTTTGGCGACGACGACCTGCTTGTTTGTTCGCTGCCGCTACATCACTACGATCATACTTATTTTCAGGCAGAGACTACTGTTGTACAACAACCACGTATGTGATGCTAACGCAGTGTGTTGCTTGCATGTGTTCACTTTGATAGATTGCCCTATCCGTTCCTATAGATGTTAACACATCAAAAATTGCCTGTTTTTATAGATTTTTTAGTATATTAAAATAGCACGATTTTATAGCTATTTTACTATAATAAAATTGATAGATTTCATACCCATTTTACTATAGTAAAATTGCTTGATTTCAGATACATTTTACTAAAATAAAATTTCTTAATTCCCGAGATGTTTTACTGTAGTAAAATTGTATTGTGCCACAGCCATTTTACTGTTGTTAAATTACTTTATTTTCGGGATATTTTATCATTTTAAAATCTTTCCATTTCAGAGCTATTTTACTGTAGCAAAATATCTCCATGCCAGAGCTAGTTTACTCAAGCAAAATGTCTTGATTTCGGCGGTTTTTTTTTAACTAAAGTAAACTGTTTTCATAGTAGAAAAACGTTCATTAAAGCTAAATACCTTTTAATTGCTATAATTTTTGTTATCTATATGTTGTATCAAACTCACCAAGCAGTAAACAAATTAGTGATGACATATTTGAAATTTTTACCTAAAAGAAAAGAAAAACAAACGAAATTAATATTAAGCAATTTATGGCCCTATGTTCCACAGTGGAATGACGGCAATAAATATATATATACAATTAAATAGAACGGAAGTTAAATTTAAATATAGTTTAATTTAAAGTTTAGCTTTGTAGTAAAATCAAATAAATCTATAAATAATCTAGTTTTTTTTTGTAATCATTTATTACCAATTTAATTTTGAACTGAAATTAAAAAAAAAAAAAAAACTTTACCTAAATCAAGCTTAGTTCGTGATAGTCACCTTAAACCTAGTTAGCTAAAAACTTGAAAATACCCTTAGTAATAAACTGTAAGTCAGTAAAACAAAATAGTTGTTCATAATATTACATTATAGTCGGGCACGTACAATCACAATGTTCCATGACATTCCATCACAAAATTTCGAGACAAACTGCAATTAGTAAATGTGTCATATTCAAACGCGTCAGAATATAACAAACAATGACTTAGAAATTAGAGATGAAAATAGAAATTTCAACAAAAACCACAAACTAGTTCGTGAATCAGTTCCAATGGATTCGCTAAAACTTGATAAAAATATACAATTATAAAGTGAAATTTAATAAGGCAACTGACATCACTAACGTAGTCTAGAAATATGTCAATGATGCTACCAAGTCGACGCGGGGGAGATGTTGAAGTGATCGTCACTTGAAAATGGCTAAAAAAAAGGCTCTTAAAGAAAAAACACAACCTTTTACTATTAAAACTATCTGTCAGACGTATTCATTCAAGCTGTCATTATAAATCTCGTAATAAAAAATTTAGTAATAGAGATTGAATAAAACGATTACTGACATAACCAAAAAATAGTTCGAGAAACAATTTTGACTCTTCATCTAATCATACAGACGTGCACCTCCTACCACCTTAACGTTTTATATCTACGAACTGAAATTTATTTTAAAATAATTAAAAATTACTTCATCATTTCGTTGAACAAATTTAATTTATTTTGTAATGTTTTTCCTTGTGTTATCAAATTCAAACGTCTATTGATAACGAAACTATTTCTTAAATTTTTCCACCTTCTGGAACTGACGAAGACAATAATTTTTTAATTTTTGATAAATTATTTCCCACTCGCCACCAACAAACTACCTGTGTAACATCAACACGTGTTGAACTTTTACCTGTACTATTTTGGGGATGGTAGAAAAATGTGTTCTCTGGAAATTCCCTGAAGCGTAGAACTTTTTATCGCAAAGATCGTTGGCGAACTGAAAAATTGTGAAAATAATCCCAAATTTCTGCAAAAACTCAGTAATACGCATATGATAGAGAGGAGGAACTTATTTTAAATTAGACAGCGCCAGAGGTAGACAATCAAAAATTGTGTGTGCGCGCTTGCTGGACAGGCAAGTGTCGGAGAATACGCTGCTTGTAAAAATAAATAACAATTGGATAAGGAATACATACATGCAGCAACAGCAAATCTATAGAGGGGAACGAAATCTAAACATGATTTACTACTGCAGCAAAAGATAAGTGTTCATAATTGAACTAATGCCAGTTTCAAGCATGGTTCGTTTTCATGGTTAAAACAGGGTAACCCATTATCATTGTCATGGGGACACAGGGTATGGGGAAAATAATGGGTACCTACCCACAACGATGGAGATATACCCATCATGATTACCCATTACTCATAGGGTAAGATGAAAATAATGGTTAGTTACCCACAGCAATGGGGAATCATGATCACTATCGCGATTACTAATTACCCACAGGGTACGGGGTAAATAATGGGTAGTTACCCACAGCTATGAGGAATCACCCATCACGATTACAAAATACCCTCAGGATATGGGAACAATAATGGGGCGAATGGGGCGAAGCGATGGGGAATCACCCATCACGATGACCAATTACTCACAGGGTATGGGGTAAATAATGGGTATGTATCCATGACAATGGGGAATTACCCATCATGATTACCAATTATGGTGAAAATACTGGGTAGTTATGCAAGACGACTGGGAATTATCCATTAACAATGGAGTAATGGGGAAAATAATGGGTAGTTACCCATGAAATTGTGGAATTACCCATTACTGATGAGGTTTGCCATTGAAGGCACCGTTTTGGAGTTTCAACAATTTCTTATTTTAACTATTTTCTTATTTTGGCGACTTTTCAAAAAATATTCGTCGATAAGAATTGGACCGCTATATGAAAACCTCGTAGAAACCCTCAAAAATTAGTAATTTTTTCTATTCGACGCTTCGTTTCCGAGATATAGGGATATGGTCGATTTGGCAATTTTTCTCTGAATAAGTTTTTGTTTCAACGATTGTTTTTCAAAAAAGTGATGCTGTAAGAAAGACATGCATTAGTTAAAGCCGCCTACGGAGGTAAGAAGTTTACTATTTTTGCGATTGAAAGCATCGTTTCCGAGTGCTTGAAAACTTAGAAAAAAAACTTAGAAATTCGCAGAAAGTAGTTATTTTCTTCGACTGGACGCTCTGTTTTCGAGATTAAGACATTTTTCTAATATTTTCATATTTTTTTATTCTGTTGTTCGACCTTTTTCTTAACAATAAATAATCAATATTCTTCGAGCTTGAGGTCAGATTTGCTGTTGTTATATTTATTTTATTCGATATTTCGCTACTCCTTTGTGTAGCATCATCAGGAGATATAAACAATATTTAACAACTAAAACAAAACAAAACAATGGGGAACTATCGATTACCGACAGGGTAATGGGGAAAATATTGGGTAGTTACCTACGACATTGGGGAATTACCCATTACAGATGAGGACGCATTCTACGCATTATCTACAGCAATGGCTACCCAGGGTAACCCATCTCCATTTTTTGATCGAAAATATGCAAATATTAGAACAAATTTATATATCTCGACAACGGAGCATCCACTCGAAGAAAATAACTACTCTCTGCGAATTTCTAAGCCTTTTTTCATAAAGTGGTTAAATTCGTACGGAAGAATTATTGAAACGAAGTTCCTTATCGCACGTTGCGGGATGTATATTATGCTACAACACAGTATTATCATCTATATTGCGTACTTTTGCTTTGGTTTGTGTCTACACTAACATATGTTGGGAAATTTTTGTTGAATGAGAAGTTTTCTAGGTGGAGCCTGTAACCAATATTTGTTATATATTGTAGTTTTGAACCCAATGAAAAGTAAATTTAGAAAAGCCAAAGTGAAAGAAGTTTAAAAAAAGAAAATTTTCTTAAATAAGGGACTTTTCTTAAAAAAGGGAAATTTTCTCCTACAACAATACCTATTCACATTCTTAAACAAAGTAAATTTTCTTTAAAAAAACCTTAAACTACTCTTTAAAAAAAAACTTATCTTAAAGAAGTATATTTTCTTAACAAATTAAATTATCTTGCAAACAGGACACTTTCTTAGAAAAGTACTTTTTTAAATAAGTACCTTTTCTTAAAAAAGCAAAGTTTCTTACAACAAATTACCTTTTTGCGAAACAAAATCTTGAGATACGTAACTACTCTTAAAAATGTACCTATTGTTGAAAAAAGAACCAATTCCAAAAAAAATCCAATTTCTTAAAAAAAACATTTTCTTCAAAAAAATTCCTTCTCTTAAAAAAATACCTTTTCTTACAAAAATTCATTTTCTTAAAAGTACCGTTTCGTAAAAATAAAATAATACCTTTTCTTTAGTTTTTTGAAAGAAGACGCCTTTCTGAAAATGTTTATATTTTCTTAAAAACTAACCTTTTCCTAAAAAGAGTACCATGTCGTTAAAAAGTACCTGTTCTTAAAAAAAGTACTTTGTAAAAAAAATGCATACTCTTATGGCCGTTTTCTTACAGAAAGTACCTGGTCTTAAAAATAGTAAAATTTCTTAAAAAAAATTAGGTTTTAATAAAAGAAGTACCCCTCTTTAAAAGAGGACCTTTTTGGGCAAATAGAATACCTATTCATACAAAAGGATCTGAAAATATTTTTTTTTAAAAAAAAAAAATTCTTTAAAAAAATTTAATATTTTACAAAAAGTACCTTTTCTTAAAAATCCATTTAAATTATCGTATTGTTGATACGATACGTGTTGGAACTAACTAGTACAAAATACATATATAGCGAACCGGGTGCCCCTGATGTTTTAGCGATTTTTTTTATGAATTAGTATTTGTTTCAGCGATTTTTTTTTTTTTAAAACTTATTCCGTATTAAAGACACGCATTAGTTAAAGCCGCCTGCGGAGGTACAAAGTTTATTATTTTTGGGTTTGAAAGCACCGTTTCCGAGTTATAACCCTTTTTTATTTTACCGATTTTTATATTTGTGTGATGTCTTCACAAAAAAAAATTCTTTCGTACGAGTTTGACCACTTTATGAAAAAAAAACTTATAAATCCACAGAATGTAGTTATTTTCTTCGACTGGACGCTCCGTTTTCGAGATTTAGAAATTTTTTCTAATATTTTCATATTTTGAGGTTTCTAAGGGGTATTCAATTCGTATGAATGCATCTTTTGTCTCAAAAAAAATTCCCAAAATAAGAAAACCGCTAAACCAGCAAATGGCTTTAACTCGGAAACGGTGTAGCCAATAGCAAAAATAAAAAAAAAAAATTTTCTTTTAAAAAAATTGCTAAATCTAAAATTTTTCGCATCAAAAATCGCTATAACGCCCTTATTCCAGTATTTCTAAAACGGAGCGTCCAATGGAAAAAATAACTAATGTTTTAAAGGTTTTTTATGGTTGGATCGTGGTCCCTGGTCCAATCGTATGGAAGAAATTTATTTCAAAAAATCCCCAAAATAAGAAAATCGCTAAAATAAAAAAGTACAATCGCAAAATAATATTTTTTTGTCTACCTAGGAGGTTTTAACCAATGGATGTCTTCAATATGGCAGCATTTTCTTTAAAAAAAAAAAGTTCGCAACAACTAAAATTTTTCGAATAAAAAAACGATAAAATGCCGTAATGTCTATATCTCGGAAACGGAGGGTACAATCGAAAAAATAAAACAATTTTGGGAGTTTTTCATAAAGTGGTAGAATTCGTATGAATGAAATTTTTTAAAAAAAAATTGCCAAAATAACAAAGTCGCTAAAACAAAAAAGTTCCTATAGCTCGCGAACGATGCTTTCAATTGCAAACATATTTTTTTATACCCCTGCCAGAGGCTTTGAAAAATAATTGAAACTAAACATTTTTGAAATAAAAATCCCTAAAACGCCGACAACTACTTTTTCGTGGTTTGTAAGGGGTTTTAATAATTTTAAATCACCAAACTAAGAAAATCGTTAAAAAATAATAAATAGTTTACCTCCATGGGACATTTGTTTACAAAAAAAATCGCTCAAACGAAATCTTTTTTTTTTGATTTGTAAGGGTTTTTCATGGAGTGGTCCAATTCGTACGGAAATTTTTTTAAACAAAAATCGCCAATACAAGAATAAGGCTAAAATACAAAATATGCATGTAACTATCTTTTGCAAGTTCTCAAGGGTTTTTCCAATTAGTACGAAGGATATTTTTTAAAAGATTCGCCAATATAAAAAAATCTATATTTCGAAAACGGAGCTTCCAGTCTTAAGGTGGGATCACACGATTTGTACATTTATACAAAACATTACAAATTTAGATTTGTACACATTTGTGCATTTGGGTATCGATGTGCAAATGATGCAAATGATTTGTTTTGCGACGACGTCCATTTTTTGAGAAGAATAGGTTTCTATCAAAAAAGTGAGGTTAAAAAATCCTTTTTGTTCATTTTCCTCCAATGGGTTAATAAAAATGAAAAATGTATAAAATGTAATTTTAAGAATTTTGTATGAGCTTTCTAATGATACTCACTTGACTAAGATCGAACCATACATACCTGAGATATAGCCGATTATATACTCAAGCTTTGACGGCCTATATATCAAAAAATTGAACCGACCGCCAAAAAAATTGTCGGTCATTTTTAATCGTTTAAAAAATTCTATGAAATCGGTGCGGAGCAACTAAAGTGTAGTTATGCCAAATTATTAATCAAAATGGTAAAGAAATTGAAACCATAACAAGTATGAAAAAATCAACATATTGACAACACTTACACTTGTCAACAAAATTTGTCTATTTGGCACTTGCATTTGTCTTCAAGTGGCACATCAGAAATTTGGCCATTTTCATAAATTTAATTTGGCTTCTGTGGCAGCATTGCGTTCACACGATTTGGCATTTGTGGTTGTTTTTGATTTGTCACAAGAAGCCAAATATTTGGCATTTTTGATAAATGACAAATGCAATTTAGAGATCACACGATTTGTCTATGAATATGACAAATTTTTAGCCAAATGTACAAATCGTGTGATCCCAGCTTAAGAAAATAACTACTTTCTGCGGAGTTCTAAGTTTTCTACATAAAGTGGCGCAAGTCGTACGGAAGAATTAGTTTTTCAAAATCAAAAAATCGCTAAAGTATAAAAATGTTTATAACTCGAAAACGGTGCTTTCAATCTCAAAAAATAAATTCTTTACCTCCATAGGAGCCTTGCATGAATGTTTTTAATACGGCATCACTTTTTTTTTAAGTCGATAAAACTAAAACTTTTTAAACTAAAAAATCGTTAAGCAAAAAGAACTACTTTTTATTGGTTTGTAAGGGTTTTTCATAGAGTAGTCCAAATCGTACAGAATAATTTTTTTTTAAATCACCAAAATTAGAAAATCGCTTAAATAAAAAAAAATGTCTAGGAGGGTTAAGGGTTTTCGAGCAAAAACACTTTCAGTGCCAAGCCTCATTTCCATGTTGATGACTTCGTTAATCGTTTAAATTTTCGCATTTGTGATTCAGAAATTACACGACAGAGTGTCGACAAACAATTGAATCCCAATAACGTGTCACGATTTGAGGTGAATTTCATCGCGAGATGGGTAATCTAGTAAAATTTTTTGGTTTCCTTCCCATTACATGAAGCGATTGGGGAGAGCTTCTGATAACCACTGAGCTGTGCGCTTTCCAGTTTTTATTCTCATTGATGGGGACCTACAGTTTTACACCAGATCCGAACGGTATTTTGAGAAGGTTTTTCATAGCTAAGTACTCGATAGTGTCGCCGTCACTATGCGAGATGCCTGTCGTTGAAAGAAATGTCAGGTGGTCAGAGCAGGGTATGGGCAAACCCGCTCATTTTCCATAGAAGAGTGGCATTTGACTAAATATTATATTGTACAAAAATTTCATAAAGATTGGTTCTGTTTTGCGGGGCTTCTCGTCCAGAGCAACCAGACGGCCAACCAATTTTTGTATGGGAGGTACCGAAATGGGCGTGGCAAAATCACCCTTGTCTTAATCGGTGATTAGCATTAGATGACATGAAGCCTTATACCTAATTTCATTAAGGTTGGAAGTGTTTCACGCGATTTATCGGATTGAAAACCCGGACGACCACCAAGCTTTTGTATGGGAGGTACCAGGAGGGGCGTGGCAATTATTAACCAATGCGTGAGTTGAAGTCAATCACATCTACCAGAAAAAAGTGTTACACAAAATATGATTTTGTACTAAATGTGTTGATTTGTATGGGAGGTACCAAAAGTGGCGTAGCCAAAACGCCCAGTTTCAATCCCAAACTTGATTTGGACAACTAATAATCACTGGCAAAATTTTGTGGTGATCGGCAAAGACTTACGGCAGTTATCGTGTTGACCTGCCAGACATACAAATAGACGGACATGGCTCAATCGTTTTAAATATCCTAAAACGAATTTCGTCCAAAGATACTATGGGTCTAATATGGCACCTTCTGTGCGTTAAATATTTTCCGTATTAAATTTTATAATTGTTACTATCAACCTAACTCGATAAAACTAACCTATTAGCAGAAATGTTTGCTTCAAACTCAACTCTGTCGGATAGCTGTTAAACACTCCCAGTGATCGGAAACGTATCATGTTCCATGCCCGAAATATTTTTCCGAACGCGTGAAGTTAAAAAGGTTCTAGAGGGGCTCGACAACTTCCTCCTACTTCCTAAGCCCAATGCCTTGCACTGCTGCACTTTTAGGGGACATCCCCAGAGTGTTGCTCTACGCAAACAAAAATTTATCGGGATTGTACGAGAATGGTACACCAGGAACAAAAAAAAACGAATATACTGAGATTGACTTGAACATACCAAGCAATGAATGTACTCGTATTCGTTCACTTACGATCAAAGAGTACATGTTCGTGGTGTGTGTTTTGTTATGTTTCGGAACTAGAGTTCCAGGCGATAAAACTACAAAACGTTTTGAAATGTTTTAGTGAGAGCTTTTCACAATCAATGGGCTGTAAGCCTTCTAGCTTTAGAAGCAATTTCATGACTAATTACTAGAGAGTAGCAACATCTTAATATCTAATAATTAGCTACAAAAAAGTTTATAAAACTAGAAAGAGCACAGCTCACTGATTGTGAGAAGCTCTCTCCAATCCATTTATCGTAAGTAATGAGAAACTTTTTATTTTATTTTTTTATATGCTACCACGTTCTTGTAGGCCTCTCTGTAAAATGACTTTATGTGTTTTCATCTCGGATATTTGCCCTGCAGCAAATCTGAAATATATGCGATATCACATCTAATGTATACAAAATGAATTCATTCCTGACGGTTGGTATATCTCTCGCCCAAAATCGAAATAAACATGAAATCTTCGCATATAAATTCAGACGATTAAACATTAAATTTTTTGTGTTCAGATTTCAACAAAACGCAGAGGAAGAAGCAGGCAAACACACTCTACATTTCACACACATAAAAAATAGACCCCAAATGGTTTGAGCTACCAAGGAGACGAGGGCTGCCATACAAAGTTTGTAATATAACGTATGTACGGAGTTCAATGAAATGTTCTCGGGGCGGTGCACCAGTACTCGAATATGTTATTAACTCAATAGGCGCATATCTGTTATGAACACTCATTTGCCAGAGCCAGCGAGTGGTTTTTTTTTCTTGTTCTTCTAATTTTTTATTAGCTAAACAAATAGTAAATAATAACAAATTATCTCTAAATGCTTTGAGGTTTTTTTGTTTAATATTTTTCCTCGATATCAGTATAATTTTTCGACGTCATTAGATCTCGATTACGCTGTGTAATTCCCTCTATCAAAGGGCCACCGTTTATTTTACATTTCGTGTTCAGATGAATGATGATAAATAAGTTTTGTGTTTGCGCTTGAGAAATTATAGCATATTAGTGTAGGGGGTGCTTTAATTTCCATGGTTAGCGTTTTGCTATAATCATGTTATTGTTATACGTACATTTTTTTCATATTTTATTTTTTTTTATATCATTAAGATTACTATAGTAGTAGTGCACAGCCTTTTGTTTGGCCTTGAATTAAGTTCATGAAAATGTTTGAAAATACTTAAATGCGTTGTGGGTCCATAATTTCAAACACTCGCTTGAACATCATAAAGCGCTTAGCAGTCAAGATAAGTTTTCATCGAAATGAATGTGAAATAATAATTAATGAAATTTATCAAAAATAGTAGTAAACAGGCACAAAGTTGGACGAGGGCTAATTAGGGTGGACATAATAACCGGAACTTGTGATCATGATCGAAATTTAGGCTACGATTTATCAAAAAAGAAATTTTGAGTTCTCTATACTATTCAATACTCTTTGACGACGACGACCTGTTTGTTTGAAATAATAATGAATGCAATTTATCAAAAATAGTAGTGAACAGGCACAAAGTTGGACGAGGGCTAATTAGGTTGGACATAATAACCGGAACTTGTGATTATGATCGAAATTTAGGCTACGATTTATCAAAAAGGAAATTTTGACTTCTCTATACTATTCAATACTCTTTGACGACGACGACCTGCTTGTTTGAAATAACAATGAATGAAATTTATCAAAAATAGTAGTGAACAGGCACAAAGTTGGACGAGGGCAAATTAGGTTGGACATAATAACCGGAACTTGTGATTCTGATCGAAGCTTAGGCCCCGATTTGTCAAAAAGGAAATTTTGACTTCTCTATACTATTCAATACTCTTTGACTACGACGACCTGCTTGTTTGAAATAATAATGAATTAAATTTATCAAAAATCGCAGTGAACAGGCACAAAATTGGACAAGTGCAAATTAGGTTGGACATAATAACCTGAACTTGTGATTCTGATCGAAACTTAGGCTCCGATTTGTCAAAAAGGAAATTTTGACTTCTCTATACTATTCAATACTCTTTGACGACGACGACCTGCTTGTTTGAAATAATAATGAATGAAATTTATCAAAAATAGTAGTGAACAGGCACAAAGTTGGACGAGGGCAAATTAGGTTGGACATAATAACCGGAACTTGTGATTCTGATCGAAGCTTAGGCCCCGATTTGTCAAAAAGGAAATTTTGACTTCTCTATACTATTCAATACTCTTTGACGACGACGACCTGCTTGTTTGAAATAATAATGAATGAAATTTATCAATAATAGTAGTGAACAGGCACAAAATTGGACAAGTGCAAATTAGGTTGGACATAATAACCGGAACTTGTGACTATGATCGAAACTTAGGCCCCGATTTAACAAAAAAAAAAATTTCAGTTCTCTATACTATTCAATACTCTTTGACGACGACAACCTGCTTGTTTGAAATAATAATGAATGAAATTTATCAAAAATCGCAGTGAACAGGCACAAAGTTGGACGAGGGCAAATTATGTTGGACATAATAACCGGAACTTGTGATTATGATCGAAACTTAGGCCCCGATTTATCAAAAAGGAACTTTTCGAAAATCGGGTTTATTAAAAATTTAATTTTTGTAATAAATGAGTTAAGTGCATTTTCTTAAAGTTTCTTAAAGTGCATTTTCTTAAAAAATAAAACCTTCTCTTAAAGAAGTACTTGTGCTTAAAAAAAGTAAATTGTCTTACAAAAGTACCTGTTCTTGAAAAAATTTATTTTTTTTAAATAAATACCTTTTCTTAAAGAAGTACATTTTCTTACAACCAATTGCCTTTTCTTAAAAAAACGGAATTTTCTTGAGATGAGTACCTAATCTTAAAAATTTACCTATTCTTGAAAAAGGGACAAATTCTAAAAAAAATCCCATTTCTTAAAAAAACCTTTTCTTCAAAAAAATAATATAAATAAATGGTTTCCCATTACATCCCATGATCAAAATGGGGAGGGCTTCTGACAACCAGTGAGCTGTGCGCTTTCAAGTTTTATACTCACTGATTGGGACCTACAGTTTTACACCGGTTCCGAACGGTATTTTGAGAAGCTTTGTCATGGCTATATACGCGATAGTGTCGCTGTCACTATGCAAGGTGACCGCCATCGAAAGAAATTTAAGGTTCGAAAACATTTGCAAACAATTTCCTTCCATCTCCAGAGAACCATCGGTCCCCATTCGAAATTCTCAATTCAGATGAGAACAGGGGTCGTGGCACCGCCCACTTCCATCCTGGCTGTAATTCGAACTGTGCGAACAACATTTGTACCAAATATCATCTTCATATTTCTGCTGATTCAGGAGATGTAGCCTTTTTAAATGTCAAGTTGTATGGACGGTGCCACGCTCCTTTGTCCAATCTCAACCGAGTGTAGCCAACGACTATCAGCAGGTCATCAGTACAACATTGTGAAATTATTATGATGTTGATTGTTGACCTTTTGTATTCTCTGTGTTCAATTAGTTTACCTTGAGGTCATAAAATGAAAATACCAGCGGGTTCGACTGTTTTTTTCAAGATTTATTAAATATCTGAACCCAAAGAAATTGCAAACACATTGTGAAATTTTCATAATAAATTTTTGCCGAATCACGAATTTTGCTGCCCAATTCATCCACACAAATTTGCAAGTCGGTTAGTGAAACAGTTCTCCAGATATTGCGTTTTCAAAAGTAGAGCCCAATGGGTGGGGCCACGCCCACTTGATATATCAAAAATGCAAGTACCCTATTTTCGCCACCGAACACACAGCTACTTTCGGTGAAAATTTCATAAAGATCGGTCCAGCCGTTCTCGAGTCTAGACGGAACTAAAAAATGCAAACAAACAAACATAAACTCATTTTTATATATGTGTAAGTATATAGAAGATTTGGGGTGAGTTCCAACCATACATATGATTCCTGCAGATTGTGTTTGAGAGAATATGATACAGAGTCCGAGATTTTCCAGCATGTAGGTTTTCTTGAAAACTCCAACTTTGAGAATAAGTTTTTATTAAACATCGAAACCCCGCTGTATTCTATTTGTCAAACCCGGATTTTCGGATTTCGTTAAAGACTTATTCTCAATATTGGCCACTATGGTTTGATCGAAGTACAATGTAGAGATTATCAATAGTTTCCCAATATAAGAGTTTTATAGAAAAACGTTTTCCAAAAAAATTACATATATTTTTTTAACAAAATCCTTGTTTAATAAAGGAAGATATATTTTTTTTAGAATTTGAAAATAAAATTTACTTTAATTCTGTTGAAAATCGAATCAGCGATTTGAAAGATAGTTTTCAAAAATAAATCGTTTATCATTGGATCTTCATCATTGGATCAAGTAAAAATCATTGGATCATTGGGGAATTATGCAGCTCTCGGGATTTTATCTGGTAGTTTCACTTATTTGGAAAGTTTAAAATAATGTTGCTCAATTGTGCGCTTAGCTACTTTGCCGCACGATAACACCATGACACCGTTGCATGAATATATCGTGTTATTGCTTATGGGAAGCATATAGACTTCTGCTAGAAGGTATTGGAATCCAAGTTAAATATTTTTTTCATTTAGATACAATTTTTGGAAAAAACCAAAAAACCCAAATTTTAATTTTTGTTAAAAATTGCAAATTTTATCAAATTAAAAATTGGAACCCTTACTCAACTTTTTACTCAAACTTTATCCAATTAATATTCAGGTTAATCTAAATCAATGTGCTAATTTGTGAGAGGAATGAAGATTTTCTAGTGTATACGAATTTTCACCCAAAATCCGAAAATTTTGACTAAAATGCGGCACGGCTTAGAGTTGTCCGATTCGGTTCAAATTTTCACCAAGTCAGGTTTAGACCATAAGGAACAAGAATCCGCCTGGGGTTTATTAAAATTCGAAAATATATTTTCCTCCATACATATCATTGCCACCCTAATGTATATGTTTGCAATCATTGTTTTCATGCGTTTAAGCAGCAGCTGTTTTGTTTCTTTGTTGTCTGTCACGATTTTCGGCATATTGCAGGAACCATGAGTCCAGAAAATTGGGTACACGAAAATTGGGTACACGTTTGCAGCTTTTTAGCTTCTTTGTTCTCTGTCATGATTTTGTTTTCAGCTGTTTTCAACAAACAAAGTCACATTTGGGTCCCAAACACATATAAAGGGCTTCTCAACAGAGACGCTACAAAAGTAAATCGAAGGGACAGCAAACGACGCCATATTTTTTCCCGCTCTTTTGACATTTCTCTTCAGTAAGGTTTGCCATTTCATCATGGTAAGATATACGAGTCAAAAACGAGTCGAAATTATTAAAATTTACTACCGAAATTTGGAGTCAGTGGCCTCAACTTTAAGAGCGCTACGTCCAATTTATGGTCGTCATAATCGTCCTACCAGATCAACAATTGAGCGTCTAGTGGACAAATTTGAATCCACAGGCACAGTACAAAATGTTCCCGTGCCAGTGAGACAAAGAAGTGCCCGTAGTGTCGAGAATATTGCTGCCGCTGAGGCTTCAGTTCAAGAAAGCCCAAATGTGTCTCTCACACGTCGTTCTCAAGCGTTGGGCATCTCTGTGACGTCGTTGTGGCGAATTTTGCGAAAAGATCTTGGCCTACATCCTTACAAGATCAAATTGACGCAAGAACTGAAGCCGCTTGACCACCATAAGCGTCGTATATTCGTGAATTGGGCTGAGCAACAACTTGAAAATGATTCGGATTTTCATCGGAAAATCATTTTCGGCGAGGAGGCTCATTTCTGGCTGAATGGCTTCGTCAATAAGCAAAATATGCGTTATTGGTCAGACAGCAATCCACACGTAATCCATGAGTCATCATTGCATCACGAAAAAATTACGGTTTGGTGCGGTTTATGGGCCGGCGGCGTCATTGGGCCGTACTTCTTCCGTTATGATCAAGACCGGCACATTACTGTGAATGCGAATCGCTACCGTTCAATGATAACCGAATATTTTTGGCCCCTATTGGATAATATGGACTTGGAGGACATGTGGTTCCAACAGGACGGCGCCACAAGCCACACAGCGAATGCCACAATCAATTTCTTGGAAACCAAGTTTGGTGAACGTGTTATCTCACGAAATGGCCCAGTCGATTGGCCGCCTCGGTCATGCGATTTGACGCCGTTAGATTATTTCCTGTGGGGCTACGTCAAGTCTATGGTCTATGCCAACAAGCCAGCAACGATTGATGAACTTCGTACGAATATCGAAAGTGAAATTGCAGCAGTATCGGCCGATTTATGCTTGAAAACCGTCGAAAATTGGGTTCAGCGTCTGGACTTCTGCAAGCGTGCCCGTGGTGGCCATGCAAAAAAATCGAGTTCCATACATAATGGAATCGAACGTACTTTCACAGGAATAAAGAATTTCATTGGTATCTAAAACCGGTTTTGTTTTATTTCAAAAAAAAACTTTTGTAGCGCTCATATTGAAAAACCCGTTATTATAACCTATTAGTTATTGTGTCTCCAACATGTAATATTGAGTAGCAAACACAATGTGTTTGCACACAAGTATACTATATTTGCGACAAGCTCGAGACACACGTTATATTTCCATCCAAATAACAACAAATGACAGATTTTTCAGCGTGTACTTATTTATTGTGGCCGTCGGTGGTGCAATGGCGAGTGTGCGCGCCTCTTGTACATGCGATCCTGGGTTCGAACCCTGCTCTGACCACCTTAAAAATTTCTTTCGGCGGCGGCCACCTCGCAGAGTGATGGCGACACTATCGAGTATATAGCTTCTCAAAATACCGTTCGGAATCGGTGTATAACTGTAGGTCCCAATCAGTGAGTGAAAACTTGAAAGCGCACAGCTCAGTGATTGTGAGAAGCTATCCCCTATCCCCTCATGGGATGTAATGGGAAACCATTTATTTATTTGTACTTATTTATACACAATTCGAATTTGTTGATGTGTCTGTCAAATAATTTATTATCCAAATTATTATACTGATTTATATGTGTCTTCCTTCGCTCATATACGATTTAATGTTTTGTTTCTTTCATTTAATTTAATTTTTTCTTTATCGTTTTTAGGTTCCAAATTTAAAGTTCATTATAATACGTACGTAAAGTGACGGTGAGTTGTTCAGTATTTTTTTTTTCTTTAAATAAAATTTGTTAAATTTTATTATCATCAGTTTTCGATTAAGATTTCGCTGTGTGGCCAATGCTGGCTAGAAGTAGGTCAAGTTTAATTATTATGATTATTATTATCGCTGTAATTTTTAAAGAGTTTAAACATAAATTTAAAGAATGTCAGTGTTTCTGACACATGTGTCATTATTATTATCTATCGTATAATACTTTAACGCTTTTCTAAATCTCATCGTACACTTTGACCTTTGGAAAGTGGCAATACAACTACAACAACAACAACAACACCTCCTTTCATTGAAAGCAGATAAAATCTTTAATGCCATTGGATATAATAGGAAAGACAGTTTGCTAAAAGCTTTTGCAGATACAAAATCACTAAGGGGATTCATGCAAGACTGAGTATGTAGTATTAAATAACTAGAAATGTCAACTATCCTATTTTTCGGAGATTATAGTTCGAGAACAAACTCAGGCTAAGAATCTTTAGATTTTATCTCCATACAATGACGTTTTTACTACGCTCTCACATTCCTTTGTAGTTTGATGCCTTAATGTATCATAATTGTTTATATTTAATCGTTTCGTAAACGTTTTTAACTATATTTAGTCTTTGATTATTTATAGAAATGTAACGTAGACAAATAAAGTCTCAGCCTGCCAGCATTCGCCACAAAACAATGAGAAATGTTTCTATTATGGATCGTAATCTGTTCTTTGAAAGATTCTTTTTTTATTGATGAAGCAGAAAATCAGGTCTTTAACCTAAACAAAGATCTAAAGATGGAATTTCCATTAGCATTTTTCTTTTTCAATCAGCTATGACTTTGTTTACAAGAACAGTAGTAAACAATAATGCAACTGCAACAAAATGTTGCAAAACAGCTGCTGCAATTGCAGCAAACTCAATAAATGTGTTTAATTAACATTTGACGGAAAAAATACTCCAGGACTTTGGGATACAGTACAAGCATTTGGAATGAAAATATGATTATTAAAAACTGAAACTATACTCAAATCCCAAAACCAGGGAAAGGCTAAAAGAATCTATAACAAATTAGTTCCAATGGTAAAGAAAAGGATTTCGTTGTGGTCCTACAGGCAGAAGTAACGCCAAACGTTTTGGACGTTCAAATGAGACTATTCAATCAAAACATTTGAAAAGATTTAGAGCTGGCTAATAAAGGGTCTTTGAATAAAACTTCACCATGTTTGGCATTTTTTTTCGGTGCCAGTTTCAGGTCTGAAACTTGACAGCTTTCGTCTACGAGTGTTCCGAATATTTAAACTGAAGGGCTATACAAAAAGAAGAGCGCTTTATCTTTATGGGAACGTCGCAAAGTTAGCAGAATTTTTGGTCACGGAAGTGCAAATAAATGTGTCAACAATTCGAACAGTAATCAAAAAATTTTAAGAAACAGGGTCCTGTGCCTCGCAATAGCGGCCGATTTTCAAACCATTGATGTGATAAACGAGAGTGCCGAACATCAATTCGGCATCGTGCACAATTACTTCAAATTTCGCAAACATGGGTTTTTTAATTTGCATTGGATTTCAATTTGCATTATTTTATCCAATGCAAACGAACCACCATTGTTCGTAATGGCAATTAAAAAATTTTGAATTTGCATTTGTTCAGGCAATGCAAATACAATATATGGAATCGGATGCAAATTGTAATGAACTGTGGGAATGTTTTTAATTGTTTTGAATTTGTTTAACTGCTGGTAATTCTGTTTTTAAAGTATTTTATAAGTAGAGGTTTGTGGCTTCGATAGGCATTGCCTCATAGCACTTTCAAATGCATAAACCCCTACTGTATAAAATATTTGAAAACCAAAACTGCTAGATATGAAGGAAATGCTTTAAAAATAAGTACAATTGCCAATGGTATTGCAATTTTTTTGAAATTGCATTTCGAAAGGTAATTCAAATTAAACTACAAATTGCAATTGTCATATAATTAATTTTACCCATGTATGAAATTTCGCAAGGCAAGGGTCTGTGATCAGACGCTTTATTTTTTAAAAAATCGTGCACATTTATTGGGACACCCTATACAACACAGAAAATGCACACGATTGTAGAGGTCATAGACATATCATATGACTCATTACTTTCGCATTTGAATCATCAGCTGGTTACGAAAAAGCTATGCGCAGACAACTACGCCGTTAGCTCTCACTTGGCCACAAACATCTTCGATGACATCGAGGAACTGCTTAGTGGTGTCCAACCAAAACCTGGAAGTTATATTGCGTTTAACCATACGCTAAGCATGAATTCATCATAACATTCCGGAGACTAAACGCAGAGAGAAAAACGTTTGACGGTCGTTTACAGCAAAAATATTTATTTTGCTTGTATGCACAACGTTGATGGCAACAATTGAAACGGTCTTCTCACATAGGAAAACCATTTGTCCTAAAAGTCGTTTGTAGAGTTGTTTGTTTGTTCCACCACTACATACCAAAAACCACACACGAAGAGGAAAACGACTGCAGATCGTTTGGCGTAAAAATATGTATTTTCCCACGAATACTCAACGTTGACGGCAACTGTTTAAACGTTTCTCCCAAATAAAAACTGTTTATAGTACAGCTTGTAAACGTTCTTTCGATTACGCCAACATTGTTATAATTTACATTTACAGCAAAAGTACACTCTGAAAAAACCGGTCCCATCAACATGTTGCAGGAAGCATATATATGATTGCAAGCATTGTTTCCTTAAAATGAAGACCTGCAGTTTTTTTGTTTCTTTGTTGTCTGGGCAATATATTGCGTTTAATCATTAACAAAGCATGAATTCATTACAACATCCCAGAGACTACACGCAGAGGGAAAAACGTCTGAAGGTCGTTTGCCGCAAACATATTTATTTTGCTTGTATACACAACGTTGATGCCACCAATTGAAGCGGTTCTCTCACATGAGAAAAACATTTATCCTAAGAGTCGTTTGAAGAGTGGGTTG
This sequence comes from Phaonia tiefii, assembly GCA_963931995.1. Taxonomy (NCBI): domain Eukaryota; kingdom Metazoa; phylum Arthropoda; class Insecta; order Diptera; family Muscidae; genus Phaonia; species Phaonia tiefii. Next base: position 300,395,917 of record OZ008368.1, read on the forward strand.
TTTGTTCCACCGCAAGATGCCAAAAAATACACCCAAAGAGGAAAACGACAGCAGGTCGTTTGCTGCAAAAATATGTATTTTCCCACGAGAACTCCACGTTGACGACAACAGTTGAAACGTTTCTCCCAAAGAAAAAACATTTATAGTACAGCTTTTAAACGTTCTTTCATTTACCCCAAAATTGTTATAATTTATGTTTACAGAAAATATACATGCTGGAAAAAACGGTCCCAGTAACATATTGTAGGAACCATATATATGTTTGCACACACGCATACATTAAAAATCACTATCCTCTGAATTCACACTCTCTTCTCTCAACCACGAATAATAACATCCCAATATTAAGGTATTGTTCCTCTTGCCGCAATGCCTGTGATCGCTCGGCGGAAATAAACGGTCGCAGCAACATATTGCAGGAACCATGTATATGTTTGCAAGCATTGTTTCCATGAATTGAAGATCTGCTGCTTGTTGTGTCTTTCTTTGTCTGTCACGTTTCTGTTTATAGTAGTTATCAACAAACAACGCCATATTTGACACATTTATAAAATATTAATCATTGTATCTGCAACATGTAATATTGAGTAGCAAACACAATGTGTTTGGACATAAGTACACTATATTTGCGACAAGCTACAAACACATTATTTTTGCATACAAAGAACCAACAAATACAGATTTTTCAGAGTTTATAAAACGTTTGGCAAAAACGTGGAAAACGTAAAAGATTATACACACATGAATACATTAAAAACCACTAACTTCTAAATTGATACTCTCTTCTCTCAAACACGAACAATAATATCCTAAATTTATGCATTGTTCGTCTTCGCGCAATGCCTGAATAGCTCGGTGGATAGACGAACAACACGCAGGAAAAAACGGCCCAGCATCATATTGCAGGAGCTATGTATATGGTTGCAAGCATTGTTGCCATGAATTGAAGATCTGTTGGTTTTTTGTTTCTTTAAGCGTGTTTTGGTTGCACCGCTTGCTTATATAATCGCTTGTTTTATATGAAGTTAGCGACGACTTAGCGAGAACTTAGCGCTGCGAATCAATTTCGCTAAATTTAAAAACATTTTTTTTGACATCTTTCCTGTTTCGACACTTTTTCATATTTTTGAATAAAATTACTTATCGCTAAATAGCCGGTTTCTTTTCAACTAACCAAGCGATAATCGCTTGCTTGTAACCAATACACGACTTTTGTTGTCTGTCACGTTTTTGTACTCAGCAGTTTTGAACAAACACAGCAAACAATATTAATCATTGTGTCCCAAACATGCAATATTCAATAGCAAACACAATGTGTTTGGGCACAAGCATATGTTTTTCAATGTTTAGAAAACTTTTGTGAACACGTGGAATACTAACAAGAATGTACACACACGCATACATTAAAAATCACTCCCTTCTGGATTGCTACGCTCTTCTGTCAAAAACGAACAAGAATCTTAAGGTACTGTTCGTCTTCGCGCAATACCTGCGATAGCTTGATGGATAGCCGAGCAAGCTAGCATTGATGATGCATAGGTTCAACTCCATTGCAGAGAAAGTGTAATTATCTCAGAACAATCTCTTTGGGTCAATAGACCACCGAGTTGTTAATCCATAAATCAACTATCGTATAGAGAAGAAAATTTACTTATGGAGTGGAATGCCAACTAAGAAAACGAGTGAAGTGCGTCGTTTCTCTGCTCTCTCTCTCTCTCTCTCTCTTACTCTCTTCGTTGAATACATGAGCAGTTTTCTGATGATGATATTGCATCTAACTATAATTCCAACCATATTTAAATAAAATTACATAAAGTATCTAAAAAGTATGAAATAATCAAGTTATGACTCGGGAAACTAATGCGTTTTGAGCGAAACGCGTCGACTTTTTTGGTTATCTTCTACTAGGGTTGCCAAATTGCGCCGGTTTTTTCTTCTCTACTTGTACCTCCTTTTTGGTTAATCGCTGAATTATAATTGGCACCGGTGTCAAATTGGAGTTATTGATATGTATTTTCATTATTTACTAATTCCCGAAAAACTCTCCAGATTATCAAATTCGACGAAGAATTTTTGAAATTTTTGTTTCGGAAGTACAAAATTGTGAACCTCTTCGTCGAAATTGATATTCTGCATCTCTTTTTCCCGGAATGAAGGTACTAAATAATGCAAATATATGTCAATAGCATTAATTTGATGTTAGTCCCAATTCCTAAACTTTTTCTTGTGACCACTTGGACGCATCTTGTCCGACCGAAATAAACATTTTGTAAACACTTCGTCGAAATAATTCGTACCAAATAATTAAAATAGATGTCAAGAGCTTTAATTTGATGCTAGTCTCAATCACTAAACTTTTTCGTGGTGGCCACCATGGACGCATTTTTTCGTTTGAAACAAAAATCGCATAAATTCATATAGTCGAATTTGATATTCTAGAGGGATTTTTCGGGAATGAGGGTATTAAATAATGAAAATAGATGTCGGCCGTCGGTAGTGAACTGGCTATTGTGCGCGGCTCTTGTGCATGAGACCGTGGTTTCGATCTCTGCTCTGACCACCTTTAATTTCCTTCGACGACGGCCACCTCGCTTAGTGATGGCGACACTATCGAGTACTTAGCGATGAAAAAGCTTCTCAATTCGGAACCGGTGCAAAACTGTAGGTCCCAATCATTGAGTGAAAACTGGAAAGCGCACAACTTAGGGATTGTGAAAAGCTCTTCCCTATCCTTTCATGGGATGTAATAGGAGAATATTTATATATTTAGTGGCGCCGTAAGTAAGTGAGATGGCCGTCGTCGACCGAAAGTTAAGGTTGGTGGTCGGAGCAGGGATCGAACCCACCTGTTTACATATAAGACCCCCGCACAGTAACCCTTGCACTAAAAACTTATGACACCAGAATATTTTAGCCTGCCGGAGTTGCAGACGGTGTTCGAGTTACAGACAGAGTTGCGTAGTGATCGGAGACGTTTGTATAAGTGAAATGTCATCAAACTTTAACAACTCTGACAGAAACCAGTCTGGGAGAAGCGCTAAGGCAACACAATACCGGCAATATTATCTTTCATAAAAACCACCCGGGTAAAGAGCCGTATTCAGCTCAAATGAAATTCCCTCACCTTCCAATTGCTTAGGGCAATCAGATCTACACCCACATAAAAATTGGCTAATTGAACGTTGCCACAACCACATTAGATGTCATCACATCTTTATTAGAGGTGTAACAATCGTATTATAGGTTGTCACAACCGCAATAGAGTTTGAAACAACTGCATTAGACGTTCTCACAACTGCATTAGAGGTTGTCACAACCTATTAATGGTTGTCACAACCTATTAAAGGTTGTCACAACCTATTAAAGGTTGTCACAACCTATTAAAGGTTGTCACAACCTATTAAAGGTTGTCACAACCTATTAAAGGTTGTCACAACCTATTAAAGGTTGTCATAACCTATTAGAGGTTGTCACAACCTACTAAAAACCGTTTCCCATTACACCTCATGAAGGGATTGGGATAGCTTCTCAGATCCATTGGGTTGTCCGTTTTCCAATTTTTCACTCACTGATTGGGACCTACAGTTTTACACAGGTTCCGAACGGTATTTTAGAGAAGCGTTAGAGGTTGTCACAACCGCATTAGAGGTTGTCACAACCGCATTAGAGGTTGTCACAACCGCATTAGAGGTTGTCACAACCACATTAGTGGTTGCTGCAACCGAATTTAAGTTGTGGGGACTAAATTCAGTCCTGACAGCCTCAATTCGGTTCTGGCAAATGCAATTGGTTGGCAACAGCCGAATTTTCAGTTGCAACTATCTCTTTTTCAGCTATTAGTGGTATGAGAGAATTTCTTGAACAAAATCAATTACAGGGTTGTTATCTAAAAGTTACTTCGTACGAAGTCAGTTGTTTGTCACACAAATTTTGACATTTGACGATTATTTTGACAAACAAAAGTAATGCATAAAAATATAAAAATGGAGTAAGAATAGGTGGGGAGATAGGTCACTGATTGGGACCTATAGTTTTACACAGGTTCCGAACGATATTTTAGAGAAGAGTTACAGATTATATCGACCGCATTAGAGGTTGTCACAACCGCATTAGAGGTTATTACAACCGCATTAAAGGTTGTCACACCCACATTAGTGGTTGTCACAGACACATTAGAGGTTGTGCAACCGAATTTAAGTTGTGGGGACTAAATTCTGTCTTGACAACCTCAATTCGATTGTGGCAACTACAATTCGTTGTCAACAGCCCGAATGTGCGATGGCTACAATCTCTTTTCTAGCAATTACTTACGTATATGTAAGAATTTGCGATGGCTACAATCTCTTTTCTAGCAATTACTTACATATATGTAAGAATTTTGTCAACAAAATCAATTACAGGGTTGTTAGTAAAAGTTATTTCGTATGAAAACAATTGTTTAATAATGTTTTTTCACAGAAATTTTAACATTTAACGATTATTTTGACAAACATAAGTACAATAAACGTCACATGCATAAAAACATAAAATTGAAGTGATAAGAGGAGTGAATTGTTCATGAAATACTTGCAAGTTAAAGCAGAGATAGGTGGCAACGCTGTACATCAAAAATATTCGTGTACACATAAATGACAACATTTCTTACGAACATTACGTGAGAGCTGAATACGAAGGGGCTTAACACAAACATCATGAGTTGGAAAGAAAATTAATGTTGGAACGAACCACAGCGCAAGTACAGTGCCATATGGGACAGGTGAAAAACTCAAACCACAACGCAATACACTCGTACAACAACGACTCTTTCACATGCAACAAGTCCCTTTCCGTGTTCGAATATATCCACTGTGGAACAGGAACTCAGCCGCTACCAGATAGTTACTCAACGTGTTGTAGTTTCGAAGGGGCAATCAACACATGTAGTGGCCGCAACAACGACAACAACAACACGTCACAATTCAAAAGATAAAAGTTGGAGAACTAACTGTTTATGGGGCTCAGACACCATAAAGCAGTAGCAGTAGCAGCAGCAACGAACATGGATAATCAACAACACCTCTAAGAGATACAACAACTGTATGATATAACAATAACAATAAAAACAAAAATAACAATCAACTGAAGATACATCTGGTACATTCACATGATTGCGGATTCACAACAATGACGGCGTTTATGAACTCAATGAATCTACCGCTTGGCAAACTCACGTACACTCGCACGTTTGTTCGCTCGCTCGCTCGCTCATACGTACCAGGGCTCTGGTTGCGATATCCCAGCACATGGGGGGTATCTATGCAAATTATTAGTTATTATTCGTCAAAATCATAGTGTTTAGGTGTAAATTGAATTCACTCGTAGGTTCCGTCATACATTTTACTTTGTTGCCACCAGCACTTGCGTCGCCAGTCTGACTCTGTCTGTCTGTCGGTCGGTAAATTTCATTCATTTCGATTTCGCTTCGAAATTTACTGAATTGCTGTTTCGAAAAAGGTCATATTTATTTTTGTAATGTAATCATTTCTCATTTAAATCAAAATAAATCGGATTATGTAAATTTAACAATCTTCTCTTTGGATTTTTTGTTGGTTGTTTTGCCTTCAATTAATCAAATTGTTCAGTTTGTTTTTTTTTAATTCATATTCAGATAGTAGAATAGTTGTGAGGTGAATAGTTCGTTAGTTGTATGGTGGCGTAAGAATATGTGAACATGACGGTGATTATTAGGTGTTTGCGGTGAGATATAAAATTTGAATCGAATTTTAAGTAACTACTTGTATTAATACCCTACAATATGCATGTGCGCCATGAGATCAGTATATACTTGTTGGGTATCAAACAAGTAACCTTGTATGTATTAACAAGACTACTGACACTATCACTCGAAGTTTCTCTTCCTGAAGTAAAAAGCGGTGAAGCCAAGCAATTCGATTTACCACCTAAGTCCTATAAGTGAACACGTTTATATTAGTGACCCGTTCCCCGATCTCGTTCGATATGTTCCCAAATGACAGGACATTCGAAGTAGAGGAACCAAAATTTATACTGAAAAGTTTTGAACAATTTTATGTTTCTATTGGACTTGAAATGACAAGATTGTGGAACCCAAATCAACGTTCATTCATCTAGAACATAGATGTGCAGCTAGTACTCTTTTGAGTCATCGTGTTTTCACACCGATAGTAGCTTGATCGTTTTTTCACACCAACATGTCCGAAAGCTTGCTGCTTGTTTACCGATTCAAAGTCAGTTGCTGTTCTGCATTTGACCAAGCAACACCGTATCGCTCTGCAAGCAAAATTATTTGTAATAAAAAACACTACACTTAAAAAATAAATTTTAATTGCCATGGACGAATATAAAGAAATTTTTATGTTTGTAAATGGCAAAAATCATAAATGGAAATAATCATTGGAGATGTTGATATTTGATTTTTTTTTTTAAGATTTAGTTTTAATTTTTAATTTTTTTAATTTTAATTTTTTACTCAGTGTACTACTTTTGTTTTCTCTGCTTTTGTTCTGCTTGCTCCGTTCAACTTAACACAGTCGCAAAATTCGTAAAACTGATTTGAAATGCGTTTGTGTCAGTTTGCACATGTCTGATCTAGAACACGAACGAAAGCTTTCGTTTGAGATCGAGGAAGAGGCTGTAAATATTTGTATTAGTTTTCAGGGACCTCAACATTTTCGGAGACTACATCTACGACACTTCAAAATTCTATAAATCCTATTCAAAATGTCTTCAATACATTGAAACAGGTAGCCGTCATTTGCCGATAATAAAGCGGATTCTACACGCAAAAAAAAAATTCTTTACGTTGAAGAAAAATGACGGTCAGATCTATGAACTTCGTTTGAGGGATGTAATTGCTGCAAAGGAATATTTGTTGAATCAAACATATCATATCCTTACTGATAAAGAAAGAAATAAACTCAATTACGAGAGACAAAACCCTATTACAACAAACGAGAAAAGGTAGGATAGGTCAGGTTAGATGTATAAGGCAGTCGATGAGCAATTCACCACGGCCGACTAGGTTAAGTGCTGGCCGCACCAGAGAACCATTCAGTTTCCTTCTAGAAGCCCAAGATTATGTCAACGCATCTCTGAGACAATTCTCAAAGCTCCCTAAATTAGTAGTATCCCATAGTTGGCATCCTCCTGCCGGCTACCGCTGGACATATGCAAACAAGATGAAGAGTGGATTTACGTGTCCAAAACCAACGCCGAAAAAACGGTGAGATAGGTAATCCGGGATTTGTGGAATTAACCCTGTGCCGGCTTTTTACAAAACGTAATATTCGAACAAACCGAAACCCGATTATTTGCCGCCGGTTAACCGGGTTTTACTCAAGTTGTGTTACATATCCTTAAAAAATTTAAAAATTAAAAAAAAAATATTAAAAAAATATGGTTCTGAAATTTTAATGGAAGTTTCGAATTCGGAACCAGATTAAAACACTAGGTCCCACTCAGTGCGTAAAAAAACTAGAAAACACACAGCTCAATGGTTATGAGAAGCTCTCCCCAATTCCTTCATGGGATGTAATGGGGATTTTTACATATTCCAAAATGGAATATAGTATTTAAAGTAATATATATATAAATATAATATATAAATTTAGAGTAAAAATTTAAATCTGATTGTCAACTATATATACAGTTTGAAATTTTGAGATTTAAACACAAATAGAAATACGAAACAGTCGGTAAATAAGTTTATTTCAAGCGTTATACACTCCGATTCACTCATTTAAAGGCACTAAAAATTCCATATTCAGCAGCCTGTATCTTTTGCAATTTGTAACCGATTGCAGAACTTTAAAATGGAAATGGAAGCTAGACATCTTGAGATATAAATATAATCAGGACAATAGTGGTTTCTTAACTAAAGAACTTTTTTTGAGCAATTTATAAAAAAAAGTCAAAAAATGTGCTATTTTTTTAATTTAAAAAAAAATCCGAAAAAAAACAGTTTAACCAGTTATTGCCAAATTTAAAGCTCGAAAACTGGATTAGTGATTAATTGATAAATTGATCTCCTATCCACCACCGGCCAGATTTGCCATGCTTACAAGTCGTTAGGGGCAATCCAACACATTTCAATTCCTGTACAACTTCTAAGATACACACAGAACTAATTGCTTGAAAAGAGGTTGCAGCAACTATAAATTCGGCTGCTGCATCCAAATTACAGTTGCCGCAACCGAATTGAGGTTGTCACGAGTGAATTTAGTACCCACATCTAACACTGAAGCAACATCTAACAGGTTGTGGCAACTGCTAATGCGGTTGTGGCAACCTCTAATTCGAATGTGATATCACTTAATGTGGTTGTGACAACCTCTAAATTCGGTTACGGCTAATTCGCTCATTTTTTCTAAGGCTTGCCGTCTCATCCGCTCTGCAGTTTGCCGGAAATTATATGTGCCATCTAGGCCCTATAAGTGTATATGTTCCTAAACGAGATGTTCCAGCAGCACGATATTCAACTCGTGTTGCCACCCATACTAGTTGAATATCGTGCTGCTGGGCCATCTCGGTTAGAGATCTGCGGTCATCCTGGACATATGTCGTGTTTCGGAAGACTGATTCACGGGACCTAATAGCCCTCTGACTGCCAGAGAAGAAACTGACCCCAATTACTGCTGAACTATTATACCTCAGCCAGCCGGTCACTTTCTAAATCGCCAATATGTATGTATTATACACACTAATAACCCTATTTCCCTAGAATAGACTCCTAGTCAACCTTATCCTTCATTTGCGAGCCATCCGAGTAGAAATCCACATAAGTATACCACAAAACCGGGAATTCATTAGTTTCAAGAATCCCTTTACGAAATTTGAATAAAGGTTCAGATTTGGAATAGTCGAGATATGGATATGCAGGAAATGTTATATGGAGGGTCTAACCTCAAGAAAAAAAGATTCCGAGAACCAACAAATTTTTCAACGAACTGTCATTTGTCTACCACAAACGAGTTGCAGTAACTCCAAACTCAAATATACTTTTACGAGAAACGAACAACTTTTGCTGCAAACGCTAAGCAGGAAATGTTCTATGGTTGGTCTAACCTCAAGAACCTCTAACATCTTTTGTTTACCACGAACGAGTTGTAGTAACTCCAAACTCAAATAAACTTTTACGAGTAACGAAAACCTTTTGCTGCAAACTCTTTTTTATTTAACGTAAAGCAAAAATAAATTAATAGTTTCCCATTATATCCCACAACCAGGTGGGAGTTTCTCAAAACCTGTGACGAAGCAAGTTATATTTCAATAAATATGATTTATATTAGATGGAAGTCTACGCCCATTTATGTGACTATTTTATTGCATTTTAAACATAAAACTATTTAATTTGTAAGCTTTACCAGAGGGACTTAATCCAGGAGCTTTACTGCAACTCCGTGCACCTGTCCACTGAAGTCATTGCAGGCGTTGTTGAAAGAAGACAGAATCAATTCAAGAATTAAGCAAAAATATGTCTGTGCTTACAAAAACTTGTTTTCTCTCAAGCAAGAGAGAAGCAATTGATGAGAGTAATCACTTTTGTCGTTCATAATAATCTGATTTCCTTATTTACCGCGAAATCAATTTTCTTTTTGTTTGGGTAAATTAAATTTCGTTTACAACCAATAAAACTACTTTTAGAATAACAGTTGTTTGTTTGCGGCAAAGGTATCAACTTTTACGATCAATCATGAGACTAAGTAGTAAATGAAACTCTTTTGTGCCAAAAAGTTTCTAAACGCAGCCTGGGATTCATATGGACTCCTGGGCCACATGACAACAGGCCAGGCAAACTGGCAATGATGGGCTATAAAAAATCGTTTCCTTTGAAATCCCATGAAGGGATGGGGGAGAGATTCTCACCCCCAGTCAGCTGTGTGGTGTCTAGTTTAACAACCACTGATTGGAACCTACTGTTTCACCGAACGGTTTTAAACGGTATTTTGAGAAACTTTTTCCATCGTTAAATACTAGATAGTGTCGCCGTCGCTAAGCGAGGTGACCGCCGTCGTTAGAAATGTAACGTGATCAGAACAGGGATTGAACCCATGCCCACGAGCCGCGCACAATACTATTGCACCACCGACGGTTACAAAAAACAGACGGTAGCTACCGTCCTAGCTACGGTAGGTAAATCTGAAAAACGCTAAAATATCTCAAGTGCCAAAGGCTCAACACATTGCAAGAATAATCGCCGATAGTACATAGCGTGAAACAGAAGGGAGCAGAACACTAAGGACACTAGAACTTATTCTCCCACTCAAACAGATTTTAGCGAACCCACAGGAACGAATTCAGTGTATGTTAGGAGAACTTTAAAATAACTTTACTTGTCAATGTCCAAATTTCGAGAGACTAAGAACTCCAGGACCTCTCCGATGATACAATTCCTAGTTTTGAAAAGCTCAAGAGAATGGATTGAAGAACTTTGGGAAAATTTGCCAACCATACTTAGATGTACTTCCTATGAGAAAAATGTGAGGTATTCCCGGGCCGTCGGTGGTGCAATGGTAGTGTGCGCGGCTCTTGTGCAAGAGAACTTGGCTTCGATCCCTGCTCTGACCACCTTAAACATTTCTTTCGACGGCGGTCACCTCGCTTAGTGACGGCAACACTATCGAGTATTTAGCCGTGAAATAGCTTCTCAAAATACCGTTCGGAACCGGTGTAAAACTGTTGGTCCCCATCAGTGAGTGTAAAACTAGAACTCACTGGTTATGAGAAGCTCTCCCTAATCCCTACATGGGATGTAACGGGAAACCATTTATTTATTTATATATTCCCGGGACTATGTAGAGCACATAGCAGCCCGGGCCACTAGCTCAAATTTTGTTTGCGAGAGGATACGAGGTTGCCATTTATATTTCGGTTCCTGGCAATACTAGTGTTGCCAGATGTAAAGTGGAACTTCCATTAGAAAGTTTGAAATTCAACTTGTTTCGACTTTTGGTGATGAAGCACCATCAAAAACCACTGTAAATCGCTGGTGCCAAGAGTTCAGTCTCGGACGCCTTTCGCTCCAGGATGAATTTCGAGAAGGTCGTCCAACTTCCGTCGTTTTGCCGGAAACCATAGATGCTGTACGTGAACTGATAAAGCAAAACCGACATGCGACATACAGTGAGATTCAGGCATCCTTGTGCATTAGTATGACAAGTATCAATAAGATATTGCATGTTCATTTGGGCGTGAAAAAGATTTGTTATCTTTGGATCCCATATAATGGGACGAATGCTCAAAAAAGAGCTCGTGTCGCTTGGAGCAAAGAAATGTTGAAAAAATACAACCGCGGTAGCTCAAATGCAGTGCATAACATCATCACAGGAGACGAATCATGGATATGGGCCCGAAACAAAACAGTATTCGACCGCATGGATCTTTCAAGACGAGCTAAATTCAACAAATGTTGTTTGGGGGAGAAGCACATCGAAGCAAATGATCGCGATTTTTTAGGTATAACCGGGCATCTGGCCACAGTGCCTCTAGTGGAACGTATGACGGTCAATTCTGAGTGGTATACCACTATCTGTTTGCCAATAGAAAAACAACAAGAGAAGTGGGATCATTTTGCATCAGGACAGTGCGAGCTCTCACACATCAGCTGAAACAATGGGCTATTTGAGCACCCAACATGTCGAATTGATGGGTCATCCGCCGTGCAACCCTGACTTGGCACCTAATGACTTCTTTTTATTCCCTCGCATCTAGAAAAAACAGCGTAGTCAAAGTTTTTCGACGCCCGAAGCAGCTGTTGAAGCGTTCGAAACCCATGTTTTGGAGGTGTCTCAATCGGAGTGGAAAAAGTGTTTCAAAATTGGTTTGAGCGCATGCAAAATATATTGAAAATATGAGAATATTTTGAAAAACAATAAAACCATTTCCAATGATAAATAATTGTTTTTTTTTATTTCTGGACCCGAAATATAAATAGCAACACTCGTACAATGTTATACGAAACGATACAGTACAATTCTAGACGATACGGTAACTAATAACTGAGTTGATTTTTGCCAATTGATTTAGTCAATCCAGTGACGTTCTCTTACCCCAAACGAGGACTCTTTAACACCATCCACGAAACACTCAAGATATCTCCATGACGCTGAAAAACTTCGTGGCTGATGTCCTTTAGCTGATGTCTAGACCAAATAACCCCACATAACGCCTGGGAATGTTTATACATTATTTGACGCATGTTTCTAAATACGTCCTAATATTATGGGCCACATAACATTGCGAACACGTTTAGATGTCATAAAATCCATAATATTTACACCCTGCCTTCATTTCCACTGGAACAGGCGTAAATGCCCATGAAGGAAAAATGCAGTCAACTCTCGTTTACATATGTTTAATGAAATCCCATTATGCAAGGGATGAAATGTCTTCCTTTGAATTTTATAGGAATGTCCTAGATGACGACATCTGTTATTTATGCAGGCGAAATCCTGTTAAAGTGATTCCTTTAATTAAGGGAAAACAGTTAATGTGTTGGCGGTAATGGCATGAATAGTAAATGAGTGGCAGGAGTCAAGGGGTGTCATTTATTCTAGAGAAAATTCTGTAATGTAAGAAGGATAGACATTGGATTTGATATAGTAAGTAGTGGTTTTTGGGTGACGCGTTTGCTGGCAATAGAACAAATAATTTAAAAAGACAAGGGAGAGCTTGTGATGGCGAAAATATCAAGTAGTGGTTTTTGGTCGCCGCGTTTGCTGGGCAATAAAGCAAAAAATGCAAAAAGACAAAGAGTGAAAATAGCTCACGTGCTTTCATCAATACACAGAGTAATCGTAGAATATTGGAATAAATTTTCTAAGTTTCATGTTCAGGATAAATGTGTTTCAGACACAAAAGTGGCTGAAGTACAAGTCGGCTGCCAACCACTGCAACAAATTAATCCAGAAACTGAATAGTTGGCATTATGGTCCCGAATTGTATTATGCCAAAAAGTATTATTCTTTGTTTGAATTGATTAAATTTTGATGCCGCTTCTACACGTCCTGAATGTGCGACGTTCTTAAGTTAAGGTTTGGTTCAAAAGAAAGCGTCGCACAAATGGTACTTCACCGCATGATCCATTTTGTAGACCTGGTTTTAGATATCTAATCATTTTCCACAGAAACTTGTTACTGCGTTCAATTTTCCTTACAGATCTCACATTGATTTCCTTGAGATTGTATCATCACAGTGGTGTTGGAAAGTGAAAGATGGACAATGGCATGTAAAATATTACATCCTGTCGATGTCCTCCCCACATGGTCTGCGTTTGACTCAATGTAGATATGCCCGTTGTTGGTGCAATGATCCGTGTTCTGGCCACCCTAAATTTTTTTCGACGACAGTCACCTCGCTTTTTTGCCACGACACTACCGAGTACTAGCTTCTTAAAATGCCGCTCGAAATCGGGGTAAAACTGTAGGTCCCATTCAGTTACTGTAAAACTATAAAGCCCACATCTCACTAACTTAGAGACGTTCTCCCCACACCCAACATGCGACGTTATGGGTACATATAGATTTACCCTGACACTAGAGTGTTCAGCACCTGAATCGACCAAGTTCGAGTTTGTCCAGTTTCACAAAATAGAGGGCGGAACAATAAGAGTAAACAGATACAAAATACACGTCAACAAGACATGGATCGCTATACTCCTCAAGAACGTGGAATAATTGTTTAAAATTTTAACGGAATAATTCGTCGGTTTTGTTGGCGCAGTGTGAATTTCGGCGTAGATTTCTGGGTCGTCCGACACCAACTGGTCAAACACTACGGCATTGAACCACTCGCCTTGAAGAGTATGGGACAACACGAGATGCTGGCAGATGCTGGCAGATCTACAGATTTCACACATGACCCCGAAGTGCCGACCAGACGACGCAAAGTGGCGCCATTTGAGTTTTTTCGTTGCAAAAATCATATCTTTTGAGCCGAATAAGATAATTGAACAGTTTAAACAGCATATGATAGATAACTGTTCAGCCTATGAAATGGAAAGGGTGCTACGCTTTGTAGGGGCCTACTTATGGGTTATCAAAGTTAAAATTTGTAGAAAAATCAATTTTATGGTAACTAAAAAAAATTATTTTTACATTTTTAGATTGTTTTTATTTTTTTTCTTTAGGGTTTTATGTTTTAAATTATTACCCAACAAATTAAAAAAAATTACTTCTTTTTTAAATTTATTTTTTCAATTTTCTGTAAAATATTCATCACAATTCGTAGGAGAAGGTATATCTAAAAGACTAATCATTTCTAAACTATAATTATTTTCTAACTCTATTCGTGACTTCACATGCCGCAGGGAAGAAATAAGTGGATCGGAAGATGCTGCCAACATGTTGAAGAGGTCCTCATTTTGCCTTACCCTTGATGCTTTGAATGTGTTCTGCAATCTATATTTTTTATAAAATTTGTTAAGAGACTCCTGTGCTTCTTCAGAAAGCTCTCCAATTGGCAAACACTGGTACTCAATTATGTCTTTGCCATGCGCCAATATTTTATGGACGGTCGGGGTCAACTTCTTCTGTGGATACATTTCTGCTAAAAGAGATGCAGTTTTCGATGCATATTCTCCATATTTTGTAGAATTGACGTTTTCTTTGCAGTTTAAAACATTCAAGATCGTTCCCAATCTTTTCACAATTTGATTGTCAATTCCAGTGATTGTAGTTACTGCCTCATCATTTTCAAAAAATCTCCTAGAAGTGTTTCCATCGTTTGAGTTACCGTATCCGTGCTTGGGACAGTCTACTTTTAGTCCAACTTCTTTAAAAAAAGCATCCTGTATTTACTTCTTTCTGATCTTTTCCTTATCCTTTATTGATGTATTTTCATCGAAGTTTTCCTCCTCTTGTGGTAGGGTATACGCCAGTTTTAGCAAGAACTCCATACACCTTATCCTTGCGTGCAATGGTGACATTCCATATTCGTAATTCTCCTCGTTTGTAGAATCGTTTAAATTACCAAAGTTCTTCTGACTCTTTTTGTAAATCGGGCATGACAATGTTGAGGTTGTTCCTGTCAGTTCGTTTACGACTTTTCCGTCAACCATGGTCAGGTGGAACTCGTAATTGCATTCAATATATTTTCCTTCTCCAATTTGCAGCTTTGTAGGCTTAATCTTGCTTATTTGTTCTTCAATGTCCTTCACCGTGGCCCTTATGAGTTCTGCCGATTCCCTTGCAAACTGAAACAATATTGGTCGGCAATAATGCACTGATGACGGACGTGGATTTTTCCAATGGCCGTCGGTGGTGCAATGGTTAGTGTGCGCGGCACTTGTACATGAGATCCTGGGTTCGAACCCGGCTCTGACCACCTTTAAATTTCCTTTCGGCGGCGGTCACCTCGCATAGTGACGGCGACACTATCGAGTATATAGCCATGAAAAATCTTCTCAAAATACCGTTCGGAATCGGTGTAAAACTGTAGGTCCCAATCAATGAGTGAAAACTGGAAAGCGCACAGCTCAGTGATTGTGAGAAGTTCTCCCCAGTCCCTTCATGGGAAGTAATGGGAAACCATTTATTTTTTATTTTTTAGGGAAACATCAGATTTTAGCCGCAAAGGAACAACAGATGCCATAAACATATTACCGTCCGATATTGTAGCGTCATCGCAAGATATCCTTTGTTTATAAACGCTTTGTCCGGATGATCCATCGCAGCCCCATTTGCTGATCAATGTCAGTTTCTCAGGAAGAATTTTCACCTCATTTTCAGGAAGACTCTCCAACAACCGCTTTGCTGTATGGCCCATGAGATCCTGCAGATTGGCTTTCACAGAGACTTCCGTAAACTCCGTATGCAGTGGTCGTGAATTTATTTTGGCTTGCGTAATATGCTTGTATCATGGTAAAACGTCAGCCCCGTGTCGCATCAAGGATGCCCGTAGTATCTCATATTTTTCTTTGGAAAGTTCTAAGTCCATAAACAAGGCCAAGGCTTCTTCGGAACCATACTTTTTAATGTGTGCGTTTGTGGGCGTGGGAATGCTTTCCTTAATCCTTTTTAGTCGCAGTGGGCTTGCATCAGCAACAGATTTTGTAATCTGCGACCTCACTCTTTCACTATCCTTTGTATATTTAGTAGACAGCGCGTCCGATAAATGCTTCGTGGTCAAGTCATTGGTGGCCTCGGCAAGTTTCCTCTTTCTTGTGAAAATTGAACACCCTCAATACTTTTTTTGGCCTTCCTTTTCCTCCTCTGGTTGATGTGGTGGGTTTATCTACTGGCAATATATCCAGGATGGTGTCTTCATTAAGCCAGTCCTCGTATTTGGAGTTGAGTTTCTGAATGGTTCGATTAGTTTTCACCCATTTTGCCTTAATATTTGCATATATCAGATAAAAATTATTTTTTATAATTTCGCTTCTCTCAATATTTCCGTATAAGCTATCAAGTTCTTCTAAAGCAGCTTCCGTGAAAACTTTGGTGTGGTTGACTTTCTGAACAGTTCAAATAATTTTAAATTGTTCAACGCCATGTTTTCAATAACTCGCGTTTAGATGGTTGGTCAATAATAGCACAATCAGGTTTGTTGAAACCACGCTAAGTGTTTACACTTATATAGTAGCTGTGCATGACGCAAGTTTTTACCATCATGTTTTGGTCATTGGTAAATTAGGTAGAATTTTCCAGTGTGCGCTTGGGTTCTTGTGGGCGGAGTCTTAACGGGGTTGGACTGTGCGTGGTGTGGTGGAGTGCTGGCCTACCTGCCTACCTACAGGGCGGGTGACCAATCACATCGTGTACAGGTTCTAAAAATACGAATGCGTGTGGACTGGATGATAATTCTTGCGTCCATTTTATCACGTAATTTTGTTTTTCCAAGAATTGTTAGTTCTTTCCACGAATTCAGACAAAAAAGGGTTTTCATGTTGGAAATGATGGCATCCCATGCTGTCCGTACAGCTAACTGTCCCAATAATTCTATCATGAGTGCCAGTTATTGTTTTACAATTGTTTTACAAAATGAATACACAGTTGGTCTGGCCTGACCCATGTGTTACGAATGTGACTATTGAAACATGTGTATGACGGAGGGTTAATGATTTGATTTTTCCCACTCAAGAACCATGTCTTTTTTAACTCTTTGACCTCTAGAAGCCAAAGGGGCACTTAGAGGCAGATAAAACCTTTGGAATTATGTAAAGGAATACTCAAAGAACATATTTTGAAAATATGGCAAATATAGAAAACTATAGATTTTTTTTATTTTTCGTCAAAGTTGAAAAATAGTGAAAAAACGGATAGTTTTTAAATAGTGTTTTACCAGGAGAAACACAAAGCAAATAGTTAATTTTTTTTTTATCATTATACATTTAATAAATACATCAATAAATACAAACAAAAAATAAGGCGATTCGTTACCTATTTTTCGTGATATTACAGCTGAAATCGCAACAAATTGACTAAAAATTGTGTGTTTTTTTGAAAACCGAAAGTTGGTCAACTTTGAACGTTTATATCTTCTAAACTAAAAATGTGATATTATTAAGAGTAGCATATTTGAAATCGTTGAAAAGTTTCCTATAACATGGGTTTATTCAAAACTTCGTCGGCGCACATGAAAATTTTGATTTTTCCAACCTCGTTTGCTCTACGGGCGCCACTGTGCGACGTACCACGTAATTGGGTATCAATAGGTGGTATCTACAGTTACTGTTGGAGAAAGACTTCAAGATGTGCCCTATTTAGTTAAGACAGTGCATCAGTTGTTAACTGTTGACCGCCAAACGTGTGCAACCTACAGTTAAGCCATCCTTGTTCTCGACCACGAAGAAAATTCGTTCTTCAGCCTTACAGGCCGTATGTGGAATATACTTCCGGCTAGTGTATTTCCCACCAATTGTGACATACAAAGATTCAAGGCAAATGTCAACAGACACTTCTCCCTCTTCCCACCCTCCACTTCTACAATTTTCCTTCGCCAACATAATGCACTGCATTTATAGGGGGCATCCCCTGAGTGTTGGTTTGATAAAAAAAAAAAAACACAGCTTTTGAACGATAAAAAGTTATGACCGACGAGGCTCATTTCCATCTCACTAGAAATGTGGATAACCATAACTATCTCTTCTTGGGCTCCTAAAATCCGCCTATTACCCTCGAAGAGCCATTACACCCGATTAAAGTTAGTGCATGGTGTGTTGTTTACGGTGCAGGCGTCAAGCAACTACTGTGGCTGGCGTGCGGTACCATGGAGCAATAGATATGAGTAGCCATCCCTCTCTTCACATTCTCTCGATAACGACGAGGTAGTGGGCCATTTCAACGAGTTCGAGTTGCTGTTGCATGTGTCTCTTTGGTTGGACATAACACGGAAAGAAATAAAAGGGAATTCGTATTGTAGCTCGATACATCCAATATTAGATATAATTTAGCTGCCAGTGGTATCAGTCAAACACTATTTAAATTTACTTTGCTGCATGGTTTGCTTCTACTTGCTTATCGTTCTCTCGCCAATCTGCTCTGGTTTCTATCACTTTCCTACTCCATAGTCGATCCGCTGTGTCATGGATACCCCTTGGTGGTAGCGAAATGGTTAACGACTTTCTCGTTCCTCAATGCAACGAGTCAAACCCGAAATTCTGAAGGCTGCATTTCCGGGTTGCCATATCTCTCGTTTTGCCGATTTGCCCGATTTAATCCTTCCACACGTATTTTGGTTGGGGCTTTGAAGTCACGAGTCTATGTCAATAACCCTCAGACACTGGAAGCATCAATAAAGAACATTTTGGAAGAATGCGAGAAAGAGTTGCGGGAAGTTTTGTCAACAGTGATGGAAAACGACATAAAACAGGCCCGTATGGATATAAATTAATTTAAATTTTCTTGACTTAATGAAAAAATATCAATGAGTGTTCGAACTCACGGGCGATGTGTCAACACCTTTTTGTTACACGGTATGTGTTCGATTTCTATGAACACATTAGCAAATGGTACATTGCAAAATAAAAAAAGAATAGTTTTTGTGCCAAAGGCTTTTTTGCTATTGCACTTTCTTTTTTCATACATCTGCTTTAACATTAGATGTAATATTGTTAAAATAAATAAAGCAATATTTAGCTCACGGAAATAATTGTTTATGTTTTGTCATAAACAGAGCGACGACAAAAAGTATTGAATAGTATACATAACTTATTGCACACTTTTTCCGCTCTCATGAAGAGAGTCTGAGTAAAGGAGCATAAATGAGTCTTATTCTCGTTATATAATATTTCAATATAAATGCACCATTTCGACAATGTTATTACATAAAACAATACAAAAAGCATAAATGTTTCAAATGGCATCAATGTTTCACTTCAAAATTATGAATGGACCAAGTTATGACAAAAAGAGAGTAATACGTTTTGAATTATTCGCCAAATGTCGCCAGTGGTTTTGAGTCATACAATTCGTTCCATGAGTTCTCTATACTATTCAATACTCTTTGGCGACGACGACCTGTTCGTTTGTTCGCTGCCGCTACACCGATACCATCAAACTTATTTTCAGGCAGAGACTATTGTTGTACAACCACCACTTATGTGATGCTAACGCAGTGCGTTGTTTGCATGTGTTCACTTTGATAGATTGCCCTACCCGCGCCTACACATACACGCGCCTATATAACACATCACAATTTTAAGACATCAGAAAACATTCCAAATAAATAAAGCCAAAGAACATTGGGTGACAACTTTTACGCCACCTTGTATTTACAGGCTGAAAAATTTGGTTTTTTTTGTTGTTTGGATGCAAATATAACGTATAGCGTAGAATGACTAATACGCTATAATTTATGTTTTTGATACCCAAATGTGTTTTTTTTCAAAACCGCAAAAAACAAAATCGAGGTAGATATCAAAGAGACACCAAGGCAGCAAATCCTCAATTCATGAAACAATGCTTACAAACATGTACATGTTTCCTGCAATACGTTTCTGGGGCCATTGTTTTGCAGCGTTTAGGTCCTCGATAAATTTCCCTATTCCCGTTCACCATGTTTTCTAGATCAGTCAGTATAGCATTAGATCTCCTGCTGATTTGAGAACCATTTGCCCGCGTTCCTAATTTAACCTTCAAAGAACTTTAGTCCAAGTATCGTGTCCATTACTTTTGCCGATGTGGTTCTTATCGCCCCATTGATACTCGAAATTTTTCTAGTCATTCTTCATTGGCGTCCCAAGCAACAGACGTGTAAGTCCGGCTACGCCTTGTCATGTTTGTGTAGAGCCAGGGTGTCATCATAGGGATGATTCCCCATTGTGATTCCTAAAATGAACTATGCTGCTGTTGCCGATAGACATATCCAAACTTTAGGTGACTTTAAGATCCCCAAAAGTCGCGAACATAATCTATGCACCACCGACGAAATCTGTCACTTAGACTACACTCAAAGAAAAGTACGTTTGAAACGCCCACCAACGCCGTTAATATATTGTTCCATTGTTGTACATAAACTTGTATTCCGCCAAAATTTTTACATTTTAGGTTTACGGGAAACATGACATACATTAGTGAAGCTGTGTAAGGCGAATCTGGACGCTATAGCTTCTAGGTTCTTAACAAAAACCAACAGGAAATCCTACTGTTAGGTTGTTATACCTTCTCGCAATGCGATAGCTCGGTGGATAGACGGGCGGACTAGCAACCATAGTGAAAAATCTATATCGTGTTTGTAGCTTGTCGAAAAAATATACAAAACTTGTGTTCAAACACATTGTGTTTGCTATTCAATATAAAATGTTTGAGACACAACGATTAATAGGCTATAATTTATGTTTTTGAGGCACAAATGTGGATTTTTTTGTTAAAAACAGCTAAACACAAAAACAAGGCAGATAACAAAGAGACAAACAGGCACTCGATCTTCAATTCATGAAAACAATGTTTGCAAACATGTACATGTTTCCTGCAATATGTTGCTGGGGTCATTGGTTTTCAGCGTGTAGTTGATATATCGATTTGATTGGCTTCACCGCATTTTACTTCAGGAAGAGAAAAAACGAGTGATAGTCTCAGTAGTCTTGTTAATACATACAAGGTTACTGGTTTGATTCCTAACAAGTATATACTGATCTCATGGCACATATGCATATTGTCGGGTATTTATACAAGTATTTACTCAAAATTCGATTCAAATTGTATTTCTCACCCCAAACACATAATAATAATAACCATAGACTGTGTCATATTCACATCATATTCTTACGCCCCCATACAATTAACTAACTATTGTAGCTTGTGGCAAATATAGTATACTTGTGTCCCAACACATTGTATTTGCTGTGCAATATTACATGTTGAAGAGTCAATGATCAATAGGTTAAAATATATGTTTTTGCGTTTTTGGTTTTTGAAAACTGACAAACTTACTTACTTACTTATCCGGTCTCGGACAACCCCAGGGGGTCAGGGACCTTACAAAACGAAGATAACATATTTCGCCAACCAGTTCGATCTTTTGCTTTATCTCTCCAGTTGGCAATACCAAGTGTACGCAGGGATTCGTCAACCTGATCCCTCCAGCGGAGTCTTGGTCTTCCTATTTTTCGTCTTCCTTCGAGTTCGGTTTCGAAAAGTCTTCGCGCTGGTTCATCTTCATCCATTCTACTGACATGGCCTAGCCAGCGCAATCGCGTTATCTTGATCCGCTTAACTATGTCAATGTCAGGATAAAGCTCATACAGCTCATGATTCATGCGTCGCCGATACTCGCCGTTGTGCACTATAGGGCCATAAATTTTTCGGAGTATTTTTCTCTCGAAGACTCCTACAGATGTTTCGTCTGCTTGCGATAGGACCCAGGATTCTGCGCCATAAAGCAAGACAGGTTGAATGAGAGTCTGGTACAGCTGGACTTTTGTTACTCGAGAGAGGGCTTTATCTCTAAAGTGCTTGCTTAGCCCAAAATAACATCTATTCGCAAGCACAATTCTCCGTTTGATCTCAAGGCTGACGTTGTTGTTTTTGTTCACGGCAGATCCGAGGTATATAAATTCGTCCACTACCTCGAAGTTATAACGGTTATCAACGTTCACGCTTTGGTCTAATCGCGTGGAGGCCCTGTTCGTTGAAACCATTAATTTTGTCTTGTCCTCATTCACCGTCAGACCCACTTTCGCTGACTCCTTCTCAATTCTCGAAAAAACCGCAGTAACTTCTCTAATTGTGCGCCCAATGATATCTATGTCATCAGCATACGCGAGCAGCATGTGACTTTTGCTGCTGATGGTTTTATTCATATTGACTGCAGCTTTTCTCATAATGATCTCCATTAAGATGTTAAAGAGATCGCACGATAGGGTGTCGCCTTGCCTGAGGCCTCGCTTAGTTTCGAAAGGTTCGGTAAGATCCTTACCAACTTTCACTGCGGATTTGGTGTTCGTCAAGGTCATCCTGCAAAGGCGTATGAGTTTTGCAGGAATACCAAGCTCAGACATTGCTTCATAGAGTTTCTCCCGTATCGGACTATCGAAGGCTGCTTTATAATCGATAAATAGATGATAGGTGTCGATTTGTTTTTCGTGTGTCTTCTCCAGGATTTGGCGTAGCGTGAAAATCTGGTCAGTTGTCGATTTTCCAGGCCTAAAGCCACACTGGTATGGTCCAATCAGGTCAGCGATAATTGGTTTTAGTCTTTCGCACATTATACTTGATAGAACCTTATATGCGATGGATAAAAGGCTTATTCCACGGTAGTTGGCACAAATACTCGGGTCACCTTTTTTAAATATGGGACATAGTACACTGAGACTCCAATCGCCGGGCATGCATTCATCTAACCAAATTTTGCTAATGAGCTGATGCATGCACCTTATCAGCTCATCGCCGCCAGCCTTAAACAGCTCCGCCGGTAATCCATCGGCTCCTGCGGCTTTGTTGTTCTTAAGCCGGGCAATAGCTGTTCTGACCTCGTCTTGGTTAGGAGGGGGGCAATCGACGTCGTCGTCCATATTGTGATCGATTGTCCCATCGTCATCGGATATCTCAGGTACTAGTAGCGCGGAGAAATGCTCTCTCCATATTCCCAACATGCTCTGCACATCTGCGACGAGATTTCCGTCTTTGTCTTTACAGAAGGGGGGCCCTGAACCATGTCCATTAGTTCCGTTTTTAACTTTTTGGTAGAATTTTCGGGCTTCGTTCTTCCTTCTGTATGTCTCAATTTTCTCACTCTCGCGTTTTCTCCACTGCCGTTTCTTACGCCTAAAGAGACGGTTTACCTCCTTTCTCTTCTCCCTATACCGCTCAGTTGCAGCTCGCGTTGCAATTGACTGAAGCATTACCATACGTGCAGCGTTCTTTTCGTCATTTGCTATGCGACACTCTTCATCGTACCACGGTTTGTTGCGAAGCGGTTTTTCGAAACCAAGTACGGTTGTTGCGGCAGTTTTTATAGAGTCGGAAATGGGTTTCCACTGCGCATCAGGATCGTCATCGGGAGGGGGTGGGTTCTGTGCCAAAAGTTGCGAGACCTTCCTTGAGTAGGCTGTGGCTACCTCTGGTAATTGCAGCTTTCCGATGTCCAGCTTCCTCTGCGTCTGGTTTCGTACGATTTTCGCTCTACTTAATCTTGTGCGAACCTTTGCTGCTACCAGGTAGTGATCAGAATCGATGTTAGCTCCTCTGATCACTCGTACGTCCATTACACTGGATGAGTGCCTTCCATCAATTACCACGTGATCAATTTGGTTCCTAGTTCTTTGATCAGGGGATACCCAAGTAGCCTTGTGGATGTCTTTATGCTGGAATCTTGTGCCACTGATGACCATGTTTTTTGCCGCGGCAAAGTCAATCAGTCTCATACCGTTGTCGGAACTGTCAGCATGAAGACTGAAATTGCCAATAGTTGGATTAAACACATTCTCCCTTCCTACTTTGGCATTAAAATCTCCTAGTACAATCTTAATGTCATGGCCAGGGCAGCGGTCATACGTTTCCTCTAGGAGCTCATAGAATATGTCTTTGGCATCATCATCTTTCTCTTCTGTCGGGGCATGCACACAAATTAGGGAAATATAAAAATATTTCGCTTTTATGCGGATTGTGGCTATTCGTTCACTCACAGGATTGAACCTAGAGACTAGATGTCGCAGTCTTTTGCCAACTACAAATCCACAACCAAATTCATGTTTTTTTTCATGGCAACTGTAGTATATATCGCAGTTTCTTTTTCTTGTGCAGCCATGTCCTGTCCATCGCATTTCCTGGATAGCGGTAATGTCAGCCTTATAACTTTCGAGGACATCTGCCAGTTGGATACTTGCACCGGATCTATATAGAGTTCTTACATTCCAAGTGCATATCCGTAAATCGTGGTCCTTATAACGTTTGCGGGGGTCGTCAACAAATAGGGGTTGTTTATGTTTTCTGTTTCGTTTTTGTATTTTCACTGCCATTATGAAACGGTGGCGGGAGGCAAACCCAGCCCACCGGGTTTTTGCATTTTACCTACTGCCAGGATATTTGATTGCAGCCGCCCATTATGGATCAGACGCTGACCAGGATGCGATATGTTGAACCTGGATTTTCTTCTTTTAGTTTCTATCCGCCGTTGGCCCGTATGTTTGGCTCATCCGCCTTCTAAGGACAAAAGAATATGCCCGATTGTTTGATGAGCTTCAGTGACATCAGTCACCTACTATACCTGATTTGATGCTCATTTGTTTTGCCTTCTCACTCTAGCTAGCTAACGGAGGTTTCCGAAAAGCCATTGCCCAGGACATACTGCGTGGAAGTAGTGAGCTGCTTGGACTGCCCAATGAAGGAATCATTTCTGGCCACTCCCAAGTGAATGTCAATCAGAAACTTTCCACCTCCACGGACAGTCCCAAAACTGACTGACAAACAATTCATGAGAATAATCCTTGGCAATATATCCATGGTTCCTGCAATATGTTGTCGGGGTCGTTTTATTTTTAGTGTGTAGAAGAGCCCTACGTTCCAATGGGGTAGTATAAACATCTGTGGAATTTTTGACGTGCGGATTTTTTGACAGTGGTGTTATCAGTATGATTTCTATATGTCTAAGCTTATATTTAATCTTTCCTTTCCTGCATGTCAGTGATAAGGAAAATATCCATTTCCTGGTAAGGTAATACATTTGATATGGTCATTTGGGTGTCGCATACATCCCAAAAATTCATCATTTTGTGTACATGCCCCCGCCCCTAAATAAACATCTGATAACGACGTAGTTTGGGGAGTACGTAACAAATGGGCTGACTGTTTTCTTCTCTTTCTACTCCACAACGCATATGACTCTCAGCCACCCATACGGCTATCCTTTTGCAAGGGTGTATGATTTCGGTGAAGTGGTTGGATTGTAAGTGGTGGCGCACACGCTCGTTGCTGTGATGAATGGCATTGGGTGGTATTACGTTTATCGACATTATGTATACGTTCCAGTACGAATCGCCTGTCAGCATTTACGTATTTGTGCTGTTATGGTTATTTTTGGCGTTTGATTTGGCGACCGAGTCAGGGTTTGTCGCCGTCTCCATCGAAGTCGTCGTCGCCGTCGTCGTCGTCGCCGTGGTTATTGTCACCATCATATAATACTAGGTTTGTTTACTGCCTGGTATTATAAAATATGACCATATATGAGCAAAATACAACCTCATACCCCTTCTCCTGTCACAACAAACCATTTGTTTTTGTTGATGTTTTTTTTAAACAAGTACTCGACTGGTACTCAAACTCGTATTCATAGTCATACAATTGAAAATGATTACATGAGTAGTTTTTATTTTTAAGCTTTTACAAAAATAGCATTTTATATAAAACTCAGTAGGGGAAAATTGTTGAACTGTGTAAAAAATAAAATGTTCGTTTGAAATGAGTTTTAATGACATTACAACATTTTGTGACATGAACACATGCACATGATTTAGGCAATAATAATTCGTTGGTCACAGTGTTTGGAAATCGGTACAACGTGGTCCAAACTGCAAAGCAATCAAGAAATGGACGGCGATTTAATACAAATTCTGAATAAAAAATCCATTCCAGCTAAACTTTTGCTTATAAATATTCGACTACCGTCTATTGTTCGTGGTCGTTTTTGTTCAATGATAAATAATACAATACTTGGGAGAAATAACGCGGCATTTACACATAGAGCAATAGATAAGAGTCACCATCCCTCGCTTTACCTTCTCTCGATGACGACGACGTAGTATGTAACTTCATCGAGTTCGAGTTGAGGCTGTATGTTACTCTTTGGTTGGATATAAAACGGACAGAAATAAAGGGGAATACGCATTTTCGTTCGATGCAATGCTTGCTTCTGATTTGCTTATCGCTCTTTCGCCTATCTACTCTGTTTACCAAGGGGTACCGATGAGACAGCTGTTCAAGTTAGTACTTGGATAACAAATAGAGAATGTACTATCAAAGAAGACTCGTTGATAGGGATCGGGTTGCGGGGTGTTGTTTTCAAACTTCTGCTGCCGAGTGTCAAGCCAAAAGTACAAAACACAGCAACTGGCAGTAAATTTTGCCAACTTAATCGATTAAAAAAGAGATATTCAGTGAAACAAAATCTAAATGTAATGAAGTGTTAGAGTAAAGATATTTGTGTAGATCCCAATTAATACGAAAATTGTTAAAATTAAAGAATGCTCTCATTCTCTATATGTTTTCCTCGTAGGTCTCGGAACTCGTTAGTACAAAAAGTAACTAGTGCACACTCTTATAGTATTACTCGGTGCTGTTTACTATCAATTTCCTATTTCATAGTCCATCAGTTGTGCCATGGATAACCCCGATCTACTCGAGCAATGACCACATTTATTTTCTCTTGCTGACCATTACCTCGCTTAGTGACGGCGACTCCATCCAGTTATTAGTCATGAAGCTGATTCTCCAAGTAATACCGTTGTGAATCTGTGCAAAACTGTGGGTGCCCCCATAACATTATTCCAGGACTGAGCTGAAGAAGAGACGTAAATTACACCCTGGCGAAGCAATAAGTGCTGCACGCTGGCGAAGCAATTACTGCTGCGCAAAACCATTCATTAATCCATCTATTAGTTGCAAAATGAAGTAAGATCCGGTCTCCTACTCACCAGGGTTCGTCTTAGCTAGCGAGCGAGCCGCTCTTGGGCCAAACAATGGCTATCGGCTCGCGAGCCAGGAGCTGAAATTGAATCTGGCGACTGTTGGAAGCTAGCTCGCGAACCGCGAGCCATAGCTGAGTCCAGTGGCTCCCTGAAATAACAATTTCAATTTGCAGGATCTCGGTTCGCGAGCCTCCAACCATAGTTCAATCTGTCGACCGTCCCAAATTTGAAAGCCGGCTCGTGAGTCGGGACCCAAAACGGAGTCTAGAAGTTCGTTAGCCACGAACCGACAAACTGATCTTTGGCGAGCCCTCACCAGGGAGCCGTTATGTATTCACTACACACAGAAAATGCCGGGCAGTAGTATAGGAGATATTGAAAGCTCTTGCCATCCTCTTCGATCCCACATCTTCTGCAGTACTCATGAGCTGAGATGGCAAGTCAAGACATGTATCTAATTATTAAACAATGGCCAGTACTCAAACCTACTAGCTTAGATACGAGGGCGGATTAATAAGTTCATGACTTTTTGAATGAAACAGTTTTTTTTTTAAAAAAAAAAATATATTTCAACATAATCTCCTTCTAGTTCAGTACACTTAGTCCAACGTTTCTCCAATTTTTGTATCCCTTCCAAACAATAGGATTTTTCGAGGTTCATAAAATAGGCATTTGTTTGATCAATAATTTCATCGTTGGAGATAAATCTCTATCCACCGAGCCATTTCTTAAGTTTTGGAAATAGGAAATGAGGTACCAATTCGTAATCCAATTCATAGCATTTTGCCATTGAGACTACACACGTGTGCAGCCGTACGTTTATGGTCAATGGAGAGCGAACGCGGCACCCATCTTGCAGACAGCTTTCTTAAACCCAACTGTTCATTTAAAATCGAAACTACACTGCCATATGAAATGCCTATGGCATCAACAATCTCACGTACTTTTATTCCTCGATCGGCCAAAACCATATCGGGGATTTTATTGACATTTTCGGGTGTATTGACCTCAATTGGCCGTCCGGAACGCTCAGCGTCATTTGTGCTCGTGTGCAACCACAACGAAAGTCAGTTAACCACTTTTTTTACCATTGAAATCGATGGTGCAGAGTCCCCATAGTATTTATCAAGCTTTTTCTCGGTTTGAGTGACGTTTTTTTTGCAAAAAATAATGTTTCATGAGCACTCGAAATTCACTTTTTTCCATTTTTAAAAAAATGCACGAGGTTGTATGTTTTGGACAGCTGTGAAACGCAAAATAAATGAACGAACTTGCTCAAAATTTGACAGTAGTCGTCTATTAACAGGTGGTACTTGATGGGAGCAGTGTTGCATTTCTTATAGTTACGAGGGAAGTTCGAAAAATTACGGACTTATTGATCCGTCCTCGTATATCCTGTCTAGAAATGTATATCAAGTGTATCGTACGATTCGGTTCATAACTTGGTTATACTTGTCTGATGATTCTGCATTTTGTTCCTCCGGACCATTTATCATTTGCATGTCTCAGAGCTTCGGGTTTAAGCATTAACTTGAGTGGAAAATGAAAACATGCCCTCACTGTTCCTGTCCAGTGGAACAGGTAGCGTCGTGCCTAATATAGTCAGCTCATTCACTCTGTGGTCGCCTGAACTCTGTCGCGGCACACAGACAAGGTGGATATCAAACTACTTGGCCATCTGTTCTGACGTTCAAGGCAGTTGAAGTCAGAAATACTGTTTTCAGATGTTTTATAGCAACCTGAATGTCACATTAGATGTTGGTACTACAGGCGGTGATGAAGAACTGGTAATGGCAAGTACGGTTCCAAGAGGAACCTGGTATTTGGACCGGTTCCGGTGCTCAGCAAATTCCTGTCCCAAAGATGCTTAAGTGTTACATATCATTATAAGAATATAAAATTTGATAAAAATACAAATGTTCATACTCTCATAGGTTAACACTTTTTTTCCTTTGGTACCGAGTCCTGTTATTCTGCAACCATTATATGATTCTTTTCAAAACACTTTTCAGTTCTTTTGGAATCGTTTTTCGGTCTTTTTGGAACCGTTTTCGACTCGTTTGTTTATGTAAGCACCGGTCCGATCGGTTCTTGTAAAGAACCCGTTCTGCAGAACCGATTCCTCGATTCTGTGCAACACTAACTCATGTGGCATATAGCGCCGCCTCGAATATAACGATGTTTTCAAGCTCTGGCCACAAAAAGTCAGCTAACATCGCTCTATCGCATTGACGGTAACGATGTCTCCTTCGTCATACCATAAACTGCAGTAAGCAGTCAATTTTTGTGGATGCAGTAAGGCTTGGTCGAGCACTTGTGGATTCATAGCGCCCTATTTCTTCAAAACTTAAGCAGCAGCTCCAGTTATTGTCAATGGAGATCATTACCCCACCATTATCAATGATGTTTTGTTTGAAACTATGGATCACATTGATCCGGTGGAGAGATGATTTCAAGAGGATGGCGCCACGTTCTATACAGCGACGCAACCATCGATTTATTGAAATCAAAATTGGGCGATACGTTGATTTCGAGAAATGGACTTGCCAAACATTTTCAAAAAAAAATAACCTTTTCCTAAAAAAAGTACCACTTCTTTAAAAATTACCTCTTCTTAAAAAAGTACTTCTTTGTAAAAAAAATTCATAGTCTTATGGCCTTTTCTTACAACAAGTACTTCTTCTTAAAAATAGTACCTTTTCTTAAAAAAACCATTAGCTTTTAATAAGAGAAGTATCTCTCTTTAAAAAATTACCTTCTCGGGAAAATATAAAATATATTCTTATAAAAAGCACCTAAAAATATACTTTTTTTAAAAAACATTTTATAACAAAAACCAAATCGTTCTGAAAATAAGTTTAGCATTTTACCAAAAGTATCTTTTCTTAACGAACCATTTGTTCCAACCGGGTGTCCCCTGACTTCCCTGCTTACTAAGAATGACTCAACTCCAAAATATTAAAAAAAAATATTTTTTTTGAGCTCAAGTTAGGCAACATCTTGCACTTTCCGTTATGGTTGGAAATTGCGGTAAGACTACATAAATGATATTAATCTCATTATAAAAAAACAACGGGTTTCTTATTACAATTGAATCTCCAAACAGAATTCGGAAATCTGCTTCTCCTGAAAAATTTAGGAAAGTGGACTTGAGTCCTTCTTGATAAGCACGGCAGCTGACACCTCATAGAATTTCAATAGCTCTTAAAAAAACACCCTTTTGTTGGTAAAAAAAACAACTCTATTTAATAAAGTTTGTGTTTACACTTAAACACTTTCACTTTCTATTATACATTTTTATTGATGGGAATTGATACTAAGTGGAACACTCAAGGCTTCCACGATGGGTTTCTGCTAAATTATAAAAATGCATAGTGACATCATCATTTTGGTAAATGATGATTTCAAATAGTGACATAATGTTGCTCGTCAAAGAGTTTAAATTTAGTGTTAATTATTAAATGACTGTAACTATCGGTTATTTATCTTGTTAAACCTTTTTCATTGAACTCGTAAACTTTTACTTTCACTCATTTCGAAACACTTTCTTCAAGATCCAACGATCTCTAACCACTGTGCCTCATCAATTAAACCACCTGTCAATCTTCTCCAAGCAAAACCACAAGCAAAAACTATTAAAAAATCGAAAACTTCATGTCAATTTAGTCTTTTCACTTTTGTTGTTAGCCGATTTCTTTGCAGTCATTGTGTATTTAAGACCATTATTGTTTTCTATTACTCGAAACTGAATTCCAAAATCACATCATACATTTCCGTCTATGCAAAATCCCAACGTACTTCACTTGTATCTCTGTTATATATTTTCCGATCTTTTCTTTTCCCCAATTGTTATTATGTCTTAGCCTGGTCGGGGGGGTTTGGTTTTTGCCTCATTGCAAATAGTTATGTGTGAACTCATTTTTAATTGTTGGCAACAATAACAACCGTCTTTTGTGGGCTTTTTTCACTTACCACTGCAACTTGTTCGACCCGGTTTTTGTGCCTTCAATATTTTACGGTTTCATTTACATTTTGTTTGTTTACGTTTAGAGCTCACAGTATCTTTACAATACTTTCCCATCCCCCACGCCTCCTTTTTGTTTTGAATTTATTTTTCTGGTTTCTGGTCTTTTCAAAAGAAGTGTAGAAAATACTGTGTAAATTATAGCAGTTCCATTACTGTGTATATTTGTACTCGTCAGTTTACCAACAGCAATTACTGTGCTCGTATGTTCAGACTACAGAGTACATAGACACACATGGCCCCTCTGTACCTGCCAACGAACCAAGTTAGTAAGTAAGTCTTGTGAACGATTCCGTCTTTTGTGTGAATTCAGTAAATGAATCGACGCAGTGCAAAAATTGCTCGAGAGGCAAGTAAGTAACTAAATGCTTAGTAAGATAATTTTTGCGTAACTTTTCTATACGGCCTTGTGTTGTTATGGTTCTCATCAGAGGGGAAAATTTCATGCTGTAATTATGGGAAGAACAAACATTTGCGAAAATGAGAATTTGTCATTAAGGACAAAACTTGAAAACTGTTACGCACAGGTCATAATATATAACAATATATAATAAAGAGTTTTTCAACAGACACACTACAAAATTAAATCGATAGGGACAGCAAACGACGCTATATTTTTCCCGCTCTTTTGACATTTCTCTTCAGTAAGGTTTGCCATTTCATCATGGAAAGATATACGAGCCAACAACAAGTCGAAATTATTAAAATTTACTACCGAAATTTGGAGTCAGTGGCCTCAACTTTAAGAGCGCTACGTCCAATTTCTGAATTCTGAATTTCATTTCTGGCTGAATGGCTTCGTCAATAAGCAAAATATGCGTTATTGGTCAGACAGCAATCCACACGTATTCCATGAGTCATCATTGCATCACGAAAAAATTACGGTTTGGTGCGGTTTATGGGCCGGCGGTGTCGTTGGGCCGTACTGCTTCCGTGATGATCAAGACCGGCACATTACTGTGAATGCGAATCGCTACCGTTCAATGATAACCGAATATTTTTGGCCCCAATTGGATAATATGGTCTTGGTGGACATGTGGTTCCAACAGGACGGCGCCACAAGCCACACAGCGAATGCCACAATCAATTTATTGGAAACCAAGTTTGGTGAACGTGTTATCTCACGAAATGGCCCAGTCGATTGGCCGCCTCGGTCGTGCGATTTGTCGCCGTTAGATTATTTCCCGTGGGGCTACGTCAAGTCTATGGTCTATGCCAACAAGCCAGCGACGATTGATGAACTTCGTACGAATATCGAACGTGAAATTGCAGCAGTATCGGACGATTTATGCTTGAAAACCGTCGAAAATTGGGTTCAGCGTCTGGACTTCTGCAAGCGTGCCCGTGGTGGCCATGCAATAGAAATCGAGTTCCATACATAATGGCATCGAACGTACTTTCACAGGAATAAAGAATTTCATTGGTATCTAAAACCGGTTTTGTTTTATTTAAAAAAACTTTTGTAGCGCTCTTATTGAAAAACCCATTATATATATATATATTCCCTATTACGTCTCGTGAAGGGATAGGGGAGAGCTTCTCACACTAACTAAGCTGTGCGCTTTCCAGTTTTCACTCACTGATTGGGGCCAACGGATTTACTCTGGTTCCGAAGGGTTTTGCGAAAAGCTATTTCATGGCTTATTACTCGATAGTGTCGCCATCGCTAAGCGTGGTGGCCGTTGTCGAAAGAAGTATAAGGAGTTCGGAGCAGAGATCGAACGCACGTTCTCTCGTACAACAGCCGAGCACACTAACCGTTGCATCACCGACGGTTCATATATCACATAAATTCGGACGAATTAAGTTTATTACTCTTATATTTAGGATGGTGCCCCTAGATCCACCTTGGTGCTCCTGGACCGTGTACACAGAAGTGCAATGATGCTAGGTGCCAACAGGGTAGCCATCTCCGTTGTCTCCTTGAAACATCGTCGAAATGTGAGCTGTGTATCGCTCTTCTATCGATATTTCCATGGGAGAAATGACTCCGAGATATGTTCATATTCTCATACCGGAAGTTAGATTATTTAATAGAGATTGCATTAGATTATTTTATAGAGATTACAATTGAAACACAAATTTATTAAAATAAGGATTTTTCTCATTCTGTGTGGGTTGCCAAGTTTGTATAACTCTGTGCTCCAACTTTTCCAGTGACTTTTCCTGGTTTACGGTCCAAGAAACACAGCTGTTTCAAACTCGTAGTATATTACTCCATGCGTAAAACCTTTAGACCTTTCTCCTTGGGGCTACGTAAAGTTCATGGTCTACATGGATAAGCAGCTACAATTGAGGAAGGTGACTTATAGTGAAAGTTTACGTAGAATATTTTTTTAATACACACCAACTCCCTAAAATACAGTTTTGTAGGACATTTTAGCGCCAACTCGGAATAAGTACGAAATTAGCACTTAAATGGATTTTCAGTTTTGACTTATTTTTGGATTTCAAGTTGAATTTTGGGCTCCAGTGTGTTAAGAAGCTTATATTAGAATTTTATGAGGAATATTTATACCCTCACCCATAGGGATGGGGGTACATATCATTTAATACGTAAAAAAATGTAACACATAGAAGGAACCAAATTAGACCCTTAGTATCTTTGGACGAAATTCGTTTTAGGACTTTTTAAGACGTTTGAGCCATGTCCGTCTGTCTGGCTGGCTGGTTGGCTGGTCAACACGATAACTGCCGTAAATCTTTACCGATGACAATGAAACTTTGTCAGCGACTATTATTTGCGCCGGTTAATAATCTGTAAATGCCTACTTAACTGGAGAAAATGGGCGAGATTGTCACGCCCATTCTGGTACCTCCCATACAAAACAGGGTGTTCGACCGGATTGTCAATCCGATAAATCGCGTGAAACACTTCCGACCTTAATGAAATTAGGTATAAGGCTTCACGTTATCAAAAGCTAATCACCAATTAAAACAAGGGTGAGTTTGCCACGCCCATTGTAGTACCTCCCATACAAAAGTTGTTTGGGCGTCTGGTTGTTCGGCATGAGAAGTCCCGCAAAACCAAACCAATCTTTATGAAAGTTTGTACTAGTCAGTATTTAGCCAATTAAAGCTCACCTATAGAAAATGATCTGTTGTGCCATACCCATTCTGGTACCTCCCATATAAAAGTTGGGCGGATGACCGGTTGATCCACACGATAATTCTCATAAACAACAACCGATGTTAATCAAATTCGGTACTAGGCAATATTTTCCTAAAAGCTACTACTGTGTAACTAATAACTGACTATTGTGCCACGCCCAGTTTCGTACATCCCATACAAAAGTTGGGCGTATTTGGGGTTTGCCGATTCGATATCTCCAATAAATCATAACCGATCTTAATAAAATTTGGTACTGATCAAAATTTTGGCAACAACTTGTACCTCGCATATAAATATTGGCAGGGGAACTAATTAATTTGGGTATTCAATAATATTTAGCGCAATGTCGTCAATCTTCTATTGACTATGGTCACGTTTTTTAATCCGCTACATCCCTGTTATAGATGCGTTTTTACCCTGTTCCACAAAAAGAACAAAACAGACCCATATACCGGGTTTTTCAATAAGAGCGCTACAAAAGTTTTTTTAAATAAAACAAAACCGGTGTTAGATACCAATGCAATTCTTTATTCCTGTGTAAGTACGTTCGATGCCATTATGTATGGAACTCGATTACTTTTGCATGGCCACCACGGGCACGCTTGCAGAAGTCCAGACGCTGAACCCAATTTTCGACGGTTTTCAAGCATAAATCGGCCGATACTGCTGCAATTTCACGTTCAATATTCGTACGAAGTTCATCAATCGTCGCTGGCTTGTTGGCACAGACCATAGACTTGACGTAGCCCCTCAGGAAATAATCTAATGGCGTCAAATCGCACGACCGAGGCGGCCAATCGACTGGGCCATTTCGTGAGATAACACGTTCACCAAACTTGGTGTCCAATAAATTGATTGTGGTATTCGCTGTGTGGCTTATGGCGCCGTCCTGTTGGAACCACATGTCCTCCAAGTCCATATTATCCAATTGGGGCCAAAAATATTCGGTTATCATTGAACGGTAGCGATTCGCATTCACAGTAATGTGCCGGTCTTGATCATCACTGAAGAAGTACGGCCCAATGACGCCATCGGCCCATAAACAGCACCAAACCGTAATTTTTTCGGGATGCAATGATGACTCATGGATTACGTGTGGAATGCTGTCTGACCAATAATGCATATTTTGCTTATTGACGAAGCCATTCAACCAGAAATGAGCCTCATCGCTGAAGATGATTTTCCGATGAAAATCCGTATCATTTTCAAGTTTTTGCTCAGCCCAATTCACGAACATACGACGCTTATGGTGGTCAAGCGGCTTCAGTTCTTACCACAACGACGTCACAGAGATGCCCAACGCTTGAGAACGACGTGTGAGAGACACATTTGGGCGTTCTTGAACTGAAGCCTCAGCGGCAGCAATATTCTCGACACTACGGGCACTTCTTTGTCTCACTGGCACGGGAACATTTTGTACTGTACCTGTGGATTCAAATTTTTTCACTAGACGCTCAATTGTTGATCTGGTAGGACGATTATGACGACCATAAATTGGACGTAGCGCTCTTAAAGTTGAGGCCACTGACTCCAAATGTCGGTAGTAAATTTTAGTAATTTCGTATATATCTTTCCATGAAGAAACGGCAAACCTTACTGAAGAGAAATGTCAAAAGAGCGGGGAAAAATATGGTGTCGTTCGCTGTCCCTATCGATTTACTATTGTAGCGTCTCTGTTGAAAAACCCTTTATTCCACACAAATGTGTCTAAATATCATATACCTACCTAAAATGAAAGGATAACATGGTTTCCTATGCCGATTTATCATAAGAATGTGTAAAACGGGGGAAATTTCACCACCCATTAATAAAAATCCAGACGTAAACTTGCAAAACGCCGATATAAATATGTATGTACGTGTATTTTTTTTTTTGTGTGATTTGGTTTTTTTTTTTTTTTAATGTTTATTTGTGGGGAATTCTTAAGCTTAAACTATAAATAAACAAATAGTTTTATATAACATAATATATGCACAGTCCCATAATCGGGCTCTCAAGTATAGATTATATACATTTATACATTATTTAGAATTTTATATTATTAATTATACAGTATATACATACATAAGTATGTACCTAATTATGGGTTAGTGTAAAGAAAAGTTATATAAAAACTTGACTAAAAACTTATCTGACTTATTAAGGAATAGGCCCCTAAATTTTAAAACGTCCAATTCCACAAAATTATACAAATCGATAATCGATCTGCGTTCAATCCACTGTGCTCTCACAAGTATTATTTGTTTCCATACATACATATATTTTAGAGTAACATTCTTCAGAGAGAGGAGAAAGGGTAGACCACTTGCACGTTATTACTGTTGAGGTTGCATTCTCCTATTTTAGTTTTGTTTTGCTTTACTTTTCTACAGAGAGCAGCACACAAAATCAAAATACACAAACTCATACATACAAACCGCGTATTGTCTCCACCACTCTGAGTTGTGGAGCCCGAAAACACGAAATGAAGAAAAAGTAATACACAAATCGAAAACAAAACACAAGCACAAACACAATTCGACTGAGAAATTGCTAAAAACAACTGACAGTTGGGAACTAAGAGAAATATGGAATGCTACGCTAGTGGTCTGAGAGCCTGGTAAAATAAGTTTCAAATTTTGACAAATAAAACCGCACAATCTTTTTACGGCTTTGGGGGAAAATTTACGAGCAGCCCCACTCAGATGATTGAGTGAAATGACGATGATGATACGATATGGGCCTACGGTGGTACACGGTACTAATAACGAATGAAGAAATATTGAATTCGTTTTCAGGCAGTTTCTTTTCAAATATTGTTATTATTGTTTTTTCTATGGAGCTGAGATGAATGAGAAACGAACAAAAACAGTTCAGTTCAGCTCAGTCAGCAATCATCGCTGAGCAAGCAGCTTGGATGAAAGAAACAATAGAAATTGAAATCTTTTGGGAATTTCATTGTTGTTGTTCTTATACTGTATAGGGAGAAGTGAAGGAATGAAGGAAGAGGAAACGATTTGGTGGGATTAGTTTGCTCTGAGCGTTGTGTTCTAAATCTTCCCAAAAACAAAAATAACAGAATCCCTTGTCCATTCTTCCGGGCGTAAAATAAGGATGGCTGATATGTTGGCTTCCTTTTCATTCCCTTTCCACTGCGTCCCTTTGCATGAAGATTGTGCGAAGGGATATTTGATTCAAGTGTGAAAGGATTTCGATGTGAAGGAAACACATAACCTGTTTACCCAAAGAGATTTAAGATTTATGATACATTGGAGGATGTATTTTTCTTTCATTTGTTTTACTCGCAACAGAAGGAGAGAAGTCACAGTATCAGGGACATGTACGCAATAGAGGACGAAGATATGAAAACTGGCTTCTTGGGTTTATTTAAAACTGGATTTGTCGTTGCTTTGGATCCCTAATTCCGCTCAAGGAGTCAAGAAGGGAGCAGCAGTGAAACAGCTACACACATGTGCATGTATGTAAGAATATTGTAAATAATTTTAACGCTGTCTAGACGCAACAAAACATTTGACGATGTTTGAACCTCTCGGAAAGATGTGCGCGAAACGCAACGAATTTGATACGGAATGACAAGTTAGTACTTTCGGAGATTTGACAGGGATGACAAGTTAGTACTTTCGGATGTTTTGAGCGATTTGTAATGGTAAGACAATTCGGCACTAAACTATGAAAATATAAATTCCTTACGGGAAATTGAACTGGTTCCCACCCAGTAACGTGGCCTGTTCTTTGGGGAGAAGAACTGGTGCCAGTTCTAGAACTAATGTATGTGAAGAACCGGTATGTTTTATATGGCGTTGTCCTCAGAGGTGTTAACACAATAGGACCTGTTCGGAGAATTGTGCTTGCAAATAGATGATATTTTGGGCTCAGCAAGCAGTTTAGGAACAAAGTCCAGCTATACCAGACTCTCATTTTACCTGTCCTGACATATGGCTCCGAAATTTTGGTCTGATGAAAGACACCTGGAAGTACTCGAGAGAAAAATTCTCCGTAAAATATATATGGTCTTGTTAAAGAAAACGGCGAGTACCGACGTCGTTGGAACCAAGAGCTGTATAATTTATATTCTGGCGTGGACATAGCTAGGTGAATCAAACTAGGCCAATTCCGTTGACTAGGTCATGGTATCATAACGTACACTGAACGAAGAAGCATCTTCGCAGGGATGAAAATGTTCATCACCCCAACAACTTTTATCAGCGGAAGTGAGCTAACGTACAGGTTCATTCCCGCTACGAATATGTGTTCATCAACTGCAAATTTTTCGTCCCTGCGATGAAAGCAGGGTTGTTGCTGCAATGAATTTGACTCATATTTCCAACGAATTTGTTTCGTAGCTGCAATGAATTTGTTTCATTCTTGCAATGAATAAGTATCGTTCTTGCAATGAAATTATTTCATTTGTGCAATGAAGCTGCTTCAGATAAACCAAATATCAGTAGTTTAAATTTCAGGCAGTTTTCCAGTTTTCTACAAAATTGAAATTAAATAAAATTGTTGCAGTAACGAAAATTAAGTTGTTGCAGCAACGAAATGCAAAATTGTCAAAGAAATCATGTATGAAATTTTTCATTGCAGCGACTATGAAATTATCCGATATACGAGACTTTTCATGGTGGCAACGTAAAAATATTAACGAAAATGTTTCATCCATGCGACGAAGCGTTATTCTTTCAGTGTACCCGATGGAAGCAGGAAAAGAGGACGACCAAGACTCCGCTGGAAAGACCGTATTCTTGGTGTTACCAACTGTCGATAAAAGGCAAAGGATAGAGCCAGTAGGAAGAATATGTTGTAATTTGTTTAGTTTGTTTGTTTAATTAATATGTGTACGACATCTGACCTCATGAGGTTGTTAACTAGTCAATAATAGTAAGTAAAGTAAAGACCTGTTCGGTTTCAGTTCAATAGTTCTAGTCTTTAAGCCAGTCCTTGATCTACACTTTAATGGACCTGTTCAATTTTAGTTCATTTATTTTACTCCTTAAGTGTTTATATGTTTCAGTCATTGGCTTCCATTTTTGTAACATTCTTTTATGATTATTTGTACAATAATTACCTGACAATAAGCCGAACAAATTATTCAAAATTGTTCGATAACTCGCTAAGTTATCGCAACAATAAATATGAAAAACAAATCTATATCACCTTTTATTTTTGTTCCTTGTTTCCCATTTCTTTCCAATTTGGTCATTCTCCAATTTAATTTAGGCCAATTGTCTCCAATCTTAAAAACATTTTCGAAACATCCTCTCTTCATCTATCTGCTGAACTGAAGATGTCGTGGATGAGCCGTCAAAGTCGACCAGATACACATTCGCCTCTGCAGCGGCAAAAGACTTGAAGATGTTCCCTTACAACGTGTAGGCAGTCCATCAGTTAACTGCGGGCAGACTGCTAATCGCGTATGATCTAACCTCACGCCGTCCTAAACATTACATTTGCGCCACCTGTTATAATATGGGAAGCGATCATGTCCACAAAAGTTGAACGGGGTATCCGATTTTTCAGTATAATATTTGCTAATATCATCAGATGTGTGGTCTGAAAACTTATCGAAATCGATCCACGGGTGCAAAGGTTACGAATAAATTTCTTAACAATTGTGTTTGCTTTGATCTGTCATATATTTGTTGTTCCATCGATTTTTGCAAACATTAGATCAAGGCGGTTTGAAAGCTTCGTGACTTTTTAACTTCCCTTGTAGTTAATTAAAAATCAACACTGTGTTGGAAAAGAATTGGAGAATTGGAGAGACCTTCTCACAACCAGTGACCTGTGTGCTTTACACCGAAGGGACCGAACCTCGGACCTCATGTACAAGAGTCCCGCTCACTTACCATTGTACCACCGACAACCATAGAAAGCAGAAAACCTCGCGAAATTCTAAGAAAATGCAACCAAAGAATTTAGTGTGCTCATCCAGCATTATTTTTTGAGTATAAACCCCATCACCGGAACCCTTGATGAATAGTTTGGAGAGTCTGCACTATCAATGTCAATGGCTAAAATGTGGTTAACTGAATTCCGTTGTGGTCGTAACCGCACAAGTGACGCTGAACGTTCAGGTCGTCCAAAAGAGATCGTCACACCATAAATCGTCGATAAAATCTATGGAATGATATTGGACGACAACAGAATGAAAGCCCTGAAGGTGGCTGTTGCTGGAGGCGTGTCAACTGAGGGGATACATCATATTTTCCAAAAATATTTGGACATGAAAAAGCTATCCGCGGGATGGGTTCCGCAATAACTCACACCAGGACCATAACTGCAACTTCAAACGAGTGTTTGGCTATGTTCGATCGCAATCCCAAGGAGTTTTTACGGCGTTTCGTAACCGTGGACGAAACTTGGACCCATCACAACACACCAGAGACAAAGGAACAGTCACAGGAGACGACTCCTCAGCCAACAAGGTCATGGCGACAGTTGTTTGGGATACAATCGGTGTTATTGACATCGATTACCTTGAAAAGGGTAAAGCGATCACCGGCGACTATTATTTACAGCGTTGCACAGATTCGACATTTATTCGAAGCAAAAACGACCCCATTTCGTGGTGACAACGTACAGGAAAAAATCCTTCAATTGGAGTACGAATTGCTACCACATCCGTCATATTGTACGGATTCGGCCTCATGGAAAATATCTATAAATTGGACTACGAATTGTTACAACATTCGTTATATACTCCGCATTTAACTCCCTGTGTCTACATTCTATTTCCAAACAAACAAACGCCTATTTTGAGAACTTTGAGAAACCCTATTATTTTGCAGGAATACAAATACTTGAAAACCCCATGGACTTAATGTATTGAAAGTTTGAAGCCACTTATAACTTAAAGGTTACTACGAGGATCGATAAATTAGTACTGGTGTGTGAAGACGGGTGGAATTGCTGAAGGAAGTTGGCATAACCCTCGTATACTATCATCTGATACACGACACTATACCAAATTTCAGAGTGATTCAAAGGATAATTGTTGTTTGGCAGCCAGTTGTTTCACACGTGTCTCGTGTTTCTCGATAAAATGGAAAAAGAAAATTGTTGATCTGTTATTCGCTTTTTATTTTTGGATGGAAAACATGCGAAGAAATAAAAGCGAAGTTGGGTGTTGTCTATGAGGAACCTTCACCATCTATGATAACCGTAATTAAAACGTGGTTGTACATCTTTTCTTGGTGAGAAGCGCCCAGATCTCCCGGCAGACGTGGTTAGCGAGGAAATCGTTCAAAACGTCCACGACATGATTCTCGTTGATCATCGAACGAAAGTGCGCGAAGTAGCCGACGACGTAGGCCATTAATATTTAACATGAAAAGTTAAGCATGAGAAAGATGTCGGCTCGATGGGTGCCGCGATTGCTTACGGTGGACAACGCACCAGCCCATTTATCCAGAATTGTTGCGACCAAATTGCATGAACTGCACTACGAACTGTTGTTACACCCAGCGTACTCATCCGACTTGGCCCCTGTGTCTTCTTTTTGTTCAACCAACGTGAAAACGTGAGTCGGAGGCAAAAACGCGTAGGATATCGTCGAGACAGAAGCGTGTCCCAAAAATTCACGCGATATTTCAAATTTATGCGGTACAGTGTTATTGTTGATCAAAAAACAACGGACATTGAGACACCTGACAGTTCTGGGTTATTAAATGTGAAATGCTACACCAAAGATCAGTGCGTATTCAGTGTTGGCCAGTATTTAAAAAATAATGAAGGTTTGGCATCTGAAGTTCGCAATTCACCACATTCAGCGATTAAGCTCATATTCATCTTCATCATAAAAATTTTCGAATTTGCAGTTCAGATAATCTATGAGCAATTTTTGAGAATCCCGAACGTATCACTGGTTGGGGTGATTGTTGGTCAGGAGGTATCATTGGACCATTCTTATTCGATAATGCACCTGGTCAGGCAATATCAGTTAATGCTGTCCGATATCGCGATATAATGATCCATTTTTTTTGCGCCAAAATTGCAAGAGATGGATTTTATCGACACGAGTTTTCAACAATACGGTGACCACATGCCATATAGTCCGAGAATCAATGCAATTGCTGGATGAGTCATTTTCTGACCGTGTAGTTTCAGATTTTGTGATCGAACATGACCGTTCAGATCAATCGGTTTAACGCCGTTGGAACTTTTTCTTTCGGATTTTTTGAAGTCTAAGTCTAATGCCGAAAATCCAATTACCATACACGACTTGAGCTCCATTTATGCAAATTGTTCTAGCAAGTTTCGACTATAAGGTCGTATGTGCCAGCAAAGCCGTGGAGTTCATTTACCGATACGATATTACATAAATAACAATACAGTGAAAGGGTGGCCTATTTCAATTTCTGCGAAAAAGGGTTCTAAACTTCTGCAATGATGTACCAATCCAAAGTTTCCGAGAAAGTTATGAATCCTCTAAACATCACATTGCTCGAAACGAATGCTCAACCTTTCAGCAGGTCTCCGGCCCATCCCATAAGGTACAAAGAGCTCAGACGTGGTTATAATTCTAAGTTCTATTCTATTCTCTATTTCTATTTTCTAAGCTAGAGCATATGGGTTTTCATTCTACTTTGTTATTGTGGTTAAAGTCATATTTTTCTGGTAGGGTCTGTAGAGTAGCTATTGACGGGTTTCAAACTACTCCATATTTGCAAACATCTGGTGTTCCTCAGGGTAGCATCTTAGGACCACTTTTCTATTCTATTTACAAACGATATTTCTTCATATTTCACTAAATCTAAATTTCTTTTATATGCTGATGATTTAAAAATATTTCTAAAAACGGGCTCACTGCGAGATGCTCTTGATCTGCTAATTGACATAGAACACTCAAATGAGTGGTGTCTTTTGAATGGCCTGCCTTTAAATCTTCTATAAATCTCTCTAAATATGTACATGTTTCTTGTTTTTGGTCTCATTATACAATTCAGTTTGATTTCAAAATAGATCACTATATCTTGAAATCTGTAAAATCTATCCTAGATCTTGGTGTTGTTTTTGACTCGTCCTTATCTTTCACTCAGCATATAGACTATATTATTCCTAAAGCATACAGAGTGATTGGATTCATCAGAAGAAATTGTTCTGAATTTTACGATCCTAACACACTCAAATTGATTTATGCCTCATTTGTCAGATCGAAGTTAGGATACCCCAGCAAAAAAAGAGTATACCAAGAAGTAGAATTTGCACCACAACTCCTTGGTAAGATGTAGTGCTAATTTAGGTGCAGAAGTACTTCTTTTAATATTGCGTTGTCCAATGCAGCACTACTTCCTGTTTGACTGTTTGGAAGTGCAGTTTATGCTAAAATTGTTATGCTATATTTCGTCCGCAAACGAGCAACCAAAACTATTATTTCAACAATTTGTAAATTTCTTGTCATTTGAAACTTGGCAAGAAGTGATATGCTATTAAAAAGTTCTGACTTTAAGCAACAACTTTAGGGTTTAACTAATTATTTTATTAATTGTCCTTTTATTAGTACTCCAAAAGCTTCTGTCAACAGGTGAAAAAGAAAGGAAATGAAAATCAATTTGAAAGAAAGTAAATACAAATTAAATACAAGTAATATATTTAGGCATCTTTGTACTTGTCCGCTATCCCTTTAGCTCTTTAATAAATTTGCATCATAATACTCATAATGGATGCGATGCAAATGTAGATTTTTCGGAGTTGTTATTGATCAGCGTCAA
Source organism: Phaonia tiefii (assembly GCA_963931995.1). Taxonomy (NCBI): domain Eukaryota; kingdom Metazoa; phylum Arthropoda; class Insecta; order Diptera; family Muscidae; genus Phaonia; species Phaonia tiefii. The sequence continues at coordinate 300,439,839 of OZ008368.1, forward strand.
AATTGCATTAAATATGCACATAGTATTGCAGAAGATGTACAAAAATAATAACATCTACTAGAACTACTTCATTTTATTTTTGCTGGGATGCTTCTGTGATTTGGTGTCCTCATAGTGACATTCATGTTGCTCGTGTGGAAAAGGTTCAGAAAAAATTTATGAAGTTTGATGCTTCTTTAGTACGGATGGTAAATCCATTGCATACGTATGAAATAAAATGTACATGGTTGGGGTTGGCTTCTTTAGAATTTCGGAGGAAATTCCAGTCTGTTATGCTTGTTTTTGATATTATTAATGGCGATATTGACTGCCCAGATCTGCTTGCTTTAATTCCATTTAATGTTCCTCCTAGAAGTCTTAGATATAATGATATTTTTAATATGTCTTGCCACCATACTAATTATGGGCTTAATAGTACATTGGCACGAGCTTTAATCTATCTTAATGCTATTTAATATTAATCAACAGAAGAAATCAAAACCACAAATAGAGTTCTGCATATCCAAATATTGTTTCAAAAAGCGTTTGCTTCAAATTTTAGATTGAATTTTTATAACAATACATTATATACATAAGTATATTCATCGATTGGTTTTAATTTTATATAAAATACTTTACTGTACAAATTGTTAGTAAATCGAAGGCTGTAAGGAATTTGTATTTCCATTGACTAATAATGAAATTTAACAAACTTTATTTCAACGGATGACTGTCCATGACATCGCATCATCGCATCGAAGTCCCCCTCACATGCCAAGCATTCATTTATGTTCGTTCGCATAATTCGATATGTGCACTCAAAGTGGAGTGACTTGTAAATATGAATCGATTAAGTGCGAATTAATCTGAATCGACTAAGTGCGAATTTATCTGGTTCCTTCAGTGTCGCCCGTCAGGATCTTGGCGGTATTGCTCCCTCCTGATGCGTCCTATAATATATTGTTCTTTATTGATCTTTGTTGAAATTTAGCCTTTACTGATTAGAAAGACTTTGTATTGCCCAGATGTGCCGATGGCTAGATGGGCAGCACCAAATCCCGTAGGGAAACTCTACTCTGGTTCTGAACGGTGCTACTTGATGTAATTGAATTGTTTCTCGGGCTATATGACTGTGGCACCGTCTTGATGAAACTACGATTCAACCACATTCATATGAATCAATTTAGGAACAACACATTTAGAACACCATTTTCGAAGAAAAATTAAACGAGTTGGTCCGAGCCTAAAATCTACACCAAACATAGGCATGTTGTGGATGCACTTCTGTCTCACCAATCACTCGTGTATTTTCTGAATCATTTACCGAAGCCATCGAGATGAAACTGAGCCTCACGGCTGGCGACGATTTTGTTCGAAACCTCTCCATTACACTGTGGAACAAAACAAAATAACAATGTTCTAACAACGGATTCTGGTAGAGGGGGTGAAAAAAAAATATACGTCTATCAGCGTTTTGAAAGTTTACGTTTGAATTTTTTTTTAGGGGGGGTGAAATTTTTCAGCTTTTGCATATTCTTATGATGTATCGACATAGGAAACCATGATATCCTTACATTTTACGTATAGGATGTGTTCAGCAATTTTATGTAAAAATTTACGAGGAATATTTTTGTGGAATACTTTAACCCTCTAACGCCTCAATATTTTGGTATTTTTTGTTCATTTTAAGGAAAAGGGTAACAAAAACACCCTAAAACAGTGGTGTAACGGGCTCAAAGGTACTACAAAAATATTCCTCATAAAATTTTACTATAATACACTATTGGTCAGTTTCACAGTTGAAAATTCTCCATTTAAATGTACTTTAAATGCCAGATGCTTGTCATTTAATATGAAAATTTTCTGTGAGCTTTTACATTGAGCTTTTAAATAGAGAGTGTGAAACTCGCCCTAAAGCTCTTAACACACTATAGCTCAAAACTCATCTTGAATGCCAAAAATAATTCAAAACTGAAAGTCCATAATTTCGTACTTATTCCGAGTTGGCGCTAAAATGTCCCACAAAACTGCATTTTTAAAGGTTGGTTTGTATTGAAAAAATATTCTACGTAAAATTTCACTATAAGCCGTTTTATTCCATTTTGTTCCACGGTGCTATTATTAACATATGTATGTATCTCTCAGCAATAAAAACGCGTTGATCTATCTTTTTATATTCCAACCCTGCACTGTCAGCTGTTTCTTTGTCTTTTTTTCTTCTTCAATAACAACACTTTACCACACACAAGGAAGAAATTAAAAATTTGCTTAAATTGGCGGACACCCTTTATTATTATTTCTCTTTTCCTTCATTATTGCAAAGCTTTGTTCCTCCGAAACTGTTTTTTTTCGCTAAGTCCTTTAAATGAGTCCTAAAAAGTACTCTTTATTTCCCCATCCCTGATAAGGACTAAGCATACTCTCATTATTCAAAGATAGTAAAGAAATGGTAAGAACGGCACAAGGGGATGGATGGTGATGCCAAACAACATAACATAAAATGTGAAAGGAACTGTGAGGAGAAGGAAGTAGTAGAAGGAGATGATAAATAAGACGCAGTAGCATCTAAAATAATAAGCAAATGTTTCGAGTCGCAAAACAATAACAAAACAGCATCATCCTTCTTTTTTTTCTCTCGCTCAATGGTGTCGGTCGGTCCGTCCACCATTTGTTTTGATTCAGGTTTTCGTTTCCTTCTTTACTTTTTCATTTCTGCTTCTTATTCGTTTTCTCTATTGTTTTCACTGCGCGTTTGCTCCACTGATGATAACAACAAACAACAATTGAAATCCATTCGAGATGAAAACAAAAACATAAAAATGACGATGCGATGCGATAAATTGAAATGAAAATGATTTGGAATTTTATTTTTAGCAAAAATTAGAATCATAATTGGATGAGATTGAAAAGTAATGTTGATGAAATGTAAACAAAACGTTTTGGACTGACAACAACAATAACAAATAAAAAAAATGTTTAAGAATGGCGGGAGATTTTAACGCTGCCGACGACGACACATTTGACTTTGACAAATGAGACGTTATTTTCTTTTTTGCTTGGGAGAAGAAAGAGTTTGCCAGAATTCAGGGAATATATTTGAATAAACATTTAGAATATATTAAAATGTATGAGTTCATGCATAATAATATCATGACGTTCTGTTTTGAAACCACAATAATGATTCATTGGGATTTAAAGATTTGTTAAATACAGTGATGAGCAAAAGTGTACGTACACAAAAAGAGCAAGAGCACTACACCTTCTCCAATTGTAATTCAGAAAATATCTGTTGAAATTCGGTAAAAATCAACTTACTTTAAGAACGTCTAATTCAAAATCGGTAAATATAAATTAAAATTCACAATTGAAAATCAGAAAATATCAATTAAAGATCAGTAAATATCACTTAAAATTTAGTACACATCAATTGAAGTTTAGAGAATATCAATTGAAATTTAGAAATTGAATTGAAATTGAAATATCAATTGAAATTTATCAATTGAAATCAACTTAAATTCAGATATTGGTTATTGAAATTCAGAAAGTATCAATTTAAATTCATAAAATATTTTTTGCAATTCAGAAGTTATCAAATGATATTCAGAAATTATCAATTGAAATTCAGACAAATGTAACGGGTTTTTCAACAGAGACGCTACAAAAGTAAATCGATAGGGACAGCAAACGACGCCATATTTTTCCCCCCTCTTTTGACATTTCTCTTCAGTAAGGTTTCCCATTTCATCATGGAAAGATATACGAGCCAACGAGTCGAAATTATTAAAATTTACTACCGAAATTTGGAGTCAGTGGCCTCAACTTTAAGAGCGCTACGTCCAATTTATGGTCGTGATAATCGTCTTACCAGATCAACAATTGAGCGTCTAGTGGAAAAATTTGAATCCACAGGCACAGTATAAAATGTTCCCGTGCCAGTGAGACAAAGAAGTGCCCGTAGTGTCGAGAATATTGCTGCCGCTGAGGCTTCAGTTCAAGAAAGCCCAAATGTGTCTCTCACACGTCGTTCTCAAGCGTTGGGCATCTCTGTGACGTCGTTGTGGCGAATTTTGCGAAAAGATCTTGGCCTACATCCTTACAAGATCAAACTGACGCAAGAACTGAAGCGTCGTATGTTCGTGAATTGGGCGGAGCAACAACTTGAAAATGATTCGGATTTTCATCGGAAATCATCTTCAGCAATGAGGCTCATTTCTGGCTGAATGGCTTCGTCAATAAGCAAAATATGCGTTATTGGTCAGACAGCAAAACACACGTAATTCATGAGTCATCATTGCATCCCGAAAAAATCACGGTTTGGTGCGGTTTATGGGCCGGCGGCGTCATTGGGCCGTACTTCTTCCGTGATGATCAAGACCGGCACATTACTGTGAATGCGAGTCGCTACCGTTCAATGATAACCGAATATTTTTGGCCCCAATTGGATAATATGGACTTGGAGGACATGTGGTTCCAACAGGACGGCGCCACAAGCCACACAGCGAATGCCACAATCAATTTATTGGAAACCAAGTTTGTTGAACGTGTTATCTCACGAAATGGCCCAGTCGATTGGCCGCCTCGGTCGTGCGATTTGACGCCGTTAGATTATTTCCTGTGGAGCTACGTCAAGTCTATGGTCTATGCCAACAAGCCAGCGACGATTGATGAACTTCGTACGAATATCGAACGTCAATTTATACTTTCTGAATATCATTTGATAACTTCTGAATTGCAAATAATATTTTCTGAATTTTAATTGATGCTTTCTGAATTTCAATTCCCAATACCAAAGTTTAAATTGATGTTTTCTGAATTTCAATTGATATTTTCTAAACTTGTTTCCGAATTTCAATTGACATTTTCTGAATTTCACTTTGAGTTTACTCAATTTCAAAAAAATTTACTGAATTTCAATTGATATTTTCTAAACTTCAATTGATGTGTTCTGCAGCAAGCAAGTATTCAACGAAATTCTCTCCGGAAACAGAAAATCATGGCCCGTGAGATGAAAATCACGCAAAAGTCCATGACTCGAATTGTTAAAAAATACTTGGGACTTGGGGATTTCAAACGGCGTACAGGACATTTGTTGACTGTAACTTTAAAAAAAATAGGATAGAAAAATCCAAACGCCCTTTTGTGAAGTACGCTGATAACTAGCATAGCATAATCTTGTTTACGGATAAAAAAATTTTTATCGTACAGGATAACTTTAACAAACAAAATGATAAGGTTTATGCACGATCATCTAAAGAAGCATCTGAGCTTATCCAACGGGTTGAAATGGGTCATCATCCAGCTGCTGCCATAGTTTGGTGTGATGTCTCTTATGATGGGGTAACTGACTTGCATTTCCGTGAACAAGGGGCTATAACATCGGCCAAAGTTTACTAAGAAACCGTTTTGGAAGCAGGTGTGAAGCCACTTAACAATTCCCTGTTCAAAACCAGCCGTGGACTTTCGAGCAAGATTCAGCACAAGCTCATAAGAGGAGAACGACACAAACCTGGCTTCGAAACAATTTACTAGCTTTCATATGCTCTTAAGAATGACCCTCTGGCAGCCCTGATCTGAACCCTCTGGATTACACATTGTGGACCGTTTTAGAGGACATGGTCTGCCACAAAAGATACTCCAACATTGAATCTCTTCAGACAGCTCTGGTTCGTGCTGTAGCCAATTTCCCAATGGATGAGGTGCGTGCAGTTATTGATGATTGGCCAATACGACTTAAGACATGCGTGAAGGCCAAGGGCGGCCATTTTGAATGAAACTTAACTTTTTGTATACAATTCATATCAATAAATATATAAAAAAAAATTGGTCCAACAAGTTGCATTAGTTTTTGTTTCATAGCCCAAAATATATGTAACAGTATTTAAGTCCCTACTAAGTAGAAATTGTACTACATTTCTGTTGGTATTTTCTAAATTTCAATTGGAAATTCTAAATTTCATTTGATCGTTTGGTAATTTCGATTGCAAGTTCCGAATTTCAATTGATATTTTTGTGAATTATAATTGAAAAAGTTATAGATCATGCGATTGGGGGCGACTTCAGTCAAAAAAAAATCAATGAGTGTTTGAACTCACGGGCGATGTGCTAACACCTCTTTGTTACACGGTACCTGTTCGATTTCTATGAACACATTAGTAAATGTTACATTGGAAAAAAACAATAGCTTTTGTGCTGAAGGCGCTTTTGCTATTGCGTTTTCTTTTTTCTTACATCTGCTTTAACATTAGATGTAATATTGTTAAAATAAATAAAGCAATATTCAGCTCACTGAAATAATTGTTTTTGTTTTGTCATAAACAGAGCGATGACAAAAAGTATTGAATAATATAGAGAACTTACTGTACTCTTTTTCCGATCTCATGTAGAGAGTCTGAGTCTTATAGAATATTTCAATAAAAATGCATCATTTCGATAATATTATTACATAAAGCAATACAAAAAGCATAAATCTTTCAAAAGGCATCAATATTTACATTTACCAAATGTCGCCAGTGTTTTTGAATCATACAATTCCTGCCATGGGTTCTCTATACTATGCAATACTCCTTGGCGACGACGACCTGCTTGTTTGTTCGTTTCTGCTACATCAATACCATCATACTTATTATCAGGCAGAGACTATTGTTGTACAACAACCACGTACATATGTGATGCTAACGCTGTGTGTTGTTTGCATGTGTTCACTTTGATAGATTGCCCTACCCGTGCCTATACATGTTAACACATCAAAAATAATTTCGAAATTGTCTTGCTATCACTTTATACTAAATATTTAATATTCCAGTATAAAAGTTTCCACTGACTTACTTGGCGTTTATACGAGACATTTTTGCGGAGACAATAGTAATACATTCAAACTTTTTAATAATACACTCATATTTCTCTGATTGCCTTCGTCACTGTCTCTGATTTTCAAAGACAGTAAATTCACCAAAAATTTAGTATTATTTGTAGGTTTTAGTGAATGATATAGAATACACACGAAGCGACAATAACGACGTTGCTTAAGAGTATATTATCTTTATAAATGTCTGAATGTCTACGTTTTTCTCTTCTTCGAAAACTAATACATATTCTCACTGTCTTGTCTCGTGTAAACGCAGTGTTATGCTCTAGAAATTTCTAGAAGGGAATGGAAATTAATATATATAAAAAGAATGATTTACCAATGAGCGTTAGTTTGGAAATTAGATCCTAAGCTTTAAATAATTAGGCTCAATGCTCTCTTATGTATTCGTAAATAATACCAGCTGATCTTTGTTTCTAAATGGTACTAAATGATAACTAGCGATGTTTCAATTTCCAAATTATCGCTTAGTGGACACACAATATTATCTGTCAACTGATGTATATTAATGTTTTAAATTTGATATACACCCTTATCAACTTGCATTTCCTTCTATGTCCCTCTTACAACCTTTCACAATTGTCTTTCAATGCTGACATGTTATGTTGATACAGGTAGAGAAACAAATTTCTTAAAAATATAGCAAATAACTCATTCATTATTGAATGGAAATGTACCACAGCAGGACATTGCCAGAGAAAAAAAAATCATTTGTGTTTAAAAAAAGTCTTTTGGCATGTCAGCATATATCACAAAACTGGTGCAATCGCTATGAAGGTCATTATGTTTTTTTTTCAAATTCGCAAAATATGTGGTATGTCCTTGACAACTGCAAATTGAACCCTTATTGTTTTTCCTCATATAGGCACGAAGGAGAGTTTAGGTAAAATATACTCTTCTCAGATATAACAATCTTTGAATATGTGCAAACAATAGGTATTTCATATTCAAAAAAAAAGTGGTTGATCCGCTTAGGTAACATACAAAAATTGTATAAAAGGAATGCCGACTGATTCAGCGTAATCCTTAATTTGTAATAAATAATAAAATTTTCGGATTGGTGGTCGAAGGGTACTAGGCTAAAATTGCTAAGTTCTGAACCAGTAGTCGGAACCAGGTGTTAGGCTTGTTAGAAAGGCCTTTATGAGACGTTTCAGAATCATTAAAAACAGTAAAATCGCCGAGATACGGAGCTTGCAAAAAAAATTTGTAAAAAAGACAAGAACGTGCACATAACCTCAATTTTCTCATCCAGATGGTAACTGACAACTATTAAAAGATAGACCTACCTCTTACCTTTCCAAGTGCCCTAAACGAAGCCCAGAGATTTTACCGTTCCAAAGTTCAGCCAATTCCCAAAGCGCAAAAACAACAAAATCTGAGCACTGGTTCAGAAGTGAGCAATTTTACCCTAGTACCCTCCGACCACCAATCCGAAAATTTTCAAACCGCTGCCATTTCGCCCCCTTGCATTTTCGGGGATGGTCATAGATGGACATATTTTCATGAAATAAGCCAAGGAATGCGCTGGTGAAATTTGTCCAGTCGTGACTGAACCACCCAGCATTAAATAAACCCTCTGCACTATTTACAGTCAGAAACTGCGTGTGGATGCCTGTATACCGTGGCAATTTCGAGAAATCACAGAGTAGACGACTTGGCTAGGATAGGATTCAACCAGAGGACGGTAAATCCTCAAAGCTCTTCCAAGCAATAAATTCTGAACTTCTATTGGGTTGGCAAGAAAGTAATTTCGGTTTTTTTGTTCAAAGTAATTTTCAATTATTTTAGTCAGATAATTATTTTTAATCGTGACATTTTCATGACATATAATTATTTTTAATCGTGACATTATTTTTAATCGTGACATTAATCGTGACGGTGTATTAAAGGATTTCCGATTCAAAAAGTTTTGCAGCATTCGGAATAAATGAAAATATGAAGGTCCCAGATCAGAACTATAAGGTGGATGTGCTCCAATATTTTATGTCGAGTTTTTTTTTGTGAGGCCTAGCCATGGAGTAATGACGTATAGAGCTGCCATTGTTCTCATATAACATTTCCTTTCACACTATTCGTGGTGCGGTCGGTGCGATAGAGAGTTATTTGACGTAAACTGACTTATACCAGGTAGAATTACAAAAATCGTTGTCTTAAATTTTTCATGTCGTTTTGATGAAAACATGTGAAATTTAAACGTATTTTGGATTTTGTTTGATAGATTTTTGTTGTATTTACACAAAAATTTTAACGCACAAATCGAAATGCCATTGCTTATTTATTATTGGATGGTTTGAGACTTTGCCTCTATCTGGTATTATTGAAGCAATAGGTTCCATCATCCAAACGCACATCTGCAACGCACCAAATGTCATAAATTTACTGAGAGAGTTGGCGTCTCTATACGTCATTACTCTATGGGCCTGGCGTTGTCGTGATGGAAAGCCACGCCTGCGCGATTTACCAATTCAAGTCGTGTTTCCTTCAGCACCCCATCAATTTTCGTCAATTTCTGACAATAAAGTAGACGTCAGCATTTATGGTTTGGAAGCAGTTCAAAAACAATTACTCCTGTAAAATCCCCCCAAATGGACAACATAAGCTTTGTTTTGTGCATTTCAGCCTTTGATGAAATTTGAGTGTGTTCATTGTTCTTGGACCAGGAACTTTTCGGTTGACATTATTGTGAAGAATCTATTTTTCATCTCCAGTGATAATGCATCTCAAAAATTAAACATTTTTGTTGCGCTTGAGCAATAAATCGCAAGTTCCAATCCGCTTTGTTAAGTGGATTTCATTAAGTTCGTGCGGAACTTGAATATCAAGCTTTTTGGCAAGTTCAAGGCGTTTCAAATGATTTTCAAGGGGCGCAAGCACATGCGTTCGTTCGTGAGCACATGCGAAATTTACAGTGAATAACAATGAATTGCTATACGCCTCAGCGGAAACAATTAGAAGTCTGGCCAGCCGATTTGAAGAGAGCGGCACAACACGGAACAGTCGAAGCCCCGGAAGTTCCAGAACCGGCCACATCAAACCAGTACGTGAAAGTGTGGTAGAGAACCCAAAACATCGACAAGAGAACGTGCTCAACAATTGTACATTTCGCGGCGTTCCAAGCGCCGCATTTTAATATTGGACTTGAAAATGTTCCCATACAAAATTCAGGGGCCCACATGACTGTGGCGCCCGCTTAGAAGCCTCGAAGTTTATGATTTTCCATACAAAATTTCTCGTGAGCGACGAGGCTTATTTTTATCTATAGCAAACACAATATGTTTGGACACAAGTATACTACATTTGCGGCAACCTACAAGCACGTTATATTTGCATCCAAACAATAACAAAACAGATTTCTCGGCGTGTAGTGCAACGGAACCGAAATACACCCGAAAGAAACAGCATGTTCGCATTTTAATACAAGGCCCAAAATGAAATATGTTCCGCCAGCACGTTATGTTCTCCTGCGAGCCATTTTGTTTTCTTGCGACTCCTTGGGAATATACTGTAGACCAAAGGGAGCGTGCCGTGAGAGGTCGACAACAACCTGCGAATCTTTGTTGATGCCCTGTGAGGTCATACCTTATATCCTGACACTTAAGAGTGTGCTGTTAGAGGACGTTTAAAGTTGAAACTACATCCTGTGTATCCAGTCTTGGTGAATGATTTTGCAAAGTGTGTGTTTAGAAAAAGAATTTGTGTTGTCCGGCGAGTCCGTGAGCAAAATAAAGGGTGTCTGAGTAAGAATGCACTTTTTCATATTACAATAAAAACACGTATTTTTGAGATAGTTATGATTTTTTATTGGATTGTAAGGAAGTCATGTTCCGATTAAGTATGGAATAAAATATCCGTCAAAATATCCCCCACGGCTCTGATGACAGGCCATTACTCTTTCCATGAAATTTTCCATGCCTTTTAAACAGAGTTATGGCTGTATCTCACCGATGACGCGTTGGATCTCTGATTTGACCTCAGGAATTGTTTCTGGTTTAGTCACATAAACCCGAAATTTCATAACACCCCAAAGAAAGAAATCGCACTGCGTTAAATCGCATGATCTAGGTGGCCAGTTGACGTCAGAATTTCTTGAGATAATTTGTTCTGGAAATCATTGCTGAAATAAATCGATTGTTTTATGCGCGGTGATGCAGGTGCGCGGTGTGGCAGGTGGCGAAACCACATGTCGTCAAGATCCATACCGCGCCGTTGAGGCCGCAAGGACTCCGCTATCATGTACTTGTACCGAATGCCGTTCACAGTCACTGCCTCATCTCCAATAACGTAAGGCCCAATCACGCCGCTAGACCAAAATCCGTACCGGATAGTTCCTCGTTGTGGGTGGATTTGTTTCTCATGGATTGCGTGAGGATTTTGAGAGCCCAAACTTCGACAATTTTGTGTATTCACGAAGCCATTCAGATGAAAGTGCGCTTCATCGGAGAAGATGACTTGTTTTGAAAACTTGGCATTAACTTTTAGTACCATTACCCATTGAACGAATTACCGGCGCTTTACATGGTCTGCTGGTTTGAGCTCCTGAGTAAGCTGAATTTTGTGCGCATGAAGGTGGGTCAAAATTCGCTGCGCAGTGCTTCCTGAAATTTGAAGTTTGTTGAGAACGATGACGAATTGATGTTTTCGGGGTTTCGGCCACACTCTCGTTTAAACCAACATTGTTTTCAAGCGAGTAACCGGTACGTTGACGAATAGGAGTCTTACTGTCCATAACCGACCCAGTTTCTTTAAATTGTTTGACCACTCTTCGAATGGTTGACACATAGGTGCACTTTCAAGACTGAAATTCCTCGAAGTTTGCGAGCTGTCTCATCATAACTATCCAAATGTTTGTAATAAGTTTTCACAATTATAACGCGTTGTTCTTTTGTAAACCGTTCCAGTTTTAATAATCGAAATAAACATATGTGACAGCTGCCAAATTTTGGAGTTGGCACTTGCTCGAATAAAATACACTAAATTTAAATGGTCCAATCTTACTGAGACACCCTTTGTTTAACTTGTTGACACCTCTTAAACTAAAGGTCTGCATATTTTTAAGGTTACACGCTGAAAAACAGCCCCAGCTACATATTGCAGGAACCAAGTATATAAGCATTGATCCATGAATTGAAGAGCTGCTGGTTTTTTTGTTTCTTTGCTGTTTGTCAAGTTTTTGTTTAACAGTTTTCAACAAACAGAGCCACAGTTGGGCCACAAAAGCATATTTTTTAAACCTATTGATCATTGTGTTCTAAATATGTATGTAACATTGAATAGCAAACACAAGTGTACAATAGTTGCGGCAAATTACAAACATGTTATATTTGCGTGAAAGTAACAAAACATATCGACAACAGCGCGTATACGTTGCTATTTGTGGCCGCCGGTGGTGCAACGGTTAGTGTGCACGGCTGTTTTGCGAGAGAACGTGGGTTCGATCCCTGCTCTGGCCACCTTACACTTCTTTCGACGACAGCCACCTCGCTTAGTGACGGTGACACTAAAGGGTAATAAGCCATGAAATAGCTTCCCAAAAAAACCGTTAGGAACCGGTGTAAAACTGTAGGTCCCAATTAGTGAGTAAAAACTGGAAAGCACACAGCTCACTGATTGTGAGAACCTCTCCCCTATTCCTTCATGGGCTGTAATGGGAAAACATTTTTTTATTTTTATATTCTGCTATTTGAATTACATATTTGGCAACCCTATCATCGTTGATATGATGTGGAAAATTAATAGCTGGTCCCTCGATTTCAAACGTAAAATTTCGTTCTGGTTCCAGTCGAAAGAAAAATGATTTTGGTTCCACCATTTTGCCAGTTCATGTCGAACAAAAATATAAATTTGATTCAAAAGCTTACAAATAAATTTAAGGTCCTTTATTTCGAAAGCTCTGTCATCTACGAATATTTAAAGATAACCGCATTCTGATTCGGATGAACCCGATTCAAGTCAAATTCAAGTGACTGGATTTTTTTTCGGGTTGCATTTCATTCTGGATCGTGGAAATGCCACAAATGTTGTGATTAAGAGCTGATGGACAATATTGGCAAAGTTATACCCATCAAAACGTCAAGGATCGAAAAAGGATTTATTAAAAACTTCCACAAAAACAAACCACAAAAGCGATGCCAAATCTCACAACAAATACCCTTTCCACAAGAACAATCCATATTGAACTCAATCCATATTTCATACTTGTAATTCAAATGTATGAACATTTTATTTTATGCCATTCTTTCAAGGATCACAAAACACATGACAGCATCCTAAAAGCTCCGTAAAAAAATTCCTTCAAGGTTGTAATGACACTTTGACATATTCTATTATACTCAATACACAGTACAGTACCCACCACCGAAGGGCGGGGAATTCGCTCAGTAAACCTTAAGCCAATTTAATATCCAAGATTTCTTTTACCGAATTTCTTATTGTTTATCTTACAATTCAATTGTCCTTTATCCTTTTCGGGACATTTGTAAATGCGTCTCCGTAAAGATTACAATGATTGTTGTGTGAGGAAAATACTTGCACACATATGAGAAAGTATGTCCAAATTTTAATGAGATTTTTGTGCGAAATCAATATTGTAAATACCTTTTGACAAATACAACAGCTGATGTAAATCCAAAGGAAATGCGAAAATTGTACACTGTATTGTTGTTTACAAAACAATGGGAAGCAGGCAGCACCAAATAATATGTCGTGTAGTTTTACTCCTGTGTGTGACAGTTAGCTGTCAAAACTTTCCTCGTCGTAGGAATCGAGTGCAGCAGCAGCAAATAGCATAAATGAAAAATTAGCAACAAAAATAACAAAGCACCAAACTTTTTTACACAACTCCAGCTCTATTACTGAGATATAACACTTTTCTTCAAATTTCTTTAGATTTTTTTGGAACTCTTGTTTAGATTTTTGTTGGAGTTTCCAACTTTTTCTTGTATGATTTTATTTTCTTTTATTTAGATTTTGTTTAACTTCTCGTTGCATATTATTTCTTTTAGATTTTTATCAAATTCGTGTTTTACACTTTTTCAATTCTCTCTGGGTTTCCTTTTGAACACTTTATTCCCGTTACCGTACATAGAAAGGAAGTAACAAACATAAAAATGTTAACGTTTCCTTGGACACCGCCGTGTTTCTTTCGCGAACTTGTGGTGCCAATCGCTTGGTACGTTCACTTTGCTGTCTTCGTATTTACTAAATGCTGAAATTCAAAACAACAAACATCAGTCGTCGTTGTTGTCGTCGTCGTAGTTTGGTCATTCGACTCGAGTCGAGTCGACGTCTCATATTTTTGCTTTTCTGTCCCAAACGTCTGTTTTGTGTACATACATATTTGTTGTATATTTCTCGCTGAGCTGCTGCTATTCTCCTCTTCGTCGTCGGCGACGACATTGCTTACTGATGTTGTTATTGTTGTTGTTGCCATTATAGTCGACTGTCATTACAGCAGTCATATGTATTTAGTACTTGAGTATATTCAATCCATAAATTACTCTCTCATCTTTCTTCTTATACCATTACAGCTCGTACTTCTTCGCATGTTTTATCATTTGCTTCGCTCACTGTACTATCTGACAGATTTGTTTAGTTTCCATTCAGGGATGATAAACCTGATACACGATGGTACATTTTTAGAGCACATTTACTTTAGCCAGATATCGCCTTTTTTTTTTTTGATGTGTTAACATCTATAGCGGCGTCATAGATTAATACTTATAGTAGATCTACTAGTTCTCCCAACAAATTTATGACATTTGGCCTGGTGTGATATTTACGTTTGATGTTGAAAAGAATTGCTTTACTAATACAAGATAGAGGCAATGGTGCAAATCAACGAACAAAATAACAACAAAGGAATTTCGTTTTGTGTGTTAAAATTATTGTGTTAAATACAACACAAATGTATGCAAACAATAACAATCAATAAAAAGGTTTAAACCACATTTAAATTTCACAGTTTTTCACCAAAACGACATGAAAAATTAAAGCAAGAAGTTATTGTAATTCCACCTGGTGTATGTCACTTTTTGTCAAACATCTCTCTATCACACCGACCGCATCAAGAAGAGTATGAAAGGAATCGTCAGATGAGCCAAATATTCTCTCTAGTCTGAGATTGCTCTATGAGCGGCGTATGGGGACTAAATCTATCAAAGTCAAAATCTGCTAAAACCAGATTTTATGCTGCTGCTAAAACCATCGCAGTCGACGTTATGGTGACATACTAATACGTCAGCTACTTCGTACAAAGTATGTGTGATGTTGTGTGTTTGGCTGTTTCGTTGCTGTTGATATGGCAAACATGGGGTTGTGACACACGTATACGTCAGCTACTTCGGACAAAGTATGGTGATGTTGTGTGTTTGGTTGTTTTTATTTTAGGTACCCCCCTACACCCGGCACCCACACAAACACTCCACGACACAGCAAGCACAAGTAAATCACCAACATATCAGTAGTAGTAATAGTTGTTGTTGGTGTTGTTGTTTTTTTATTATTGTGAAAGGTAAGTCCAATAAGATGTGGGTGCGGATCACTCTCAGAGCAAAGAGAGTAATGGCGTATTATACGTACATATATAAAAATTAGATAGCAAGAGAGCAACGACAATTTTGTGAACTTGTGTAGCGTATGTACGAATATAACAATGTACGAATATAACAATTGCTTTGCATTCTTTGACTTTTGTGGGAATAAAACAAAAAGTATTGAGCAAGAAAATAATGACACATGTGCTTGCACTGGATCTTTAAATAATTTTAAGTATTAATATTATTTAACTGTAACGTCATCATATGATTGAACGCTGTTTTTTATTTTCCAATGTAACATTTACGAATGTGTTCATACAAATCGAACAGGTACCGTGTAGCAAAAAGGTGTTAACACATCGCCCGTGAGTTCAAACACTCATTGGATTTTTTTGTTTTTTTCCCCTGATAGGCCATAAATCGCTTATATAAAATAAGAAAAAACTTTGGCGCAAGTCCGTAATTTTCGAAATATGGGTCTCCAAAGCTTTAGTGTATAATTGTGCATAAGTCGACCGTTTATTTAACGATCCTGCTCAAATATTTATGTAGATGTCATTAAAAATATTCTTCTAAAATCTGTAAGTGTATACATAAAAATATTTGGTTTCTTAACCCATTGGGGCTAGGTAAAAAACGAGTTTTTAACCCCGCGTTTTTGATAAAAAAAAATTATTTTTTTTCAAAAAAATGTGCTATTGTTATCATTTTTGGCTTATGTCCAGCACAGCCCAAACTCTCGTAATAGCACAAAATTACTAAAATGGATACAACTTTTTATCCAAAGAAAAGTTAAAATTTTATTTCCATATTTCCATATTTCCCCCGTTACGGGCCCCCAAAGTTTGAACATATAACCTTCAATATCTTCTACATTTTCGGACGGCTCGTAACAATATGGGTACCGTTGGAAAGCTTATATAAATGTCTTTAGAACTGCGTACTTATATCCACGATTCATTAACCCATTGCGAGCCAATTCATGATGTTCGACTTTTATAATCCTACTTTTTCTGAAAAAGGCTATTATCTCAAAATATTGCCGATGTGAATGTGCTAATTTGGCAATGCCGTCGTTAGGTGGGCCCTGCAGCTAAAATATGACACCTTATCTGCCTTTGTAACCCTTTCAAATCCCGAAAAAATAAGACTGAAAACTCAGCAAAAAAAAAATTATTTTTTCCTCAAAAATTACTTTTTGTCACCAAAATAAAAATTGTTTCTTCGTCATAAATTTCGTCATACTTTAAAAATAAAAATTACTTTTAAAAAATCGCGCGATTCGTTAACCAATTGCGAGCCAATTCATGATATTTATAGGCTTTTAAAAATTTTCTGAAAAAAGGCTATTATCTCAGAATATTGCCAATGTGAAGGTGCTAATTTGACAACGCCGTCAGAATGTTGGCCCCTGCAGCTAAAATATGTGACTATTTGGCGTTATAGCCCTTTAAAATCCCGAGAAATTAAGAGTGAAAGTGCAAAATTTTTTTCTTTTCCGATTTTATCACACATCGACTTAAGGTACAGAGGTAATTTGAACACCCTGCTAGAGGCAACTAGGTAGAATATAAAATTAATGATTTTCAAAAAGGCCTACCACATGGTACGAGCAACGCAGTTCCCATTATCTCACATTCTTACTTTTTCTTTAATTTTGGTTTTAAAAAAAAAAGATTTTTTATCCGATATCTCGATAACTACGCAAGTTATCGAAAATTTTCATTTAATATTTTTCAATTATTTTGACCTGTGTTATACCAATCAGCGACCAAACCAATTACTAAAGGCAATTTTCTAAACTTAATACCCCCCATAAATCCGAAATTTGGAGGCCGGCCCATAACTCCGAAAATAGCGGTTTCCCACAAACTTCTTTTTTATCATTTTAGCTTAAAATAACGTGTTTTACGACCCAAAAAAAAAAGAAAAAAATCGGAATTTTGGGCCCAACTGGACTTGTTCCTTTTTTCCTTTTTTTTTAATTTCTTCATGAGATCTACATGAGATTTCTTGTACATGACATCCTGGGTTCGGTCCCTGCTCTGACCACCTTAAAATTTCTTTCGACGGTGGTCACCTCGCATAGTGACGGCGACACTATCGAGTATTTAGCCATAAAAATGCTTCTCAAAAATACCGTTCGGAACCGGTGTAAAAGTGTAGGTCCCAATCAGTGATTATAAAACTAGAAAGCGCGCATCTAACTGGTTGTGAGAAGCTCTCCCCGATTCCTTCTAGGGATGTAATATTAAACCATTTATTTTTTTATTTTATGAAACAAATAAGTACAATTGGGTGTTTTTGAAAATAGTAAATTTTCAACTCGAATAAAGTGAGTTTAAAAAACTCTTTTCTAAATAGGTCCTTAATGGGTTAATAAAATAAAATATATTTATACACGGATTTATAGGGTTTAAAAGACCCCTTTTAATGATACCCATTTGAACCACATCAGACAATAAATACCTGATATGTGACCAATTATATACTCAAGTTTTATGAGCCTATACGAGGGTGGATCAATAAGTCCGTGACTTTTTGAATGAAACACAGTTTTTTTTGCAAAAAAAAATATTTTTCAACATAATCTACTTTTAGCTTAATACACCTAGTCCAACGTTTCTCCTATTTTTGTATCCCTTCCAAAAAATAGGATTTTCGAGGTCCATAAAATAGGCATTTGTTTGATCAATAATTTCCCAGTTGGAGCTAAATCCCTTTCCACCGAGCCATTTCTTTAGGTTTGGAAATAGGAAATAGTCATATAGCTACGAGGGAAGTTAGAAAAGTCACGTACTTATTGATCCGCCCTCGTATCTCAAGAAGTTGGATCGAGAGGGAGGAGAAAATATACGTGTTTTGAACTCAGTGCAGTAAACTTTGTTGGTGGTGAAGTTTTGGTCTAGACCATAGTATTCTGACTAAGGCATAGATGCCCAAGGAAGTAGGATTGGTGAGAGTAACGAAATAACACTGGAAGAAAACAATTTGCTATTCATTTTATTTAGTCGTCAACGAGATTGCGACGAAAGCACATGTGTGGCGGGTGTTGTAATTTTTTTTCTGTTTCTTTGTTTAACAAAAGCGAAATGTAAAATTAATGAATGTACATATTTTAGTAATACTCTTGATGAATGTATTTATTTTAGTAATACTCTTGATGAATGTATTGATAGATATATATATATCTATAATACATACATATATAATTTATATATGCGGACATCTGGATAGTATGATATATTTCGAAATAAAAAGATAAAAAAAAATGGCCTTCAGTTTTTTACAATATCTAAACTTATTAAGTTAGATAAACCCATTTTTAAATTCTCCTCCACCATATCTTCATCATTTTCTTTAGATTGATTTACCCATTCCTTCAACTTTTCAATAAAAATTTTCTTATAAATTTTAAATTGTTTTTCTTTTTCTTCCCCCTGCAAATAATTCATGTCTTTGTGAACATCTTCAAAATGTTTTTTTAAATTATATTTCTTAGTTTTTTTAAATGTCTTATGACAAATAAGACATTGCATGTCGTCAAAAGCATTTTGTAACATAAAATACTTTTCGGCTGACATCATTAATATATCGCAATAATTTCAATTTATGTGTTCACTGACAGCAGTCTCGATGACGATTAAAATGTAAAATAAGACACAGAAGTTCTGCAAGTGTACTTTGTCTCTCCCACTCATTTCCTATTGGTTGATTGACGATCAAACAAAAGAGCGTAAGTATACGTGTGAGTTTAATTTGCTGATATCAGCCACTACTGGGCATCTTTGGACTAAGGTAAATTTTGTGTCAGATGATAATTGAAAATCACACGAATAAAATAAATAAATGGCTTCCCATTACTTCCCATAAAGGAATTGGGGAGAGCTTCTCATAACCAGTGAAAACTGCTCAAATTTTGTACGGCGGGTACAAAAATGGGAATGGCACAGTAGTCCATTTTAAATTACAAAACAACTTTTGCCAAAACATTGGCCACTGCCAAATTTTATTAAGATCGTCGGGTTTTTTCGTGAGAAATCTTGTCGACCAATCCGACAGCCGCAAAACTTTTACATGGGTCATACCAGAATGGGAGTGGAAACCCCCTTCATTTTCTATAGAAGAGTGACAGTTGGCTAAATAATTTCATAACTTTTGCGGGAGTTACCTAGGCCAACATATGTAACAAAATGGATGTGGTATTTTAAAGTTTTAGTAGGCGACTGACGTTTCATTTATCTCTATGATGATGATGTCATTTATCTCTAATCGGAAAGTTTTGTTGCAGAGAGTTACCACCTATCTCTGATTTACCTTGAAAATATTTTTTGCACAAACTAAATATAAATTAAACATGTTAAATGAAAAAAATAAGTAGTTTTATTTGGATAAATTAAATTATCAAAATCAGAAAGGTATATGATAAAAAGAATAGGAAATTAAACCAAACAAAAATCGGTATCGAAATAGAGGAAATAGGAAATTTGCCACATCATTTTAGGTGAATTTACCACATAATTATTGGTAAATTTACCAAAATATTACAGGAAAATTTACTCCTCAGAAATAGGAAAATTTCCAAAAATTGTAGGTAATTATTCGAACATCGAAATCACCTATAGTTTTTTTTATTATTGCCTACAAAACATAGCAACTACCATGTTGCCCATGCCAGTAGCTGATATTATACAACATTTATAGGCAATATTACCAACATTTTTTTTTGTGTGTGGTAATAATTTTGTTTGTTCAAGTACTCGAAATATCAAAATTCCGACCCCAAACAATTATCAAACAAGTATTTTCGTACGAAATAACTTTGGCCTAACAACTCTGTAATGGATTTTGCCTACGAAATTTTCGCAGAGCTGAGTACAAAACAAATGGGGGCAGTTTTTAGTTCGCGAAATTTTCGTTATACACTAACGCCCTTATTCATAAAAAGTTGTCATACGCTTGTTAAAGGTTTAAGAAGGTAAAGTCCAAAAATTGTATTCATAATCGAAAAATTCCTCTGTTAAGAGTTCTCTAACGTCGCCATTTTTCTTGAACGTGTAACCCTCTTTTAAGGCCATTTTATCCGCATTAATACACAAATGAAATAATTTTTTTACATTTCACGCGTGCCGTACTAAAATATTTATGCGATGTAAACAATTGGAATTATTTTGTGTATATATTTGCAGCGTTTATAGTGTCACATTATCCTGCTAAGCAACCAAATACTTTCGTTCCAATTTTTATAATTTTTAACCAAAATTAACTTTTGTTTACATAGTGATGTAAGTATATAAAATCAAAACATTGAAACTACAACCTATTATCCGGTTTTATAGTCGACTACCCAAAACTGAAATCCAATTCAATAAGATTTTTTGGCACTTCAATTCAATTGATAGCAAATACTAATTGATCTTTTTATTGAATAGTTCTTCCATTAATCTTTAAAATTTTGTAAAAATGAATTGACGCAATTCAACAAAAAAAATTTAATTCGGCCTTTCGGTTATTGTTCATCTTGTTTTTACAACACAAGCACTATGAGAATACATAAAACAGGGTTGTCAGTCAATAATCTGTTCCCTAGATAAAATACTCATTATGAATACGGTTATAATAAAACCTTCATCAAATCTTAAAGCTTTCAATAACTGATGAATGCTTTAGAGCTAATTTAATGATTTTTTATGAATAAGGGCGTAAGAGTATAATATCTTTTGAACGATAAAAATCGGTTGATAAATTCATAAAATTTCAATACAAAATTTTCGAATTTTGTCAATATTTCTACCGATTTGTTGCATTGAAAAGTTACAGAATTCAGGTGCTGGAATGCGTATTTATAATAAAATTTAAAATTTTTATTCTAACTCATATTAAACATTTAAGTTTGAAATTCATATTAAAATTTAAATTATGAATTTGCTAATTTATATTTAAATTATGCAATCAAAATTAAATGATAAAATCTAAATTATAAAACTTTGTCAAAAAAGTTGCTCTCGTGTACACTATGATTAATTATTAAAGTACAAAAAAAGGTACAGTTTATATAGTCTTACCTTATCTTTATGCATATGAATGTAGGTACTATAATCATCCCTTTACATGCTTTGTGTTCTATCTGTTATGAAATGTCACAGCAAAATATTTGCTAGTGAGAAGTTAGAACCATTACGCTACTCTCACTCTTTCTCCCTCTCTAACTATTGTTAGTTAGCTCTCTTCCATTTGCTTCACTTTGTATATTTCTCATTTATCACAAATGTGTTGTGTTACTGCGTTTTATGGATATCCATCACATATGCATACATACATACATACGTATACTTTTGCAGGGAGTGATTGCCAAATGTTTTAGTTTGTTATTGAGAGAGCATAAGTAGGTGGTAGGTAGTAAGTCAGTGTACAGAGATGCTGAGAACATGTGACAGTAGCATTTGAAGTGAGTGATGTTTTCGTATAGGGGTGGCATTAATTGCCCCTATTGTCACTATAACTTTTTGGACAGATTATATGTTAAGTCGTTATTGGAAATTAAGTACATTTTAGTGATACAAGTGTAGAGTGTGCACTGTAGTTATACTGTCAGGAATATTATTTATGTCGACATTGTGGAATTGTTTACGTAGTTATCAAAATGATATTTTTACTTGGGATGGATGTTAAATCATGATATACATATTTTATTTATTTTCGTCTCTAAAGTGTAACTTAGACCACCAGACAAGTCGGGCCTGGAAATCAAATGAAGAATTATGTTTCCGAATAAATGTTGTTTTGGGCTTAGCAAGCCTTTCAGAGATACAGCATTCACTCGATAAACAAATACACATGCTATATCATACTCTTATAGTGTCTGTCTTGATATCTGGTGCAGAAACCTGGGTCATTTCGCAAGAACGACATCAAATTAAAGCATTTGAAATACTATCTCAGTAGCCACTCAATGAGCTCAGGAATAAAACTTATTCTAATATTTAGTTGGTTTCTGAGCGGCAAAGAAGAAAGATGGTAAAAGTGAATGTGTAGCTTTTAATTTCATCTGTACAAAATCGACCGCTATTATGGCAAGACAGATTAAAATACAAACAAATCAAAGAATTTCACAGACATACGGCAGAAATTGCCAAAAATCTGTGTAGAAACTTCCTAACATTTATAAAGAGTGTCTCAGTAAGATTGCACTTTTTATATTTAGTGCCATTTTTTTGTGCAAGTGGCAACTCCGAAATTCGGCAGCTGTCTCATATGTTTATTCCGATTATTAAAAATGGAGCGCTTTACTAAAGAACAACGCGTTATAATTGTGAAAACTTATTATAACCATTTAGAAAGTTATGCTGAGACCGCTCGCGAACTTCGAAGAATTTTCAGTCGAGAAAGGACAGATAATGTCAACCATTATCATTGACACAAAGACAGCTGTGTGTCAACGTACCGGTCGGTCTCGCTGAAAACGCGAAAACATAAATTCGGCATCGTTCTCAACAACTTCAAATTTCACGAAGCTCTACTCAGCGAAGTTTGACAAAAGACCTCCACCTTCATGGGTAAAAATTAGAGCTAAATCCAGCAGACCCTGGAAAACGCCGGCAATTCGTTCAATGGGTAATGGTTATGAAAGTCAATGCCCACTTTTCAAAAAAAAGTCATCTCCTCCGATGAAGCGCATTTCCATCTGAATGGCTTCGTGAATACACAAAATTGTCGAATTTGGAGCTCAGAAATGAGAAACAAATGCACCCACAACGAGCAACTGTCTGGTGCGAATTTTGGTCACGCGGCGTGATGGGGCCTTATTTTTTTAAGATGTGACTGAAATTGCAGTGACTGTGAACGGCATTCGATACAGGAACATGATAACGGAGTGAATGCCGTTCGGCATTGTTCAGGTTAGGTAGGTATGAACATATACAAGATATTAACTATGACATATGTCTTCCGGCCCACAAATGTGATGACATCGAGGCCAAGTTAAACAGACAGGATTGAGAATAAATATAAAGAAAACAAAGCTAATAAGTAGACGCATATTTGATGGTTCTTTAATTGAAGATATGGATTGCCCATTCAGCTTTGCGGCAGAGACAGGTGATCGAATAAATAAGGCCCGTGTTGCATTCCTAAAGCTGCACAAAATCTGGAGCAATAAGAAGATATTCAACTGCGGTGTGAAGTCTGTACTGTAGTATGGTTGGTGCTTCACGAAGCTGACAATGAAGAAGGTCCTAACGTTTGTCAATCGTCGTCTGACAAATGCTCCGTATCTACTGGCTCAGGACCATTTCTAATGAAGTATTCTGTCAACGTACATGTAACAGCCCTATTGAAGACTTGGATCGGCGTCGAAGTCCAACATCAGGTATTGCAAGAGCGGGACGTGAATGGAACCCGCATTGACCAGGAAGTTATATATAATACATAAAATAATATACACAGAGTTGCTGACAAATATTGCTACGTTAAGAAACTCAAATAACTTTTTTTCAGTGTATGGTCTATTATTCATATTAAAGCTCATTCAATTTTATTATACAAAGCTTAATTAGTTTTAAAAATAATGAAATTTAAATGTCCCCCTGCTCGTTGATGTATGTTCGGCAACAAACCAAATAGTTGTTCATTACTGCTTGGAGAGTTGAGACAGGAATAGCCGCAATTGTTTGTCGAATGGATTGCTTTAGTTCATTCAGATTTGTTGGTTTTGCTTTGTAGACTTCCTGTTTGCAATAACGCAACAAGAAAAAGTCAGGTGCAGTAAAGTTAGGCGACCTGGGGGGCCAACGGAATGTGGAGTTTTTGGATATCAGCTTATTGGGAAATTTTAGTCGCAATTCTGTCATAACAGGCCGAGCTATGTGAAAAGTTGCACCATCTTGCTGAAACCACACAGAGTTGTAAGAAATTCTCATTCGGCGTAATTCTGGCTACAAAAACCCTCTCTAAATGCGCAAGTAACGGTCTCCAGACACCATAACGGTGTGACCGTTTTCTTCGAAGAAGTAGGACCCGACAATGCAGCGTGATGAAACTGTACACCACACTGTAACACGAAGTGGATGCAATTCCGTCTCATGGAGTATCTGTGGGTTGGAAGTACTCCATATTCGACAATGTTGTTTGTTTATGTTCCCGTTTCAATCGAAATGGCCCTCGTCAGACATGAAACGACAGTTACATATGTTTCCGTCCTTTTCCACCATTTGAAGCATCTTCTGGCAAAATTTCTAGCGAATCGGGAAGTCCGCTGCGTTCGATTTGTTGGCCGTTTGCATTTATATGGAAATAAGTCCAAATCTTTGTGCATAATTGACTGCAAGGGCTGTCTGCTTATACCCATTTGAGCAGGTAAGCTTCTTGTCGAAACTCTTGGATTGTTTTGTATGGCAGCAGCTACAGCAGCGATTGTTTCCTCCGTCCGAACTGAAGGGTTTCGATGGTATGGTCTGACTGTCCCATGCTCGGCAAAATTGTTAACAAGTCTCATTATGGTCCATCTTCTCGGAGGATTGCCGCCAAACGTGCGCTTATACTCTCTTTGGACCGAAACTACGGTCTCCAGTGCGTGATAGCGGCGGACATTCCAAATTCTTGTTTCAATGTCCCGTCCCAGTCATCCATTTTTATTAAATCTAAAAATTAATCTACAAAATAAATAGAAAAAAAAGATATTAATTTTTTTTTGGTAGCGTCTTTCATCAGCCACGCTGTACTTATATACCGTAGAAATTCCATTCTTGCACGTAATGAAAGCCAGTTTCGAGGTTGTCGCAAGCACCGAGTTATAATTTGTCATTCAAAAGAAAAGGCACATACATTTGTTTAGACTCTAAGATTAATTTTTCAATTCAAAATACGCATTCGTATAACTGTAGATACATATTTCATGTGGAAGTAAAGAAATATTGACTGCTGATACAGGCTCCACTTTCTTCATACCGAGTACCACGTCATCGGTTTCTTCACCATCAGTAAGGTCATCATCGCTACAGTGTTCTTCATTTTGTGCTCAGGGCGCCAAATTATGTTCAACAATCCATTGCTCAATTTCAGAATGGGATATTTGCTGCAATGCTTCTACTTCTTGAACGAAAGTTGGAATGGATTGAATATTGAATTCATCGTCAGATAGCTGTGTAAACGTAACTCTGAAGGAGGACTGACATCTTCAGTTTCCCAGTCGAATGATTTATCAACAGTTTTTGAAATGCTGACTGAATTGAACACACATTAAGGGCATTCCACACATTAGTTAAAAAACATATATTTATGTAAGTATGGGGTCTTTCAAGTTGATGTTTTGTAGAGATTCGGCTATTTTTTTTACCACGACGAACAATGTGACTTAAAATGAGTTTCTTGTAGTTCAGTTTCGTAAGCCTTATAAAATTCTGATCCATGGGCTGTATAAGAGCAATAAAGTTTAAAGAAAGTTTGAAGAAAGGACATTTCAACATCGTTGCTCTTTAACACGCCTTCTTTAGGATGGCTTGGAGCATTATCAATAAGTAAACGATCCGTTTCGGAAAGATTTTTGCCACGAAGGAACTCTTTCACCCTCAAATATGTTGTCGATGTCGGGACTTGAGTTATTTTCGTCGGTATGGGCGGAATGATCATGTTTTGTTTTTGAACTTTTATCTTTACTTTTATTTTCGTCGTAATTGGCAGCTGCGGCTTGCCAAACAAAAACAAAACTCCTGCTGGTGCTGTATTTGTCGTCCTACCTGATTGGTGGTGTATCATGGCTCCATTTTGATTTCATATTGGAATCTTTTAAGATTTAAACAAAATAAAAAAGATTTCTAAAGTTTTTGTTTAGAATCGTGCAGAGTTGAAAACTTTTCCCATCTCTAATTCATGAGAGCTTCAAAAATGAAAAAGAAAACAAGAGAGTAAACAGCAAAACATGAAAGAGATGAAAAGATAAAAAGAGTGTAGTAGCACAAGCGTATAGAGAGTGAGTATTGTGTCATTACTTTTCGTGTGTAGAAGAAACCCAACAAACACACAGCCACAATATTTGCTTGAATTGCTCGTTTTCGGATTTTTTTTTGTCAAGTCTGCTGTTCGAAAATATCGCATGTTAGTGAATACCGTGTTTAGCTGTTCTGATTACCTGGTACAATTCCGGTCTAGATGATGCTCTTCCTGCTCTAGTTTAAGCGTTTTGAATTCGTTTTTTATGGATATTGTATGCGCTGCGCTCACTCACATGCGAGTGAATGGCGGCGATGTTGTTTATAGCTGCTGCTGCTGCTACTCCTTCCTGCCTTCTTGCCACATATAATAAGAAGAAGAGACGACGACACTTTAGTACAAACAACCTCTGACGACGCCTCATGTTGGCTTAACGATAGATGGCTGCTGACAACAACCTAAACCGCTTAGTGAAGGTAGTAAGTAAGTACGAGTAGTAGTAATAGCTAAATACCGTGTCATGTTATATTATTATTCCTCCATCGACTACAGCTGGAGATGATGCACTTTTTTGCATTGCAGCCGACAACCAAAGTTAACCGTTGTGTTTGCGGTTACTTGGGGTAGATTTTGAAAGTCAAGGAGAGTAATTTCATCCTCCACCTGAGAGGTTAATAGCAAACAAATTACCATTACAAGGGGATTTCACTAAAAAAAAAAGTGGGTGTGTTCCGAGTCATGAGGAACCACCACACGCGATGATCTTCATAACTCATCATTCAACAACACCTAGGCAGTTGTTAGTCCAACCAAACATCCACTGGGCTAGTAATGAAATAAATCATCGTCATCATCATCATCATCGTCGTCATCATGACCATAATTACAACAAATCATGATGGTCGCAATCATGAGCGTGAATGTTGTCGGTTGATTCCGATGATGATGATGAATGAACATTATCAAATCACGTAATAAATGAAATTGTTGCGGTTTATTTCCTTCATCATCCCATTCCATCCATCCATCAATCCGACCATCGCCAGTGCCGCTATCCGATTTCGCCGATGGATGACATTGTCAACGCTGCATAATTTTACACTTGATCGCTGCTTTAATCAGGCATTAAAGTGTTTTATGTTCACTACATCACGATATCTGTAACATCAGTTCCCTTCCCTCTACCTACAGTTGAAGTAAACAAGCGATGGAGTGTTTACCTTTTCCTCCAGTCAACCTGTTCCAGTTCAACTCTACTATATGTATTTCTTTTTGTAATCTCATCGCCGTAGTCGACGTGGTCGCCAGGCGTTCGTTAACCTTTTCGTTTTAAAGTAAACATACAATTTCAAGACTTTTTATTGTATTTGTATGTTAAGTTTTTCATAAACTTCAATTTCATTTTTTTTGTATATTGTCGAGATATAACCCTAATGTAATGCCAAAGCGTGTTGCAGCAGGGCTGACGGAAATTTGAAAATCTTCAGTTTGATCTAAAGTTTTCAGATATACAATGAAGGATTTACTCGATCTACTTCCCTCAGCCGGACAGTTCCCGAAGTCGGTCAAATTTCTTAGCCCCAAGTCCCGGTGTTCGGAACCTCATGTGGCTGGACGCCGACACCATATTTTATATCAAACATCTCCTGCAGATGGACAAAAGGAATTTAGAAAATTTTAATACAACTTCACGTGATAACACTGGTCAACAAAATGAAAAAATTTTTTTGTTTCCCGTGTTTTTTACACCCTCACCATAAGATGGTGGTATATATTCAGCATAAATCGGCCGATACTGCTGAAATTTCACGTTCGATATTCGTACGAAGTTCATCAATCGTCGCTGGCTTGTTGGCATAGACCATAGACTTGACGTAGCCCCACAGGAAATAATCTAACGGCGTCAAATCGCACGACCGAGGCGGCCAATCGACTGGGCCATTTCGTGAGATAACACGTTCACCAAACTTGGTTTCCAATAAATTGATTGTGGCATTCGCTGTGTGGCTTGTGGCGCCGTCCTGTTGGAACCACATGTCCTCCAAGTCCATAATATCCTATAGGGGCCAAAAATATTCTGTTATCATTGAACGGTAGCCATTCGCATTCACAGTAATGTGCCGGTCTTGATCATCACGGAAGATGTACGGCCAATGACGCCGCCGGCCCATAAACCGCACCAAACCGTAATTTTTTCGGGATGCAATGATGACTCGTGGATTACGTGTGGATTGCTGTCTGACCAATAACGCATATTTTGCTTATTGACGAAGCCATTCAGCCAGAAATGAGCCTCATCGCTGAAGACCATATATAGGACGTAGCGCTCTTAAAGTTGAGGCCACTGACTCCAAATTTCGGTAGTAAATTTTAATAATTTCGACTCGTTGTTGGCTCGTATATCTTTCCATGATGAAATGGCAAACTTTACTGAAGAGAAATGTCAAAAGAGCGGGAAAAAATATGGCGTCGTTTGCTGTCCCTATCGATTTACTTTTGTAGCGTCTCTGTTGAAAAACCCTTTATGTCGAAGGATGTACTTTACCAAGGGCTCCCATGCACTGGGGAAATCCAAGGGTCTCAAATTCTTGTACTACACCCTCAATTTTCTCTTTTGCCATCGGAAAGTTATTCAAATATATTGGTGCCAAATTTCTCCAGACCTCGTCACTAAAGCTCAAAAGAATCTTACACACACTACTAGTCCGTCCGTAGACCGTTCTAGGTGCGACATAACGTCCGCAGTTTTGAAATATGAATTTATCAGTGGATATCGCAAAAATTCACAACTTCTTTTGTTAAATGAGGAGAGGCAAATCTTCAAAAAAAAAATTGTTCATAAAGAGCATCCTTGAAAGGTTGCTGGTTTCACTACTGCCAGGCCTTGCGGCGAAACTCCGTAAAAGGCCATAAAGTCCGTGGACGTTATGTCACACCTAAGATGGACATAAAGTCCATGACCGGTGTGACACAAAGCCCATTTTAGGCGCGACATAATGCCCATTTGCTTTATGTCCATTTTAGGTGTGACATTTGCACATGGACATTTATGTCCATGGGCGTTATGACGCGTCACCCAGGTAATAACTCGCACAATTTATAAAAGAGCCTTCGGCTCATCCGGCAGTTATTTTTAAAACAAGATTCATCGGCAAGTTGGCAATCTGTCTCCCAGAAGGATTGAGTTCGTTCCTTAAAATATATATAATCTACCATGAAAAGATTCAAGTACATACAATTTTCCTAAATAACTTACGATACCTTTTTCCAATTCATTCTTTCCGAGGCGAGTGATACTTTGACCGTATTTAGAAGTTGTAGTTGCTTCAGAAGCTGCAAGTGATTTTTTTGAATATCCAACAACCTTTCTATATTTAGTTTTGTCTCCTTCATTAACTTCGCAGTGGCCAATAGTCTTCTGGACATCACAATTTTTTTTAATAATTTCCTTTGCATCTATTGTCTTTTTACATTTACATTTATTTGTCTTTGTTTGTTTTGACAGCTGTTATTAAAAACTTTTGATAAAAATATATTGAATTACGAATGAGAGATCGAATTACGAATAATTCTGTAGTTTAAACAAGGCATAAGAGCATTTGCAACGACCTGTTTTCCCATTATATACACATTTGCAAGCTGAAAAATTTGCTTTCTATTTATTGTTTGGGTGCAAATATAACGTGCTTGAACCTTGTCGCAAATACAGTACACTTGTGTCTAAACACATTGTGTTTGCTCTTCAATATAACATGTTTGGGACACATTGATTAATAGGTTGTAATATATGTATTTGTGACCCAAATATGACTTTGAATGTTGAAAACTGCTGAAAACAATAACGTGACAGACAATAAAGAAACAAAAAGCAGCAGATCTTCAATTCACGAAAACAGTGCTTGAAAACATGTACATGGTTCCTGCAATATGTTGCTGGGGCTGATATTTTTCAGCGTGTGGGTATAGTCAGCGGTCGCCAGGTGTTCGTTACATACCATTTATTGTTGAAATAAAGAGTAGGTCGCCAGCAATATTCTGGATATAGATATGTTTTATTTCAAACGTGTTAATATTCACTGACAACAATAATATTGCAGTATTTTAGCGTGGAGCGGCAAGATGACGGTGGGATTCAGTTGGCGTTGGCGGCTGACTGATGATGACGAATCGGGCTGAGTGTTACCGGAGTGTTACTATCGGTGACAGAAACGACAGTGGCTCGTGGCTGAGTGAGTTACCGTCTATGAAACAGACGCGCCGTCGATGTGTCTTTGCAATTGTCGTGGTCGATGGTTCGTAGTAGATGACGATACTGCTGCTGATGTGCTCCTTAGATAGCAAGTGTTTAACTTTGATGCTGGAGATTGAGAAAGAGGTAGGGAAGCTTTGCCTATCCTACGGTCAATACCCCTGAGGCAGGGAACCTCTGGTTAAGAGTGGGAACTACTGTCAGAACCAAGCTCAAGACCTCATAGGCAGGAAATCTCTGGCTTGAACCAGCGGGAGAGGTAGTCACCAAGGTCGACACCGTACAAGCAGGCAGTCTCTGGATTCACCAGGGAAAACAAACGGAAACTTAGGAACAGGCGGGTACCATATTCAATACCCCACAGGCAGGGAATCTCTGGCTTGAACAAGCGGGAGATGTAGGCAACAAGTTCGAGACCCCACATTCAGAGAATCTCTGGCTGGAATCAGGGGAAAAAAACGGGGACCAGGGAACAGGCGGGTACCAGGTTAAAGACCACACAAGCAGTTAATCTCTGGCTTGAACCAGTGGGAGAGGTAGGCAACAAGGTCGAGACCCCACATGCAGGGAATCTCTGGCTTACACCAGCGGAAACAAAGGTCGCCAGGCAACAGGCGGGTACCAAGCTCAAAATCTTAGAGGCAGGGAATCTCTGGCTTGAACCAAGAGGAAAGGTAGGCACCATGTTCAAGACCTCAAAGGCAGAGAATCTCTGACTTAAATCTGCGGGAGATGTAGGCAACAAGGTCGAGACCTTACAGACATAGACCTCTCTGGTCTGCACCAGTGGAAATAAAAGTCAACTAGGGAACAGGCGGGTCCCAAGTTCTAGACCCCAAAGGCAGGGAATCTCTGACTTAAACGAGTGGGAGAGGTAGTCAACAAGATCGAGACCCCACAATCAGGGAATCTTTGTATTCACCAGGGAAAACAAACGGAAACCAGGGAACAGGGGGTACCGTTTTCAAGACGCCACAGCCAGGGAATCTCTGGTTTGAACCAGCGGGAGATGTAGGCAACAAGGTCGAGACTTTACAGGCATAGACCTCTCTGGCCTGCACCAGTGGAAATAAAAGGCCAATGGAGAACACGTGGGTACCAAGTTCAAGACCCCACAGGCAGAGAATCTCTGGCTTGAACCAGGGAAAAGTTAGTTAGGAGGATAGCTAGGGGTTACTACAATGTCTACGTTTTGAACAAGATGCCGCAGGCAGGGTGTCTAATGCACTACTACGGCTATATTGGCTCGTCAACGTCTGCAGACAGTAACGACCCGAGAATTTTTTTTTGCATTAAATTTTGTTTATTGATCCATGTTCGTTTAAATATTTATTAGTATTTATATTTCAATTTCCTGTATCTAGCATCCGTAGACCTTCTAGATGTACCCGACATATTTTATATTGTAATTTAAATCAGCCGTAAGGCCAGCCCATTTAATATTTTACAGATTATTTATCTCTTCAGTTAGTTTCATCGGGAAAAAGTATTAAACACCCATGTACCCTTGTCTTATTCTAACTTAAACTAACCTAAAAGTAAAAATATATGTACAAAAATAAAATACAAAATCAAAAAAGAATTTAATGTTCCAGGCTCATTGTGCCGTATTATTTACAAGGTTAATTTCGTCGTATGTCCCATATCTTCTATGGTGGAATATTAATTCATTATCCAATCCACATTATACAGCTTGTTCTCGTCATTTATGGGAGTCAAAACCCCTCCTGATCGTATCATATTTCCAAATTCATCATTATCACGTTTGGAGTTACCAATGTGCACATAATTATGGGAGCAGCGCTCCAACAACCATCCATACATCCAATCTTTTAACCTTTGCCATTTCGTATATTGTCATACAAGAGGGGGCAACCCAATCCCCATCTCATCCTTTCTTGCCATTAGGCTCAAGCATTGTTTCAGTATGCGCCTTTACGCTTTTATTAACCTTTCCATTTGGCTGGAGCTTATCATGAACAAAACTGGGAACGCGTATGCCAATATCGGTCTCATTATCTGATTATAGACCAGCAGTCTAATTTTCTCACTGAGTCCTTTCCGAGTACATAGCCCCGAGTACGTAGCGTACGATTTTCTAATTTTTTCCAAGATCATGGGTCCGTAAATTGCATATTCTCAGAGAGTTTTACCCCTAGGCCATCGTATTATTATTAGAAATTATTTCCCCTCCAAGCTGTATCTGTAGTTCGTATATTTGAAGAGGTTCTCCCTCTTTACCTTCGCCTACAAACATGTACATTTCGGGACATTTAGCTTGAGGAACCATTCCTCAAAGTATTCCCAAATTACTTCCAAGTAGCTCTGCATTTGATTATGTATTCGCCGTTTTGGCCCTGTCATGAGATGTCGTTACGATTATGTCGTCGGCGAATATGTACAGCCCTTCTCCATTTTCGGGTTGTAGTATGTCCGCCAGATACAAAATATACTGTAGGGGGCCTAGGATGGAACCTTGCGGCATTCCAGCTGTAGTTACTCTTGTCCGTGATTCATTGCCATCCACTTCGACTGAATAGTCGTCCATTAAATAGTCGTACACAATTCTCGTGATAGGGTCGTCAATTCCGTATTTTGAAATTATAAATTAGTTCCAATACACATAATTTTAGAAAAACTTGTGATCCCATACTTACATACATATTCATTTATTTATGTCGTCCTTCATGGGATCCACTTTCCAAGATACAGATTAAAACAGACCTGCAACTCCACAGCTTCAGCGTTTGCAATTCATAATTCAACAAACCTGAATGCAAACTTCACACACTGAGCTGAGCGAGCAGGTCGGGTCGGTGGCATCTATTGTGTGTGCACTGGCACGGCAATGTTTACTTTACCTAAGAGCGCCGAATACAAGCAAAGAGTTATTTGGTGTCGCGTCGGTTGGTGTGTGGCTGCATGTTGCCCCTGGTTAGTATTTTATGGGAGTCTTCCCCTTTTTTCCCCTACTTTAGTTATTTTGTTCTTTTTTTCTTGCAACTCCAAAACAACTCCAACTGAAAGTTTACACAACTTCACTTTAAAAAAAACCCTCTAGCTTTTGAAGTCAGACCAAGAAACCAATCACCTCACCAAATCACCTCACCAGCCAACCAACCGTCTGTCTTCCCCTTCCATGGTTAATTTCTGTGCCGTTTACATGTTGGGGACAATCCTAACCCTCCACCAAACAAACAACTCAACTCGGCCGACGTCCACGACACAATGTCACGCGCAAGTGCTAAAAACAATTTTGCGCAAAACTCTTGGCACTCTGTCCGGCCAGGCGATCATGAATACCGGTAGGCCTGCACTTGGAATTGTTCGAATATTTTCGTGTGTGTTTGACTTTATCTCATTATTCTTTTGATTTCGAATCGTTTTTTTCTTTCATTTTGTTGGTTTGTGCTGTGCGCGCTCTGGTGATTTGAGTGTTTTTGTGTTTCGATTGGTGGTTGGGCGGGCGACTGATTTGTTTATTGTTGCTGCCACTGAATGAATGTCAGACGGATTCGCCTTCAATTAAAGTGTTACTTTTGATATTTGTTGATGTTTCGATGTGGGGGCTCGAAACACTTTCCCCTCTTTTCATTTAAATTTTTTGTGTTCTTTTTTTCTTCTTCTATTGGAATCTAATGGAGGGGTAGCGAAATGGGGACTGTAGACACTTGAGTGGGTAAATGCCTTCGCGTTCGCTGCTCGTTGTGCAATTTGTTACAGTCTGGTTTCTTTTTGCCGCTTATTAGATTTTCACCAGGTTCTGCATTCTAATTGAATTGTCACTGCGCTAAAAATTTAAACGTTTGCTACGATATAGCGAAGTGATAATGCCAGGAAAAATTGTTGAAAATTATATTTGCAGCAAGATGGTGGAAATACATATGTATAGGGTGTCTCAGTAAGATTTCACTTTTTAAATTAAGTGTAATTTTTTTTTGTGCCAGTAGCAACTCTTGATTTTTGCACCTGTCCTGTATGTTGACTCCGATTATTAAAAATGGAGCGCTTTACAAAAGACCTACGCGTTATAATTGTGAAAACTTATTACAAAAATTTGGAAAGTTCTACTGAGAACGCTCGCAAACTCCGGAGAAATTTCAGTCGAGAAAATGCACCTAATTTGTCAGCCAGCTGTTACATACAGTGTATGACAAAAATAAATGTATACGTTGTAATTTCGACGAATATGATATTAAGTGTGTTTTTTTTACCCCGCTAAAGTTAATTATAGCTTAATTTGTACGGGATAGCTAAGCGATATTAAGTGTTATTTCAATTTCCCACTTAAATTCCGACTTGAGCAATGACAATGTTGCCACATGTTCAATTTCAAGAAATGGCAACAAAAAGTTATCTTAGATAAATTTTGTTATCATTTCTTGTGAATGAAAATGTTATCAAGGAGAGACTCAAAAGCAGAAATTTGCAAAATGGCTTATACATAATGAACTTCAACTTATTTTATTTAATGGAAGACTACGTGTA
The DNA here is from genome assembly GCA_963931995.1 of Phaonia tiefii. Lineage (NCBI taxonomy): Eukaryota > Metazoa > Arthropoda > Insecta > Diptera > Muscidae > Phaonia > Phaonia tiefii. The sequence continues at coordinate 300,474,883 of OZ008368.1, forward strand.
CTTTTATATCTCTAAATTTGAAGGATAGATCTTTTTTTGCCATTGAAAACAAAATTGGAAATAAATTGTTCACAACAACGCGCGGTAAATGTTATACATACTGAACATGGTGGAATTATCTAGCAGGTATAGTCGTTTAAACAGGTGATGTAATGTTTTCCATGCCATTTTTCGTTTCACTTGTCAAAATCATATGTATTTTGATTTTATACTTGTTTGTATTCTTGTAATGATGGTATATATTTGTGTAGATTTTGACAACTGAAACGAATGAACGAAAATAAAATGTCCGTTGTTGCTGCTTACAACTACAACAACATTTGCTGCTACCATGTATTTGTTGGCATTGTGTTGGCTCGTGTTGCCATATCGAATTTTATTTCACTCATTACAGCAAATGTTGCCACATTTCGTAGAATTAATTTTGGATCGTTTTATTTGGAAAGTCGTAAGTGGCGATAGCTTAATGGAATAAAAAAACAACCTTATTGTTTCGTACTTTGGTCTTTCACACTCCAGTTTCTATACTAGTTGTCAACACTCCCTACGATATTCGTTACAAAAGCAATAATTTCAACGGTTTAATATGATCCCGTTAATATTTGTGGCGAAAATTCCAATATTGTGGTCACAAAATTAAATATGCGACAAGTGGTTATCCATTCGGTAATTGACTTTAATCACGGAAGTTTCTCTTTTTATGGATTCAGGCGAATCTGTACAATCTATAAACTCCACAAAATAAGTCTGAAAAATTGAAATCAATTTTTGCTGCTTAGGCACAACGTGGCAAAGAACTGTCTCAGGATTTGAAGGATCTGATAATAAAATTGTACAAAGACAATAATTCTCTAAGAAAAATTGGCGGCATTATAGACAAAAGTAGTGCTACTCTATAAAAAGTACTAGAAAACTTTAAGTCTGAGGGCTCCACGAAAAATATGCCGTGTTCGGAGCACCCGAAAGTGTTTAACGCCAAGAAGAAAAGATTATAGTAAGACCAGTACACAAGTTTCAGTCGGGTGAACCGACTTAATCATACCCTCACCATACCGTACCTCATCCATTGCGTGGGAGTTCTGTTAAAAAAAAGTGACCATATTCAACAGCAGATTGACGACATTGCGCTAAATATTATTGAATACCCAAATTAGTTACTTTCCCTCCCAATATTTATATGCAAAGATCGGTTATGATTTATTGGAGATATTGAGTCGGAAAACCACAAATACGCCCAACTTTTGTATGGGATGTACGAAACTGGGTGTGGCACAATAGTCAGTTATTAGTTACACAGTAGTAGCTTTTAGCAAAATATTGCCTAGTACCGAATTTTATTAAGATCGGTTGTTGTTTATGAGAATTATCGTGTGGATCAACCGGTCATTCGCCCAACTTTTATATGGGAGGTACCAGAATGGGTGTGGCAAAACAGCTCATTTTCTATAGGAGAGCTTTATTTGGCTAAATACTGACTAGTACAAACTTTCATAAAGATTGGTCTGGTTTTGCGGGACTTCTCATGCCGAACAACCAGACGCCCAAACAACTTTTGTATGGGAGGTACCACAATGGGCGTGGCAAAATCAACCTTGTTTTAATCGGTGAATCGATTTTGATAACGTGAAGCCTTATACCTAATTTCATTAAGGTCGGAAGTGTTTCACACGATTTATTGGATTGAAAACCCGGACGAACACCCTGGTTTGTATGGGAGGTACCAGAATGGGCTTGACAATCTCGCCCATTTCCTCCAGTTAAGTAGGCATTTACAGAATATTAACCGGAGTGTGAGTTGAGGCTAATCACATCTACCAGAAGAATGGTTTGAAAGAAATATGATTTTGTGCTAAATGTGTCGATTTGTATGGGAGGTACCAGAAGGGGCGTGGTCAAAACGCCCATTTACAATCCCAAAGTCAATATTGGAAAATAATAGTCACTGACAAAGTTTCATTGTCATCTGTAAAGAGTTAAGGCAGTTATCGTGTTGACCAGCCAGCCAGACAGACGGACATGTCTCAAACGTCTTCAAAAGTCCTAAACCGAATTTCGTCCAAAGATACTAAGGGTATAATTTGGATCCTTCTATGTGTTACATTTTTTCACGTATTAAATGCTATATACCACCATCCTATGGTGAGGGTATAAAAAGTTACGGCAAACACAAAGAAAGGTGCACCAAAATTACAAGCAGCAATTGAAAAAGAAGTTGGAAAATCGTCCCATTCAGAAACTAATCGCCGTGTGTTGCACAGACCTGGATATCGTGGCTGAAGTATTAGAAAAAAGCGAGTCATTAGTAAACCGTCAAAAGAGAGTAAATTTTACAAAATTATATATAAACCACCCCAAAAACGTTCTGGAACACTATTATTATTTCTGGTGAGAAAAAATTAAATCTTCAAATAAAGTCAAAAACCATGACAGTACTGTAAAACACGGTGGCGTTTCGGAATTAATTTGGGGATGCATGGCGGCATCTTGGGTGGAAAACTTGTATTTATTGACGGAATTGTGAACAAGTATTTATACCTCAATATTCTGGAAACCAATTTGCAAGAGAGCGCCATAGAATTAGGACAATTTCATATTTCAGCATGACAATGATCCTAAGCATACGTTTCTCATTGTGAAGGAATCGCTGTTGTATCACACAAAATAACTTAAAACTCCTTCTCAATCGGCATATGTCAATCTCATAGAGTACCCTCGCCAAATATGAAAACGGGATATAAAAGGGAGAGATGAAATTATAAAATATATATCTTTAATACAAATCAAAATTTGATACTTACTGCATACTAACTTTTACGATGTTAATTTCGTTCCTTTCGAGCTTTATCCGTCACAATTAAATACATACACGAATCCCACTTTTTTTTTTTAAATAAATACTGAATACTGCGTTCGTTTGGTTTTTGGAATAAAAGTATTTTGTTGTGTTTTAAATAACTTATAGACATTTTTTTAACAAAATGTATGGGGTTTACAGCTGTATACTTACTTTTGTGATACACTGTATGTTTATTACAAGGTGGCGCAAAAGTAAACTTCCGATGTTTTTTGGCTGTAATTTAAAAAAAAATTAAAAACTTTGATTCTTCTTGTGGATTATTTTTAATTGGTCTTTTTATTTTTTTACATCAAGTCGAGAATATGATGTCATCTAAATGGCCGCCGCCACAGTTGATTGTCATTTGAGCCCTTTTTATGGCATTTTCCATCACTTTGGCCAAAACTTCCGGCGATACGTCCTCACATTCTTGACAGATATTGTCTTTAAGAGCTGCAAGAGTCTGAGGCTTGTTGACATAAACCCGCGACTTCAAAAAGCCCCACAAAAAGAAGTCTGGAGCGGTCAAATCAGGCGATCTTGCTGGCCAGTGCAAATCGCCAAAACGGGAGATTAGGCGCCCGGGAAATGCATCCTTCAGCATATCGGTTGTGGCACGTGCAGGGTGTGCCGTTGCACCGTCCTGTTGTAACCACATGTTTTCCAATCCCAATTCATCAAGTTGCGGCAAAAAGAACTCGTTGATCATTGCTCTGTAGCGCTCACCATTCACAGTAACCGTTTGGCCCGCGACGTCTTCGAAGAAAAAAGGTCCGATGACTCCTCCAGCGAAAACAGCACACCATACAGTGACTTTGAGCGGGTGTAATGGCTCTTCGTGGGTTACACGCGGATTTTCAGTGCCCCAGAAGCGTAAATTTTGCGTATTTACGTACCCGCTAAGATGGAAATGGGCCTCATCACTCATGATTAGTTTTGATGAAAAATCATCTTCCTCTTGGTGGTGATTAAGGATGGCTTGAGCGTATGTTAGACGCGATTGGCGGTCAGCAGCTAACAGCTGATGCACCGTCTGGACTTTGTACGGAAACATCTTCAAATCTTGTACCAAAATTCGCTGTAAAGACCGTCGACTGATACCCACGTCGTCTGGTCGATGTCGACGGCGCATCCATGACATCCTCGGCTACAGCAGCAATATTCTCTGCAGAACGGCTACTCCGGAGTCTGCCACGCCTGGCCGCATCTCGTGTTGTGCCAGTCTCTTCGAGGCGAGCGGCTAAACGTCGCAGTGTTTCACCAGTAGGTGTTGGACGGCCAGGAAATCTGCGACGAAATTCACGTTGTGCCAAAGTCACCGACCGATTATTGGTCAAATAAATAGTCAGCAATATTCCGCGTTCTGGAGCAGTGTAGCGTAACATTGTCTATTAACGTGTATTTCGCATGTGTTTACTACACAAATGTCAAAACAGAACTGACATTAGGGGTCAATCGCAACATTTATAGCATTTTCTGATAGGAGGATTACTTTTGCGCCACCTTGTATTAAAAACGGCGCGCTCTACGAAAGAACAACGCGTTATAATTGTGAAAACTTATTACACAAAAAAAAAGTTCTGCTGAGACCGATAGCAACCTTCGAAGAATTTTCAGGCGAGAAAGTGCAACTAATGTGTCAACCATTCGAAGACTGGGCAAACATTTTTTAGAAACTGGGTCGGTTATGAACAGTAAGACTCCTGTGTGAATGTACCGGTCGGTCTCTTGAAAACATTGCTGCTGTAAACGAGATTGTCGCCGAAAACTCGAAAACGTCAATTCTGAATCGTTCTCAACAACTTCAAATTTCACGAAGCACTACACAGCGAATTTTGACAAAAGACCTCCACCTTCATGCGTACAAAATTCTGCTTACTTAGGAGCTCAAACCAGCAGACCATGGAAAGCGCCGGCAATTCGTTCAATGGAAAATAGCGCAAAGTGAAGTCAATGCCAATTTTTCAAAAAAAGTCATCTTCGCCGATGAAGCCCATTTCTATTGGAATGGCTTTGTGAATACACAAAATTGTAAAATTTGGGCCTCAGAAAATCCTCATGTAATCCATGACAAACAAACGAACCCACAACGAGCAACTGTCTGGTGCGGATTTTTTGTCAGGCGGCGTGATTGGGTATTACTTTTGTGAAGATGAGGCCGAAATTGCAGAGACTGTGAACGACATTCTTTACAGGAACAATATAACGGAGTTATTGTGGCGTCAACTGGACTTCATGGATCTGGGCAACATGTGGTTTTAGCAAGACAGCGCCACCTGCCACACCGCGCAAGAAAAATCAATTTATTGCAGCAACAATTTCCAGAACAAATTATTTCAAGAAATTGTGATGGCAACTGGCCACCCAGATCATGGGATTTAACGCCGTGCTATTTCATTCTTTGGGGTCTTATGAAATCTGGGGTTTATGCGAATAACCCAGAAACAATTCCTGAACTCAAATCCGATATCCAACGCGTCAGTCACATCTCTGTGGAAAAGTCATGGAAAATTTCATGAAAAGAGTAATGGCCTATCATCAGAGCCGTGGGGACCACTTGACGGATATTTTATTCCATACTTGATCGGAATAGGGCGAGGAAACGGCGAAACACCTCCTCTTGGATTGCCCTGCTCTGGCAGGACTGAGATGTAGGATATTCGGTACACATTTAGTTAGCACCGTAGCCCCAGGATATTCTTGTAGGTCTTATAGACAAATTCATTGAAAGGGCAAATTGGCTAGACAACTAGTCAATAGTTGCTATAGGGGAAATGCGGGTATCACAATGGGCTTCTTTGGCCCAAGTGTGCTAGACAGCGTGCTGTCTTGCAGCCTTTTCAACCAACCAACCAATTGGAACATGTCTACTTTACAATCCAATAAAAAAATCACAACTATCTCAAAAATGCGTGTTTTTATGTTAAAATTAAAAAGTTCGTTTTTACTGAGAGACCCTGTACTTACATATATCTGGTGTTTTTTTGGTTGCATGAGAATTATCGATATCGATAACTATTGTTACCCAACTGCGAATGTCAAACTGTATTGACATTTCTGCTCAGTAACGTTTGGCAAGTCATCTTGAATCGTTTAACGCTGCAACAACGCTTCCAAATTGTGGAACTTTCTTTGAAAAAAATACATCTGTTCGCAAAGTTCATAGAGCACTTCGTCCATTTTTGTTTAGTGATGAAGCTCATTGCTGGTTAAGTTTCTACGTCAATAAACAAAAATGCCGTATTTGGAGCGAAGACAATCCTCAAACCGTTAACGAATCACCACTACATCCATTAAAATTGACTGTTTGGCGAGGTTTAAACGCTCGCGGCATCATCGGTCCTTATTTTTTGTCGAAATGAGCAAGGAGTTGCCGTTACGGTGAATGGCGGGCGCTATCGAGCCACGCTGACTGAATTTTTGTTTCCCAAAAATTAATCAGATTAACATATAGTATTTGGGTCCAACAAGATGGCGCAACTTGCCATACAGGGCACTTAACTATCGATATATTGCTAAAACAATTTGATGACATCTTTATTTCCAGAATAGGTGAAGTTCACCCACCCCCTCGTTCGTGTGATTTATTATTACTCACTTATTCGGTTTCGAACAACCCCAGGGGATCAGGGACCTTCCACAACGAAGATAAAATTGTTCACCATCCAGTTTGATCTTTTGCCTTATCTCTTCAGTTGGCAATACCAAGTGTATGCAGAGATTCGTCAATGTGATCCCTCCAGCGGAGTCTTGGTCTTCCAATTGTTCACCCTCCTTCAAGTTCGGTTTCGAAAACACTGCGTGCTGGTTGGTCTTTATCCATTCTACTGACATGGCCTAGCCAGCGCAATCGCGTTATTTCGATCCGCTTAATTATGTCAATGTCGGGATATTTCTAAAATGCTTGCTTAGCCCAAAATAACATCTATTCGCAAGCACAATTCTCCGCTTGATCTCAAGGCTGACGTTGTTGATTTTGTTTACGGCAGATCCGAGGCATATAAATTCGTCCACTACCCCGAAGTTATAACGGTTATCAACGTTCACGCTTTGGTCTAATCGCGTGGAGGCCCTGTTCGTTGAAACCATTAATTTTATCTTGTCCACATTTACCGTCAGACCCTCTTTTGCTGACTCCTTCTCAATTCTCGAAAAAACCGCAGTAACTTCTCTAATTGTGCGCCAATGATATCTAGATCATCAGCATACGCGAGCAGCATGTGACTTTTGCTACTGATGGTTTTATTCATGTTGACTGCAGCTTTTCTCATAATTAAGATGTTAAAGAGATCGTACGATAGGGTGCCGCCTTGCCTGAGGCCTCTCTTAGTTTCCAAAGGTTCAGTAAGATCCTTACCAACTTTCACTGCGGATTTGGTGTTCGTGAAGTTCAACCCGCAAAGGCGTATGAGTTTTGCAGGAATACCAAGCTCAGACATTGCTTCATAGAGTTTCTCCCGTATCGCACTTTCGAAGGCCGCCTTATAATCGATAAATATATGATAGGTATCGATTTGTTTTTCGTGTGTCTTCTCCAAGATTTTGGCGTAGCGTGAAAATCTGGTTAGTTGTCGGGTTTTCAGGCCTAAAGCCGCACTGGTATGGTCCAATCAGGTCAGCGATAATTGGTTTTAGTCTTTCGCACATTATACTTGATAGAACCTTATATGCTATGGATAAAAGGCTTATTCCACGGTAGTTGGCACAGATACTCGGGTCACCTTTTTTAATATGGGACATAGCACACTGAGACTCCAATCGCCGGGCATGCATTCATCTCACCAAATTTTGCTAATGAGCTGATGCACGAGGCCATTCTATACCTCTATTAATAGAGATATAGTTTTTTTTTATAAAAGAAATTTTGCAAATGAGTTTTTTCTTGTGTGTTTTGCTTGCGATATTTTTTGAACACTTGCATTATAGTGAATTCTCAATTCAAATAAGATTTCGTTTGCAGTTAGTTTGATGAATTTTTCAATAGCATCATTCCAAACAACCGCTGATGAAGATCTGTGGCTAGATCTGAAATAGCTATACGGTTTGCCAGGAATCAGATTAATTATTTTAAATCCGGACATAATTCAGTATAATGAGTGGACCACGAACAAACCTGTGTTAGGTCAGAGAAATGTGGCATGAGGTCGTGACATGGGCAGATATTGTGTAAAAGGAAACTTGGGCTTGTCTGCTAACTAGACTTACTTAAAAATATCCTTTTTCCACTAGGGTCTCAGGAAGGAATAGGGCAGGGCTTACCACAAAACGAGTTAGCTGTGTGCTTTCTATTTTTAAACTCATTGAGTAGGATCTACTCTTTTATACTGATTCCGGACGGTTTTTGAGAATTATGGATAATTACTCGAAAGTGTCGTTAGTGCCAGAAGCCCTAGTGCCTTCGCGGGATGCAACCTAAATTAATGAATATAAATAGACAAGGCGACCGACCACCTACGAAAGAAATTAAAAATTTTCAGTGTAGGAATGGAATCCGCTTTCTTATGTATAACATTTATCATTGTCGGTAAATGTACTATTCTCATTTCATAAAGTTTCACGTGTAGAACAGTAGATGATTAGATCAGTTTCCCCTTTCACTAAGTGAGAAATTCCAAACTGTGCATCGGCATCCCAAAATTTGAACAAGGTTATAGAGGCTGAGGGATCTTATTAACTCGAGTTTTGTCAGGTGGGACATTCAAATTTTCGGTATACCACAAGTTGGTAGAAAGGTATACAATTTCGGACATAGAATATGGTTACCCAGGTAACCCATTTTCATTGTCGTTGGAAATGGGAAATAATAATTTTTTACCTCCATGGAAGGCTTTTTTGAAAATAGCTAAAACTAAAACTTTTTCACTTTAAATTATGCAGTTATAAAGACATACATTGGTGAAAGCCTCCTACGGCTCCTACGGAGTTAAACAAAATATTACTTTTACGATTGCACGCACCATTTCCTAGTTATGGCGATTTTTTTTTTATAGTATTAACAATTTTATTACTTTGTCGTTTTTTTGAAAACAAATTCTTCCGTACGAATTGTACCACTTTATGAAAACCCCTAAGAAACCAGTAAAAACCCAATGTGCCATATTAATCCGTTACGAATTCGAGACAGATCCGTTTCTGCGGACATTTTCTACGAAACGGACGTCCGTTACGGACTCATAACGAATTCGTTTTCGTATGAATTTCCTCTCGAAAACGCGAATCGTTTTTTGTACTTTTTCGGATCCGTCTCGAACTCGTAACGAACTTCGTATTCGAATCCGTTTCGGATTCGTTTTTTGGAAATCCGCCAAATCGTAATTTCACTGAATCGCTTTTTTATATTTTTACGGACTCGCATCGAGTTCGAGACGGATCCGCCAAATCGCAATTTTACTGATTCGCTTTTTTATGCTTTTACCGACTCGTAACGGGTTCGAAACGAATTCGAGAACTCACATTTCGCTTTTTTATGATTTTACGGACTCGTAACGAGTTCGAAACGGATCCGCATCCGTTTTTGTGCACATTGGGAAAGTAGTTATTTTCGACAGGACGGTCCGTTTTCGAGATATAGTCCTACATATAGGCGTTTTACCAATTTTTTATTTGAAAAAGATTTAGTTTTATCGATCTTTGTAAAAAAAGTAATGCCGTGTTAAAGACAGCCATTGGTTAAGGCCTCATATGGGGGTAACAAATATTATTTTACTCGATTGGACGCATCGTTTCCGATTTATGTTAATTTTTTATTTTGGCGATTTTCGTACTTAGGCGATTTAAAAATATAACATTCTTCCATACGAATTGGACTAATTTACGAAAACCCCTTGGAAACTCGCAAAAAATTTGCATTTTTCACTTCGACCCTCCGTCTCCGAGATATAGACATTATTTCATATTTTCAATCAGAAATGGGGATGGATTACCCTGGGTAACCTAATCTTGGTTGGTAATTCCCCATTGTTGTGGGCAGCTACCCACTATTTTCCACAACACCCCGTGGGTAATGCGTAAACCATCATTACCCATTTCCCACGGTTAGGGGTTACACATGGGGGGTAAATACGAATTCTGACATCACATGATCTAAGCATTTTAGACACTGGTCCGAAGCAGGAACATAACTGATCATTGAATCGTTTTGGCAATAATGCGACTGTTTGCATTTTTTAAAGTTTTGTGCGATTTTGACCTTGAAGATGAAGTTATTTTGATTTTATATGTTGAAAATTTTTATTCTTTATGACAAGAGCTACAACTTTCCCTGACAGAATAAATCAAAATTCCAAACAGTTTGCAAGATATGAGCCTGACAAAATGATCACTTTTTTGCAAAAATGACATTGAGGCCCCAAATCTTTGGGGGCCCATAAAAAAAATGGATGACTTTGGGCAAAATTGGGAGTCCTTTTTTTTGGTCTTTTATCACGTAGTGGTGCCCGTATATGGTTATATTTTTTCGTGTTGCACTGTGTTATCATGGTGAGATAACGGGCGCCACTCGCAGTTAGGTTAAAAATATGATGCGATGATTCCACCGACCCATAAACCACACTAAACCTTTGTTTTGTCTGAAGGTAGTGGCAGCTGCTTTTAGACAAAATAGGGCAATTTTCTTTATTGGCGTCTCCATTAAATCAAAAATGAGCTTAATCGCTGAACAAACGTTATGTCGAAAACAGTGGATCTTCTTCAGACTTTTCAAAAGCCCAAAGACTGCAACCGTGCTGGGCTAAATCTAACCATGATGAAATGTCAAACAACACGGATCAAAAATATCTTGAGAATTTGATCTGTCATAAAATCCCTAATGGAAAAAGTACATTTATGAATCACCCGAAAGTATTACATGTCGGGTGTTCGTGGGTAGCAATGACACTCGGAATACACAAAGATTGCCATCAGACTGCAGATGCGTAAGCCAGAATCTGATGAGGTCCCATTTGAGCTTCCAGCTCTTTTGCAAAAGGACCGGCATTAGAAAAAAACTGAATTTAAAGAAATATGGAGAAAAATTCGCTGAGCTGTTGGGCAAATGTCGTGCGATCTCTTCAGCATCTTATTGGAGATAATAACACAGTGCAACACGAAAAAATATAACTATATACGGACACCACTATGTGATAAAAGACCAAAAAAAAGACCCGGGTCTTCCAGGTTTGCCCAACGTCATGCACTTTTTTATGGCCCCCAAAGATTTGGGGCCTCGGTGTCATTTTTGCAAAAAAATTATCATTTGGTCAGGCTCATATCTTGCAAACCGTTCGGACTTTTGATTTACTCTCTGAGGGAAAGTTGTAGCCCTTGTCATAAATTATATTATTATTTCCAAAAATTATACCGAGGCCCCAAATATTTGGGGGCCCATAAAAACAGTGCATGACTTTGGGCACAACTGGGTGATGGTTTGGTCTTTTATCACGTAGTGGTGTCCGTATATGGTTATATTTCCATTACTTAAAAAATTACACACAGTGTAATTAAAAAATTGTTGGGAAATTTTTCACTTTTGCGGCTATTTAAACGCTACCTAAACTATGTTATGAATCATTCCTAGTAAGTTCATATGTTCTAGAAAGTAGTTTATTCGGATCTTAGGTACATTCTTGTGGTTGATTTTTTCCTTGAATTTTGAACGGTTTGCTACCTATGGACCTGAACAGGGGAAAAAAGGTAACAAAAAATCTAATATTTTAAACTTTTTTGCGATTTTGACCTTGAAGATGAAGTTTTTTTGATTTGATATGTTCAGAATTTTTGTTCTTTATGACAAGATTCATGATTCAACTTTCCCTCAGAGAGTAGATTAAAAGTCTGAACGGTTGCTAGATAAGAGTCTGAAAATTTATCACTTTTTTGCAAAAATTACACCGAGGGCCTTAATGTTTGGGGCCTATAAATAAAAGTGCATGACTTTGGGCAAAACTGGGAGACACGTGTTTTTTTTTATATTTCCTTGACTAAAAAAATTGCTCACAGTGTAATTAGATATCGGGTTTTTCAATAAGATCGCTACCAAATTTTTTTTAAAATAAAACAAAACCGGTTTTAGATACCAATGAAATTCTTTATTCCTATGAAAGTACGTTCGATTCCATTATGCGTGGAACTCGATTTCTTTTGCATGGCCACCACGGGCACGCTTGCAGAAGTCCAGACGCTGAACCCAATTTTCGACGATTTTCAAGCATAAATCGGTCGATACTGCTGTAATTTCACGTTCGATATTCGTACGAAGTTCATCAATCGTCGCTGGCTTGTTGGCATAGACCATAGACTTGACGTAGCCGCACAGGAAATAATGTAACGACCGAGGCGGCCAATCGACTGGGCCATTTCGTGAGATAACACGTTCACCCAACTTGGTTTCCAATAAATTGATTGTGGCATTCGCTGTGTGGCTTGTGGCGCCGTCCTGTTGGAACCACATGTCCTCCAAGTCCATATTATCCAATTGGGGCCAAAAATATTCGGTTATCATTGAACGGTAGCGATTCGCAGTCACAGTAATGTGCCGGTCTTGATAATCACGGAAGAAGTACGGCCCACTGACGCCGCCGGCCCATAAACCGCACCAAACCGTAATTTTTTCGGGATGCAATGATGACTCTTGGATTACGAGTGGATTGCTGTCTGACCAATAACGCATATTTTGCTTATTGGCGAAGCCATTCGGCCAGAAATGAGCCTCATCGCTGAAGATGATGAAATTTGACGTAGCGCTCTTAAAGTTGAGACCACTGACTCTAAATCTCGGTAGTAAATTTTAATAATTTCGACTCGTTGTTGGCTCGTATATCTTTCCATGATGAAATGGCAAACCTTACTGAAGATAAATGTCATAAGAGCGTCAAAAAACAAGGCGTCGTTTGCTTTCCCTATCGATTTACTTTTGTAGCGTCTCTGTTGAAAAAGCCTTTATATATATGCTGAAAAATTATAATATTAGGCGCTTTGATGGAAAAATAACGTTTTTGTTGCTTGTCGCAAATTTAGTATAAATTTTTAATATTACTTGTTGCAGACACAATGATTAACAGGTTAGAATTTTGTGACCCAAATATGACTTTAGTTGTAGAAACCCTCTGAAACAAAAAAGTGACTGACAACAAAGAAACAATAAAGGCAACAGATCTACAATTCATGAAAACCATGCTTGCAAACATATAAATGGTTCCCGCAATATGTTGCTGAGGCTGTTTTCGTGTAGTACATCTAGATAATCTTATATTAAGGGGTTAAACCAGCAGAACGTCCCTTATATGGGAACAAACAGTGTTGGCGCAAAGGTATTCGACCTCAAACTCGAAGATGGCTCTGAAACGGGGACTTTATTGCAAGCAACAGGTGGAGGAACATCTATTTTAATGGAAATTCAATGTAATCTTATAAAAGCCGAGTCAATGTTACGAATATCCTTATACTGATACTATAATCCTTATAACAATACTTGTGTTTTGGACCATTTTTTCGTATAAGCCTCCTGCAATCCTTTCTCCCATCCTTGCCCTCTACAATTGTAACAGTGACTTTTTATCAAAGCAACATTTATCTATTATTAAAATTAACCTTAACTGTTAAACAAATCCAAAGTTAAAGCGCCACATTTTCCATTAACATGATAAAGGTTATGCTCAAGTGAAACATTTTGTGTTAAGGTTAAAATCCCTACCAAAATCATCAAGTCTCCTGTAATGATTAATTTAAACTGTTTACTCTTCGTTAATGTCAATCAAGCCAAAAAGAGAAACAATAAACAAACAAGACGAAGCAAAGGTAAAGAAGAAAACTGCCAGCTCATGATTTATTGATAAATTAGACTGAAGGTCATACACTGAACCCTACTCACCAGCCTGACTAAAATGTATGCCCACTCAAGGCAATGAACTCAAACCTAATCTATGCCCAATCAACTGTGCACTTTCCTTTATAAGAACAAATTTGTTCCCTTTAATAGCCGCCTCATCCTTGCACCGCTCATATAAGGACAATATTGTTTAGCGACAAAGTCTTGACTAAGCACTCCCACTGCCAGGTTTGCAATGGGAAAAATACAAGAAACAAGGTCAAAATCGAATATAATGTTGGTAGCATTAACAATTCGTATTTCCAACTTCTATTTCTGTTGCCTTGGCTAAAATTAGAGTCCTAGCAAAATGGCGTCATAATAAAATTGGTAAGAAGACGCAACAGACAAACATGGTGGCCCATGGGGAATTGGACTGATATTAAATTGTGACTGTGAACGAATTGATATGAAGGCTCTTGAAAATTACACACATGTGTCTGAAATGACCTTCGCACATTAATACACATAATCAAGGAAGAGGGTGGTGTGATCAGCGGGTTATACAAAATTTTGAAAAATATGGTTTCATATTACTAAGCGAGGTGACCGTCGCCGAAAGGAGTGTTAGGTGGTCTGAGCATGGATCGAACCCTCATTCTCATGTACTGGAGTAGCGCACACTAACCATTGCACCACTGACGGCCGACTTATATACTACATTATAAACTCATAATTGTGTACACTTACAGAAAAATTCGGTTGAGACAACTGAACTAGCCAGAACCGAATTTAGAGGATGCCAGAATTATGTTATGGTAACCGGATTGAAAATGAATTCGGTTGTACTAGGTGGTATCCATGACACAGCTTGTCGAATATATAGTAGGAAATTGATAGCAAACAGAGTGTATAGGCGAGAGAGCGTTAAGCAACCAGAAGCAAACCATGCAGCAATCTAAATTTAAATAGTGTTTGATTGATCTTTTTTTCTTCTTGTAGTCCATTTTTTATAAAGAGGTTCCTTATCGCACGTTGCGTAATGCAGGATGAACAAAAATTTAACATCTTGTGTTTTAACACTATTATGTTACATCCCACTATTATCAACTATATTGTTTACTTTTTCTTTGGTTTGTGTCTAGACTAACTAGATGTCTCACATATGTTGGAAAAATTTCTTGTTTAATGGGAAGTTTTCTAGATGGAGCCTGTAACCAATATTTAGTATACAAGGTGATACAGGAAATTCCGGACAAATTTCTCCAACGTATTCCTCGGCACATTTCATGAAGAAAAGTCCACTAGGACCATGTCCCATAATGCAAGGGGGTGCACAATGGCAGCGGGTTCAAAATTTTCGGATTGGCGGTCGGAGGGTAGTAGGGTAAAGTTGCTAACTTCTGAGCCAGTTGTCCGATTTGTGGGATAGGTCTTTAAGAGGCCTTTCAGAATCAATAAAAAAAGTAGAAAAAGTCAAATCGCCGAGATACAGAGCATTCGGGAAAAAATGGAAAAAAAATAAACACATAACCTCAATTTGCTCAGCCAGATAGCATGTAACTTACGTTTATGACCTAAACGAAGCCCAGAGGTCTTACCGTTCCAAAGTTATGACCATTTTATTGAAATGCAAAAATGTTTGTTTTTGTTTTTGGAAGCGAAATAGCTGCACACAATTTATTTGTTTTTGTAAATTAACACGTTTAAGATTTTATTTTATTGAAATTTTTGGCTGAAGAATCAAACATATAAGGAAAAAAAACATTTGATGTTGAAGGAAGTTTTCAATGTGGTTCCCATTATCTAGTAAACACAATTGCAGCCGTTTGCGAACCACATCCGCCACGTTTAGTTCACTCATCTTTTCACGAACTTCCACCGCAGCTTCCTCAATGCGTGCAAGTAACTGCTCACGATTGTGGATCTGCACAGAATACACACAATCTTTCATGTAGCCCCACAAAAAGAAATCAAGTGATGTGAGATCTGGAGATCGTGGCGGCCAGGCGATTGGTCCAGCTCGTCCAATCCAACGTCAAAAAAAATCCGACCACTGGCTCAGAAGTTAGCAACTTTAACCTACTACCCTCCGACCACCAATCCGAAAATGTTGAACCCGCTGCCATTTCGCACCCTTGCATTTTCGGGCATGGTCCTAGTGGACTTTTCTTCATGAAATGAGCCAAGGAATACGCTGGAGAAATTTGTTCGGAACTTCCTGAATCACTCTGTATATTGTAGTTTTGAACCCAATAAAAAGTAAATTTAGAAAAGCCAAAGCCAAAGAAGTTTAAAAAGGGAACATTTTCTTAAATAAGTGTCTTTTCTTAAAAAAAGTAAATTTTCTCAAAAAAAATACCTATTCATATTCTTAAACAAAGTACCTTTTCTTAAAAAAATACCTTATCTTAAAGAAGTGCCTTTGCTTAAACAAAGTACATTTTCTTACAAAAAGTACAGTTTCTTAAAAAAAGTATTTTTTTTTTCAAAAAAGTACCTTTTCTAAAAAAAGTAAATTTTCTTACAACAAATTGCCTTTTCTGAAACAACTACATTTTCTTTAAGACTACCTTTGTTGTGAAACAAAATAACTTTTCTTGACATAAATACTACTGTTAAAAATGTACCTATTCTTGAAAAAAGAACTAATTCTAAAAAAAATCCCATTTCTTAAAAAAAAACTATTCCTCAAAAAAATACCGTCTCTTAAAAAAATAAATGTTCTTACAAAAATTCATTTTCTTAAAAGTACCCTCTCTTAAAAATAAATTAATACCTTTTCTTTTATTTTCATGAGATAAGTACCCTTTCTGAAAATAAGTACATTTTCTTAAAACAAATAACCTTTACCTAAAAAGAGTACCACTTCTTTAAAAAGTACCTGTTCTTACAAAAGTACTTCTCTGTAAAAAAAAGTCATACTCTTATGGCTTTTTCTTATAGAAAGTACTTCCTTCTTAAAAATAGTACCTTTTCTAGAAAAGAAACATAGCTTTTAATGAAAGAAGTAAAAAAAAATGGTGTCCCATTACATCACATGAAGGAATCGGGGAGAGCTTCTCATAACCAGCGAGCTGTGCGCTTTCTAGTTTTATACTCACTGGCATGAAAGAAGTACCTCTCTTTAAAAAATTACCTTTTCGGGAAAATATAATACATATTCTAGCCGCAATGGATCCTCGGGAATGTGAATTAAGATGTAATGTAAGAAAATATTTTTTGTTTAATAAGGCTCAAAATCCTGGAAAAAGGACCTAAAAATATACTTAAAAAAAATACATTGTATAAAAAACAATTTCTTAAAAAAAGTTTACCATTTTACAAAGAGTATCTTTTCTTAAAGGTCCATTTAAATTATCGTATTTCTCAACGGGCGCCTTACGCGTTTTGGAACTAACTAGTACACCTACTAGAACTAACTAGTAATATAATATATAGTGAAAGAACTCAGGTGTCCCTTGACACCTCATGTGATCTTCTTAATTAATAATTGTGTATTTTTGTTAAATTAGTAATTGTGTTGGATTGTTACTAATGACAGCTAAATTATGTTTTATGTTGGCTGCATCCAACGAAAATACGCCTTCGCTTTTATTTCTGTCCGTTTTATAACCAACAAAGAGTAAAATTCAACAGCAACTCGAACTCGATGAAATGAACGTAAAGAGAGGGATAGGGACTCTTTTCTATTGATCTATGGTTGTACCACAGAATAATACATACCATAGAAGCTTTTATTCGCTCAATAAATTAAACGTCATAGGTACGATGGAAAGTAAACATTGGATGGTGGAAAATATGGGTTCAATAATACCAGATAGTGGCAATAGTATATAGCGATCAACAAAGGAACAACAACCGAATTTCGTGTTTTTGTGGCAAACTAGTTGTGTTAAATACAATACAAATGTATACCAACGATAAAAGTCAACAAAAAAGTGCAAAATATATTTAAATTTTTCAGTTCTACACCAAAACGACAGGAAAAAGTTAAGTGAAATTTAATTGCTCTCATTTCCACAAACCTACGATGAAGAGTGTGAAATAAACGTCAGATGAGAGAATAAGTTTATCTACGTATGTATTATTCTATGGGTTGTACTTACAGGCCTCATAAGAAGTTCGGTTCCAGCAACTGAATTGACGACATATTCGGTTGTTGCAACCGACTTAAGACTAAATTTGGATATTGCTACCGAATTGGTACCAAATTACAGTTAGTTACAACAACAAAATTTATGTTACAACAGAATTTATGACAAATTCGGTTACTCCAACCGAGCTGATGCCACATTCAGTTATTCCAACCGAATTTGGTACCAGTTTCCGTTGTTGCATCCGAATAAATTCCAGAGTCGGTTATTTCATCTGAAACTTTAGAACAAGTAATCTACAAAACGAATATAATTGAAGACTCAGTTGTCACAACCGAATGAATTATGATACGAGGTTTCTTCAACCTAATTTCAGTTGTGACGACTAGATTCGGTCGAGACAACTTCAATTCGGTTGTGTCAAACTCAATTCGGTTGTGTCAAACTTAATTCGGTGGTAACAACCGAATTTCCGGTTGCTGCAACCTTGTCTCAAACAATTGGTTCTCTGGGTGTTGGATAATAGAATAATGTTGCAATTTTCATCACATCAAATTGAAGTACACCAAACAAACGTGTTTTATAGTATTTACGAAACATTTTTCGTTAAAAGATTTTCCATAATCCAATGAATGCTTTCAAATATGTCATCTAAAGTATGACAAAGCTTTACATATATGTAAATATATCATGAGTTAAGTAGACGGCTTCAGCATGATGTTTCATAGAATATTCTTCATGGATTAAGAATAACCCTTCTGGTATGAATTTTCTCAATCGGAAATTTCACAACAACGTCCTTATAGTTTTATCAAACAATTTCATGATTTTTATGAAGCATTTCATAAAATATGACAGAGTAGTAAGTTTTGCAAATATTTCTTGTTTTGGGCGTTAGCGGATATTGCAACCAGTTGCATACTAGAAATTCTCATTGTAATTAGAAATATTGGTGCATATATGCAGCTTGATAATTGTTTTTTAATTGGATAATTTCCAACAGCAGCTCATGAGATTGTGTGACTATATCCAAAATAGCTATCCAATTAAAAAATTTCTTTCATCCATTGTAATTTAGTATTAAAAAATGCTGGCATTTCACAAATGCTATGATTTAATTTCAATAATTTCTGGTTTTTCAAAATTATAAAAATATTCATAGATGTTATGAGCAAATTTCTTTGACTTGAACTATTGAATTTTCCTGGCACAGGATCCATGAATTAAATTCACTTATCCTAAAAACAAAATGACTTCCCATTACATCATATTAAGGGATTCGAAAAAGCTTCTCACAACCATTGAGCTTTCTAGTTGTACACTCACTGATTAGGACCTACAGTTTAACACCGGTTCCGAATTTTCAGAATCTTTTTCATGGCTAAATACTCGATAGTATCGCCGTTACTGAGCGAAGTGACCGCCGCCGTCGAAAGAAATGTTAGGAGGTCTGAGCACGTAAACATATATAAGAGCCGCTCACACTACCATTACACCACCGTCGGCCAAACTCACTTGTCCTATGAAATGTTAGATTGACTAAAACATAATGAAGAAATTCATAATATTTATAAAGAAATTCTTAATATTTCCCGAGAAAATTTTTCATGAATATCATGACCAAATTTCATTGATTGTATGACATATTGTATAGATTCTGTTACATTTTCGTTTCATAAAATGTATGAAGTTAAGCTGGAAAATAATGAAGAAACTGGTAAAACTTATGCAAGACTTCGTAAAATTTTCGAAATTGTTTTTATCGTGCAGAAATGTTAATCACGTTTTTATTCCAGTAAAACTTTCCAGCAAAATGTCAACAACACCTCAGATGGATCCCTAAATGTATCTGTTTAGTGCTCATTTCTCAAGAGTCTAGGTTCCAGGAAAGTTCATTACACGGGACAAGACAGTGAGAATATGTATTTGTTGCAAAAGAATAGAAAAAACCTTTGTATAACATAGTCAACCAGACAGTAATAAAGACAACACACTTTTAGGCAACCCCCGTTATTGTGTCAGTCTCGTTTCATGTGAATTCAATATCATTTACTACAATCTACAATCCTATTGTTTACACGGAACAAGACAGTAGGAATATGTATTTGTTGCCAAAGAAGAGAAAAAATCTATGTTTAATGTAGGCATCCAGACAATTATAAAGACAATACACTCTTAAGCAATCGTCGTCATTGTGTCGGTGTCGTTTCGAGTGATTCAATATCATTTACTACAATCTACAATCCTATTCCGGTGTTTACACGGAACAAGACAGTAGGAATATGTATTTGTTGCCAAAGAAGAGAAAAAATCTATGTTTAATGTAGGCATCCAGACAATTGTAAAGACAATACACTCTTAAGCAATCGTCGTCAGTGTGTCAGTGTCGTTTCGTGTGAATTTAATATCATTTACCAAAAACCTACAAATAAAAATAAATTTTTCTTTTGCCATTATGTTTTGCTTCTTTACAACGATTACAACGAAACTTCACCGAATTGTCCGCTTCCATCAAGTCATTTGCCGAATTGACTGTCTTTGAAAAATCAGAGACAGTAACGAAGGCAGTGAGAGAAATGTGCGTGAATTAGTGAAACAATATGAATGTATTGTTATTGTCTCCGCAAATTTTCTCGTGTAAACACCAATTTAAACTGAAAACTCTCGGGAAATCGGGTAGTTAGTTTTGTTACAGATGTGTTCGCATAATAAAAGTTGTAGATTGAAAATATTCTCGAGGGCGCTCTCTTTTATAATACTTTTCTGAATAAATTTTAGACCGAATAAGTGTATAGCGTTCAGAAACCCTAATGGTATGACCTGGAGTAAGTCGAGGACCTTATACACACGACCTACACAATCTTAAGATGTTAGTAATGCCATGATACTACACGCTGAAAAAAGGGCCCCAGCAACATATTGCAGGAACCATGTATATGTTTACAAGCATTGTTTTCATAAATTGAAAATATGCTGATTTTTAGGTCCTTTGTTATCTGTCACGTTTTTGTTTTCAGCAATTGTCAACAAACAAAACCACATCTGGGTCACAAATGTGTATATTATAACATTTTAGTTATTGTGTCTCCAACATGTAATATTGAACAGCAAACACATTGTGTTTGGACACAAGTATACTATATTTGCGACAAGCTACAAACATGTTATATTAGCAACCAAACGTAAAAAATACAGATTTTTCGGTGTATTAATACACTTAACGGAAACCTTTAATACTCATGTTCTAATCTTGATCACTAGCTAGGTTTGGTCTGGTTGATCAAGAGGAGTCGAAGTGTTGACGCTTCCCTCATGATTGATTTATAGGCATACACCTAATTACTAGCCAACGGTGCGTTCGTCGTCGTCTCAGGAATATATAATTTTGTTCCGACGATATTTGTACTGAACGTGAATTTTCTCAGTTTGAAACTTGATTAAGAATCAAATGTATAATGAAGTAATAGGTGTTTGTGCAGTTAACAAGATACCCCGTGAACTTTTGAATTAAACTTTGTGTTAATATATTTGGTTTTGGTTAATGATATTAAGCGTTAATCCACTTAGTTTAATCCTGTCAACGCCTAAACGAGATAATTCATCCAAGTAGGAAGTAGATATCCTCCTTCTGGTTAGTGCCGGGTACGCGCAGATAAAATGTTTAGTTGCCTTTCCGCTTCCTCATCGTTACAGCTTCTATAGAAGACATTTGCCCTGACCTTTAGTCTCACCGTATTCCATTCCAGTGTCCCGCCAAAACTGGCACGATCATTCATACCGTGATCCTGGCTAGATACAGGAGGTTCATAGATCAACTCCTATCCAATGTTAGCCAGAGTTGCCTTGTGCCATAGAGCAGTAGATAAGGGTCGTCATCCCTCTCTTACGTTCTCTCCTCCTACCCACCATGGAGCAACAGGAAAGAGTCTCTATTCCTCGCTTTATGTTCTCTCGTTGACGACGAAGTATTAGGCCATTTCATCGAGTTCGATTTGCTGTTGAACTTTACTCTTTGATTGTAAATAAAATGGTCAGAATGTATTCATTGACTGCTGAATACATTAAGCTTCATCCGCAATTGGCACGCACATTCAGAAGTATTTACGAATCACTGACTGATAGAATAATGCAAAAATACAGATACACATTTACAAGATAGACTCTCTCGTTGTTCCCCTTTTATTCTCTTGCTGTCGAGAGAGCATAAACAGTGCAACAAACTCATCTGTAATTGCGTCACAAACACAGACATATTTGATAACTTAATCATTGTGTTTCAAATATGTAATATTGAATAGCAAACACAATGTGTTTGGACACAAATGTATTATATTTGCGACAAGCTCCAAACACACCTTATATTTGCATCCAAACAACAAAAAAGTACCGATTTTTCAGCGTGTAGAAGTTCAAACAGAATTTTTCGAGTTGATAGCGAGCTCACTAAGCGAGGTCACTGTCGGCATAGGAATCTATAGACGGACCCCGTAATTATAGATGGATTTGCCGCGTATTTATAAATGACGTAACAAATTCGTGGTTTTGGCAGCATAAATACTAATATTATTATACGAGTCACCCTGCGTCGGCAGTAAGAGATGGGATAAATAATAGAAGTACACTATTCTCTGATAAATGATTCGAAAGGAATATTGTACGAATGGAATATTTATTGTTACCGACGGAACATATTAAGACACTCGTTTATAATAATTACACGCTGAAAAATAACTGTCCCAGCAACATTTTGCACAGACTATGTATATGTTTGCAAGCATAGTGTTCATGAATTGAAAATCTGCTGCTTTTTTGTTTCGTTGTTGTTTGTCACGTTTTTGTTTTCAGGAGTTTTCAACAAACAATGACACATTTAAGTCACAACAACATATATTATAACCTACTAATCATTGTGTCTCCAACATGTAATATTGAATAGTAAACACAATAGCGGCATTCATGCAAACGTGAAAGCCGAGAACTTTTGCTCAGCGCAAGTTTCCCTCGCACCGTTGCATGAGGCACCGGGTAAAGTTGCTCAGCGTTGTTGTGCTCAAAACCATATCAGCTGACCAAGATGGATACATAAGGTGGTAGCAGTAGCAATTGCATGTATTATGTATGTGTACTTTTTCTACTGTTCTAGTGCTATCACCTTATTTATCCATCCTAGTCAGATGACAACAAAATTTCAAAAGTTTACACGTTTCTCCATCCCACGTTTGCGCAGCAAATTTGCCTCGAAAACTTTCCACTTTTGAGCAAGTCGCTTTGTATGGGAAATTTGTTTGTTTTGACGTTTGCTGTGCAAGTTTACGATGGTTTCGAGTTTACGAGGTTCTTTCGAGCTTTCATGAAGACCACTAATGTTTTTGGACGCAAGTAAACTATAATTGCGACAAGCTACAAAAACACGTTACATTGGCATCGAAACAACCAAAAAATACAGATTTTCAGCGTGTAGCTGTATTAGACTATGTGACCATTTACCCCTCTCCATATGACGTAGATAGCGAAACATTTCCCACACACCCAGTGTTACTGTGACATTTTCCTGAATTTACGTCAGTACCTGACGCAAATGTTAAATTAAAGCGGGTGTTGAATAAAGAATTCTCTATTTTTAAAATTAATATATCTCTTACCCAAATTAAGTCGACAATATATTTGTTCTTACTATTGCTATGTACTCCTGATGATGCTGTTCCAGCTCCTGTAGATTCTTTCACTTATTGCTAACCCTTCTTTTACCACATGATGACGATGATTGTGATTTATCGAATACTGTGAGTGCTCTTTTGTTTTTGAGCATTTGACCTAAAATCAGCCCAACTCATACGCCAGCCAACAACAAAAGACAGCATCTATGGTTGATACCAAGTTGAATGCTAACTCAGTTTGCTGTTCGCCTGTTGCAGTGATATTTTCAAGGATGTTTTTATAAGCTGTGTTACCAACGTAACACAATTGAGGTTCATCCCGTCATCCATTCAACCAACAAAACCACTCGTCCAATTATGTACATCGACTCCAACATACGCAACACTCGGTACAGCTGGGAGTCGTGCCATTAAAAATTCAACAGACTATGAAAAGGCTTAAAATAAATTTATCTCTTTTTCATACAGTTTAAAGAGAACGAACGAATGAACTCCTTGGCAAGATGCGTTCGCCTAGAGGTAAATGGCTTTGGTAACTTTTCATTTTGTATATCTGCTACAAGAGTTCAGGGTCGTTTCTCGACAAATGTCAACGCCTGGATATTTCATACTCCTAAGCATTCAGTAGACAGCATTGTTGCCATCTCCACCTCCACTAATATTACCACCAACACCTCCAACTCCACTTTTATCTTAACAGCAACCACCATCACCGTTTCATCAAGTATACATTTGTGTATAATAATGTTAAAGTGAAGCACACTCCTGCAATGTCTGTACCATAAATTTATTGATATCGCATGTATATACACTAGATTTGTAGGTATACTTGGAATTGATAATAGGATAACCTAGAGAAAATTTCGGTCAAATTTCCAAAAGGTACATAGGCCGCAGTTACAATAGAAGACACAAATTTAATATTCGAGGCAATACCAGCTAAATATGTCCATAGATTTATACCGACTTTTTCGGCTTCACACAAAGCTTTTTACGTTAACCAAGTTCAATGGTAACATACAGTCCAAAACTTTGGTAAAAGGTATGGTACTACCTAGAGATCATTCACCAATCTGACTGTGGAAAGCTTTCCCCGAACTAGTAACAAGATATAACTTAATGTTTTTGCACTTGATTGAGCTCCCAAACCTACAACCCTGGGCTTGCTGGTCAGGATCATGACAAAGTCTGTATCAGGAGTATTGCTTCTATTGCTATTTATTCAATCAAGAAGAACCGAACCAAAAATAATTGCATCAACAAGTAAAGGGTACTTGATTACTTACCCGGTCTCGAATAATCCCGGGGGTCATGGACCTTGGTTGGTTGGTTGGTTGAAAAGGCTAAAGTAGCCCATTGTGATACCTGCAGTTATTAACTAGTCGTCTAGCCAATTTGCCCTTTCAATGAATTTGTCTATAAGACCTACATGAACATCCTGTAGGGGCTACCGTGCTAACTAAATGAGTTCCGAATATCCTACTTCTCAGTCCTGCCAGAGCGGGGCAATCCAAGAGAAGGTGTTTCGTCGTTTTCTCGTCCTCTTCCATGCAGCATCTACAGAGAGTAGAGTTTCTATGTCCCAATCTTAGGGCGTGTTTTCCTACAAGACAATGTCCCGTAAGTGTTCCTATCATTGTAGATAACCTGCCTCTCGACAAGTTAAGTAGTTGCTTAGTCCTCTTCCTGTCAACCTGTGGCCAGAGTACCCTGGCTTGTTTGCAAGTTGAAGTAAGTATCCACTTGTCCTTGAACATATTATCGGCCTACTGCCTGATCTGCAAACGGCAGGTAGAGATCGGCA
Source organism: Phaonia tiefii (assembly GCA_963931995.1). Taxonomy (NCBI): domain Eukaryota; kingdom Metazoa; phylum Arthropoda; class Insecta; order Diptera; family Muscidae; genus Phaonia; species Phaonia tiefii. Next base: position 300,500,060 of record OZ008368.1, read on the forward strand.
TACTAACACCTTCTTTTGCCGGAAGAACCTGTGCCGTAGTGCCCTGTCTAGCTAACGCATCCGTTACGCAATTGCATGGAATGTCGCTGTGTCCCGGTACCCAGATGAGCCTGATGTCAAAAGACTCTGACATCACCCTAAGTGATGAGTGGTATTGTTTCACCGTCAGGGACGTAGCAAACATGGCTTCCAGGGATTTTATAGCAGCCTGGCAGTCTGTGTAGATACATATTCTCCGGAGGGTTGTGACACTACTTTTCAGTAGTTCAGCGACCTCCAGTATGGCGGCAATTTCTGCCTGAAATACTCTACACGTTTAGGTCCGGTGAATCGACCCCATAGCCTACTTGCACGTCCATCATTGATCCATTCGTGAAAAATCTGATACTACTGGTGTCCCCTTCTAGTGACTTTTCCCAGGCACTCCTGTTCGGAATAGAAGTCCTTAGATTTGTCGCTGGTAGAAGGTAGTAGAAGTAGTAGTGGCTGCCGATTCGGCCATGATATCAGGAGTACAGATGATCAGGATAGCACTAAGTGCAGTGCCTGAGGTCGTGCTCATTGCCCCACTAACGCTAAGCAGTGCTGATCCTTGAATTTTCATCAAGGCATTCAGAATATATTTCCTTTGGACCTCCACCAAACTACGGTACCATAGAGAAGTAGATCAGGGACCCTACAAAACAAAGATAACATATTTCACCAACCACTACTATCTTTTGCCTTATCTCTCCAGTGGGTAATACCAAGTGTACGCAAGGATTTGTCAACCTGATCCCTCCAAGGGAGCCTTGGTCTGATTGCTCTGGCAATAAGTCCATGACTTTTCGAACTTCCCTCGTAGTTATATGAAATGCAACACTGCTTCCATCAAGTACCACCTGTTAACAGACTACTGTCACATCCGTTACTTACTTTGCGTTTAACAGCTGTTCAAAAATACAACCTCGTGCATTTTTTGCAAAGGAAACAAAAATTGGAGAAACGTTGGACTAAGTGTATTGAGCTAAAAGGAGATTATGTTGAAAAATAATTTTTTTTTTGCCTCGTAATATCGGGATATATATCGTACAGTTCATGGTTCATGTGTCGCCCATACTCGCCGTCGTGCACTATAGGGCCATAACTATTTTGGAGTATTTTTCTACCGCAGACTTCTAGAGATATTTCGTCTGCATGCGATAAGACCCAGGATTTTGCACCATAAAGCAAAACAGGTTGTATGAGAGTTTGGTATAGCCGGACTTTGTTACTAGAGAGAGGATTTTATTCCTAAAATGCTTGCTTAGCCCAAAATAACATCTATTTGTAGCACAATTCTCCGATTGATCTCAAGTCTGACGTTATTGTTTTTGTTTACGGCAGATCCCGAGGTATATAAATTCGTCCACCACCTCTAAATTACAACGGTTATCAACGTTCACGCTTTGGTTGAATCACATGGACGCCCTGTTCGTTGAAACCACTAATTTTGTATTTTCTTCAATTACTGTCCGACCCACTTTTGCTGACACCTTCTCAATTCTCTAAAACACCGCAGTAACTTCTCTCCTTAAGCTCCCAATGACTTTTGCTGCTGATGGTTTTATTCATGTCGACTGCAGCTTTTCTCATAATGATCTCCATCTAACCAAATTTTGCTACTGAGCTGATGCTTAAACAGCCTTAAACAGCTCCGCCGGTAATCCATCGCCCCCTGCGGCTTTGTTATACTTAAGCCGGGCAATAGCTGTTCTGACCTTGTCTTGGTTAGGAGGGGGCAATCGACGTCGTCGTCCAAATTTTGATCGTTTGTCTCGGCATTGGATATCTCAGGTACCAATAGCGCAGAAAAATGATCTCTCCATATTCCCAACATACTCTGCATATCTGCGATGAGATTTTCGTCCTTGTCTTTACAGAAGGGAGGCCCTGAACCATGCCCATTAGTTCCGTTTTTGACTTTTTGGTAGAATTTTCGGACTTCGTTCTTCCTTCTGTATGACTTAATTTTCTCACTCTAGCGCTTTCTACACTGCCGTTTCTTACGCCTAAAGAGACGGGTTACCTCCTTTCTTTTCTCCCTATACCGCTCAGCCGCAGCTCGCGTTGCAATTGCCTGAAGCATTGCCATGCGTGCAGCGTTTTTTTCATCATTTGCAATGCGACACTCTTCATCGTAACAAGGTTTGTTGCGAAGCGGTGTTTCAAACCCAAGTACAGTTTCCACAGAACTTCAGCATCGTCATCGTGAGGGTGTGGGTTCTGTGTCAAAAGTTGCGAGAGATACCTTGAGTAGGCTGTGGTTACCTCTGGTAATTGCAGCTTTCCGATGTCTAACTTCCCCTGTATCTGGTTTCGTACCATTTTCGCTCTACTTAATCTTGCGCGAACCTTTGCTGCTACCAGGTAGTGATCAAAATCGATGTTAGCTCCTCTGATCACTGGTACGTCCATTACACTGGAGGAGTGCCTTCCATCAATTGCCACGTGATCAATTTGGTTCTTCGTTCTTTGGTCAGTTGATACCCAAGTAGCCTTGTGTATGTCTTTATGCTGGAATCTAGTACCACTAACGCTCATGTTTTTTGCCGCGGCAAAGTCAATCAGTCTTATACCATTATCGGAACTGTCAGCATGTAGACTGAAATTGCCAATAGTTGGATGAACCACATTTTTCCTGCCTACTTCAGCTTTAAAATCTCCTAGTACAATCTTAATGTCATGGCCAGGGCAGCGGTCATACGTTTCCTCTAGGCGTTCGTAGAATATGTCTATGGCATCACCATCTTTCTCTTCTGTCGGGGCACAAATTAGGGAAATATAAAAATATTACGCGTGTGTGTTTGGAGCACATATAACACAGTACGACAGTGGTTGGTACACATGAGAAATGTTAACAGAATATGAAAATAGGCTTAAAATAAAGAAATACGTGTCTCGGCGATTTGCTGTAGCACGTCAGAATTTTGAGAAAATCGATTTTAAAGATTCGAAGGATCGTGGAGGTTCACTTGTAACGTAGTACTATTATAAAATGTTCTATAAAAACAGAATGGGTGAACCGATTTAAGTGCTTGAGCCAGTTTTGAAAAGGGAATTAAATTTGGATTTGTTTTTATTAAAAAAAAAAAATTTTATCCGCTAGATGGCGCTTTAATTTTCATGTAAAATTAAAAAATATCCAAAAAATGTACGAATTTCATTAAAAATACAATGTTGTTGATTTGAAATCCAATAACTAAAGTAGAATCTTTTTCGCTGGCCGGGAATTGCTTGATTCAGCGATTCGGGGCTCCGAGCCAGATCAAACTAAAAATATTATTATTCAATTTCAACGAGCTTACAGATCGTTGTTTCTGCAATTAGAAAAAATTAAAACAAGTCGTCTGGGATTAGAACCATATGGCGGTCGATTGTTTCGAAGATTGTCATTACGTCTTATCTGCGCCTTAACGTTCTAAGCCAACGACCAACCTTTTTACTTTGTCACTAATTGCAGTCTTCTCATTTTCCTCCTTCTCTCTCTCTCTCTCACGTATGAATGGTTTTTTTCCATTACAATACGTTCAGCTTTCCTTACTTCACGCACTTGTGCTGAAGTTTTAGAAAGATTCTATTTATAGAACATTACTTATATTTTAATATTTGTTATTGTTCTACATTTTCGTGGGGCTGTACCATATTTTATTTAATTTATTTAGTTGAATTTCACGAGTTAACAGATCGGGTGTCGTTTGTAACGTCAAGAATATAAAATAAAATGAATTGTCCAAATCGAAATTATTTTTGTTTTGTTTGTGGCTTATATGCACCTACTAAAAATTTTCGGAATATAACTCGTAGTGTTGTTACTGGATATGAAGGTTATTTTGTTGTTGCATACGTTCCAAATTTATGGTATGCTCCAGAAGTTGTTTGCGATTATTGTTATCGTGGTTTGATAGAATGGAAAGGTCATAATTCAAAACATCATTTAAAATACGTTCAACCATTTATTTGGCTACCACGTACAGAACATTCACCTGATGCTTGTTATTTTTGTTTATCACATCCAAAAACAGTTGGTTTTAAATACAATATACGTGAAAAAATTGAATATGCTGATGTTGATTCCATAATTTTTGCTAAAATACGTTCTGAAGAAAATCCAACTGCTCCTTCTGAAGAAACATTTGAAATAGAAAGTAATATTGATATGCTTTCTGAACCATATGTACCAACAACATCTTCTGAATTTGTGCCAACACCAAGTGAATTAGGATACAAAGTACAACATTGTATTACACAAAAAGATTTTAATGACCTAGTTCGTGATTCACGTATGACAAAAGAAATTAGTGAGGTTGTTGGTTCGCGTTTGAAACAATGGAATTTGGTAGCTAATGATTTTAAAATAACTGCTGGACGTAAACGTGGTCATACTGTTCAATTTGATGAACATTTCGATTTATATGAAGATGAAACAAAAAAAATTGCTTACTGCAATAATGTTGATGAATTGTTGAAAGAAGTGGGACAACGACATATTTCAAATGAATGGCGTCTGTTCATCGATTCGTCTGTGGAAAGCCTAAAAGGAGTCTTATTGCACAATGGAAACAAACATCCATCAGTTCCAATCGTTTACTCAAGAAATACGTCAGAAAATTATGAAAATATGAAATTAATTCTTGAGTTAATTAATTACAATCAACATAAGTGGATGATCTGTTGTGATCTCAAAGTTGTTGGCATTTTAACTGGTGTAAAAAAAGGTTTTTCAAGTTACCAATGTTTTTTATGTGTTTGGGAGGGGCGTAAAAGACATCTACATTATACTAATCATAAATGGGATGCACGTGTACAATTCAAACTCGGTCAATTCAGCATCGATCACATTCCTTTGGTCGAGTCCAACAAAGTCATTTTACCGCCATTACATATCAAATTAGGATTAATTAGAAGTTTCATTTGTGCATTGGATCATGAAAGTGACGCTTTCAAGTATTTAAAAACTGTTTTTCCTGGTTTAAGTGACGCCAAAATTAAAGCAGGTAATAAAAATTTAAAGTTTATAATTTATTTTTCAACTAACTTTAATTCATTTTATTTTTATTTTCTTGCAGGTGTATTCGATGGTCCACAGACAAAAATACTAATTCAAAATGATGTATTTAGGAGTTTATTGAATCCTGTTGAAAAACGTGCATGGGATGGTTTCATTGATGTCGTACACAATTTTTTGGGAAATAAGAAAGCGGATAACTACAAACATATTGTTAAAGAAATGGTTTCAGCTTATGGTGAAATGAAAGTTAACATGTCTTTAAAAATTCATTTTTTGCACAACCATTTAGACTTTTTTCCTTCAAATTTGGGTGATTTAAGCGATGAGCATGGAGAACGCTTCCATAAAGATATTGTTACAATAGAAAATCGTTTCAAAGGAAAAGACATGACTCACATGCTTGCTGAATATTGTTGGAATTTATGCCGTGATACAAAACCTGAAGTTTACACACGAAAAACTAAACGACCAACATTTTTGACACAAAATAATAGTTAAGATATCATATTAATTTTTGCATTTTTACATTACATTTACCTTACATTGAATTACATTACATTTTTGGATATTAATTTTTGTATTTTTACATTACATTGAATTACATTACATTTTTTGGATATTTTTTAATTTTACATGAAAATTAAAGCGCCATCTAGCGGATAAAATTTTTTTTTTTTAATAAAAACAAATCCAAATTTAATTCCCTTTTCAAAACTGGCTCAAGCACTTAAATCGGTTCACCCATTCTGTTTTTATAGAACTTTTTATAATAGTACTACGTTACAAGTGAACCTCCACGATCCTTCGAATCTTTAAAATCGATTTTCTCAAAATTCTGACGTGCTACAGCAAATCGCCGAGACACGTATTTCTTTATTTTAAGCCTATTTTCATATTCTGTTAACATTTCTCATGTGTACTCAAAAAAAATTGATTTTGTCGTACTGTGTAATAAGCGTGTTCTGGTTACACCGCTAGCTTATATATTCGCTTGTTTTGTATGAAGTTCTCAACCCATATTCATATTTTTGAATACAATGACTTATCGCAAAATTCCCGTTTTCTTTGCACCTTAGCGAGCGACAATCGCTTGCTTGTAACCAAAACACGACTAATATTCTTGTGTGCGAACACATTATGTTTGCTATTCAATATTACGTGTTTGAGACCCAATGATTAATATGTAATAATATATGTGTTTACAACCCAAATATACATTTGTTTGTGATAAAAATACAGCTGGGTTAGTTGAAATATTTATGCTCTATCGCGGGCAAGAGAATAAAAGAGGGACAACGACACAGTCTATCTTGTAAGGGTGAATCGGTATTTTTGCAGTATTCTTTCAGTCAGTGAGTCATAAATATTCCTATATGTTCGTGTAAATTGCAGATGAATATTCCTCTATGCAGTCCTCAATGGTTCATCGGACAGAGGATATCAAACGCGCATGATCAGTGAAAAAAGAATAAACAAAGGCTCTGACGATTACATGGTTTATGTGTTATGTGTTTTTGTGTATGTGTTTCGTATATGCATGTGTGCTACCAAATTGAGAAACGACTTTGACGAAGGAAACTGGAAAGGTCAACAACGTGAAGTCCTTTCTCTGTAAGAAACTTTACTGAGAAAAATCGGAAACAAAATTCATGAACTATATTTGTGTACTTATATAAGTACATTGTTTGTATACCATCGCATAGCTAAAACCTTCTGAAATCAAAAACGTGGGAGACAACAAGGGAGAAACAAAAGAGCACCAGATTCTCATTTCATGAAAAAAAAACAAATAATGCATTCAGTGCAAGCAACTGTAAAAAGGGCCGTGTTAAATCTTTTAAATTTGTATTAATTATTTATAAATGTGGATTTATATTGATAAAATTAATTATAATATATAATATAAATATATGGATTTATATGGAAATATTATGTCTGGGAGGAAATATGCACATATTTCCACGTAACTATATGGATGTTTGGGATGAAGAGCGCATATGTGTGCACGTAAAAACATACTTGTTTGCCAGTAAACGTGATACTGTTTGCATTTAAATACAGGTGTGTTTGGAATTTGCAAACATATTAATATTTGAAGTGTGTTTTTAACATGTACATAGTTACTGCAGAATATGTTTGCGAGAATATATTACAGCAACCGATTTTTTCAGCGCGTAGATGTCGCTGTCTTTTTCCGACTACAAATCCGCTACCAAATTCATGTTTTTTCTCATGACAACTGGAGTATATGTCGCAGTTTTTTCTCCTTGTTCAGCCATGTTCTCTCGATCGCAATTCCTGGATAGCGGTAATGTCAGCCGCATAACTTTCTAGGACTTCTGTCAATTGGATACTTGCACTGGAGCTATATAGAGTGCTTACATTTCAAGTGCATATCCGTAAATCGTGGTCGTTATGAATGGTGGTGGAAGGCAAACCCAGTCCACCGGGTTTTTGCATTTTACCTACTGCCAGTAGTTTTAAGTGCAGTCGCCATTATAGATCAGACGCTGACCTGGATGCAAAATTTCGAACCTGGATTTTTCTTCTTCTGATTTATATCCGCCGATGGCCCATGTGTTTGGTTCATCCTCCTTCTAAGGACAAAAGATTGTTACAGCTTGAAGAGCTTCAGTGACATCAGTCACCTACGCAACCTGAGACGCATCGGTGGTCGCATAGCCAATCAGGCTGCGCATCGGAAAGCCTTATTTTCCGCCGGTAGAAAACAATTATGCTACCGTTGCTCGGGAATCACCACGTGGAGTAAATTGTCATAGACACATGATTCAGAGCAGAAGGTTCCCAACCTCTAATTCGGCTGTGACAACCTAAAATTTCGAAATTTTTATTGTTGCACAATGAAGACACAAAGGTGGCCGTCATATATTTGCCCACGAAGCCGTTCACCAAAATTCCCAATAGTTTACAAGATAACAGTGCTAGCAATTTCTAAGTTGTAGAACGAATATAGTATTAATTTAGTAGCTTCTTGTACAAGGTGTTTCAAAAGAAATCATCCGATGTTGTTTGGCTCTCATTTTTTTTTCTAAATGAAAAACTTCGATTCTGTTTTTTGATAATGTTTATTTGAACCCTTAGAATTTTATTGGTTAAGTTGAGAAGATGATATCCATGATTACCATACGGGCTCGTTTTCTGGCATTTTTCATCACTTCGGCGAGAACTTCGGCCGACAGATTCTCGCACTCGTGTCGAATGTTGACCTTGAGGGCTTCCAGGGTCTCGGGCTTGTTCACGTAAACACAGGACTTCAAAAACCCCACAAAAGAAGTCTGGAACGGTTAAATCGCGCTCCATGGCTTGTTTACTTGTATTCTACATCTGTCTAGTCCACAAATGTCAAAACAGATTTGACATTGGCGGCCATTTGCAAAAATAAGGGTATCTTCCAATAGGATGGTCACTTTTGAAACACCCTTTACCTCGTGAGAAGTTTGAAGCCCATCGACAACATCTCAGGTTTTAAAGTTCCATGATTTTTTTAACTCCTGAATTGTTGGCTGGGTTCATAGAATATTAAGCGTTTTTTTGCTGCTCTTTCTCGCACTCTCTCTATCCCACCACTTCCTACCTTGTTAACATCCCAGTAGGACATGGACCTTTCAAGGCATGAATACAAACGAAACAAAAGAAGATATGCGATGTACCATTTCCATTAAGGTGTGTATATGTGGTGGATTGATTATGTTTAGGTTTCATGTGATGCCAGTTAAAAAATGTACATACGTATGTACTTGACTCTCTTGGCGCTCTTATATGTCGCGCTGTGAAAATCAACGAGGACGATGCCTAGTTGTCGGAGGTTATGTTACATATCCCTTGAATGCTCTCCATTTAGTCTGGTACCGAATGAATTGTATTGAATGCTAAATCGAGATATCTACTCCGTTGTTGGCGATTTTATAAAGTGCAAGTGACCGACAGTTTTCTGCAAGTGGTTCAATAATTCTGTTGGCCTGTTGCTTGAACTTTGCAAATGTGACATGAAATGAGGTTAAATTTGTTTTGTATTTTTCTGTTGGATGTTGGGTGTAATGAACGTTTATTGGATGAAGGGGGAGGTTCTGACGGACGTTTTTGGTAGGTTCAAGGTTAAACTGACGAAAGTAACGCAGAGCAATGAGTAAACGAAATGTATGTTAATAGAAAAGTTTTTGTTACCAGAATAGATGAAAATGAGCCAGCGCGAAAGGTTTTCAATAACGAACCCGATGGGAGCAGGAAAAATGGACGACCAAGACTCCGCTGGAAAGACCAGAATGAAGAATCCCTCAGCATCCTTGGTGTTACTAACGGCCGAGAAAAGTCGAAGGATAGAACAAGTTGCAGAAATATTTGCTTAATTTATTTATTTGTTTGTGTAATTAATATGTGTAAAGCATCTGACCTCATAAGGTTGTAAAATAGCCAATAAATTTAAGGTAACCTCTAAATCAGATGTGATGACATGTAATGTGGTTGTGACAATCTACAAAATCGCTAATTTTTTTCCTGCGGGTGCAGAGTTGAAAATTTGAGAAACTGCGTTCACTTTGCTTGATATTGGAATTTTATAAGGAAATGCATTTCAATTCTTATGACAGAATTCTAGTGACAGTCTCCTGATACTCATGTGCTCCTTGCCGAAACTCTAGGATTGACATGGATTGCAGCAACATGAGTTGTTTGGATGCAAATATAGCGAGTTTGTAGCTTGTCGCAAATATAGTATACTTGTGTCCAACAACATTGTGTTTCTATTCAAAATTGAATGTTGCAGACATAATGATTAATATATGGTTTTGTGGCGCATATGTGGATTTGCTTGCTGAAAACTGCTGAGAACAAAAACGTGACAGTCAACAAGGCTCAAGATCTTCAATTCCTTAAAACAATGCTTGCAAACATATACATGGTTCCTGCAATATGTTACTACGTCAGGGGTTTTCAGCGTGTGTATGAATTTTGGAGTCCTTCGCCTGATATTAAAGCTTGAATTCGGGCTATGCATCGTCTAAAAGGTGGACGACTGTCATTGTGCACAAGCTCAAGGTTGCCGATAGTGAGATCTGACTGAAACTCACATCTTTTACTCCTCTCCTTGAATAATCAAACGTAGTTGTCCGAGATTCTTCCTCTTAAATTTATTTTAAAGATGTCAGAGATAGAATTAAATTGTGGAACTGAAGATGAAAACTGGGTGGACGGGCGCGTGGCCTGAGAGTTATGCAACCGTTGAGACTGCATACTAAAAATGAAAATAAATGGTTTCCCATTACATCCCATGAAGGGACCGGGGAGAACGTCTCGCAATCACTGAGCTGTGCGCTTTTAAGTTTTCACGCACTGATTGGGACCTACAGTTTTACACCGATTCCGAACGGTATTTTGAGAAGCTTCTTCATGGCTATATACTCGATAGTGTCGCCGTCACTATGCGAGGTGACCGCCGCCGAAATTCATACTACACGCGTAAAAATTTTTCTTTTTGTTGTTGTTTGGATGCAAATATAACGTGTTTATAGCGTGGTCGCAAGTATGGTATACTTGTGTCCAAGCATATTGTGTTTGCTATTCAATATAACATGTTTGGGACATAATGATTAATAGGGTATAATATATGTATTTGTGACCCAAATGGGGTTTGTTTGTTTGAAAACTGGTAAAAACAAAAACGTGAGAAACAATAAAGAAAAAAAAGCAGTAGATCTTCAATTCAGGAAAGCAATGTTTCAGCGTGTAGCAACAGCATAAACGATTATCACTAGATTCTAATGCTTCATGAATCATGCGGCCACAAACAGCAGTATTGGGCATCTAGAATAAATGGTCGCTGACAAAAACTCCAAACTTTGTCATTCTGAAACAGACACTCCCTGTCGTTTATGGGCTTTGCTATGATTTTGAAAAATACGAAAATTAAAGAAGCTTGATTTGAGGAAATGAGTAGTAGGTCACCATGCTGGAGACTCCACTTAGGTTCACGCAACAATTGTCTCCTTTCATGTCATTACGAAAAACACTTTCAACACAAACGATTGATAAAGTATTTAAACTCTGATAAATCTTAACAACAAATCACTTTTAAATGCTCATGACCATTATGACCACAAAATCAACTGGGCGGAAGGAGGACCAGCGGCAAATAGCCACTCCAATTTAATTAAAATCTATGAAAGACCCATCATTTATACAGCGCGTACCACACCACCACTCTTGAGCCAATAAACCAGAAATCGGCTAAATTAAATCATAATCTTTTAATTAAATCGTAATGGGGGAAACAAAAGAAAACTGAAAACTTTAAAAGAAAGATTTGAAAACTCAGTTGTCATAGACACTGACATAAAAGGATTTCATTGTATTTCGCCATAAACGTAAGGAACGCAAACGAAAAGAAACGCGTTGGCAATGAAATGATTGAGACTTCAATTGAAAACACAATTGCGCAATTGTCGTGCAACTGAAGAATTAAAGCAAAACATTTCCCAGCGAATGGCAAAACGCACCCAGCAATACTCCTAATAAACACGAGAAGAAACGTGAAATAATTCACAAAGGATTTTACGATCCAGAGTATGGATGTGGTTGAGGTATAAGGAGAAACGTGCGTTGATGCTATTTTGAAGACTTAGAGGGTTTGGGTGTGCGGGCAGCTATAACGCAAACGAATGCCAGGGAATGCTCATCCTTGGCTGCGTCCGTGTTTATGTTTTGCCATCAAAGAGTTTTTGTTTTCAGGTTTATTTGAGCGTCAAAGAACGCTGTAATTTAAAAGAACGAAAGATAAAAAAGGGAATTAGATTTTATGGGAAGGTATTTGCCGCGACAATCTTGCAAAGGGTGGATGGAATGAGGGTAAACAATGAAACATTGAACTTGATTTAATGTCGAGAGTGAAACTAAATTAGATTGAAGTCATCGACATCTTGAAGGACTATTAAAGTAAGAAACATTGTACGAGTAGATGTTGGGACTGGTAATGAGGCACTTAATGAGTTACAAGTTTGTAAAAAGTAAATTTTATTTGTTTAGATAATTGGGAAGGTTGTATGTTCAAGGGCATTAGCTTTTGGGGGAAACAAGTGGAGTTCACGTGGAGTTCATGTAGTTGCCGAATATTCGGAATCCTGCATTCAACTTATAATAGTCAGAAGCTTGAATCTTATTGCGGGTCCTCATTGACCCGTTAAAACTGTAATCAGTCTCGAAACTAGACATATTGCCCACTATAGTTCCGTCGAGCGTCATGTGCGTTTAGTTGCGAATCGGCAGGACTTCGGAAAGTGGATGAAATTCTGACTCCTCCTCATCGGATATGCATCAACTTTCTTAATGTTTATTTGGGTCAGTCGGAGTCTTATTGCGTGTTTACTGATCCTTATACACGCTGAATATTTGACTTTTTTGTTGTTTGGGTGCAAATATAATGTGTTTGTAGCTTGTCGCGCCGGGCATTCAGAAAGCGAATAAAATGCTGACTCCTCCATATCAGATAAGCTTCAACTTTCGTAACGTTTATTGGTGTAAGTCTGAGTCTTATTGCGCGTTTACTGATTCTTCTACATGCTGGAAAACCTGTATTTTTTTTTGCTGTTTGGACGCAAATATAACGTGTTTGTAGGTTGTGTCCAAACACATTGTGTTTGCCATTCAATATTACATGTTTGAGACACAATGATTAACTGGTTAAAATAGATGGCTTTGTGACCTAAATGTGGCTATGTTTGCTGAAATCTGCTGTAAACCAACACGTGACAGACAACATAGAAAACAGCAGCAGATCTTCAATTCACGAAAACAATGCTTAGGCACATATACATGCTTTCTGCAATATATTGCTGTTGCCGTTTTTTCTCAGCATGTATGATCATTTGACACTGCTACCAGTCCAGCATAGCATCTACAAATTATACAGCTAGTCCGGAAATGTTTTCATGCGGATAAAGTAGTTTGTGGGCCACATAATTTAAAACGACATCCAGCACATAGTGAGGAATATATAGCGGCGGTAGCTGCACGCTGAAAAATAATGGCCCAGCAACATATTACAGGAAACATGTATATGTTTGCAAACACTAATTTCATAAATTTATTTCCTTTTCCTTATATTTCTTTTGTTGTCTTGTCAGCAGTTTTCAACAAACAAAACAACATTTGGGTCAGAAAAATATATATTATAACATATTAGTCATTGTGTATTTGCGACGAACTGCAAAGACGATATATTTCCATCTTAACATCAAAAAAGACAGAGTGGAAATGGATCCCAAAAACCCAAAACAACATGTGCGGGGACACTCGACCACGTTTGAAAAAGTCTGCCGTGCACTGACTAAACAGAATAGGGAATGAGAACAATGATTTCGGGAACAATAGTGCGACAACGATGTTTATGTTGTCAATAACATTCTTCACGAGCAAGATGCTGAATACCGGTTTGATCGCTATAGTCTTCGCTCGACAGACGATATCATCATCAGATAGAAAACTTGATTTCAGATTCTTCTGCCAAGGATCCTAGTGTCAAAACCCACACTCAGCACCCATCTGATTTATTCCAGCTTGGCAGGGAAGACGACTCGAAATAATTATTCGAAGTTCATCGTTGGTAATGAGTAGTCAGTCTGCAGTATAAGGTAAGGTGATAGTACAATAATCCGTGACCGCTAGGTAAATCGCGAAAATCCCAAGCGCAAGTACATAATCCAAAAAAAAAAAAAATTATTTCCCAGTACAACCCATGAAGGGGGTGGGTAGAGCTTCTCACAACCAGTGAGCTGTTCGCTCTCTTGTTTTACACTCACTGACTGGGAAATGCAGTATTTTGAAAAGCTTTTTCATGGCTAAGTACTCGATAGTGTCGCCATCGCTAAGCGAGGAGACCGCCACCGGAAGAAATGTGGGGTGGTCTGTGCAGGGATCGAACCCACGTTTTCCTGTTAAAGAGCCGCGCACAATAAAAGGTTGGGCAAATCCCTCTTTTAGGTCCGAAAATAAAAATAACACAGGATTTTAAGCACAAAATGTAAACTAGCTATATTTGGGGAAAATCCTATTTTAGTAGTTATGGGCCTCTAAAGTTCGGTTGCACAGGTATTAAAATCCATATAAAGAGACTTGTGTGGCAACATTTTGTACAATTCGATGTAAGATAAACAAAAACAAGTAAATATACTTTTTCGATAACTCGCTTATAAAAAATAAATAAATGGTTCCCCATTACATCCCATGAAGGGACAGGGAAGAGCTTCTCACAATCACTGAGCTGTGCGCTTTCCAGTTTTCACTCACTGATTCTTTCGGCGGCGGTCACCTCGCATAGTGAAGCTTCTCAAAATACCGTTCGGAATCGGTGTAAAACTGTAGGTCCCAATCAGTGAGTGACAACTCGCTTAGTTATCGAAATATCGGCCGTTGAAATTTTCAAAAGTTATCGAAACCTCGACGACGACAACTGCAATTATTTACAATGTGAACAAGACAGTCACTGGCCCAGAAAGCTAAGACGGTGATGAGAAGAGTCACAAACTTCGAAACGATTGCCTGACAAAGTGTGTTAAAATCCTGGTGCTGACTGTTCACATTTATTCTAATTGCAGAAAAAAATCCCTTGATCTGTGTAGATCATTAAAAAACTGGTTTCCCGTTACATTCCATGAAGGGATTAGGGAGAGCTTCACACTCATAAGAAATAGAGAAATATTCTTCTCAGAAATAACTTCAGATCGAATCATATACAATAAAAAGTTATCGAAAATATTTTCTACATTTCCCGCAAACATATGTTGAACGTATACAATTAAACAAAACTTTTCGATAAAACAAAATTGTTCACCACAAAATATAATATATCGCGCAGAAAATAGCAGAAACTTTATAACACAAAAATACTATGCCCAAGACGCGAAGCCGGTGAAGAACGTTTTTTGAAGGCTACATTCTCTAAGGGAATTAGATCTATCAATCTGTAACTTAAAAAAAATCACATGAGGTGTCAGGGGACACTCGACTCGGTTGGAACGAAGTTCCTTTCGCTTTAGTTAGTTCCAACTCGCCCAAGGCGGCCGTTGAAAAATACGATAATTTATGTGCTTTAAGGTTTATTTTTCTTTTTAAGAAAACGTACTTTTAAGAAAAGGCATTTTGTAACAAAAGGTATTTTTTTAAGAAAAGGTATTTTTGTGAAGAAAGGGTTTTGTTAAGAAATGGGATTTTTTTTAGAATTGGTCCTTTTTTCAAGAATAGGTACATTTTTAAGAGTAGGCACTTATCTCAAGAAAAGTTATTTTGTTTCACAAAACAACGTACTCTTTAAAGCAAATGTAGTTTTTTAAGAAAAGGCAATTTGTTGTACGAAAATTTACTTTTTTAAGAATAAGTACTTATTTAAAAAAAACATACCTTTTTTAAGAAAAGGTACTTTTTGTAAGAAAATTTACTTTTTTTAAGCAAAGGTACTTCTTTAAGATATGGTTTTATTACGAAAAGGTACTTTGTTTAAAAATGTGAACAATGAGAGAACGCATGAGGAAAAAGAAGAACATGGTGGAAAAATTCTGTCTGTTCGTGTTGTTGGAATTATAGGCCTTTCAGTGATGTAGATACTTAGGGATCTTCGATCGATACTAATTCGCACATGTGAATTGCAGAATTGAGTTTGTATATGTATATAGGATTGATGATCAACCGATGGTATCAATTCAGGCATAGTAGTTACACCCGGTTCAGACAGGGCAAGTTTCCTTTCTCATTTCTCTAGTTTATAGTAGAGAGAGGTGAAAGGAAGAAAACGGGGTACAGACTTGCCTGTACTCTTATTTCGTTTTGTTTTCTCATCCGCAATTTTTTATGCGAAGTTAGCTGCAGATGACAATTTGACATTGCTTTTCATTTTTTGTTTCGTTCATAAAATTTTGGATAATAAACAAAGTACATAAGTGTTTTGTTTGATGTTGATAGGAAATAAAGGTTCTCCTATGCAATCAATTAATGTCGTTATTATTATTATTATTCCTTTCACTTAAATTTTTTCCACAAATATAAAAATTTCCCTTCAGAATAAAATTGGTTCATAATTGAAATAAAATGGAATGTCATAAAAGAAAGAACGTGGAAGCAAAATAAAGCAAAAATTGCTCAAGCAAACTTTCCCTGTGTGAACATGAAAGCAAGTTCAAAAGAGAATTGACAATAACTAGAGCAAGTAAACTTGATCTGTCTGAACTGGGTGTTAGGCATCTGATGATGAACTTGTCATGGAGTTCGAAACTAGTCATGCCAGTGAGTGTGTGTTGAACTGAATTGTCTATTATTTCCAACAAAAACTAACCATTTTTCAATTAGAAAAATTTTCATGACTTGTAAGCTTGTAGTATGAATTTCTCATACATTAACCAAAAACTAACAAAAATCGGTTAATAAAATTCAAATTCGAATAAATGTGAATAGTTATTTTTTTGAGAAAATTTACTTTTTTTAAGAAAAGGCACTTATTTAAAAAAATTTTATTTTTTTAAACTTCTTCCACTTTGGCTTGTCTAAATTTACTTTTTATTGGGTTCGAATATATACTGAATATTGGTTACAGGCTCCACCTAGAAAACTTCCCATTAAACAATAAATTTCCCAGCACAAGTTAGCCTAGACACAAACCAAAGCAAAACTACCCAATTTAGTTGATGACATAGATAAAGTAAACACATAGATGAAGCACAAGTGTTGGGAAAATTTTAGTGTAATGGGTAATTTTCTAAAAATAAATAAATGGTTTCCCATTACATCCCATGAAGGGACTGGGGAGAACTTCTCACACTCACTGAGCTGTGTGCTTTCCAGTTTTCACTCACTGTTTGGGACCTACAGTTTTACACCGATTCCGAACGGTAGTTTGAGAAGCTTTTTCATGGCTAGATACTCGATAGTGCCGCCGTCACTATGCGAGGTGACCGCCGCCGAAAGAAATTTTAAGGTGGTCAGAGCCGGGTTCGAACCCAGGATCTCATGTACAAGAGCCGCGCACACTAACCATTGCACCACCGACGGTAATTTTCTAGATGTCGTTAAAAGCAATAAATGGGATATTTTTTGTTCCCAAAAAAAAGTCAAAAAAACATGACATTAAAATTCTAAAATTTCATATCAAAATAAAAAATTATTTTCAATAAAAATATCACTTCGAAACAAGAATACAACACGTTACTTAACGTAGAATATCTCATGGCAGTCGGATTGCAAAGCCACAACACCACCGGACTAAGTCCTAATAAATTGGGTCTTCCTCCGGGTCAGCTACCATTCCTTGTTGTGAGTCCTCAGACACCCTAACGGTTTTGGCATCTGCGACCACAGAATTTGATACAGTTTCTGCGAGGGGAAGTTTTATGATTAAAAAGGCGTTCCGGTATGTTCATCTTTGGGCGATGTTTCGGGTTTTCTCTTATAGATATACCAACACCGGTCTCATGGCTTTGAAATAGATTTTTATATGAGAAACAAATGCTATTATATAAAATCATTTAAATTTTGTCACATTTCCCTTGTTGAAATTACTTTAAGAAAAATTTCCCACAATTTTGAATAAACGTCAATGAGAATTATGGGAAACTTCAGTGAAAGTGACAGTAGTACAGGACAGCACCTAGTGAACAAAGTTGGCAATGGGCGCGCTATATCTATTATTTCCTTTATCTATGGTTGATAATACTGGGATAGAGGATAATAGTGTTAAAAAAATTGTTTAATTTTTTTTTCACATTTGGAAAGAAAACCAAAAGCTTTTCCAACATTCCGTCGTCAACCAAAACACCATCAGCTGCCAAAGTAGAAGTGCAACATGACCCTGACTGACTAGCAAGCGAGTGAACAGAAGGACTGACATACGGCTGGCTGGTTGAATAAATTGTGTAGACGGGCGGTCATGAGCTTCATATAACCGCGCGCTTTAGCAATCAACACAATCTAGTCGGTCGGTTTGGTTGGTTATTGTACGATACTCGAATGTATAGATTTTTCGCATATTTCGCGCTCATTGTTGTCGCTATACCCAGCAACGGAAAACACATCTTGGGAGGCCAGGTAGGGCCTTTTTATGAAGGTTTAGGACGTACAAGTTGCATGCCATCTTCATTTCCTAATAATATAAGTTAGGCTTTCCATATCGCAAATTTCAGAAGAGCTACATACGTCCAAAAGAAAAATTATAATTTTTGATATCAAATTATAGATTTTGCATCACTCTATACATTTGGTTGTTATGCTCTATTTATATCTTAAAAGAATTGTTCTGAATAGGAAGGAAAGGTAAATCTGGCATGCAACTATGTAGTCTATTTCACATGTAAACCTAACCAGTGACAAAACCCGATATGTTTCTCGCTAAAAAAAAAACATGCAGGCGCCTTCTGTTGGGCTTCCAAAAGACGGTATGCCTCCAGGCCTCGCTAATGAATAAGGATATGGGCTGGTATCGAATCTTTAAATAAAACTCCTACTGAGATTTGAACATTGGGCAGTTAAGACATTCAAAGGAAAGTGTAAGAGACACTGTGTCATCTTTTGGATAGCCTTCTTCACATCTGCCAAAATAAGCGAATAAGAAAGTTTATTTATTTATTTATTTCTTTATTCAGTCTTTAGAATACAATTCTTTACAGGCCAAAAAAAATATCTTATCAAATAATTCTTATATCTAGTTGTAAATTAAATCTAACATATTACTAAATTTACCAATAGGCATTGCAAAATCCAAATCATATTTCATATTGATTAAATTAAATTCCTTTAAAGCTCTTGTGATGGGTTCAAACATAGCATAATTTGTTCTATGAACTGATACATTAAAAAATTCTTTAAATCTAAGACGTCTAATAGGAACATTGAAGCCAATTATACTAAGAAGAGATGGACAATCAATTTGACCAGCTATCAATTTATATACAAGCTTTATTAATCTCTTAGATATAAGAGTATCTAAACAAATGCTTTATCGCTTTTTTGGGAAGATATTCAGTAGTTCTCCCAAAAGAAAGGATATGGTGACTCAAAAAATAAGTGGGCCCTCTGGAATGCCTTCCTGTAGCAGGCATGTCGTCAGGTGTTTATAATGTAACAAAATTCCTGGGGAAGGACAATTTCGAAAAAGGCTTTGCCAATTCCGTTGGTGGGTTGCATTTCACACACACACAAAATCTGACTTGCACGCACACACATTCTATAGTAAAAATTGTTTATAATGACCATATCGTTGTTCTTGTTGTTGTGGCGGGTTTAGTATTGGTTGCAATGAAAGAAGTACAATCACGAAAAAAGCTTCCCCGGGCAGATGTGTCGTCTACGTTCAAAAAGCAAAAAAAAAGAACAAATTCAGCAAATATCCAGCAACAATGAATGACACGATTACAATAACAATCAAAGAGGGTCGTGTGTTCAGTTGAAGAAATCTATAGTTAGAGAAAATTTAAATTAATACCGATTTGAGTTTTGCTGTCTTGGCGCCGAAACGACTGCACGCGGTAAAAGAATGGATTCGAGAATATCACATGTCCTTTCACCAGTAAATTATGGAAAATCTATCGAGAGATTCGGTCAAGTTCGACAAAATAAGGTATTTCATATTGTTGCACAATTATACGATATCATAGAGACAAACACTCTACTGAAACCCCTCCACGACGCTGTTTTTGCAGTATTTAATTCAAGCGCGGCACCTATCTTGCGTACAGATTTCTCATCTTTAAATCTTAGGTCAATATACGACGTATAGTACTTTTTGAAATGCCTATCATTTCAGCTAGCTCGCACGCCTTCAGTCGACGATCATGCAATACCATTTTGTGGAGTTTCTTGACTGTGTCTGGCGTAGACATCTCTATTGGTCAATCACTACTAAAAAAAACTAACTTAAAACTCTGCTACCCAATATTTTACAGTCGTAAACGAAGGAGCAGACTTCCCCAGAGTAGAATCTAGCTCGACTTCAATATATTGCTTGGACTGAGGCCTTGATACTGGGCTGAACATTGATAACTGTTCTAATTTCGAGGTAGTGCACGAAATTATTTACCTGGGTGCTGCCCTAAACAGAGGCGATAACGTCAGCCTAGAAATCTCAGAGAGAATTGTGCTTAAAAACAGGTGGTAGTTGAGGTTAAGCAAGCACTTCCGAAATAAGACCCTCTATCAAGAGACGAGGGTCCAATTATATGAAACATCACTGAGAGTCTTCGCGAGAAAAATACTACGAAAATATATGGTCCTAAAATAAAAAAATGGCGAGTAACTGTGTAATCGGTATCCCGATATCGACGTAGTTAGGCGTATAAAAATAGCGCGTCTAGATCATGTTAGTGGAATGGATCAGAATGAGCAGAATTATCGACGGACATCGGAATATAGGACGATCAGACGACAGACGGACATCGGAATATGGGACGACCAATACTTCACTGGAAAGGCTAGGTGGAATATTGCCTGCGAGAGATTGGTGTTACCAACTGCAGGGGAAAAGTTGAAGATCGAGAGATATTTTATCCTTATTGTGTAAGACCATTGACCCTCTGGGGTTTGAGGCCAACTACGTAAGTAAGCAAGTATGCCGTATGCTTTGAAGTCATGGTGGATCTAAATATTAATACGGGGTGCTGATGAATATTTCTACATTAAGAAACTTAAATAACTTTTTGTTCAGTGTATGGAATTCAATTTTCGTTTCATTTTGTTTCGATTTTATTAAATATAGCTTAATTAATTGTAAAAATAAGGGAATTTAAACGCCCCCTGCTCGTTGATGCATGTGCGGCATCTTACCAAAAAGTTGTTCATTACTCCTTGGATAGTTGAGACAGGAATAGCCGCAATTGTTGCTCGAATGGATTGCTTTAGTTCATTCAAATTTGTTGGTTTTGTTGTTTAGACTTCCTGTTTGCAATAACCCCACAAGAAAAAGTCAGGTGCAGTAAAGTCAGACGACCTGGAGGGTCAACGGAATGTGAAGTTTTTGGATATCAGCTTATTGGAAAATTTTCGTCGCGATTCTGTCATAACAGGTCGGGGTATGTGAAGAGTTGCACGATCTTGCTGAAACCACAGACATGAAAGAAATTCTTATTCGGCGTAACTCCGGATAGTACAGCTCTCTCAACATGCTCAAGTAACGGTCTCCAGTAACCGTAACGGTGTGACCGTTTTCTTCGAAGAAGTAGGGCCCGACAATTCAGCGTGATGAAACTGCACACCACACTGTGAAACGAAGTGGATGCGATTCCGTTTTATGGGGTATCTGTGAGTTGGAAGCACTACATATTCGACAATTTTGTTGGTTTATGTTGCTGTTTATATCGAAATGGGCCTCGTCAGACCTGAAAAGTCGCATCTTCTGGCAAAATTCCAAGCAAATCGGGAAGTCTTCTGCGTTCAGTTTGCTGGCCATTTGAATTTTATATGGGAATAAGTCCAAAACTTTGTGCATAATTGACAGCAATGACTGTCTGCTTATACCCATTTGCGCAGATAAGCTTCTTGTCGAAACTCTTGGATTGTTTTGTATAGTAGCAGCTACAGCAGCGATTGTTTCCTCCGTCCGAACTGAAGGTTTTCGATGGTAAGGTCTTCTGTTGACTGTCCCATGCTCGGCAAAATTGTTAATAAGTCTCATTATGGTCCATCTGCTCGGAGGATTGCCGGCAAACGTACGCCTATACTCTCTTTCGACCGAAACTACTGACTCCAGTGCGTGATAGCGGCGGACAGTGTCCGCGTCATCCTTTTTTGTTAAATCTAAAAATCAATCTGCAAAAAAATAAAAAATAAAGAAATACTAAATTTTTTTTTGGTGGCGGCTTTCATCAGCTACCCTGTATATGTTCAGGGAGTTAAGCTGAATGATCTTACGAAATTTTTGCAGGGTACTAATTTGTTCGCTAGGGATTAATGTACGTCTTATATATTTCATATCGCTGATATCATATGATATGATATAATATGGTTGGAACCATGCCACGTCAATTTACAGGTTAAACAACTGAGATTGAATATGGTATCCCGTCGCATCACAATGGTTCTTCATTGTTCACATAGTGACAGACAGTTCTACCTAACGTAGTCCAAGTCTTTTCAAATCTTCACGACTCACCTTCCATCTTTTATAAGTCAGACTGATATAAAGTCCTAATTAAGTTCAAATAATAAGCTACCTTTCGAACAATATTAGAAGCAATTGCTAAAATGTAAGAAATATGGGCGGGGAAAATACTGGATATCGTTGACAAGAACGACATCCCGACCCCTTCCAAGACATCGCGCATCGATAGCAGCGTTCACCAGCTAGAGTGTTTCTGATAAAGGCCAGCTGATGTGACTTTCCATCTGTCAATTGAAAGGTTTGATATACAGGAAGAGCTTCCCCGAAAGGTTATGATTATCACCAATACAGAATCACTTCTGATTCTCAATTTCTTACGGCTCTGATTCTTACGGCTTAGGCCAGCCAAACCCTACACCATACCTACAAAAGTTACACCGAAAGTCGTTGGATCAGTAGGCAGAGATCTCTATGTTACACTGAAAGTCGGTGGAGCAGTACACAGATACCTCTTTATATCTGCTCCTGAGAATACTGAGTCATTGATGCGATCCAGACTGACTCCTGGAAGATACCGGCCATGAGATCACAACATATTCAAGGACAGTTAACTCTTCATCAATATAAAAGGAATATTTGTAAAGAAGAGGAAGAATGCAGGAGAGAGGGTAAGTTAAAGGAGAAAGTCTAGCGCAAAATTTGTTCTCAGTTGATCTCTTGTGCTACGCTGAACCAGCGAGATTTTTCTATGAATTTGACGAGAGGTTTAATTGGAGCGCATGTTATGTCACTGAGGATTTCGAAGAGCCTGCTCTCCAGGAAGGCTAGACGATACTGTTGCAGTCCTCTACATAAAAAAAGCAAGTGCTGCACTGACTCCTCCTCTTCTTCATCCAAACAACTTCTGCAGAAGTCTTCATATGGAAGTTTCATACGTGGAGCCATGTGGCTATCACTCAGTGTCCAGTTATGACTCCTGTGAGAATGCTGAGTGTGTTCCTCCCAAGGGATAGCCACCCTTTGGTACGTGTTTCATCAATGGCCGGCCAAAAAGATCGAGCTATCCTACAGTTCTGTACCGATTCCCATCTCGACTTGTTTAACGCTACTCCCAGTTCATCGACTTGGTTCCTTAGTTCCACGAACGGAATTTTCACGTCCAGGGTCTCAACGTCTTCCCGCACACAGGAACCCATTCTGGCACATTTATCTGCTATTTCGTTTCGTGCGCCTGAATTTGGGTTAGGGAGAAGAAAGAGTCCATCGTACAACGTGATTTGATGATTCTTGGTACTAAGGCCATGAGGGCTGCCCTTGAGTTTCGCTGGCGATAAATCCCGTTCCATAATCTGTTTTGCAGCGACGATAATGGCATACATCTCTACCTGAAAGACCTACGATTTGTTGGGAAGTCTGGTGGAAATCCTGAGATGTAGGGGTTCGGATTATATTCCCGATCCTGTGCCCGCTTCCGCTTTAGATCCATCCTTGAAGATAGGGATTTCACCGGCCTCAGTAACGCTATTTGCCGCTAGTCTTCACAGCTTGGTATAATTATCTTAAATTTTTTGTCCTTAATTATTCTCGGAGCCATGTAGTCCGTTGACTTGTTCATATTATCGAAAGTTCCCATGCTGACGAGGACTGAGCCATGCCCGAATATAGTGTTGACAGGCATTCCCGAATCCCTTAGCCATAGGGCCACTTTCGCCGCGGTGCATTTGATGTGTATATCGATCGGTTGGAGATTCAGCGTCACCTCTAGTGCCACTTGAGGGGCAAATCTGAGGGCGTCGGTAATGCCGACGCGTGTCAGTCTCTGCACCTTGGCCAGTTGTGAGAGGTATGACTTCTTATTTACCGCTTCACTCCAAACCACTGATTCGTAGGAGAGTATCGGTCTTATAATCGCTGTATATATCCAGTGTATCATTTTCGGTTGTAAACCCCATTGGCTTCCGAACATTTTCTTAAAGGCATAGAAGGCGCATAGCGCCTTCTTATCCCTTTCCTCCATATTCCTTTTCCAGGACAGCTTGGAGTCAAGGGTAATGCCTAAGTACTTTGCTTCTTTCGACAGTTTAAGTACCTTTCCCTGTAGGTTTTGGAGTTGGAAATTCGGATCTTGTCGTAAAAAGTACTAGTTCTGTTTTCGTCCGGTTGACTCCTAGTCTATTCTCCGTTGCCCAACGAGCCAATTGTTTTAGTGGCCTTTTCATGATTTCGCTGACCATTGGCATAAATTTACCCCTGATCAGGAACACCACATCATCCGCATATGCCAGTTTTGTCAAAATCCTTAAGGATAGTGTTCATCACTAGATTCCATAATTTCGATGAGATATCTCCCCCTCGAGGAGTTTCTTATGTTACTCGTTTCCTTGGTGAATCGTTGCGCATATATGAGTTCATGATTTTGCATTTAAGCATATTTCCTGTCCACTTCGTTATGCCAGAGTGTGAGTCTATGCCTTCAAGTGTGTTTAGTATGGATGCTATATTCGCATTGTTTAAGGCTCCTTCCACGGCTAGGAAAGCTGCCATGGTGTAATCCTTATAATGAATGGTCTCCTCGATAACCCCAACCACTTCATGCAAGGCCGTTTCCACAGATTTGCATTTCAAGTAGATGTGTTGTGGCGCGTTAAAGTTGTCTGGCGTCAATTTCCCCCTTACATGTAGGCCAACTAGTCCTCCCAACTAGTCCATGTAGGTCAACTAGTCTTTCCATAGTTTAAAGTAGAAACGATGAGAGACTTATTAGTTTATAATCTTTTGCCGTCCTGCGGTTAATTTTTCCCGCTTTGGGGATAAAGACCACTTTGACCACCACGCCTTGGGTGTATGTGCCCACCGAAAGCTCTCAGGCTATGTCGGTAGAATGGATCAGAATGAGTCAGTGTGAAAGGTATTCAAATACGTACTCGAAGCACATCGAAAAATAGGACGACCGGGACTTCGCTGGAAAGACTGGAGGAGAAAAACTGAAGATTGAGCCGTTGGAGAAACATGTTATCCTCATTTTGTGAGGCGTTGACCCCTCTGGGTTGTTTGAGGCCACCTATGTAAGTAAGTAAGAACAAATACGATCTATAATTAGACGACCAGAAGATGGGCGCAATTTGGCAACCCTGGTAAAAGAAAACCTAAAAGTGCTAGAAATTCACTCAAAGGCATTTCTCTCTTGATTATTTATTTCAACATTTTTGAAATTTGTATTTGTTTGTTTGTCCGTAGACCAGGTCTGTATTGAAATATTCAATGAAGAGAAAAAGAGAGAGAGAGAGAACAGAGAATGGCTAGGGTTTCACTCGTTGTGTTTGTTGGCATTTGAGTGAAGAGAAATTTTGACTGTCTACTTGTACATCGTTTTTGGTATGTATACATTCAGTCAGGTAAGCTTAATGATCTTAGGCTCCGTTTGAGTAGCACAAATTGGTTCAAAAAGGACCTAATATTCCTCTTTTTTTAGCCACATCCTGGAACGCTGGGTTTAACCAATCCAATATAATTTATAGGTTTAACGATGGAGACGGAACACGGTATTTCACGTGGTCACGTGGTATTTCAACGGTAGTCATTGGGTTAAGTGTGCCAATAGTTACAACTACTTTCACCTCGCTTAACCTAAACTTACGGGTGAACCGAAGTAAATAAACTTTTCGACTACCTCAAAGTTTTGACGGTAATAGACGTTTACGTCCGCTTGCTTAGTCACACAGAATATCCCACAATTTTCATATCTGCCTCGTTACATACCTAAAGTAAAGAGTTTCAGGAGTTTAGTAATGTTTTTTTTAGAAAAAAAGTAACGACAATAACAACACGTTTTTTTTTTAACCGGCAGCAGTGAGCCGTAAACACCGCCAATGTGACGGAGTTAAGTACGAACATTAACAATAGTCGGTCGGACCCAACAGACGCAATGACTGCCAAAAGGAACGACGGACAAAGAGTTAAACCTAATTGTTTGACCATTTCCTTTGAAAGCCCTGTGGCTCATGTACCCGGCTCTTGCACACACACTCTCCGAATGCCACAAAATACTCCAGAACTTGTTAAGCAGAAAAAAGTTTCCCTAATGTTGTTTTTGTTGCGACCGCGGTCGTTGCCGCTGTCGTTGTTGTTGCTGCTATAGTAGTAGTAGTATGTATGCACACTGTGGGAAAATTTTGGCCGTGGGAATTCTATGTGAAATTTCAACATTTTCTAAGGTGTTCGGGAATAGGCGATCAGAATACAGCGACAAGTCATGAGAACAAATGCAAAAAATATTATACTTTACCAACAACAACAGCATAAATTTGTTGTTCTTTGCCTCCTCTTCGTATGCAGACACAAACTGACACACATACAAACACAACGAAGTGCGGATACATTCGGGAACAGACACACAACAGCAACATCAAGCGTGTTTGTGTACATGAACACTGATCCATTACATTGTGGCACATCCACATCATCATCATAATCAGCGTCCGCAACGGATGAAGGGTATCATCTGGCAATTACAATAAGCAGAGAGAAGAGAACTCGAAAAAAAACAACAACGATAATGATGACACTTTCCATTGACAACAATACTGCTCGGACCGAATGTTGTGTGCGTTCGTTCGTTTGGAAGCCTCTGGCAGCAGCAATAAAAGGGTTACCCTCAATTCGTACTTGACCACAGCCAACAACAACACAACGTTGCACACAGTAACACTTCAGTTCCAATGTGTAACTTGAACACTGAATGAAATGGTGATTGCTGCCTGCATCATTCGCAGGAGACCTTCATACAAACGACATGCAGAAGCGTTAAAGGAATCCTTTCAAATAAAAAAAAAAGGACATTATGGATAGCATCATAATCTGCAGTGGAAGGATGTGCGAAGTTATGTTATTGGTTAGGTTCTGTCGTTACTTTATATGTAGCTAAGGGATGTGGGTTTGGTTATTGTTATCCTGTTTTTTTTTATGAAATTTAATGCATCCGGTTTGCTGTTGTTACGATTTCAATATGAAATATCCGTTTCATCAGATCACGTTTTCTGATTACCATAAACTAATTGTTATTAAATTACCCTCAAGTTCCAAATGGTTGGTGGTGTAACATTTCAGGATGTATACATAGTTATATTTGTAATGCACGTTCCTATATGATGGATAAACTAAAAGAAAATGTTAGTTAAATTAATGAAGAATTCATTTTATTAGAGTTGTGTAGTTCAAGAACGAACTAGTTCAATTGAACGATTCACACTTGTGAGCTATATGAACTAGTTCACACTGTTCCGCTCTTTTGTTTCAGTAGTTCACTCGAGTTCACTTGTATCGGCACTTATTTGTATTGAAGTTGTGCAGTCTCCGCCATTTTATAGTTCATGCTCTCTTTGTCTCACTCAATTTGCACAAAGTTACCTAATGTTGCAATCTTTGTGGAATGGTTTAGTATTGTGTAGTTCATGAACTATATACATAGTTCAATTAGGGTGGCCAGACATCGCCCTCACCAACATACATAATGCACACATTCGATATGGCGAATATGTTTGTGATTGCTATGTCCGGGCACCTTAAATGAATGAGTTCGAGAACTAGTGAACGAGTTTGACACAAGTCTAGAATAGATATTAAAGTTGGGCAGTTCATGAACTATTTAGTTCATTTAGGGTGACCCGACATCATCCTCACGAACAGAATGTACTTGTTCGATTGGCTAGTGTTAGGGATGCTAAAAGGGACTGATTTTAAAAAATCCCGGGATTCGGGATTTTTGAAATTCCGATCCCGAAATCCCGGGATTTTCGGGATCCCGGGATTTTTCGGAATTCTATTTTTAATTTTTTTTTTTGGGAACAGGTCTATTGTACGGCTTACACTCCAAAAAACAACCACAAGGGGGTAGAATACGTTATTCTAAGCAAAGAAAAGTAAAATGACAAAATCGAGGCAAATGCATAGTTTCGGAGTTATGGGCCCCGAATTTTCAGATATGTGAGAGGGTTATGGCGTTAACGTACCGTGTAAAGCCATTGATATCAGTTTTTTGTATAAAAGAATTCAAAACAAACTCATAAAATAATGTAGCACTTTGATAAGTCGCTTAGTTATCGAGTTATCGGATGTTAACACTTAGAAAAATTAAGAAAACAAAAATTTATTGTAAAAACATCGCGCGATTTTTTGAATATTTTTTTTCCAAACAAAACAAAAATTATTTAAAATTTTTTTTTTTCATTTTTGTTTGAGAAACGTTAACATCCGATAACTCGATAACTAAGGATAGTATACTAAAAGTCCCGAAAGTGAACGTTAACGCAAACGCGAACGCCGAAGTCAAAAAATGGTAGTTTATATATCACTTCGCGCTTGCGTTTGTTTACGAAAGCTCTCACTGACATATGCGGTTTATAGAGCTGCCAAACTAAAATAAACAATTATAGACCAGAAAAAGTTATCTTGAGTGAAATGCTCAGAGTGAAAAAGATTACAAAATTTAGCTCCATTTCAGTAGATCAACAGATTTTAAGATTGCTATTATTTATAATACTGCAAATACCAAAAATATTCACATAAAATGTGTAAAACCCTATGTTATTTTGGGGTTCAATGTCCAATAAATTTCCCCATCTATATTAAATTGGTTGTCTTTTCAAAAACACGTGCCATTTGACGGTATATATTGATTGTAATGTATTGGTTCTTTTGTTTAGTATTGTCAACATCAACTGATGTCTATAATTTTTATATATAATTATAATAGTTTTGCAACGCATTATATATTTGAACGTTCCATTTCTAATTTTATTATTGTAAATAACAATATAATTTTGAATTATGTAATACGAATAGAGTTTAACTTGCTACTATGCTAATATTTATGAAAAGAAATATATATTTCGATATAACGAATTTTCGATATACCGAACGACCCTGGACATTATATCATTCGTTATACTGGACCACCACTGTATTTGAAAACAAATTTTGAGCTCTCTCCGTCGAATGCATTTCACCCAAAATTGGCAACTATTTATAAACAATGAATTGTAAAATACTTCCATCTGCCTAGCCTTGATCGACATTTTTCTTTAAATTTGTAATTTATTCAACTAACGCGAAGAACTGTGGCGTGTTCAAAATTTGACAGCTGAAGTGATGCGTTTATAAACCACCCATTAAATAACGTAAATCAACGCAGGTAGTCACCGAACAGCTGTAACGTTTCATAAACTACCAAAACGACAAAAGTAACCCGAAGTGACTGATTCACGAATTATAGAATACCACCATAAGCGACTTAACTTACGTTAAGATGAGTTATTAAACCTTTTGTAGAGCCGCCATTGGTTTTTAAACCCTTTTTGCACATTATGCATTTTTTTTTGTGGTGCACCTTTCGACTCTTCCAAAAAATAATACCACACTGAACTTTTGTTATTGTTTTTAGTTTTATGTTGTTCAAAATTAATAATAATTCCGAAAAATCCCGGGAGTTACTTATTAAAATCCCGGGATTCATCAATCCCGAAAAATCCCGGGATTTCGGGATTTCCCGTTTGGCATCCCTAGCTAGTATGTTCGTGAATGTTATGTCCGGGCACATTAAATGAACGAGTTCGAGAACTAGTGAACGAGACAATAACTACAGCGCTAATCTCCACTTTTTTTTCCAAAATATAAAAAGATTACGGAAACACCAATATTTCAGAAACAGAATAACCCAATCGTTAAGCCGATCTTCAATATGGCAATTTACACTTTAGAAATCTGCAAAAATCAGACCATTTTCGCCAATTAATCGCTCCGATTGAACTAAAGCTACAAGTTGAACTGAAATTAGCTCTTTAGTTCACAGCTCATATGAACTGTTAAACTGAAATGATACAATGAACTAGTGAACTAAATAAATGAACTAGTTCATTGTGTTGAACGGAACTAAAAGGAGCGCACACTTGAATGAACCAAAATTTCTAACACTACATTGTATTTTTTTCATAAAAAGGAAAAAAACGAAATACATATTCATCTAAATGATAAAAATTTGATCAACTAGTGAAACAGTACGTATAATTTACGAACTGCTCCTGAAGTTTAAATATAAAACTATATATTGGTAAATACTATATGTAAGGGCGAAGAGACTCGTTGTCACAACTATATTTACAGCCAACTAAAATTTGGCTGTTCCTTGTACTATCACATTATTCTGTTGAGATTATCAATAATTGTGTTCCGTATCACCAAATTTTGTGGATATCAATTGATTTGTAATTGAGTTTTGGTTGCAAGAACTAAAATATTTAGTTTAAGCCACAGCAACAGGAAATAATTATGATCTGTCAATCGAGTTTTAGTTCCAGCAATCAAATTACTCTATAGTTGTGAATATTCTATTATTTGGATCAACGAAAAATTTAAAAAGTAATTCGGTTGTGCCAAATAATATATTGGTATGCTCAACTAATTATTTGAATTTGATGGCTGTCACAACCTTTTGTTGATGCTTTAATCCATTATGAATTTTTTTAAAAAGAAAACTAAAAAAATTATTTTTATTAAAATTCTGTATTTTATTTTTAAAAATATAACCAAAATTATTATTATTTGTAACCAGGGATCGTATTTCGAGGGTAATGGGTTACCCTGGGTAACCTATCCCCATTTTCGATCGAAAATAAAACAAAATTTCTATATCTCGGAAACGGAGTGTCGAATCGAAAAATTAACTACTTTTTGTGGGTTTGTAAGGGTTTTCCATAAAGTGGTCCAATTCAAATATTAGACATGTTTTTTTAAAAAATCGCCAAAATAAGAAAATCGCTGAAATAACAAAATGGCTACAACTCGGAAACAATGCGTCCAATCGTAAAAATAAAAAAAAATTTTACCTCCATAGGCGGCTGTAACCAATGGATGTCTTGAATACGGCATCTCAATTATTTTTAAAAAAATCACTAAAACGCCATTATGTCTATATTACGGAAACGGAGTGTTCAATCGAAATATAATCAGCATTTATATTAAAAAAAAAATTTAA
The DNA here is from genome assembly GCA_963931995.1 of Phaonia tiefii. Classification (NCBI taxonomy): domain Eukaryota; kingdom Metazoa; phylum Arthropoda; class Insecta; order Diptera; family Muscidae; genus Phaonia; species Phaonia tiefii. The sequence goes on from OZ008368.1 coordinate 300,531,200, forward strand.
AATAAGAAAATCGCTAAAATAGGAAAATAGCTACAACTCGGAATGCCCTATTAAAGACATTCATTGGTTAAGCCCTGCTACGGGGGGTAACAAAGTTATTTTTGTTTTGCGGTTGGACGTACCTTTTCTGAGTTATAGGCATTTTTTATTTAAGCGTGTTTGCTATTTTTGCGACTTTTTGAAAACAATTTCTACCATACGATTGGACCACGTTATTAAAAAACCCTTAGAGAAACCCGTAAAAGTTTTTTTTTTTGATGTGCTAACATCTATAGCGGCGTATAGGGACTAAAACTATCAAAGTCAGATTTTATGCTGCTGCTAAAACCAGATTTTTTTATGCTGCTGCTAAAACCAGATTGTATGCTGCTACTAAAACCAGATTTTTTGCGACTGCGAAAGAGAAAAATGACGTGTTAAAAAAAAATTAGCGAGCAAGAGAGCAATGAAAGAGTGGTATGGCAGGGGTGAGGCAAACGAAATTGTGTCTATAGCGTATGTATTAACATAATAATGTATGTATGGACATGTGTCTGTTGCTGTTGTTGAACGGAGATATAAAAAAAATTTCATTTGCAAGCCCATGTCCACGTAATAGTGACACACTAATGCGTCAGCTACTTCGTACAAAGTATGTGTGATGTTGTGTGTTTGGCTGTTTCGTTGCTGTTGATATTGCAAACATGTGGTTATGTGACACACGTATACGTCAGCTACTTCGGACAAAGTATGTGTGATGTTGTGTGTTTGGTTGTTTCGATGTTGTTGCTATGGTCAAACAAAGCGAGTCATTTGATGTTCAGCATTGCCCGGTGTATACAAAAAAACCATTATTTTTTATTTTCCAATGTAACATTTACTAATGTGTTCATAGAAATCGAACAGGTACCGTGTAGCAAAAAGGTGTTAACACATCATCCGTGAGTTCGAAAACGCATTGATTTTTTTTCAATTGAACACTCAGGACCTTACAGTGTGACTTTAAATATAGAAAATATGCAACTGACTAAATTTTTGCATTACGTCACATCATGGAAAACTCCTGAAGTCGACACCTTCAATTTCTTTACTGACTGTAAAACCCGATAGCCAGACATGTAGAAAACTTTACTGAACTATATCTGCGCATGGTATCCCTGCTAAGCTGATATGTCTTTGCAGAATGACATAAATCCTCAGTGAAGGTTGGAACATATCTTATAGATCTATTTGATTTCAATCGAGGCCTCAGGCAAGTCGTGGGCCATTCGTGAGATGTCTTCAGCGTCTTAATGTAGCTATTAATGGGAAGACCTGCAGTAAATTCTAACAAATCCATTTTTAGCAAAATCCACAATGATAAAGATATCATTGGGCGGTTACAGCTAGAAGTAACTGCAGTATTTTCGAGAAGGAATTAGCGAATGTGGGGTAGACAGTGAACGAGGACAAAACAACGTTAATGTTTTTGACGAGCAAAGATTCCACTCTACTCGAACAATATACAAAGCAAATACTTCATCAAATTTATGAATGTCTTCATCAATTGGATGAAATAATTCCGCCATTTCCAACCTACGACACATTTCATTGAATTGATGAAGAACATTTCGTCAATCTTTCATCCATATTTCATCACTAGTTTCAACTACAATGTTACATCAAGTTGATGTAAATTTTTCTTTAATTTGATGTAACTTTGTCATCAAGTCACAGTAAATGTTTCACTATTTTCATGAGAAAATTATTCATCAATTTGCTGTACATTTTTCTTCAATTAGATGTAAGGTTGTCATCAATTTCATGTAAGTTTTTCATCACATTGATGTAAATTTGTCATAAGTCGTAAGTTTCAAAGAAAACGGCAATTTAGCGATAAGTCATTTTATTCAAAAATATGAATAAGAGTTGAAACGGTAAAAGATGTCAAAAAAAATTTGTTTAAACTGAGCGAAAATGATTCGCGTCGCTAAGTTCTCGCTAAGTCTTCGCTAAATGTTTCATACAAATCAAGCGAATATGTAAGCAAGCGGTGTAACCAAAACACGCTTATAATTTTGATGTAAATTGGTTGTTAACGTGTATCCAAACTCTTTGGACTATTTTTCGTTGTAAAAAGACAATGTATAAGACCGCATACAAAATGCTCATAGCGTGGATATTATTTTCTGTGTATTGCACTATTTTCTATTATGTATTTATTTTCAATTTTCTACCAGTTTTTTTCTTTTTCTATTCATTTGTCAATACTACGACCATATTTTGAATTGATCACACTAATTATTTCTAAATTCCAATGATGAAGATTGATGTAAAAAAAGATCATCAATTCAATGAAGCTGAAAAAGGTGAAGAAACGCACAATCTTCAAACTGAAGCACCTTTTCATTGAGTACATGAAATTTATCATCAATTCAAAGAAGAACAATTTATGAACATTTATCATTGATTTAATGTAAAGATTTTCTTTCAGTGTATGAATGACATAAATTGAAAGGTAATGATATAAATCCGCCTTAAATGAAAATATCGTCAACATGTACTCTATAACATCGCCTCTATAAACCTTGTACTGCAAACTCTCCAAATCAGCGCATCCTCTTGTGTTGCAGAAGTGGACACAGACAGAAAGACATCCGATGGTGCAAATTTCCTCTTCATCCTCACATGTACGACAATAATCAAACCTCTCATTACGCCATTTACCGGTTAGGCTACTCACTTTACAGTGACTCGTGGTTACCCCACGGAGAAGATGAAGATCGGCTGTTCAAAATTATACTTATAGTTGCGATTGGCTCCTATTCGAATCCATCGTTTGTAAATCCTGAGGAATTTTGCGGTCCACCCCCCACCCGCCGAAATTATTTCTTTAATAGGTAATTTTTGAATTTAGTAATATTTTTCAACCTAAAAATAAGGCTGTGCTCACCCGAAATAAAATTTTGTGTACGGTTCTGTCTCAGCTTATAGTTTGCTAGCATATTAAGAACTGGTTTGCATTCCTTAACCAGTTGCGATTTACACATGCTTTATTTGACTGCATTAAGTTCAGCTTACTACACTCCGACAAATTTGTCTTATTTTGTTGTTTGGATGCAAATACAACGTGTTTGTAGCTTGACGCAAATGTAGTATACTTGTGCCCAAACACATTGTGTTTGCTATTCAAGATATCATGTTTGGAGCATAACGAATAATAGGTTATAATATATTAATTCGTGACCCAAACGTGGATTTGTTTGTTGTAAACTGCTGAAAACACTGCTGTCTGTCACCATAAAGAAATAAAAAGCACCAGATCTTCAATTCACGAAAGCAATGCTTGCAAACATGTACGTGGTTGCTGCAACATGTTGCTGATATTTTCCAGCGTGTATCCACGAATTTGATAACATCCGCTACAGCAGATATGTCTAACTCAAGTGCCTCAAATGAATCGCTCGTAATGGTCAAGAATTCAACTTGGAATATAAAACAGTTTGCATTCAGTCCCAAAGACAACTTGAGTTGCTGGCGCTTGCCAAAGATCCAAGCCTTAGTACCAATATCCATCCTCCCGTATAATTTGAATTTCTCAAAAGTGAGAAGGGTATCATATCTGTTTAATCGCTTCTGTTCAGTATTAGTATCTCCGGACTCCTCTTCCATTCCAGCGTCGGTATAGTACTCGTACACGCTGAAAAACTGAAATGCAGGAATTGTTTTCGTGAATTGAAGAATTGTTTTCGTGAATTGAAGACCTGCAGCATTTTTTTTCTTTAGTGCCTGTCACGTTTTTGTTTTCAACCGTTCTCAACAAACAAACCCATATTTGGGTCACAAATAAAAATTTTATAATACAGTGCAACACAGTACCACTACGTGATAAAAGACCGAAAAAAAAGACCCCTGTCTCCCAGTTTTGCCCAAAGTCATGCACTTTTTTTATGGGCCCCTAAAGAATTGGGGCCTCGATGTCATTTTGCCAAAAAAGTGATAATTTTGTCAGGCTGAAATCTTGCAAACCATTCGGAATTTTGATTTACTTTCTGAGGGAAAGTTGTAGCTCTTGTCATAAAAAATCAAAAAAAAAAATTCACCTTTAAGGACATAATCGCAAAAAACTTAAAAAAATTAAATTTTTTTACCTTTTCTCCAATGTTTAGGTTCAGGGGAGAACCGTTGAAAATTCAAGGAAACAATCAACTACAAAAATTTACCTAATATCTCAATAAACAACTTTCTAGAACATATGAACTTCCTAGGAATGATTCTGAAAACCATTAGGTAGCGGTTAGGTAGCCCCAAAAGTGAAAAATTTCCCAAAAATTTTATAATTTCATTGAGTGTAATTTTTTAAGTCATGTCAAAGATTTGGGGCCTCGGTGTCACTTTTGCAAAAAAGTGATCATATTGTCAGGATCATATCTTTGCAATTCGTTCGGAATTTTGATTTACTCTCTGAGGGAAAGTTGTAGCTCTTGTCATAAATAACTAAAAATTGTGAACATATAAGATCAAAAGAGCGTCATCTTCAAGGTCAAAATCAAATCAATCAAGGTCAAAATTAAAATCTTTAAAAAATTCGATTTTTTTTACTTTTTCTCCCCTGTTCAGGTCCATAGGTAGCAAACCGTTCAAAATACAAGGAAACAATCAACTACAAAAATGTACCTAAGATCTTAATAAACAACTTTCTAGAACATATAAACTTCCTAAGAATGATTCTGAACATTACACCATATGAGTGTGACAAAATGATCACTTTTTTGCAAAAATTACACCGAGGCCCCAAATTTTTAGAGGCCCATAAACAAAAAGTGCATGACTTTGGGCAAAACTGGGAGACACGGTTATTTTATTTTTTCTCTTTTATCACGTAGTGGTGTCCGTATATGGTTATATTTCCATGACTTAAAAAATTACACACAGTGTAATCTATTAATCATTGTATCCCAAACATGTTATATTGAATAGCAAACACAATATGTTTCAGCACAAGTATTACATATTTGCGACCAGCTACAAACACGTTATATTTGCACCCAAACAACAAAAAAAAGACAAATTTTTCAGCGTGTATAGTCAGATGATCGATTCAGGTATTCATCCGATTTGGAATTATCCATCACAAGAAGAATATTAGCATTGCCTAGTTTAAAATGCTTCCAAACACACAGCTCTCTTCATCGAAATGTTCTACTGGCATCCCGCCGTTTTGCGAAATGGTCCGAAATAGTGAGATCAAGTAAAGGGTTTTTCAACAGAGACGCTACAGAGGTAAATCGATAGGGACAGCAAACGACGCCATATTTTTTCCCGCGCTTTTGACATTTCTCTTCAGTAAGGTTTGCCATTTCATCATGGAAAGATATACGAGCCAACAACGAGTCGAAATTATTAAAATTTACTACCGAAATTTGGAGTCAGTGGCCTCAACTTTAAGAGCGCTACGTCCAATATATGGTCTTCAGCGATGAGGCTCATTTCTGGCTGAATGGCTTCGTCAATAATCAAAATATGCGTTATTGGTCAAACAGCAATCCACACGTAATGCATGAGTCATCATTGCATCCCGAAAAAATTACGGTTTGTTGCGGTTTATGGGCCGGAGGCGTCATTGGGCCGTACTTCTTCCGTGATGATCAAGACGGGCACATTACTGTGAATGCGAATCGCTACCGTTCAATGATAACCGAATATTTTTGGCCCCAATTGGATAATATGGACTTGGAGGACTTGTGGTTCCAACAGGACGGCGCCACAAGCCACACAGCGAATGCCACAATCAATTTATTGGAAACCAAGTTTGGTGAACGTGTTACCTCACGAAATGGCCCAGTCGATTGGCCGCCTCGGTCGTGCGATTTGACGCCGTTAGATTATTTCCTGTGGGGCTACGTCTAGTGTATGGTCTATGCCATCAAGCCAGCGATGATTGATGAACTTCGTACGAATATCGAAATGAAATTGCAGCAGTATCGGCCGATTTATGCTTGAAAACCGTCGAAAATTGGGTTCAGCGTCTGGACTTCTGCAAGCGTGCCCGTGGTGGCCATGCAAAAGAAATCGAGTTCCATACATAATGGCATCGAACGTACTTTCACAGGAATAAATAATTTCATTGGTATCTAAAACTGGTATTGTTTTATTTAAAAAAAACCTGTGTAGCTCTCTTATTGAAACACCCGATATTATATCCAATGCGGCTTGACGTGTGCTTCTGCTGGCGCCACAAATGCACATGCAGGCATTTTTTCATTTCTTATAAACAAAAATGTTCGGTTGCCGCAAATGAATTCCTCTAACGAAGTTTTGTTGCCTATAATTTCGTTTGTGGGGAAAGAAATTGTTGATTGCGTGTAGGGCTAAAACACGTGCTATCATGTCTAAGAGTAGCACAGAATGTTTGATATTTCTAACTGGTAAACTAATGAATATTTTTAAAGAGTCAAACATTATCCTCAATTGATACTGGGCGAAGTTAAACTAGTTTCCTTGCACCTTAAAAGTTGGATCCTAATAGCAAATAATCAATGCTAGTAGCCAATGCTAATGATCCTTATTTCAAAGTGATTGATGGCATATTAGTGTTTCCTGTTTGCGGTTACTTCGTAGCAACCTTTTCACTTAACGTATAGTGTTGGATCATTAAATTCAATTGGTATCATTTGACTCGATATCCATTGCCGGGTAGTAATCCCTTCATCGTGTCGAATTTGATTTAAGTCCTTCATCCCTATTATTCACTCTCTATTGTTGTTACTTGTTAGCAGATTTGGTTGAACGTGAAACGTGTGACCCATTACGAAAATCTTTCGAAGACAAAACCCCATGTAGAGTATGATTCGCATAACCTTCGGTACGCAGTCTTCTCACTTCATTGTGAAACCTGGCGAAAATTCCCTGAAATGAATCGACAATAGAACCCAAATGAAAAGATTTACCCCTAAGGAGAAGGTATTGCTGGCATTTGCACATGTTTCATTAAGCCTCCTTAATGCCACCGATACGAGTGAGTATATGCGGCAAAGTGGCGGTTTCTGTTGCCGTTCGTTGCTTGTTCTTTGTACACACATTGGGAAGACGTGCCTCCGGTTAGATTTGCAACATTGCAGGAATAACAAAAGCTGCAACAGGGCTGATTTAGAGTCAACATGCAACATTTTGTGCCCGGGTGACAGCAGCAGCAAGTATGCGTGTGGATTTTGAACGTGCAGCATATGAATGATGATGATGATGATGATGAGCATTAAGGGAAATACTGAAATATTTGTTGTTTTATTCTTATATTTTTTTCATTTTGCCACACCATTTAGTAGATTGGCTGCCTCTTCATCCTATGCGTGGCAATATTTACCATTGTTTTGAATAATTCTCTGGAATCTGTTGTTGATTTCTGTGCCATCCATCCATGCCATCATCGTCGTTGCCATCTTCTAGAGACCGCCGTCATATGGCTGATGGCTAAAACGACAACACCAGTCGCTTAGATATCAGTTGCTATATCATTCGTTTGTATGTAGAGGTGTATTGTTGTACCCCATTCCTTATTATTCAACAAAAAGGGCCTGTTCTTATTCCCAGTTCTCGGTTACTTATATCCATATCTACGTCAATTGTTGTCGTTTCTCTTGTCTCTTGTTCAGTATCTCAACGATTCCACTGCGCCATCAACACTAACTAAATGCCACACCATGAATGGCTGAAGAACTTCACTGGGCACCAAGGGATTTTGAGTTTGCTGACTACGCCTACTAACAACTGCTGCAGTCCTGGTGAAATTTCTAATCGCTGAAACCTTCAGCCCTAAATTGCCTTTGGGGCAACACAAATATCGCTTGCTATGTTGCAAGCAACCATTGTTGCAACATCCATAGCCACATATACACAACAAACAATCGTTTCCTAATTCGTCACTCAGATTGTGTTAGCTGAAAAAGTTCCAAGAAGGGACCCTTTAACAATTCGAATCTGCAAATAAATGTGCAAGTACAACATCTCGGTGTGTTCCCTTTTTTTGAGGAGTCGACGAGCTGGAAAGCTTAGGTTCACAGGCCCTGTGGAGAGGAAGAAGAATACATAAAACCACGAAAGGGATTCCATTGTTATTCATGCTCTGCAGTTGGTCGCACACAAATAAGAGCTGCAAAGGATAATAATGGTGACTACAGAATGGTTTAGTCAATACGAGGGAAGTATGAAAATAAATGGAGTTACGGCGGCTTCAAATCTCCAAGACTTTTTGTACTTCTCTCGTAGTTAATAAAACAATCAACACTGGTCTGTGGTAGAATAAGTAAGGTAGACGCAGTAGGAGTTGTTGTAATTGTAGGCAATTGTGTTATTTCGTATTTATTTTCTGTAAACAATAATAAATTTAAACAAACAATAAATTTACATTAAATTTAAACAATAAATCGACAATAAATTTAAACAAAAAAGTACAAAACCAAAAATTGGCGAATTTGACATAAGAGAGACACGGAAGCCAGAAAAAACTTTAATTCAAATCAACTGTCATAACGAGATTACATTTCCTATTCTCAAACGTCGTGGGTGATGCAATGGTTTGTGTGCGGGCCTCTTGTACATGAGATCCTGGGATCGATCCCTGCTCTGACCACCTTACATTTCATTCGCCGGCGGATACCTCGCATAGTGACGACGACACGATCGAGAATTTCGCCATGAAAAAGCTTCTCAAAATACCTTTCAGAACCGGCGTAAAACTGTAGGTCCCAATCACTGAGTATAAAAAACTAGAAAGCGCACATATCTCTTCCCAATGCCTTCATGGGATGTAATGGGAAACTATTGATTGATTGATTGATTCTCAAAGGCACTACTCGTGTCAATTACTATTTGTCAATAGTTTTTACTTACTTACGGGTGGCTGATGAATATTACTACATTAAGAAACTCAAATAATTATTTTTACAGTGTATGGAATTCATTTTTCTTTTATTCATGTTACAGCTCATTCAATTTTATTAAATATATCTTAAATAGTTTTAAAAATAATGGAATTTAAATGCCCCCTGCTCGTTGATGCATGTGCGGCATTTTACCAAAAAGTTGTAAATTACTCCTTGGAGAGTTGAGACAGGAATAGCCGCAATTGATTCTCGAATGGATTGATTTAGTTCCTTCAAATTTGTTTGTTTTGCTTTGTAGACTTCCTGTTTGCAATAACCCCGGGGGCCAACGGAATGTGGAGTTTCTGGATATCAGCTTATTGGGAAATTTTCGTCGCAATTCTGTCATAACAGGCCGGGCTATGTGAGGAGTTGCACCATCTTGCTGAAACCACAAAGAGTTGAAAGAATTCTTCTTCAGCGTAATTTTGAATAGAAAAACTCTCTCAACATGCTGAAGTAACGGTCTCCAGTAACCGTAACGGTGTGACCGTTTTTTTCGAAGTAGTAGGGCCTGACAATGCAGCGTGATGAAACTGCACACCACACTGTGACACGAAGTGGATGCAATTCCGTCTCATGGAGTATCTGTGGGTTAGAAGCACTTCATGTTCCACAATTTTGTTTGTTTATGTTGCCGTTTAAATCGAAATGGCCCTCGTCAGACATGAAAAAACATTTCAACATGTTTCCGTCCTTTTCCACCATTTGTAGCATCTTCTGGCAAAATTCCAAGCGAATCGGGTAGTCTGGCGCGTTCAGTTTGTTGGTCATTTGCATTTTGTATGGGAATAAGTCCAAATCTTTGTGCATAAATGAAGGCAAAGACTGTCTGCTTATTCCCATTTGAGCAGGTACTTGTCGATACTCTTGGATTGTTTTCCTCCGTCCGAACTGAAGGGTTTTGATGGTAAGGTCTTCTGTTGACTGTACCATGCTCGGCAAAATTGTTAACAGGTCTCATTATGGTCTATCTGCTCGGAGGATTGCCGCTAAACGTGCGCCTATACTCTCTTTGGACCGAAACTCCAGTGCGTGAAAGCGGCAAACAATCCAAATTCGTGTTTCAGTGTCCCAGTCATCCATGTTTGTTAAATCTAAAAATCAATTTGCAAAATAAAAAAAATTAACCAGATTCATTAAATAGAAAAAAGTTATTAAATTTTTTATTGGTAGCGGCTTTCATTATCGGATTAACATGTTTCTGAGGATAACATGTTTTTCCAACCTGCTGGATCTTCAGGTATTCTCCTCCAGTTGGTAACACCAAGCTCTCGCTAGAAATCTTCCACCTGGTCGTTCCTTCTGATCTTTACAGGTCATTCTATTTTCCGATGTCTTTCGAGCACGTCTTCTATACCTTTCGCACTGGTCCATTCTGATCCTTTCTACTGGCATTGCCTAGCCAGCCCAAACGCTCTATTCTGATGCTCATAATTACGTCGACGTCGGGATACAGATTACAGAGCTCGTGGTTTATCCGTCGTCGATACTCGCCGTTATCTATATAGAACCATATTTCATCAGCATGCGATATGACCCACGAAATGGCGCCATAAAGCAAGATAGGTTGTATGAGAGTCTGGTATAGTTGGATCCTCGATTCTCGAAAGCGGGTGTTATCTCTTAAGCACTTAGTCCGAAATAACACCTGTTTACAAGCACAATTCTCCGTTTGATTTATAGGCTGACCGCATTGCTACTGTTTACGGCAGATCCGAGGTAAACGAAGTCGTCCACTACCTCGAAATTATAACTGTTCTCGACATTCACCCTTTCATATGGCGGAGATGATCTGCTTGTCGAAACTATTTATTTTGTCCTGTCCTCGTTTACTGCCAAACCCGCTTTTGCAGATTCTTGCTCAATTCTCGAAAATACTGCAGTAACTTCGCGCAGATTTCGCCCAATGATGTTTAAATCATCAGCATACGCGAGCAGCATATGACTTTTGCTGCTGATGGTTATATTCGTGGTCACCGCAGCTTTTCTCACAATGATCTCGTTATAGCATATCCAGTGATAGCGTAGCGCCCTGCCTGAGGCCTCTTCTCGCAGTAAATGGTTCGGTGAGATCTTTACCATTCTTTATTGAGAATTTCGTGTCGGTCAGTCTCATTCTACAAAGGCGTGTCAGAGTAGCAGGAATACCAAGCTCCGACATAGCTTATAATCAGCAAAGAGGTGGTAGGTTTCGATTTGTTTTCGTTGGGTTTCTCTGTCTTCGTGAATTTAAGATCTGCTGCTTTTCGTTTCCTTATTGTCTATCCCGTTTTTGTGTTCAGCAGTTTTTAACTAACAAAGTCACATTTGGGTGACAAATACATATAATATTACAACCTATTAATCATTTTGTCCCAAACATGTTACATTGAAAACGAACTCTGTACGTTGAATCTCTCTACAGTTCATGGTTAATTGGTACTATCTTGTCCGGTATTCCCTTTTTGGTCTAGGTGGACCACACTGATTTGCGGTATGCACAATCAAACGCTGGTTCGAAGCCTTCGAAAAGTAGATGCAGGACAAGTGTAGTTCAACTGATCTTCCCATGATTATACGGAGTGTGTTGGCGTGGTCGGTACACGAACGGTCAGACCTGAAACCCGCCTGTTCCTTCCACACAATTTACACCACCATGGGCCTGATCGGCTGAAGTATAAAGGTCGCCATTACTTTGTCTGTTGCATTGAGCAATGTAACACCTCTCCAGTTCGCGCATAGCGCAAAATTAGCTTTTAATTTAATTAATTAATTAAATTTATTCCCACTCCGTAGGGATTTTGTTGTTCATTCATGCACTTCCGATCACCGGTGTATTGATGATGTACCATATTTACACAGCTCCGCTGCAACATTATCAGGCCAAGAACATTTATGGTCCTTCATTTTCCCCAGTGAAGCTTCAATCTCTGATCGCGACCGGGATTCCATTGAAATATCCCTTCTCGGGTTTCGACGTGTGCATGCTGCTGAAGGGGTACACTGATCTTCATCATCCGGAGGTCTCGGTTGTGCCGTAAAGAATTCGAGGCCTCTTTCCACTTGCTGATCTGATCATGGTATCCCCGTGCCATAAATAGCTTTTACCGATGCAGTACTCCAAATGTTGTTGCCGCTCAGCTTTTTGCTGTGTTAACATCTATAGGCGCAGGTAGGGCAATCTATCAAAGTGAACACATGCAAACAACACACAGCGTTAGCATCACATACGTGGTTGTTGTATAACAATAGTTTCTGCCTGAAAATAAGTATGATGGTATTAAACTCATGCAACGAATTGTATGACTTAAAAGCACTGGCGACATCTGGCGAATGATTCAAAACGTAATACTCTCTTTTTGTCATAACTTGGTGCATTCGTAATATTTATGTGAAGCATTGATGCCTTTTGAAACCTTTATGCTTTTTGTATTGTTTTCTATAATAACATTGTCGAAATGGTGCATTTAGATTGAAATATTCTATAAAGAGAATAGGACTCGATCATGCCCTTTTACTCAGACCCCTACAAGAGGGCGGAAAAAGAGTGCAATAAGTTCTCTATACTATTCAATACTTTTTCTCGTCGCTCTGTTTGTGACAAAACAAAACCAATTATTTCAGTGAGCTAAATATTGCTTTATTTATTTATTAAAGCAGATGTAAGAAAAAAGAAAGTGCAATAGCAAAAGAGCCTTCAGCACAAAAACTATTCTTTTGTTTATTTTCCAATATAACATTTACTAATGTGTTCGTAGAAATCGAACAGATGCCGTGTAACAAAAAGGTGTTAACTGAGTTCGAATTCTCATTGATTGCTTAATTAAACCAATTGTTTCCCATTATATCCCATGAAGGGATTGGGTGAAGCTTCTCACAACCAGTGATCTGTACGCTTTCTAGTTTTACACTCACTGATTAGGACCTACAATTGTACACCGGTTCCGAACGGTATTTTAAGAAACATTTTCATGGCTAAGTACTCGATAGTGTCGCCATCACCAAGCGAGGCGACCGTCGTCGAAAGGAAAGTAAGGTGGTTTGACCAGGAATCGAACCTACGTTCTCATGGACAAGGGCCGCGCACACTAACCATTGCACCACTGACGGACACACAAAACTTTTTATTTAGTATAGCTAACTAAAAAGTTGTAGTGTAGCTAAAATATCTTCCCAATGATAAAAAAGTACAACTTTGATAATATTTATTTTTCATGAGGATACAAATTGTATCCCCGTAATTTAGTACTACCCTCGTTATTAGTATTACTGCTGTTGCCTTTAATTTCTTTAAAATATTTCGTATTTTTCATTGCACGTCCATACTTAGTTAGTAGCAGTCACAGCGGTTGGCTGCCGTCATTGGTACTTTTGTGGCGCTGCCACTGTTGCTTCAAGGGCCAAATGCTGTCTGTTATGGCTCTCTGTTGTTTTCCTTATTATGTTGTCTGTTGTCGCTGGTTCCCTTTGCCGCATTGTATGTGTTCTTTCCACGAAATGTTGCACAAGTACCCGTCGACAGCTACTAAATTTTCTGATCGCCTCATCGAAAATGTTTTATTAAAATCTGTGCTACACGATGATGTCACATCATTATCGTCACAAATGTTGCCTGCCTCATTTGTGGTGGTCTTGTTTACATTCTACTTCAGTTGCCTCTGACACTGAGGACTACAATGTTCGTTCACACATACGATACGATATGATATCTATAAGGAGGAACTTACTGGCTCGTGTGAGTGGCAGTAAATTGTTGCATGCAACAAATGTTGTGTGCGGCAACTTTTGTTGAACTTGTAGTGTCACTAGTCGTAATGCCTTAATGTTTGTTTAGCCGGTTAAAGTCATTAATTAATAATGATAAATGTGAAATGTTTTTTCTGCTGGCATATGAGGAGTATATTTCATTCTGCTTAGCATTGTGGGCGGTGGAGAGGTGTAAGTTCGATAATTAGTTGGTAGTTGTCAAAATACATTTCAAATGTTTAAATGATTAATTTTGTTAGTTCATACAAGGGGGTTTCTACTTTCTTGTGTTGGTTTAAGTTGGGTTGCTTAACACTTGAAATTTAATATTTATGAAATTTACTCAACCGATTAATCCCTTGTGAGGTGGTTTAACATTTTGAAATCATATCCATACTTAACTTGATGTTATTAATTAAATTTTAAGCTTTAATCAACTCGACAATAGCTGCATGTTTGAGCAAATATTGGGCCCCGTATTCAGCTCAAATTAAATTGTTGCTTAAATTTCATTTGAATGTTACTCAGCTGTTTGCGAAAATTTTGTGAACTAAAACTATTATAGGGTTGTTTTGTTTTGTGTTCCTACGAAAACTGTGGTTTCTAATGGCCTGATTTTCAGTCAGTAGTGACCTTCGGTTCTTAGTTAAATTGTGGTTCAAGCCGAGTACTAAGATCGGTCACGTGAAAAGTATTGAGCAACAACAATTTGATTCGCTGTGAAACGGGACAACAACATATGACAACAATGACGACTATATTCTTTAGATTTTTGGTGTAAAAATCTATTTTTGTTCAAAAAATGAGAGATAGTAGACAACATTGATGATATCTTCCTTCAATTTGATTGGTCGCAGCATTTTACTTAACAACATTAAAATGTTGCTCAATACATGTTGCCTTATATTTCGCGTGAACAACTTTGTGCTTCACGTGCGGAAATATTTCGTCAATATTCCGCAGGCATTTTTTTGGATGGAGTTTTGTAAAATTTTGACGTGGAATGTTAATATTAGTACGGGCCTTAAACATCGAATTTCTCAGTCAGTGATTAACAATGGTTTAACCATCCAATGATGATTTGTTAAATTGTACTCAGAACCATACGTTTTTGACAATTACATTACTGATTGTCAATATGGCGAATGTAAGATTGTATAAAATACATGTTTCTTATTTGAGTATTTGTACACATACTTTGAACATAGATCGTTAAATTAGGTCCATTAATTAGTTTGGGTTTTTTTTTTAAGTTTTTTTGTTAAAATGATTTCGATTTTATTAATTTATTTCACATATTTCATAACTCAATCAAAGAGTATGGAATTTTAAATAGAGAAGAAAATATACTCACGGAGTGGAATGCCAAAAAAAGAAAACGAGTGAAGCGTTTCGTTTCTCTGCTCGCTCTCTTACTCTCTTCCTTGAATATTTCAATATAAATAAATAAATAAAAAACCACATAGATGGTGAAAGATGAGTGGTAGATTTGAATGTAAAGGAAAATTTTCTAGATGGCGCCGGAGTGGTGGATATGGGCAAATTTCTATGGAAACAAAAACTATTGAAACAACTATATAATCATGCTTTTTTGCCTTTTGTATTGTGAACAAATATCAAACGCGAAATGGTTTTCAATTATTTATATTCTATTTTAAAATTTAAACAAAAGAATTGAAATAAAAATGATGTTTGAGTGCTTTTTTATCGCATCCGAGTGAAAAATGGTCGTACGGAGACACATATTTCATAACTCATTCACCAGAGGGCACATGCTGTTTCCGTACGGCCATTTTTCACTCGGATGCAATAAAAAAACACTCAAACATCACTTTTATTTTAATTCTTTTGTTTAAATTTTAAAATAGAATATAAATAGAAATCATCTCTGGTTTTTATTTATCTATGGTTACACTAAAATTTCCCCAACTCTTGAACTTCATCTATTAGATTACTTTATCTAGACTACGCTCAAATTTAGGAGATTATGGTTTTTACAGTACTGGCTTTATTTGTTATAAACTATTGTCCCGATGTTGGCAACAAAATGTATATATCATCTTCCTATATCGGTTCGGTGCTGTGTGCACAACGCACAGTGGCGCTCGTAAAGCAAACGGTGTTGCAAGAATGAAAATTTTTATGTGCGCCTACGAAATTTTTAATAACCCGATCTTATAGGAAATTTTTCAAGGATTTGAAATATTCCACCTTTAATAATATCAGATTTTTAGTTTCGAAGATATAACCGTTCAAAATTGTCCGATTTTCGGTTTTCAAAAAACACACTATTTTTAGGTAATTTGGTCCTATTTCAGGTGTAATATCACGAAAAGTAGGTAACGAATCGTCTTTGTGTTGTTTCTATTGATTGATGTATTTATTAAATGTAGTAAAATAATAAAAAAAAATTACTATTTCCTGTCTGTCAAGATGGGTGCCGCGTTTGCTCTCAAGTGTGTGACAACTTCAAAGGATTTTTTGGAGTTGTTTAACCGCAATTCGAAGGAGTGGTTATGGCGTTTTGTAACTGTAGATGACACATGAATCTAAACAATAAGTTTCTCCGGATGAACTGGCTCTGAAAAAGGCCGAGGTAAGTTTGTCGGCCAATAAGTTGATGGCAACAGTTTTTTGGGATGCACGCGGGATAATCCACATCGATAACCTTCCAAAGGGGAAAACAGTAAACGGCGAATATTATGTCAACTTACTGGACCGATTTAACGAGGATTTAAAAAACGGCCCCATATGGCCAAGAAAAAAGTTATGTTTCATCTAGATAATGCACGGGTGCACACGTGTGTAGTCTCAATGGCAAAATTCCATGAATTGGGCTACGAATTGGTACCTCATCCGCCATGTTCTCCGGATTTAGCCCCCAGTGACTATTTCCTATTTCCAGACCTAAAGAAATGGCTCAGCGGAAAGAGTTTTAGCTCCAAAGATGAAATTATTGATCAAACAAATGCCTATTTTATGAACCTGGAAGAATCCTATTTTTTGCAAGGCATACAAAAATTGGAGAAACGTTGGACTAAGTGTATTGAGCTAAAAGGAGATTATGTTGAAAAATAAATTTTTTTTGCAAAAAAAAACTGTGTTTCCTTGAAAAAATCACGGGCTTATTGACCCGCCCTCTATGTTCTTTGATTATTCGGTTACATAATTCAAAAGGGTCTATCTGCCTCTAGGCGCCACTTTGGCTTCTAGAGGTAAAAATACATGGTTCTAGAAATTGTATGGCGTGCATCCCTTGTATATTCAAGACATAAGTGCGTGGAAACCCATTGCTACGTTATGGTTTTTTTAAGGTATATGATTTATATTTTTCATTCTGTAATGTTTTGAGTGACAATTAGTTCTGTCCCAATATTCTATTATAGACACAGGATGCACAAAAAACTACTCATTGAAATTAGCAGATAAGCATTCACTTAAAAATTACTTTTGCCTACAAATAGTCAAGCATCCATTCACAGAACAATATTGACTTATGGTCCATACAGGTAGGCACAAGTCTTATTCGAACACGTGCATTATTCCACCTAAATCCGTATTTGTGCAGGTAACACGTACATTTTTAGGCATTCGATCCCAGCATATCCCTATTTATAAACCCTTAATCGAAATGGTACCTATCAGGTAATAGATTAGTCTATATACACGTATCGGTATGTGTCGTTGGTGTAATGGTAGTGTACGCGGCTTTTGTGCATGAGAACATGGTTCGATCCCTGCTCTGACCACCTTAACAATTTCTTTCGACGACGGTTATCTCGCTTAGTGACGGCGACACTATCGAGTATTTAGCCATGAAAAGCTTCTCAAAATACCGTTTGGAACCGGTGTCAAACTGTAGGTCCCAATCAGTGAGTATAAAATTAGAACGCGCACAGCTCACTGGTTTGTGAGAAGCTCTCCCTAATCCCTTCATGGGATGTAACGGGAAACCATTTATTCATTTATTTTATATATTGCAAACTAAGCATAATCCCTGGATTAGTCTACAATTGAAAGTTGGCGCAACAAGTACTGAAAAACATGGTGTTGGACAATTTAAAATTATTTAAAATTATTATTTTTCGCGGAAGCTGCTTAAGAAGAACTCGATAGCTAATACGGAAATATTGAGAGAAACGAAAGTATAAAAAGTAATCGTTATCTGAAATATGCTAATTAAAAAATATAAAAAAATATATGCAAATATTAAGGCAAAATGGATAAAATCCAATCGATCCATTGGAAAATTCAGATCCAAATACGAGGACTGGCTTAATGACGATACCACCCTGGAGCAAAATGATGGCATAAAAAAGGTGTGGAAGAGTGTTCATAGTGTTTGGCAAGAGGAAACTTGCCGATGCCATCAATGACTTAACCACGAAGAATTTATCGGAAGAGCTGTCTTTTAATTATACAAAGGATAATGAAAAAGTTATGTCACAGATTACACAACCTAATGCTGATGTAAGCCCACTGCGACTAAAATGGATTAAGGAAAGCATTCCCATGCCCCCAAACGCACACATTAAAAAGTATGGTTCCGAAGAAGACTGGGCCGTTTTTATGGATTTTGAACTTTCCATAGAGAAATATGAGATACATTTGACACGGATACAAACAGCTTTCGCCAGCCAAAATAAATTCACGACCAATGCCTACGGAGTTTACAGAAGTCTCTGTGAAAGCCAATCTACAGGATCTTATGGGCCATACCACAAAACGTCTGTTGGAAGGTCCTTCCTAAGAAACTGATATTGATCAGTAAATGGGACTGCGATGGATCATCCGAACAAAGCGTTTATACTCAAAGAATATCTTCAGATTACGCTACAATATCGGACGGAAATATGTGCATGGCATATTTTGTTTCTTTGCAGATAAAATCTGATGTTCCCTCCCCTTGAAAAATCCACAGCCGTCATCAGTGCATTATTGCCGACCAATAATGTTTCAGTTTGCAAGGGAATCGGCAGAATTCATAAGGACTACGGTAAAGGGCATTGAAGAACAAATAGGCAGGATTAAATTGAAGAAGGAAAATATATTGAATGTAGTTACGAGTTCCACCTAACCATGGTTGATGGAAAAGTCGTAAACGAACTGACGGGAACAACCTCAACATTGTCATGGACGATTTTCAAAAATTGTCAGAAGAACTTCGGTAATTTGAACGTTTCTACAAACGAGGAGAATTACGAATATGGAATGTCACCATTGCACGCAAGGATAAGGTGTATGGAGTTTATGCTAAAATTGACGCATACCCTATCACAAGAGGAGGAAAACTTCGATGAAAATACATCAATTAAGGATAAGGAAAAGATCAGAAAGAAGCCAATACATGCGGCTTTTTTTAAATAAGTTGGACTAAAAGTAGACTGTCACAAGTACGGATACGGATACTCAAACGATGGAAACATTTCTAGGAGATATTTTGAAAATGATGAGGAAGTAACTGGAAAGATTGGGAACGATCTTGAATATTTTAAACTGCAAAGAAAACGACAATTCTCCAAAATATGGAGAATATGCATCGAAAACTACATCACCTTTAGTTGAAACTAACTGGACCCGGCAAACTACGTTTTGCGTTCAAAGTTTTTGCAGTGCCAAAGGGTGAACAAAATTTTTTGTTCCATTACATTTCAAACTATAGTTATGGCTGTTATATCGGTTTCTTTCAAAGGGGGTGTGGCACCGCCCTCTTCCACCCTGGCTGTAATTCATACTGTTCCAACAACATATATACCAAATCTTATCTTCATATCTCTGACAGTACACGAGATATAGCCATTTTAAATATCAAGTTGTATGGGCGGTGCCACGCACCTTTATCCAATTACAACCAAGTATAGCCAAGGATAATCAGCAGGTCGTCAGTACCACATTGTGAAATTTTCATAACAATCGGTCTATTGGTCTATTAGAATAACCGTCAGAGCGATTTTTGAAAAGGGGGCGTGGCACCGCCCACTATCACCCTGGCCGTAATTAATACTGTTACAACAACATATATACCAAATCTTATCTTCACATCTTTGACAGTCCATGAGATATAACCATTATAAATTTCAAGTTGTATGAGGTGCCACGCCCCTTTATCCAATCACAACCAGGTATAGGCAAGGAGTATCAGCAGGTCATCAGTACCACATTGTGAAATTTTCATAACAATCGGTTTATTAGAAAAGCCGTCAGAGGGATTTTCGATAAGGGGGCGTGGCACCGCCCACTTTCACCCTGGCTGTATAGCCTATGTCATCCGCTAGATGGTTCTGAATATTGTCTGCAAAATTTCATCAAAATAATTCGTAACATACACACATACTTACCACCATTTTTATATCTGGGTCATTTCATGTCAAGTGACCCAACTTTTGAAACCGATGTCTTCCGCTCGGTATGAAACTTGCACCAAGGTTAGTCTTATTGGATAGCAGCTTAGATAAAAACTTTCAACGAGATCGGTCAAGAACTCTCTGAGTTAGAGGGGGTCGAATTTTGACATTTTGGCCAAACAGGTGTTTTTCCCCATCCATGTAACTTTTTACCTATTGTTCTTAGCAAAATTTGTCCAGAGTGTTTTAGATAGCTATTTCTTCAATCTTTTTTAAAAAAATAAAAAAAAAAATTTGTTGATTTTTTTTGCAAAATGAAAAATTTTTGTAATTTTTTTTTTTCAAGAGAAGACTATTTTGTTTTGTTTGCTCAAAAGAAAGCTTAGGTGTTTTTCTTTAAGAGATTTATAGTCCCTTAGTGGGATTCGACCTATTTATCTATCAAAATAACTGTTTTGTAACTCAAAACAACGGGTTTTCAAGTTTTAGCATATGCACTACTTTGAATTTGTTTCTATTTTTGTGTAAGTGTTTCTAAAACCTTAAAAATACTGAGAAACTAGACAAATTAACCATTCCAACGGTATGCAACATGTCTAACTAAAGTTTCATACCCTCGATTACATAATACCCAATAATCAACAGTTTAGGAGTCATAAAGAAATTAATGAAGAAAAAAATAGTTTCTTGCTTAAAAAATTAAAATTTTGTATTTTTAAAAATCATGAAAAATCCAAAACGCAAAAAGTGTCGGGTCTTATTAGTTTCATGTAAAGTTTCGTAACCTATAAACAAAATGAGACATGAATCATGAAAATCGATGAACGCGTTTCGCTATTATTTACAATTAAGAGAAGGTATGTCACTTTGATATAGGGATGCCAGATTTAAAATCAACAAAAAAAGTACATTGAGGAAAAAAAGGCAGTGCAATTAAGAAAATAAAAGTACACTTTCTGTTATTAAGCAATCATAAAGTTCAGTACAGAAAAATAAAATCTTAAGTTAAGAAATAAAACAAAATCAGTACGTAACACTAACAATTCATAAATTTAGGAAAAAAACGAACAAACTAAGAGACCTCAATTTTTTTTATATAAAAACTAGTAAGGTGTTTCACAGTTTATTTTTAAAAAGTATAAAGAGTGTAATCTATTCTATATTAAAATTTTTGAATACTGAATATAACCTTCTTGTTTTAATTCTTTAATAATCAAAGATATTATTTTACAACTTTTTGAACGAATTACAAATATTTATAGTTTTTGTGGACTTGATGAACTATTCCTTTTTTACCATTTTTAAAAATTTACCAACTCATTTCATTACAAGTGTACGTAAAATTAGTTTTTTAATTCGTTTTCTAAATTTTGAATTAGAAGTTTATTTCGTTTTTTTTCTCCAAAAATTAAACATCAAACTGAATATTCTTTCACATGCCGCATTAGAACCAGAAATTGAAAATACAAATTCACAGATATTTCCGAAATTTGGAAATGACCCACTTCTAGGATCTCTTTCCATTTTTCTAAAACGGATTTTTCTTTTTGGAATATTTTCAGCAAAAGCATTTAAGGATATAAATTCGTCAAAGAGTTGATCTAAGCCAGTTTATTTGATTGAAAATAATTCAATTACAACATGAATGAAATGAATTGTTTGAATTAAGGTTAAAAATGGGAAGTTTTTCAAATTTGTAAATACTTAAATTTTTGGTATGAATAAGAAGTAATATTTTCGTATTTATTTTTGGCATAACAAAAAATAAGTACAAACAGAAGTACAGATATTTTCTAGATGGAGCTGGATGCAATAATTACAACATTTGATCCCAAACAAAATATACCTTGCAAGATGTATTTAGAACGGGTGCTAACAGTAGGTATGGTAGGCAACATCAACAGCGAGTTTGTTTTGGTTTTGTGGTCCGTTGCTCTCATATCCAACACAAACGAACACCAAAAATACCGGTAAACAAAAAGATGCAATCAAAATAACAAAATTTTAACTTGAAAATGGGGAACACAACGACATGAAAAAACCTAAATTAGTTGTTTGAAAAGCACAACCTGGAAAATGATTCTATTTTTGTATTAAAAAAATGTCCCACACTGTTGAATAAACGTCAATGAAAGTTATGAGAAACGTCAATGAAAGTTACAAAACGACAACACAGCACCTAGTGGCAGTACTTGACAACACCTGTGGGATATCTACTTAATTCCTTTATCTATGTACAGATGCTAAAAAGAAGTACTTTTGCGTACTTCTTTAGGTGCTATGCCGTCAGAAGTAGAATTAGTAAAAAAAAAAAGTACGCGTACTGCTGAAAACAGTACGTCTGGCATCCCTACTTTGATTAGAATATTGGTTTTATGTTTCAATGAATTTGGATAATCGTACTGAATGAATTTCAAAAATTTGGTAGGGAATGTGTAAAAAATTCTTTGGAAATTATGATGTGTGTTTTCCGTTGGCTACCTGTAACGGATTATTTTTTTTACAGAAATTCCACGCACATCTAGGTTGCTGCGTGCGTGGAAGCTGAATTGCTGATCTGATTCATTTATGATACCTAATGCTTTCACAGTCAATTACAGGGAAAGGGAATTTGAAAAATATTGATGTGTTTTCCGTTGGCTACAGAAACTCCACACACATTTAAAAGGCTGCGTGCGTGGACGATGACTTGCTGGCCTTGTTCATTTATGATAGCTACTCCGTGCATTGTCAATTAAGGGGGTGAAAGGGAAGTGTACTTTTTTATTGATGTGTTTTTTCGTTGGCTTCCTGTAACGGATAATTTTTTTACAGAATTTTTTTACGTAGTATTTATAGGTGTACATTGATCGTTTTTTGTCATTCAACAAGTGTCTACGAACGCGAAAAGTATGAATAGAAAGTGTTAAAGTTTAGACGTGTGTTATTTACTTCACAATGTCTATCTTCGCAATGTCTATGGCTCCTAAAAAGGCTAAACTTGAAAAAGAAATTTATGGTTCTTTTTGTGTTAATCCCTTCAACAAAAAGAAGCACAGATCATCAGATATTCGACATATTTCCGACGGCTTAGTAAAAAAATTCCCTACTCTGTCAAAACGGTCGCAAATTTGTGGATCATGCAGGAAACAGGTCGGAAAGTTGGAAGAATTACCGGCTTTGAATAGTAATGAGCCTTGCGTTGAAGCTATTCCAGATGGAGACAAAAGTAATTCTGAGAACGATGACAGAACTGTGGATGATAATAATGGTTGCTCTAGCTTTTCAGTACAAGGTACTTCAAAGAACTCATGAAGACCGCATCTTAGATGCGACGGCTTTATTCAATTGGGCAAAGAATAACAGTAACGAAACTAAAATAGTTTTTAGTAGCAAAGAGGATCATGAAGAAACATTGAGAACACTGAAGAGCAGGTTCGATGCTGCGGTAA
Source organism: Phaonia tiefii (assembly GCA_963931995.1). NCBI lineage: Eukaryota > Metazoa > Arthropoda > Insecta > Diptera > Muscidae > Phaonia > Phaonia tiefii. The sequence continues at coordinate 300,554,582 of OZ008368.1, forward strand.
CAATCGATGGCACCGCTCAATACCATGATTTTATACCGCTTGGCGATGGAAGACTCAAGTTGAAAAAGTTTTCTCCCTCTTCTCAATGCGATTTCTTTCCAAAGCCAAAAAAGAAACCAGGAGCAAAATCAACAGCTGAGCCTGGTAACGCCTGGTAGAAAAACTTAAACACTTCATCATCTGCAATAAATTAAGTGTGCAAATAGTTATGATATAAATGAATCTAATGTGATTAAGATTAAATTTTATTAAAGTATTTATCTATTTATTTTATTATTAGTATATACTAATTTAATTATTATTACAAATAAATAAATAAAATTTTAATTTTTACCCATTTCTATAGAAAACAGTGGTTTTATTCCTGAGGTTGCCATATTGTGGGTATTATATTATCGAGGGTATGAAACTTTAGTTAGACATGTTACATACCGTTGGAAAGGTTAATTTGTCTAGTTTCTCAGTATAAGTTCTATTGTTAAGGTTTTAGCAACACTTACAAAAAAATAGAGACAAATTCAAAATAGTGCATAAGTTAAAACTTGAAAAACCGTTGTTTTGAGTTACAAAACATTTATTTTGATAGATAAATAGGTCGAATCCCACTAAGGGACTATAAAGCTCTTAAAGGAAAAGACCTAAGCTTTCTCTTGAAAAAAAATTTAAAAAACGTTTTCATTTTGCAAAAAAAAAATCAACAAATTTCTTTTTTTTTCTTTTATTATTTTTTTTAAAAGATTGAAGAAATAGCTATCTAAAACACTCAGGACAAATTTTGGTAAGGACAATAGGTAAAAAGTTACATGGATGGGAAAAAACACCTGTTTGGCCAAAATGTCAAAATTCGACCGATCCGTTGAAAGTTTTTGTCTAAGCCGCTATCCAATAAGACTAACCTTGGTGCAAATTTCATCCCGTTCGGATGACACCGGTTTCAAAAGTTGGGTCACTTGACATGAAATGACCCATATCCACAGAAGTAGTTGACCCCGACAGTCCCTAAAATATTGGCGCATGGCAAAAATATAATTGAATACCATTCTTTGCTAATGGGAGAGCTTTCTGAAGAAGCACGAGAGTCTCCTAATAAATTGTTTAAAAAATATAGATTGCAGAACACGTTCAAAGCATCAAGGGTGAGGCAAAATGAGGACCTCTTCAACATGTTGGCAGCATCTTCCGATCCACTTATTTCTTCCCTGCGGCATGTGAAGTCTCGAATAGATTTAGAAAATAGTTATAGTTTAGAAATGACTAGTCTTTTAGATAGATTCTCTACGAATTCTGATGAATATTTTGCAGAAATTTTAAAAAATAAATTTAAAAAAAATATTAATATGCTTTAATAGGTTGAATAATAATTTTAAAACGTAACACCTGTAAAAAATGTCTAACATTGGTAAAAATAATTTTTTTTAGTTACCATAAAATTGATTTTTTCACAAATTTTAACTTTGATAACCTAAAGTTAGCACCTACAAGGCGTAGCACCCTTTACAAGTTTAAAAGATATGACTGTGCTACGTCTGCTCGTGAAATGCCTGTCCGAGCCCAATACCCGGTCTTCTCTCATACTAAAGGGTTTTTCAACAGAGACGCTACAAAAGTAAATCGATAGGGACAGCAAACGACGCCATATTTTTCCCCGCTCTTTTGACATTTCTCTTCAGTAAGGTTTGCCATTTCACAATGGAAAGATATACGAGCCAACAACGAGTCGAAATTATTAAAATTTACTACCGAAATTTGGAGTCAGTGGCCTCAACTTTAAGAGCGCTACGTCCAATTTATGGTCGCCTCATTTCTGGCTGAATGGCTTCGTCAATAAGCAAAATATGCGTTATTGGTCAGACAGCAATCCACACGTAATCCATGAGTCATCATTGCATCCCGAAAAAATTACGGTTTGGTGCGGTTTATGGGCCGGCGGCGTCATTGGGCCGTACTTCTTCCGTGATGATCAAGACCGGCACATTACTGTGAATGCGAAGCACTACCGTTCAATGATAACCGAATATTTTTGGCCCCAATTGGATAATATGGTCTTGGTGGACATGTGGTTCCAACAGGACGGCGCCACAAAGCGAATACCACAATCAATTTATTGGAAACCAAGTTTGGTGAACGTGTTATCGCACGAAATGGCCCAGTCGATTGGCCGCCTCGGTCGTGCGATTTGACGCCGTTAGATTATTTCCTGTGGGGCTACGCCAAGTCTATGGTCTATGCCAACAAGCCAGCGACGATTGATGAACTTCGTACGAATATTGAACGTGAAATTGCAGCAGTATCGGCCGATTTATGCTTGAAAACCGTCGAAAATTGGGTTCAGCGTCTGGACCTCTGCAAGCGTGCCCGTGGTGGCCATGCAAAAGAAATCGAATTCCATACATAATGGCATCACAGGAATAAAGAATTTCATTGGTATCTATTATTTAAAAAAAAAACTTTTGTAGCGCTCTGATTGAAAAACCCGTTATTAACAGTATGTATTTTAAAGCTTTCGATCCGTTCAAAAAATCAAAACATATTATATTATAAAACTACTTTTTATTTTTTCCTGCAGTTTTTGCTTTTTTGGGAATATCGGTTTTTACAGATACATTTGATTTCACAACTCCTTTTGATTTAACCACTTTGGTTACTGCTCTCCTAGGACTTCCCGGCTTTAAAGGTCCCGTCGCTTTACCTTCCTTGACAACTTTGCTCTTCTGTTTCTTCTTCGCTAAAGCCAGTGCTTCGTCTTCCTGAAACCGAAAAAACATTATATCATATTTCAATCATTATATGAAAACATATCATTTTAATCTCTTGACTTTTACCAATCTCTTCCACTCCCTCCTTTCAGCCTCTAGTTCCTGACGCCTAAGCAGTATTTCGATTTCTTCATGAAATCGTTGAATCTCTTCTTTACGAAATTTCCATTCTTCCCGTAATTTTTCGATTCTGGATTTCTTAAAAGAAATACGATTTTCAACCGCCTCATATTCATTGTCGAATTTTGTCTGCATATCACTTAGATGACTTTTGATTACGTCAATGGCTGTGTAGTAGAAATCCAAACAACTGGCGCTGACCCGGGTCTCAATCGTGGTCTTTTGTTGAATTTTGGCAATATCTTTTTGTCGCGATACCTGCGTACTGTCCACACGATATTTCATTTGATTAACTTTGGTTGTATACCAGTCCAGCTGGTAGCGTAACTCAATGGGATTCCATACTAGAAACGTTAGGGTTAAAGTGGTCAAATGTAAGTAATATAGCGAGTATCTGAGACCTTACTATGGCTATTCATAAGCCTTGTTTCCATAAAGATCTTCATCATTTTATCCGCCGATTCACGTTTAATATTCGCCATGAAAGTATCTTTTTGTGAAAGTTCCCAAAATAGTCGATTATTGTCTTGCAATTCCTGATCAATGTTTTTGGATATATCCAAAACTTTTTTGGCATTGCTGTAGAGAGAGGAAAAATATTGATTTTTTTTTAATAAAAGCAAATGGAAAATATGGAGTTTTAAAGGGGTTTAACTTCCTGTTCCTACACTTAAAGAAAAATTTCGTAGCTCCCAAAAGAAATTTCTGACAAATGAACTTCGCTTGGAGAATATATTACACTGTGTGTATTTTTTAAATCATGGAAATATAACCATATACGGACACCACTACGTGATAAAAGACCAAACCATCACCCAGTTGTGCCCAAAGTCATGCACTGTTTTTATGGGCCCCCAAATATTTGGGGCCTCGGTATAATTTTTGGAAATAATAATAATATAATTTTGTGAGGCTCATATCTTGCAAACCGTTCTGAATTTTGATTTACTTTCTGAGGAAAAGTTGTCGCTCTTATTATAAAGAACAAAAATTGTGAACATATAAAATCAAAAAAACTTCATCGTCAAGATCAAAATCGCAAAAAACTTTAAAAAAAAATTTTACCTTTTTTCCCTTGTTTTTTAAATCATGGAAATATAAAATTCAAGGAAACAATCAACTACCAAAATGTACCTAAGATCTCAGTATACAACTTTCTAGAATGTATGAACTTCCTATGAATGATTCTTATATTGTGTGCTGCGTACCTTGTTGCGTGTGCTGAGCTTATTGTTTGGCCTGTGCTGCTGCGGTCGGTGAGATAGCATAGTACCTCAATGTTGAAGTAAACGGTGTTAAGAATAATTCCTAGGAAGTTCAGACTAAATCAGAGAGTAAATCAAAAATGATCACTTTTATGCAAAATTTACACCGAAGCCCCAAATCTTTGGGTGCCCATAAAAAAAATGTCCATGACTTTGTGCAAAACTTTTTTGGTCTTTTATCACGTAGTGGTATATGGTTATATTTGCGTGACTTAGAAAATTACACACAGTGTAATTTTTCACCAAGTGAAGCCAGTGTTGTTGCTACCCGAGAGGAACAAATTCCTAGGCTTGGTCGAAGGATGCCCAAGTAGAAAGTTTCATAACACAAAAAGACTATCACAGCAGCTAAGCCTGTGTTAGACCTACTCCAGGTTGGAAAAATCCCATAATCAGCCTTATTACGAATGTCGTTCTCGTATTTCGACTACGACACTTTTGTAAAAGATTAAAGACAAAGTTGGCGTGTTATCTTTAATCTCTTACAATACTGTCGTAGTCGAAATACGACAACGACCCTCGTAATAAGGCTGAATACCACTCTATATATGTGAAAATATATTGGGTTCGTAACTCCGGAAATAGGCCTCACCGTGGATTTTTTATTTAAAACTTTTTGTTTAAAATAATATGTTCTATCAGCCTTTTGATTTTGAGAGTTGTACTTCAGATAAACTCCAAAGTTTCTAAATTGCTGGAATAGTATCAGCTGTTAACATGAGACGCAATATTTTTGGTCAAAAACCTCGAAATACTTACATTATCGGTTTTACAATATTCTGTTTAATGTTAATATCTTCAAAATCCATACTCTTCTTCAATCCATCGAAAATAATCCTTAAGAAACCCTGTAGTTGCTTAACATCCTGTTTAAATTTATAAATCTTAAGACAATCCTCCGACATTCTTTGCATTACATCAATCCATACGAAATCATGAAAGTGGCGGCGTTTAAGAAAATCTTTCATTGACCAACTGAAAATGTTGTGCGACAAGTCGTCATCTGGATCCTTAACGTAGTTGTCATATTTATATATCCGGTGTAAAATTTCCAATTTCTTGTCAATCTTATCATATAAACGCTCGACAGCGAATTTCTTTAAATACGAATACTTTCGTGTTTCTTGCAGAAGTTGAAAAATTGATTCAGGCCTGAGGCGGCTGAAACGTTTAGATTGCGTTAGTACGTCGCTGTGGAGTTGGTGATCATATTGGCCTATAATTGCGGGACGTGGAACAGTACATATGTTTACAGTATGATGGTCATGGTCTTTACCCTTGCAAGCGGGTTTATCGCGGGTGGGTTCAAATATTGCATGATCGACATCGATTTGGGTTTTACTTGAATCATTGTCGATATAACTTATTTCATCTGCTGCAGTGTCTAACATTTGATTCTATTTTAAAGTTTTTCCCTAGGGATTGTAAATTCTTTACAGTCAAAAAAAAAAATTCTATAAAATATATTGAAATATTTTCGTAATTCAATTAAATCATGGCCGTCTTTACACCGTAGTCAACAATTTGACAGAATACTGGTATAATTTTGGTAATGTCTTTACTAAATCGAAGGCACACTATCAGATTTATCTGAACGACTTATCTGGCGGTAGTTTTCGATAGGTAAATTTGCAGTGAGAATGTCGAATCTTTGTCGACGTGTTCAAATTTTCTTTAAGCGAACTAAAAGCGGTAAACCGACAATAAACATCAACGATATCTAATGTACATGCTCATGAATGGCAAGTCTGTAGTTGCCTTGATGCGAACAACACCCTGGTTATTCTTGAGGATGAGCTTCGATTATTTTTATCGTTGCTGTTTCCATCACTATTAAGGTGACAACTATTTTGTAAACATCGGTTTAACAAGCTAGACACATTATCAACTGTGAGCATGCTCATGAGCAAAACTGGCAAATGTGGGGTTCGCTTTACGTCCGACAAATGTGTGGCTCGCTTTACGCCAATAGTACGAATTCCTAGTCTGTAGAGCACCTCAAACTAAACCGAAAAACTATAAAAAAATTACATGAGGTGTCAGGGGGCACCCGGTTGGAACGAAGTTCCTTTCGCTTAATATTATGTACTAGTTTGCTCCAACACCCTTAAGGCGCCTGTTGAAAAATACTATAATTTAGATGGATCTTTAAGAAAAGATATTTTTTTTAAGAAATTATTTATTTATTGAATGTATTTTTTGCAAAAAAGTATATTTGTAGGTCCTTTTTGTAAGAATATGTATTATATTTTCCCGAAAAGGTACTTTCATTAATGAGAGGTACTTCTTTCATTAAAAGCTAATGTTTTTTTAAAAAAAGGTAATATTTTTAAGAAGAAGTACTTTCTGTAAGAAAAGTCTAAGAGTATGAATTTTTTTACAAAGAAGTACTTTTTTTAAGAACAGGTACTTTTTAAAGAAGTGGTACTCTTTTAGGAAAAGATTATATTTTAAGGAAATTTACTTATTTTCAGAAGGCTACTTATCTCAAGAAAAGAAAATGTATTACTTTATTTTTAAGAAAAGGTACTTTTTTTAAGAGAAGGTATTTGTTTTGAAGAAAGGTTTTTTTTTTAAGATGTGGGAATTTTTTTTAGAATTGGTATTTTTTCAATAACAGGTACAATTTTATGAGTAGGTACTTATCTCAAGAAAAGTTATTTTGTTTTACATAAAAACTACTCTTTAAAGAAAATGTAGTCTTTTAAGATAGGGCAATATGTTGTAAGATAATGTAATTTTTTAAGAAAAGGTATTTATTTAAAAAAAATATTTTTTTTAAGAAAATGTACTTTTTGTAAGAAAATTTGTTTTTTTAAGCAAAGGTAGTTCTTCAAAATAAGGAATTTTTTTAAGAAAAGGTACTCTGTTTAAGAATATAAATAGGTATTGTTTTTGAGGACATTTACATTTTTTATAAAACGCTCTTATTTAAGAACATTTTATTTTTTTAAACTTCTCTCACTTTGGCTTTTCTAAATTTACCTTTTATTCGGTTCAAAACTACAATATGTAATAAACAGGCTCCACCTAGAAATTTCCCAGTAAACAAGAAATTTGTCCCCATGTATTTATTAGTCAAGACACAAACCAAACCAAAAGTACGTGATAAACAAAAAACCATAGATGGCGAAAGATAGGAGGAGGATTTGAAAGTAAAGGGACATTTTCTAGATGGCACCGGAGTGTTGGATATGGGAAGATTTCCCTGGAAACAAAAACTATAGAAAAAACTTTTTAACCATGCCTTTTTGCACTTTGTATTGTCAACAGATTTCAAAAGCGATATGCTTTTCTATTATTTATATTATATTTTCAAATTTAAACAACAAAATCGAAATAAAAATGATGTTTGAGTGCTTTTTCGTCGCATCCCAGTGAAAAATCGTCGTACGGAAACTGCAGGTGCCCTCTAGTGGAAATGGTGATTAAGCAAATGAACCATCTATGGTTTTTACAGTTTCTATTTATCTATGTACGAGTGTAACAGTAAGTGCCATAGACTAATACATACCTAGATACACTTATTCTCTCATCTGAAGTTTCATTTCATACTCTTCGTCGTAGGTTTGTAGAAATGAGAGCAATTAAATTTAAAATTAACTTACACCAGGTGGAGTTACAAAATATGTTCACTTAACTTTTTCATGTCGTTTTGGTGTAGAACTGAGAAATTTAAATGTATTTTGCACTTTTTTGTTGACTTTTATCGTTGGTATACATTTATATGGCCGTCGGTGGTCCAATGGTTAGTGTGCGCGGCTCTTGTACATGAGATCCTGGGTTCGAACCCTGCTCTGACCACCTTCAAATTTCTTTCGGCGGCGGTCACCTCGAATAGTGACGGTTTCCCATTACATCCCATGAAGGGACTGGAGAGAACTTCTCACAATCACTGAGCTGTGCGCTTTCCAGTTTTCACTCACTGATTGGGACCTACAGTTTTACACCGATTCCGAACGGTAATTTGAGAAGCTTTTTCATGGCTAGATACTCGATAGTGTCGCCGTCACTATGCGAGGTGACCGCCGCCGAAAGGAATTTTTTTTAAGGTGGTCAGAGCCGGGTTCGAACCCAGGATCTCATGTACAAGAGCCGCGCACACTAACCATTGCACCACCGACGGCCTAACTATACACGCTGAAATATCTGTCGTTTTTTGTTGTTGGGATGCAAATATAACGTGAGTTTGCAGCTTGTCGCAAATATAATATACTTGTGTGCAAACATATTGTGTTTGCTATTCAATATTACATGTTTGAGACACAATGAGTAATATATATTTTTTATTTATTTTATTTATTTATTTATGTCTGTGGATTACAATCCTTACAAGACTAGCTTAACTAAAAGTAATATAAATCCAAAATATTTTTAAATTTATTAAGTGAAAACGAAAAATCAAGTGAACAATTCATATTAATAGTATTATATTCCTTCAGACACCTCAATATAGGCTCAAGAGAAGAGTAATTATTTCTATGAACAGATATATTAAAAAATTCATTATTTCTAAGACACCGTAAGGGAGTATTAATATTTATGCAGCTAAGAAGCGGAGGACAATTTATAAATCCACAAATTAGTTTGTATAAAAACAATACAGAACACTTGGATCTGCGACTAGATAGGGTTTCCAAGTGAAACATATATGTGCTTGTGATACAAATCCAGTTGTGTTTGTTGCACTGTTTTTACTCTCTCGAGAGCAAGAGAAAAAAGAGGGATAACGAAAGAGTCTATCTTGTAAGTGTGTATCTGTATTTTTTGCATTGTACTCTCAGTCATAAATATTCCTGAATGTGCGTGTAAATTGCAGATAAAGACAGTGCTTCAGCTGATGTATTGCATTTTAGTTTCCGTCGTCAATCAAAAGCGCTTGATCAGTGAAAAAGAATAAATAAAGGCTCGGACGATTAAATGGTTTCTAATGTTGCTTTGGTTTGTGTGTATGTGTTTAGTATATATGTATGCATGTGTGCTACCAAAGTGAGAAACGATTTTGTCTGCATGGCTGCCTTTACTGAGAAATTCTGAATGGCTGACCGTTTCTGAGATATAATTGAAAAACCACAAGTTATTAATACATGCTTGGCTTGCACGAACTGGATTTGTATATAAATATATTGTTTGTGTCCAAAGGCATAGTGATATCCAACGAATAGTTGAAACCTTCTGAAAACAAAGACGTGAGACAAAGGAGAAGTAAAAGAGCACCAGATTCTCATTTCATTAATAATAATGCATTCAATGCAAGTAAATGCAAAAATTACCACTTTAAATCGTTTGTATTAATTATTTATAAATGTGAATTTATATTAATAAAATTAATTCAAAAATTAAATTGTTCGAGCGTTTGGTCGTGGATTTATTTTTTATTCTTCGATATTTCGCTACCCTTTGGATAGCATCTTAGTTCAATGTTAATTTTATCAAAAGGTTAGCGAAATATCGAAGAATAAAAATAAAAACAAAAAACAAAATCCACGACCAAACGCTCGAACAATTTAATTTTTGAATACAATACGAAAGGTCGGATAAATCATCACTTATTCAATAAAATTAATTATAATAAATAACACGTATATATGATTCAAAGAATACTTATTATAGTATGTTTGGGAGGAAATGCGCATATGTTTCCACGTAAAAGCATACATGTTTGCCAGTAAACATGCTATTGGTTGCGTTTAAATACAAGTGAGTTTGGGACTGGCAAACATATGCATGTTTGAAGTCTGTTGCAAACATGTACATGGTTCCTGCAGAACATGTTTGGGAGAATATGTTACAGATGCCGTTTTTTTCAACGTGACGCGAGATAGAAATACGTTTGAGTGAATCGCGTCGACTTTTTTGGTTCTATTCTACGACGGTTGCAAAATTACGCCGGTTTTTCTTCTCTACTTGTAAATACATCCTTTTTATCACGGCAAATTGATGTGGATGTGCCACTAGAATATCCGACTTATTTATTTTTCTCATTTCTTAGGTATTTCTTGTTTCTCAAACATATATATTTTGTATACTTTTTTATTTACTTTTATTCCCGGAATACATTTGTGCTCAATTTGATTGTCGAAAATACCAGACAAATCAGAATTACTGCTGTTGTAGGCTTGGTGTGATTGTTGTTGCAGTAACACTACCGCGTCAATGCGCCTTGATATTTATTCAAATCAGGAAAAACTCAATAGCTAACACTTCAGATTTTGTTAGGACATTTCATACGAAATCAGGAAAATATTTTCAAGTGTGAATGAGCTATTACTAATATTCTCTCCTAATATTCTCTGTTACTAATATTCTCATCGTCTTTGTTCAAAAACGATGTACAAGTAGACCGTCAAAATTTCTCTTCACTCGAATGCCAACAAACAAAACGAGTGAAACCCTGGTACTTCTCTACTCTCTCTCTTACTCTCTTCATTGAATATTTCAATACACGAGCAACTTTTTGATAGTGTTATTGTATATAACTATACAAATTCCAACCATGTTGAAGTAAAATTACATAAACTATGCAAAAAGTATGGCATAAGTTGTTCTCACTGTGATCAAGTTTAGATCAAGAAGTAGACGACCAGAAGATATATGCAATTTGGCAACCCTAGTAAAAGAGAACCAACAAGTGGTCACAATTCTTGATTATTCCATTCTTTTTGCATAGTTTATGTAATTTTACTACACATGGTTGGAATCATGGTTGAAATACGAGGTTGTGTTATAAGAACAGCTGATCGAAGTTTTTTCATGTCGTTGTACAGAGTTCTGTCAAATTTTAACTAATTTGTTTGTTTAATTAGTAAATACTTAACAGATTTCAAGAAATTCGATATAAATCCAGTTTGACCGCATACTAATTTTGTTAATTATATGAAAAGTTGTTTGTACAATTAAAGAAAGATAGAAAAAAATTGAAAAATCAACTGAGTTTGACAGATCTCTGTATTACTAATACATACACATTCCTCCTGCTACCACCTAATAATTCCATCATGGTTGGAATTACACAATAACACGATCAAAATGCTGCTCGTGTATTGAAATATTCAATGAAGAGAGTAAGAGAGAGAGAGAGAGCAGAGAATGATTACCGTTTCACTCGTTTTATTTGTCGGCATTCGAGTGAAGAGAAATTTTGACTATCTATTGATAAAAGTTTAAATTTGATTTCGTTAGGACTGACTCATGTGAGGTACATATCGTGCGGCGTACGAGTACGGCATAATTTAGGTAGAGTGACTCTAGCTCTAGCCATAGACCAATAGATACTTTTATTATCTCATCTGAAGTTTCATTTCACACTCTTCGTCGTAGGTTTGTGGAAATGAGAGCAATTAAATTTAAAATTAACTTACACCAGGTGGAGTTACAAAATATGTTCACTTAACTTTATCATGTCGTTTTGGTGTAGAACTGAAAAATGTAAATGTATTTTGCACATTTTTGTTGACTTTTATCGTTGGTATACATTTGTATTGTATTTTTAACACAACTATTTTGTCACAAAAACATGAAATATGGTTGTTGTTCCTTCGTTGGACGTTGTTTACTATTGCCTCTATCTGGTATTATTGAACCCATGTTTGCCACCATCCAATGTTTACTTTCCACCGTACCTATGACGTTTCATTTATTGAGAGAATAAATGTATCTATGTATGTATTAGTCTATGCCACGAAGAGTGTGAAATTAAACGTCAGATGATGGAATAAAAGTATCTATGTATGGATTGGTCTATGATACAATGTTTACTTTCCACCGTACCTATGACGTTTAATTTATTGAGCGAATAAAAGTATCTATGTCATTAACTAATACATACATAGATACATTTATTCTCTCAATAAAGTAAACGTCATAGGTACGGTGGAAAGTAAACATTGGATGGTGGAAAACATGGGTTCAATAATACCAGATAGAGGCAATAGTAAACAACGTCCAACAAAGGAACAACAACCGTATTTCGTGTTTTTGTGGCAAAATAGTTGTGTTAAATACAATACAAATGTATACCAACGATAAAAGTCAACAAAAATGTGCAAAATACATTTACATTTTTCAGTTCTACACCAAAACGACATGATAAAGTTAAGTGAACATATTTTGTAACTCCACCTGGTGTAAGTTAATTTTAAATTTAATTTCTCTCATTTCCACAAGCCTTCGACGGAGAGTGTGAAATGAAACGTCAGATGAGAGAATAAAGGTATCAATGTATGTATTAGTCTATGCCACAAACCTACGACGAAGAGTGTGAAATGAAACGTCAGATGAGAGAATAAATGTCATAGAGTAAATCTTAGTAGAGAAAATATTTGGCTCATCTGACGTTTCCTTTCCCACTTTTCGTGATGCGGTCGGTGTGATAGAGTGATGTTTGACGAAAAGTGACATACACCAGGTGGAATTACAATAACTTCTTGCTTTAATTTTTTATGTCGTTTTGGTGAAAAACTGTGAAATTTAAATGTGTTTTACACTTTTTTATTGCCTGTTATTGTTAGAATACATTTGTGTTGTATTTAACACAATAATTTTAACACACAAAACGAAATGCCGTTGTTGTTATTTTGTTCGTTGTTGTGAACCATTGCGTCTATCTGGTATTAGTAAAGCAATTCGTTTCAACATCAAACGTAAATATCACACCAGGCCATATGCATAAATTTGGTGGGAGAACTATTAGATCTACAATAAGTATTAATCTATTGTTAAAATGTTCTATGTATGTATTAGTCTATGATCTATGTATGTATTGGTCTATGGCTCTAGCTGTCAGTTGAAAATTTTTATAAAATTACTTTTAATTTTCAACTAACACGTGTTAATAATAAATATTCTCTTATCTGTAGCGACTAATAATTTTAAAATTAGAGTTTAACTTGTGATACTCAATAGAATTCGCAAAATTCCCATATCTCCAATGTCCTCAGGCGATGTCATTCCCTCACGCGAACGTCCGAAAGCCTTTTATGACAAATTATATTACGCTACGCGTGGTAATAAGAGCCCACGTTTCGAACTTGTAAAACCTCAAAAGATTGAAGAACTTTTCGCCAATCGTCCTTGTCACGAGTATGTGAAGAAAGTTGCCATCGATCGATGGCACAAAACGCTCAAGGATCAATTGGAATTTCTAACGCAGCTCAATCATTGCGAAGAGTATGATTTATCACAAGTGGAAAAATCATCTCACCATGTCTTCAATTGGTCATATGAGGATTTTTTGCGACGTCGGCATTTGGATAATTGTATATGGGTTGAGGTGGTGATAAGGAATAGCACCGTGAAATGTTTGGAGAAACAAAAAATTAAAGTAGATTTGAAGGAGTTGAAGAAATTTGTTGATATGTTATATGAGGCGATAGAAGCCTCGCTGATAAACGGCAATAAAGTGGATTTGGAGGAAATGATATGGAAACCTTTAAGGTAAGAATATTACACACTGGCTTGAATTCCACCAAATTAGCAGCAATCATTTTGAACCATTATGTAGAAGGGTTAGCTATTACTATAGAGTAAGACAAAAAAATTGTGTCTCACAACATCCTATGAAGGGATTGAGGAGAGCTTCTCACAATCAGTTTCGGTTCCGAACGGTATTTTGAGAAGCTTTTTCATGGCTAAGAAGTTGATAGTTTCGCCATCACTAAGCGAGGTGACGTTCTCATGTACAAGAGCCGCGCACACTGGCCAATGCACCACCGAATGCCTCACAGAGTAAGACATACTTAGAGATTTTTATTCGCTTTAAATTTAAGATCATGGGTATGACTGCAAGTAAACGTTGGATGTTGGGCTTTAATATTACCAGATAGAGCCATATGTACAAAACATCAAACAAGGCAACAACAACTGAATTTTGTATTTGTGTGATGAAATAGTTGTGTTAGATACAACACAAACGTATACCAACAAAAAAAAGTCAACAAAAAATTTCGAAATACATTGAAATTTCACAGTTCTTCATCAAAACGACATGAAAACGAAAGTCAACTGGTCTTGTAACTCCACCTGGTGTAAGTCAATTTGCGTCGAAATGGTCTCATTGGGAGTAACACATCACGACGAGAGTGAAATTAAACGTCTTGTTGAATTTTCAAATTTGAAATTTCAACCTTTGTTTGTTATTTGTATACATGAAACCATGATACAAATACAAGGTAGTAGCGTCATCACAGATGATTTCCTTTGTTTACATTTCATCGTACCCACCCAGCGGCGGAAGTCATGGCCTGGAAGGCCTGAAATCATGACCGAACAGGCCTTCTTTAAAATACGACAGGCCTTCCCTACACCTTACATCCTCCTTTCTTTTTAACATTGCGTGAGATTGGGAGGCAAGGCCTTCCATCCCTCTCTCCTAGAAGGCCTTATGAAGGCCTGCAAAAAGAGTAGATTTAGAAGGACTTACGTAAAAATAAAAAAAATATATTTGGAAATTAGCTTCATATTTCAGATTTACACTTTAACCAATTGTAATTCTTATAAATGATTTTTTTAAATTCTGCAGCCACAGGAATCAAACATATGACCTTAGAACTTACAATCGGACGCTTTATCCACTGGGCTATCGGATGTTATGATTTTGCAACGACGAATTGCGAACATGTGGAAAGGCAGGGTTTCATGAACAACAGCGTCTTCTGGCATTCATTTAACAGGCCTGTGGAAGCCTTATAAAATCATGCATTTCGCAGGCATTACTAAAGTAGGCATTACCAAAGAATGATTCCGCATGCCTTATTCGTGGAAGGCCTCGCAAATTCCGCCGCTGGGCAGTAAATGTCAAAGTTGTTTGTATGAGTGTGTTCTCTTTTGATTTAATCTCATCACATGCCCTTGCTTTGCGAAATTTGAAGTTGTTGTGGTCGGTGCCGAATTGGTGTAGCTGAGTTTTCGGCGACACTTTCGTTTACAGCAGCAATCTTTTCAAAAGACCGGCGAACGTACATACGTACGTTGCCGCTAGAGTGTTAAGAAAACCCGGCATTTTCGAATTTCCAGTTTTCGGGTTAATTGTTAATTAAGTCTTCGGAAAATCGATTTTCGGTTTCACAGAATGGAAAACACGGTTAATTTTCGGCTTTAATTACGATTATTTTTCGGTTTTCCGATTCGCATGGCAACAATGTGTGTAAGTTTTTGTATCATTTCCCTTACGGGAATTTTTATTCGGTCTGTTTTCTAATACTTACAAATTTATTCAAGCTCAAGACCCTTTTAAATAATATAAAGCTTATTATCTTGGCAAGATCCGAAATAGCTATACAGACAGCCTTGGTATCATTGGAACATTTTTATGCTCGACTTTTTTGAAAGTAATATAAAGATAATAAGCTTTATATTATTTAAAAAGGTCTTGAACTTGAATAAATTTGTAAGTGTAAGTTTTTGTAGAAAAGTTAATACAAAATCAACACAAAATAAAATTTTCTTGTCTTGTTTCGTTTGCCCATAAAAAGGGTGATTATTGTTCTGAAAATATAACAACATTTGCAAGATTTTAATATTTCCGATAAAAAACATATCAGATAACTGAATGCAACTCAGTTCAATTCAATTCAACTCAACTCAATCCACTTCATTTCACTTCACTTTAATTCAATTCAGTTCTATTCAATTTAATTCAATTCAATTCAATTCAAATCATTGCAATTCAATTCAATTCAATTCAATTCAATTCAATTCAATTCAATTCAATTCAATTCAATTCAATTCAATTCAATTCAATTCAATTCAATTCAATTCAATTCAATTCAATTCAATTCAATTCAATTCAATTCAATTCAATTCAATTCAATTCAATTCAATTCAATTCAATTCAATTCAATTCAATTCAATTCAATTCAATTCAATTCAATTCAATTCAATTCAATTCAATTCAATTCAATTCAATTCAATTCAATTCAATTCAATTCAATTCAATTCAATTCAATTCAATTCAAATCAATTCAATTCAATTCAATTCAATTCAATTCAATTCAATGCAATTCAATTCAATTCAATTCAATTCAATTCAATTCAATTCAATTCAATTCAATTCACTTCAATTCAATTCAATTCAATTCAATTCAATTCAATTCAATTCAATTCAATTCAATTCAATTCAATTCAATTCAATTCAATTCAATTCAATTCAATTCAATTCAATTCAGTTCAATTCAATTCAATTCAATTCAATTCAATTCAATCCAATTCAATTCAATTCAATCCAATTCAATTCAATTCAATTCAATTCAATTCAATTCAATTCAACTTAAATCAGTTCAATTCAATCCAATTCAAATCAAATCACATCACATCACATCACATCACATCACATCACATCACATCACATCACATCACATCACATCACATCACATCACATCACATCACATCACATCACATCACATCACATCACATCACATCACATCACATCACATCACATCACATCACATCACATCACATCACATCACATCACATCACATCACATCACATCACATCACATCACATCACATCACATCACATCACATCACATCACATCACATCACATCACATCACATCACATCACATCACATCACATCACATCACATCACATCACATCACATCACATCACATCACATCACATCACATCACATCACATCACATCACATCACATCACATCACATCACATCACATCACATCACATCACATCACATCACATCACATCACATCACATCACATCACATCACATCACATCACATCACATCACATCACATCACATCACATCACATCACATCACATCACATCACATCACATCACATCACATCACATCACATCACATCACATCACATCACATCACATCACATCACATCACATCACATCACATCACATCACATCACATCACATCACATCACATCACATCACATCACATCACATCACATCACATCACATCACATCACATCACATCACATCACATCACATCACATCACATCACATCACATCACATCACATCACATCACATCACATCACATCACATCACATCACATCACATCACATCACATCACATCACATCACATCACATCACATCACATCACATCACATCACATCACATCACATCACATCACATCACATCACATCACATCACATCACATCACATCACATCACATCACATCACATCACATCACATCACATCACATCACATCACATCACATCACATCACATCACATCACATCACATCACATCACATCACATCACATCACATCACATCACATCACATCACATCACATCACATCACATCACATCACATCACATCACATCACATCACATCACATCACATCACATCACATCAAATCAAATCAAATCAAATCAATTCAATTCAATTCGAGTCAGTTCAATTCAATTCAATTCAATTCAATTCAATTCAATTCAATTCAATTCAATTCAATTCAATTCAATTCAATTCAATTCAATTCAATTCAATTCAATTCAATTCAATTCAATTCAATTCAATTGGATTAAATTAAATTAAATTCAATTCAATTCAATTCATTTCAGTTCATTTCAATTCAATTCAATTCAATTCAATTCAATTCAATTCAATTCAATTCAATTCAATTCAATTCAATTCAATTCAATTCAATTCAATTCAATTCAATTCAATTCAATTCAATTCAATTCAATTCAATTCAATTCAATTCAATTCAATTCAATTCAATTCAATTCAATTCAATTCAATTCAATTCAATTCAATTCAATTCAATTCAATTCAATTCAATTCAATTCAATTCAATTCAATTCAATTCAATTCAATTCAATTCAATTCAATTCAATTCAATTCAATTCAATTCAATTGGATTAAATTAAATTAAATTAAATTCAATTCATTTCATTTCATTTCAATTCAATCCAATTCAATTCAATTCAATTCAATTCAGTTCAATTCCATTCATTTCAATTTAATTCATTTCAATTCAATCCAATTCAATTCATTTCAATTCATTTAAATTCATTTCAATTCATTTCAATTCATTTCAATTCAATTCAATTCAATTCAATTCAATTCAATTCAATTCAATTTAAATTAATTTAATTCAATTCATTTCAATTCATTTCAATTCAATTCAATTCAGTTCAATTCAATTCAATTCAATTCAATTCAATTCAATTTAAATTAATTTAATTCAATTCATTTCAATTCATTTCAATTCAATTCAGTTCAATTCAATTCGATTCGATTCAATTCATTTCATTTCGTTTCATTTCAATTCAATTCAATTCAATTCAATTCAATTCAATTCAATCCAATTCAATTCAATTCAATTCAACTCAATTCATTTCAATTCATTTCAATGCATTTCAATTCATTTCAATTCAATTCAGTTTAAATTAATTTAATTCAATTCATATCAATTCAATTCAATTCAATTCAATTCAATTCAATTTAAATTAATTTAATTCAATTCATTTCAATTCATTTCAATTCAATTCAGTTCAATTCAATTCGATTCAATTCATTTCATTTCGTTTCATTTCAATTCAATTCAATTCAATTCAATTCAATTCAATTCAATTCAATTCAATTCAATTCAATTCAATTCAATTCAATTCAATTCAATTCAATTCAATTCAATTCAATTCAATTCAATTCAATTCAATTCAATTCAATTCAATTCAATTCAATTCAATTCAATTCAATTCAATTCAATTCAATTCAATTCAATTCAATTCAATTCAATTCAATTCAATTCAATTCAATTCAATTCAATTCAATTCAATTCAATTCAATTCAATTCAATTCAATTCAATTCAATTGGATTAAATTAAATTAAATTAAATTCAATTCAATTCATTTCATTTCATTTCATTTCAATTCAATCCAATTCAATTCAATTCAATTCAATTCAGTTCAATTCCATTCAGTTCAATTCAATTCGATTCAATTCATTTCATTTCGTTTCATTTCAATTCAATTCAATTCAATTCAATTCAATTCAATTCAATTCAATTCAATTCAATTCAATTCAATTCAATTCAATTCAATTCAATTCAATTCAATTCAATTCAATTCAATTCAATTCAATTCAATTCAATTCAATTCAATTCAATTCAATTCAATTCAATTCAATTCAATTCAATTCAATTCAATTCAATTCAATTCAATTCAATTCAATTCAATTCAATTCAATTCAATTCAATTCAATTCAATTCAATTCAATTCAATTCAATTCAATTCAATTCAATTCAATTCAATTCAATTCAATTCAATTCAATTCAATTCAATTCAATTCAATTCAATTCAATTCAATTGGATTAAATTAAATTAAATTAAATTAAATTCAATTCAATTCAATTCATTTCATTTCATTTCATTTCAATCCAATCCAATTCAATTCAATTCAATTCAATTCAGTTCAATTCCATTCATTTCAATTTAATTCATTTCAATTCAATCCAATTCAATTCATTTCAATTCATTTAAATTCATTTAAATTCATTTCAATTCATTTCAATTCATTTCAATTCAATTCAATTCAATTCAATTCAATTCAATTCAATTCAATTCAATTCAATTCAATTCAATTCAATTCAATTCAATTCAATTCAATTCAATTCAATTCAATTCAATTCAATTCAATTCAATTCAATTCAATTCAATTCAATTCAATTCAATTCAATTCAATTCAATTCAATTCAATTCAATTGGATTAAATTAAATTAAATTAAATTCAATTCAATTCATTTCATTTCATTTCATTTCAATTCAATCCAATTCAGTTCAATTCCATTCATTTCAATTTAATTCATTTCAATTCAATCCAATTCAATTCATTTCAATTCATTTAAATTCATTTCAATTCATTTCAATTCAATTCAATTCAATTCAATTCAATTCATTTCAATTCAATTCAATTCAATTCAGTTCAATTCAATTCAATTCAATTCAATTCAATTCAATTCAATTCAATTTAAATTAATTTAATTCAATTCATTTCAATTCATTTCAATTCAATTCAGTTCAATTCAATTCGATTCGATTCAATTCATTTCATTTCGTTTCGTTTCATTTCAATTCAATTCAATTCAATTCAATTCAATTCAATTCAATTCAATTCAATCCAATTCAATTCAATTCAATTCAACTCAATTCATTTCAATTCATTTCAATGCATTTCAATTCATTTCAATTCAATTCAGTTTAAATTAATTTAATTCAATTCATATCAATTCAATTCAATTCAATTCAATTCAATTTAAATTAATTTAATTCAATTCATTTCAATTCATTTCAATTCAATTCAGTTCAATTCAATTCGATTCAATTCATTTCATTTCGTTTCATTTCAATTCAATTCAATTCAATTCAATTCAATTCAATTCAATTCAATTCAATTCAATTCTATTCAATTCAATTCAATTCAATTCAATTCAATTCAATTCAATTCAATTCAATTCAATTCAATTCAATTCAATTCAATTCAATTCAATTCAATTCAATTCAATTCAATTCAATTCAATTCAATTCAATTCAATTCAATTCAATCCAATTCAATTCAATTCAATTCAACTCAATTCATTTCAATTCATTTCAATGCATTTCAATTCATTTCAATTCAATTCAGTTTAAATTAATTTAATTCAATTCATATCAATTCAATTCAATTCAATTCAATTCGATTCGATTCGATTCAATTCATTTCGTTTCATTTCATGTCATTTCATTTCATTTCATTTCATTTCATTTCATTTCAATTCAATTCAATTCATTTCAATCCAATTCAATTCAATTCAATTCAATTCTTATAATCTGATAAAGTGTAAAAAATTAATTGATCTACTAATTTAAATTATTTAATTGCTATTCAAATGATGAGATCATTGTGAAAATAAAAACTGTTGAAAATCTTATAATTATTATATTTCAAAATAGATGTCGTGTTACTTAATTCAAAACAATAATTATATAAATTATATCTTATTTTGTTTGTCCCTTTAGGGACGCTGAACATTATTCATATTTACCGGAAATAATAGAAACTGATCGGGCTAAATTAAAAACTCAGTTGAGAGAGTTACAAGATCGTTTTGTAACTGAAAACGTGACTGAACGTTTGGAGGATCAGCACAAGCAGGTGATGGTGTTGGAAGATGTGGTGATGAACGCAGATGGTAAGTCCAAAATGGGGTATGAATATACGTATTAAGAATTCGGTAAGGCTTCCCGCGTTGGTAAAAAAAACCACATTCGATTCGAATTGTTGCCACGACTGAGTATCATACAGCTCCCGCTCTTTTAAAAATCTATCTGATGTAAAATCTTTTAATTTCTTTGCTGCGAAGTTGTCCAGCGTTTCCCCCTTTATCCTAAATTTCATATCGATGAAGTTTCATTTAAATAAACTCCTGTTTGTCCATTTTCAGTGTGGGATCCCATTGAAGTACGTTACCAACTTAATTGGTATCGTTCCATTGTCAATCAGAATCAATATCAAACAGATATCGTTCATTTTCATTATAAAAGTGATATTGAATATCTGAAGAACAAAATAGAGACCGAGAAGTCATGCAGTGGTAGTGTAATGGACACCTACTATTCCGATGCGGAGGTAAACCCCACAGTACCTTTATATCCTTCGAGAGAATCTTTTGTGTTTATCCCAAAATTTCCTTTTTTCAGCAATACAAACGACGCATTAGTGACTTACAAGAACGTTTCGATCTTGAAGTAGATCAATTGGACAATAACAATACCTATATACAAGGACAAATCGATAAGTTTAGAGACACCAAGAAGTTCCTGCGTCAAGAGATACAAAGATTTCACCGTGAAATCGAAAGGCGATTGGCAAAAGAGGAACAATGGCGGTTAGAAGCAGAAGAAAAACGACTAGTATGATCGAAACTGTTAATCCTATAAACTATTTCACCACTTCTCTTTTCTTAGGCTAAAGAAGCCGTTGCATTAGCTCTGCTAGAAGCAGCTAAAGTTAAAAAACAAAAGGTCAAGGATAATAATGGTAAAGGAGCCAAGGGGAAAATCATTAAAAAGATATAAAAACAATTTATTATCGTTGCGAAATTTTAGTTTTTAACAAATTAAAATGATATGGAGAGATATGACTAATACATGTTCGTCTTATTGATTTAAAGCAATTGTATAGTATACTTTTAGGAGGTTTTACATTGCAGTGTTATTCACGGGACGGTTATACCATTCACAATAGAGCTCCTACTCTAGCTCGCATTCCACCATTGCGCTGCAATGAATTGCTGGCCGAATTTACAATATTCTGAAAAAAAATAATGTTGTAACATTAAAAGGAAAAATAAAAGCCAAAAAGGTGAATATATGAATGAAAGTGTAAAATAACACTGCTTTGCAAATTTGAACTTTGGAAAAATACCAGGAACGCCACATACCTAGATAAGTTAATTGGGACCTCCTGAACACGAAAAACGCTGTCATTTGTTTTTCTAAACCGTTTTTTAGATAACGGTACTTTTTGGTTTTTCGGTATATGGTCCCACTCAAACCCTTGTGGAGCCCAACCGAAAAGTCCGATCAAGATAAATGACATATCGTTGGAAAGGTAATTGAATGCCCTTTCCGTCGTAAACTGAAAGGAAATGGCTGAGTTATGGCATCTCAAAAATTTTCCTCAAATTTGCCTTTTTCAAAAGTTCAAGTCGCTCGTCATTTTAATTGAATTTTTTTGAATTAACGCCGAATATAGTGTGCGAGCAATGAAATGAAAATATTGTCGTACCACAAAAACCTTAATAAAAACTGTATTTTTCATCCGATTTTGTTCAAATTACGTGTAAAATGTTGGTAATTAAATAAACTATATGTTAAACAAATAAAACATTCCAGATCTTCACTATAACGTTGAAAAAAACGAAATAAAAATTAAAAGTTGTGAAAAAAACGCAACGATTTGATTTAGTTTGGCTTGAGCTCATCAAATAAAAATTCCAGCGAGTTTGACTGTTTTTCAAGATTTATTAAAAATATCCTCAGGGTTCTCTATAACAACATATCTGATATTAATGCAATTTTTGACATTAATTAATATATTTATCACAAAACAATTGACAGTAATTTAATCTATTACACCGTACGACAATTTAAAAAAAGTTACACTTGAACCGGATGATACACGTCTGAAACTATAGGTAAAATGGAGTTAATTGGCGTTTTCAGTTTTTCATTTTCTCACCTTGTAGCCGCATAAAAGGACTACAAATATTCAAGGGATAACGTTTTTTAAAAAAATAAAAGTTAAATACTTATTCGAACCCTACGATACCGATATAGGTGTCAACTTAAAGAAGAGAGTCAAAGAAGAGAAACCATTCCAGGATAAAAAAGACCTAAAAAATGTCCTTGAAAAATTATATCCTTTAAAATCCTTTGATAAAAGTTTACATAAAACTCTTCCAGAAAAAAGTACTTTATTTATTATATGGAACAGAGTAGACAATTTTTTTTAAAAAGGAGTTACACTTGAACCAGATGATATATCAATGAAACTATAAGCTAATCGGACTAAAATGGCATTTTCGGTTTTTCATTTCGTGATCCTGTTGACACTTAAAAGGACTACAAGACTTCAAAGGATAATATTAAAAACAAAATTTAAATACTTGTTCTCACTGTCCAATAAATACATTTTATTTATTTAACGTGTTTTATAGCAATATTTCTGTAATAAGTCTTGACAAGTTGAAAAATTCAGAGGCTCAAATTATTTCTGCATTTCGATGTTTCGTAAAACGAAAAAGTGATTAAAAGCGAGTAAACGTGATTATGGAGTGTCCAAATCGGAACAAGTTTTGTATTCTATGTGGTTTTTTTGTATGCCACTTGTTCCATCATCTAACAAAATCCTCCCTCCACTTCATATTAATCTGGGTTTAATTACAAATTTCGTTCGGGCACTTGGTTCTCAAAGTGCAGCTATGATGCATCTGAAGACAGTTTTTCGAAAATTTAGTGATGCCAAGATTGAGGCTGGTATGTATTGATTTATTGATACTTGGTATTGAAAGGCTTATTAATTAGAAAAGGAAGCTTTGAATAGTTTGGATGCTGTAATCAATAACATTTTGGGCAACACCAAATCTGAAAACTACAAAAGTATAGTTCAGAACCTTGTCGAAAATTTTGGAATATTGGGAGTTAATATGTCCCTGAAAATAAATTTTCTTAACAGACATCTGGACTTTTTCCGTGAAAATTTAGGAGATTTTAGTGAAGAACACGGTAAAAGATTTCATCAAGATCTCGCCGTTATGGAGAACCGGTTCTGGGGAAAAAATTCAGCCAACGTGTTGGCTGATTACTGTTGGTCAATTTGTCGTGACACTGCTGGTATACACAAACGAAAAAGCCAAAGTATACACTTTTCTTAAGTACCATTCATTTTAAATATCTATGACTAATGTTATCCTTTGAAGTTTTGTAGTCTTTTTAAGGGGCAACAGGATGACGAAATGAAAAACCGAAAATGCCATTTTAGTCCGATTAGCTTATAGTTTCACTCTTATATCCTCTGGTTCAAGTGTAACTCCTTTTTAAAAATGTTCCATATAATAAAGTATTTTTTTTGCTGGAATAGTTTTATGTAAACTTTTATTAAAAATTAGAAAGCTAGAATGTTGAAATTTTGGGGAGTATTACACTATATATAGGATACTAACATATATTTTTTTCGAATAAATTGTTGGAGATTTTCAAAGGATTTTAAAGGATATAATTTTTCAAGAACATTTTTTAAGTCTTTTTTATCCTGGAATGGTATAAATAAAAGAATAATAAAAATAGCCACAATTCTCTTCTTTAAGTTGACACCTATATCGGTAGCGTAGGGTGGGAATAAGTATTTATCTTTTTTTTTTGAAAAATTTTATCCTTTGAAAATTTGTAGTCCTTTTATGAGGCAACAGGATGAGAAAATGAAAAACTGAAAACGCCAATTAACTCCATTTTACCTATAGTTTCAGACGTATATCATCCGGTTCAAGTGTAATATGGACTGTCGGACGGTGTTATAAATCACAAAAAAATTAACAAACTACTCTTATGCAGTTTGCAAAATTTCGTCAACTAATGTTTATTTCCCCTGTGTTTTCTTACAAGGCGGATCAATAAGTGCGTAACTTTTCGAAATTCTGTCGGAGAAAGAAATGCAACACTGCTCCCATCAACTACCACCTGTTAACAGACTACTGTCAAACTTTGAGCAAGTTCCGTCGTTTACGTTGCGTTTAACAGCTGTTCAAAACATACAACCTCGTGCATTTTTTTAAAAATGGAAAAAGCGAATTTCGAGAACTCATTAAACAGTGTTTGCTGCGAAAAAAAAACCGGCAATCAAACCAAGAAAAAACTTGATAAATTCTATGGGGACTCTGTACCATCGACTTCAATGGTAAAAAAGAGGTTTACTGACTTTCGTTGTGGTTGCACACGAGTACAAATGACGCTGAACGCTCTAGACAGCCAATTGAGGTCAATACACTGGAAAATGTCGAAAAACTCCACGATATGGTTTTGGCCGATCGTAGAGTAAAAGTGTGGTTGAGATTGTTGATGCCATAGGCATTTCATATGGCAGCATGGTTTCGATTTTAAATGATCAGTTGGGTTTAAGAAAGCTGTCTGCAAGATGGGTGCGGCGTTTGCTCTCAATTGACCATAAAGTTAATCGTGTGACAACTTTAAAGGATTGTTTGGAGTTGTTTAATTGGGCTATGAATTGGTACCTCATCCGCCATATTCTCCGGATTTAGCCCCCAGTGACTATTTCCTATTTCCAAACCTAAAGAAATGGCTCGGTGGAAAGAGATTTAGCTCGAACGATGAAATTATTGATCAAAGAAATGCCTATTTTATGGACCTCGAAAAATCCTATTTTTGGGAAGGGATACAAAAATTGGATAAATGTTGATTGGATGGATAAAGGAGATTATGTTGAAAAATAATTTTTTTTTTTAAAAAAAACTTTCATTCAAAAAGTCAGTAACTTATTGATCCGCCGTATTATCTGTGGATATATTTGAGTGCATCGATCAATCTCGGTGTTGGAATTGAGTCTTTTCTCTGAGGGAATATGCACAGTTATGTGCATCATTTCTACCGTCAATGTCATCAAAGTTAGGATTATGACCCGTCGTGGCACTATGAGCTGCTAATGCTGTTTTCTGTTCCATACACGCTGAAAAATCTGTTCTTTTCTTGTTTGGATGCGCTTAAATCCGATTTTTGAGAAGATAATTTTGTCAATATGGTGCCAATGTCTACCTTTTGGCATACGTCACTATTGTCACGGTTGTATTTTATCCGATATATATATTCGACTTATCCTTTTTCGTCACTTTAGACTTTGTCTGGGTAAATAACCTGCCCGGTGTATTATGTAATTTTAACGCCAACTCATATGTCCCTTTGTCATAGATATTGGAGTACTTTAGCATCTCGGAATAACCAGGTATATATGTTAAAGATTGGCAAATTTTCCGCTGCTTTTCGTCTTATTGATCTTGCTCTCGTGCTTTAAATTGTCCTCCTTGACTATTCCGATCCAATAGGTATTTAACAGTTTTGGTCGGTAAATAATATTTCCGAAGAATCTCCTTTATGCTCTACATGAAACTGTTTCTCGTTTATATTTAAAACTCTAGTTATTAAATTGTTCATGTTGGTAATAAGTTTTCTAGACTCGAACCACGAAATTAAGATTATTCTAGGCGATTTTAATGGCAAATTAGGAAAGGAAATTGTCTTTCTACCAACCATCGGAAATAACAGTCTACATGATAACACTTCCGACAATGGAATAAGACTGATAGACTTCACCGCTGCAAAGAACATGGTAGTTGCACACCATTCCAGCTAAAGAACATACATAAGGCGAGCTGGCTATCTCCTGATCAGAGAGCGAAGGACCAGATTGATCACTTGGTAATAGTATAGTATAACATGTGTTAGCAGCTTGTCCCAAATATAATATACTTGTGCCACAACGCATTGTGTTTGCTATTCAATATTACATGTTTGAGACACAGTGATTAATATGTTTTAACATATATGTTTGCGACCCAAATATATTTGTTTTTGTTATACAAATACAACCGTGTTTGTTGCACTATTTTGTGCTCTCTCGAGAGCAAGAGAATAAAAGAGGGGCAACGAGTGTGTATGGCTTGTAAGTGTGTATCTGCATTTTTGCATTATTCTCTCAGTGAGTGATTCATAAATATTCCTGAATGTGCGTGGTGTATTGCGTTTTAATTTCATGTATTCAGTCGTCAATGCTTCATCGGACAGAGGATATCAAAAGCGCTTGGACGGTTAAATGGTTTGTGATGTTGCTTTGGTTTTTGTGTATGTGTTTCGCATATTTTTATTTGTCCTACCATAGTGAGAAACGATTTTGAGGAAAGAAACTGGAGAGGGCAACAACGTGAATACTTTTTTGTGCCCGAGCCTCTTCTGAAAAAATTGGAATGGCGGACCATTTGTGAAATATATTAAAAAAGAAACACAACTAATTAATACACGCTGGTCTTGCCTGAACTAGATTTGTATATAAGTATATTATTCGTGTACCAACGCATAGTGATAACCAACATAGTGATAGTTGAAACCTTCTGAAGACAAAAACGTGAGACAGAACAAAGAAAGGAGAAACAACAGAGCAGCAAATTCAAAACGAAACAAATAATGCATTCAATCCAAGTGCATAAATGTAACAGTTATTTAAATCTTTTAATTTTTTCTATTAATTATTTATATAAGTAAATGTGGATAAAATTAATTAAAATAAATAAAGTAAGAAAGAATAATAATAATGTAACTACACACCGCAGTGGCTATAACGGGGGTAGACGCTGCTGAAGATGATGCTTCACAAACATCGAAACGATCGTCCAGCGAATGTGAGTTCGAATCCCACCCGCGGCATTTAAATTTTTTTCACTAACCGGAGAAAACATGATCTCTTATAGCCTTAAAGGAAATTACAACTTTAAGAATAATTCTAAATATTCTAAATATAAATCTAAATATTAACATTAAATATTATTATGTTTGGGAGAAAATACGCATATGTTTCCACGTAAGTATTTATATGGAGGTTTTGGGGGAAACACGCGAATGCTTCCACGTAATTATATGGATGTTTGGGATGAAGCACCCATATGTTTCTACGTAAAAGCATACATATTTGTTTGCATTTAAATACACCTGAGTTTGGGACATGCAAACATATAAATCTTTGAAGTGTATTCGAAACATATACATGGTTCCTGCAGAATATGTCTGGGGGAATATGTTACAGAGGCTTTTTTTCAGCGTGTAAGGATTCACCGTTACCATCAATGGCGAGTGTAACCTTTCCATGCTCAGCAGGTTATTGTTCCAAAAAGTTGAAGGGGATGACATGGTCGAAGTATGGTTTCAACAGGATGGCGCTACGTATTACACACCCAAAGTTAAAATCGATCATTTGAGCACTGTGTTCGAAAACCGCATAATCTGCC
Organism: Phaonia tiefii; assembly: GCA_963931995.1. Classification (NCBI taxonomy): domain Eukaryota; kingdom Metazoa; phylum Arthropoda; class Insecta; order Diptera; family Muscidae; genus Phaonia; species Phaonia tiefii. Next base: position 300,583,236 of record OZ008368.1, read on the forward strand.
GAAACTCGGTGTCCATTGGCCGCCTCACAGCTGCAATTTGAACCCGTTAGACTATTATCTCTGGAGCGCCGTTAAAGATAAGTGCGACATAAACAATCTCGGGTCCATTAAAGTCTTACAACATGAAATAGAGGCCAAAGGAATGGACAATGTACTGAAAAATTGGCGTGGTCGAATGAGGCACTGTGTCTATATTAGTATTTTTTTAAAGCGATATTAAATTCCAAATTTTACATTGCCCACACTTTAGCTTCCCATGTGGGGGTAATTCCAAAATAAATCGACACAAAAATCTGAATACACACTCACGCATACCCATTAAAGTGATCACACACTCTAATGCTTCTACCTTGTCGATATATCTTGGATGGGCAATAGAGGCGTTGTTGTTTGCTGGGCTTTTAGTTGTTAGTTGAACGCAAAGCGATACATAAATAGACAAAAATGACAACTTTTTTTTTAAAGCAAACTTTATGTATAAACTAAAACCAAAAAAAGAGCTTATGGCAGCCATAAATAAAAGTTTTAATTACAACTCGGTTGCTGTAACCGAAAGAACAGTTGGTGGAACCGTTTTTCGTTTCCCGCAAACGTTTTTTCAGCTTTAATTTTTCATAACTCGTTTACTGCAAATGTTTTTCAGTTCTCGCAAATGTTGTTTTAGTTAGGATCAATTACAACTGGGTTTCTGTAACCGATTTTCATTTCTCGCAAACGTTTTATCAGCTTATATTTTTCATAACTCGTTTGCTGCAAACATTTTTCGGTTCTCCCAAACGAAATGACATGTACGGCTTAACAGAAATTCGGTTCTCCCAACTGCAGTCCCCAAATGAACTTCAGATATCTGAGATTTCGTTTGGCAGGAACGAGTTTTTTCTTTGCGTGTAACGACCCTTCTTGCCAATTAATTGCTTCCAATTATTTCACCTAATATGTTTACTTCTTACCTTAACCGAATCACTGTCATCTTTTACATTATCCTTTAGTCGGTTCAAGATCAAGTTGCTCAGAGCATTAACATCTAAATCATTTGAAGATTTTCCACCAGTACCCGAAGAGCTATCACGAGGCAAACGAGCCATAAAAACAAACTGTGAAAATCAATGGTGAAGTTTTATTGTTCAATTGTAAAAAAAAATTTAATTTTATACCTGCAGACAACATAGTAATGCGAACAGGAAAATAATTGTTTTAACAAAAGGACCCATTTTTTTGTTTAATTCTGTTTGGTTTTTAAAAAAGTTGCGATTGTTTTATGTTACTTCGACAAGGAGGTCAACACAACTAAATGCAAAAAATATTGCTCTTATTTGTTTCCCCCACCTGATATGAGTTAAAATCATTGTGATGACTTCTTGATCTGCGATTTCGTGGAATTACTGGGGAATTTCTGTTATAATGAAATCATTATCATGGCATTTGAGTTGTTATCAGTTTATAGCAGATCGGTTTACATACACTGAAAACAAAAATTCAACGGGAGTTAGGTTGCACAAAAAAAATGTGTCGTCAGAACGTAAATAGGAATTGCAGTAATGAACAGTTTCGTAAATCCCATGTGTGTGTTGTCGATTCTAAGAAATATTACTTTGTGGCGATGAATTTTGATGCATCAATTTTTTCTCAGTGTAGGCAATTGCTATTTCTATTTTGTGAAATTAAAAAGACGTATAAAAAATGTAAATACTCACGGATTGCAATGAATCAAATGACGTATTTTTAATATTTGATATTTGAAAAACTTGTTTGTTGCTTATGCCCTCATCCCATTGGGAATGATGGTATATAATAACATTTGGAACTGAGATAACAACTGGCTTTAGGAATCTTGATTGGAGAGTCACTTTGTGATATTGTGAAAGCCCATCGGCATTTTTGTCAAATATCAGCGTCGTAATAACCTTAAGCCGTACAAACCTTAACATGACATCGATTATATGCTCTCCATTGAATTATGTCATCAATAAAGTGATTCTATCTTCTTCGAGAAAATCCCATCCCATACGCAATATAATGTATTATTCACCCAGAAACATGCTGACATATTGATTACAATTGAATGGGTTCTGAGAGTGTATCATCTCTACAATTGCTCTTTTGACAATCTTTTCTTTTCAGATAAGGAGGAAGTATATAATACAGTACAACAAAAGCCATGACTACTGTCATCTAGTCTTATCAATTGTCTGTCTTATGTAAAGTCATGTACAGCCGCGGTCAAAATAATAGTACAGCGTAAAACTGGACATGGGAAAGCTGCAATTACCAGAGATAAAAAATCCGTTTCCCATTACATCCCATGAAGGAATAACCAGACATAGCCAAGGCATATGCCAACCAGCTTTTACCGTCACTGGTGCAATGGGTAGGTTGTGCGGCTCTGGTACATTAGAACGTGGTTTCGATCCCTGCTCAGACCACCTTACATTTCTTTCGACGACGGCCATCTCGCTTAGTAATGGCGACACTATCAAGTACTTAGCCATTAAAAAGCTTCTCAAAATACCGTTCGCAACCAGTGTAAAGCTGTATGTCCCAACTAGAAAACTCACAGATTGTGAGAAGCTCTCCCTAATCCCTTCATGGATGTAATGGGAAACCATTTTATTATGCCAAGAAGCTGAGCGACTTTCTTAATCTTGAAGTGCAGTGGAAATGCATTTCCCACTGTATGAAAACTGTTGCAGAGATCCAACTTGGTTATGAAAAACAGCTTAAAAGCAAACCATAGTACAAAGAAGTGTGTCGCTTGGGAAGTAATGAAAAGAAAGCTGCACGTATGGCAATGCTTCAGTCAGTTGCAAAGCAAGCCGCAAAGCACAGTGGTTCAGAAACGTTTTCCATCGGCCAAAACTCAATATCATTTAATCTAGTAAACGTTTCTAAATTCTTTAAAAACACCAATTGTAGGCAAGGAGTCAAGGATTATTGCGATATATCAACATTGAAAATCGTACAGTGGGGAATATTTCAGAAAAATTTCCAAAGATGTATACTTTTTGTTTTTTTCGATTTCCAAGAAAATACAAATTTTGGTTTTTTTAACACATTTTGACATAATTGGCAAAAATGCATGATGCCGGGGCCGCCTCAAAAAAAAAACACCGAAAATCAAGTAAGATATGCCAATTTCAGAAACCAAAAAACTTTTAACGATCGGACCCATGGGGCCCTCTGCGTCGAAAAAAGAGGTCCGAAAAAAGATTGAAAAAACTCCTCCCGAAAAAAAAGAATCCAAAAATCGAGCAAAATATGAGAATTAAAAATACCAACATTTCCATAAATGGGAACATGATTTTCCTGAAGAAATTGAAAAATTGTATATTTTCGACTTTAAAGTACAAAAAAAGATGCCGTTTTACTTGTTTCTAAAGGCGAATTTATAAAAAATTTAAAAAACAAATTTTTAAAAAGAAAAAATTAAAAAAAAAAATTTTTTTTAAAAAAAATTTTAATTTTTTTGAAATTAAAAAAAAAAATTTTTAAATAAAGTAAAAAATTTTTTTTTTATAAAAAAAATATTCCCCGTTGAGTTTTCAAAACAAACATTTGGGACCGGTTTTACCGCTTCAAACTTGTGTTTTTCCTACGATTTTCGATAATTTCCATATATGGGGACATGATTTTCCTGAAGAAAGTGAAATATTTTGTTTTTCCGACTTTAAAAAAAAATGTTTCCATTATTTTGATGGAGTTTGTAATTGGTGGTGTGTACAGCGCCGCTGGCAAAAATTTTTTAAACAAAAATCGTGCAAATTTTTTTAAGAAAAAATTTTACTTTAAAAAAAAAAGCGAATCTTTTCCCGTTGCTATCGGGTAAATTTAGCGAAAAAATTTACATTATATTTTACTTGTTATTTGGAGTTTTTTTTAATTTCACCAGACCCGGTATACCTTAAAATAGGGTTACCTCGGCACAGCCGAAATATATATACGACCAAATTCCCCAGGAGATTATCTTTAACTTGAGTACCCACACGTGTTTGGTCGTAGATGTACCTAAGAGCAACCGTTTTTTGGACCCTAGGAACCCCATGGGTACGATCGTTAAAAAATATTTTGGTTTCTGAAATTGCCATATTTTACTCGATTTTCGTTTTTTTTTTTGCTTTTTGAGCCGGGCCCGGGTTCATGCATTTCAGCCCATAGTTGTACATAATACTCACAAAAAATTAAAATATTTTTCGTATTAGAAAAATGTTTATCTCTTTTGTCGAATTTCTTGAGCTATATCTCATTAAATTTTAGAGATATTGCAGTCAATTTTTCTTTATTAAAACGAGTCATTCGGTAAGTCTAAAATGACAGCTAGGTTTTGTTTTTACCAAATGCATTTCGGTTGTACTAAATATTTAAAAAATATCGTTTTGTAAAAAATTTTAATTTTGGACCAATATTACTTCTTTGTTTCAAACGCGTGCAATGAATATGATACACAGTTAGAAAGACTGATCTGTTTCCCAATTTATCAGGGTAACTTTGGACCATGGAGAAAACAATAATGATAGTGTTGCTTTTAAGTAAAAGTCGATTTTTTTGTGCCTAAACGTAAATAACTAATTATTTGCTCCACAACTTTAAAAAAGTAAATACGCAAATAAAAAGGTGATAAAATTCTCTTTTTGATTTTAGTATTTTTTATACTAATCCGAGTTCATTTGCCAAAGTTATGTCCCAAACATCCCTGACAACACAAAATTTAGCATATAAATCGAATCATAAATAAAATAAACAAATAGATGAAGCACAAGTGTTGGGAAAATTTTATTGTAATGGGTAATTTTCTAGCTGTCGTTGAAAGCAATAAATGGGATTATTTTTGTTCCCAAAAAAAAAATCTAAAATTTCATATCAAACGAAAAAATAATTTTCAACAAAAATATCAAGAATACAAGAATACAACCCGTTACTTAAAGTAGAATATCTGATGAATTGCAAAGCCTATGTCCTAATAAATTGATTCTTCCTCATGGCTTTGAAATAGTTTTTTATATTAGAAACAAATGCTATATTTTGAATAAACGTCAGTGAGAATTATGGGAAACTTCAATGAAAGTGACAGTAGTACAGGACAGCACCTAGTGAACAAAGTTGGCAATGGGCGCGCTATATCTATTATGTCCTTTATCTATGAATCGAATTACTGCCATTGAATTGCATACAGGTGGTACTGAAATTCATCAAAAAGCAAACATTAACACTATTATAATGTTTTTATACCTGAAATCCGTTTGTTTAAGCCCGGTATTCAGTTTTTATGAAATTTTCATTGTGAAAATTATTATGAAAATTTTGCTCACTTTTCATTTACTTGGTACTCAGCTCTTCGCGAAAATTTCGTAGACAGGGTTGTGACGCCAAAGTCATTTCGTACGAAAACAATTGTTTGATAATTGTTTAGGACCGGAATTTTTACATTTCGATAATTTTAACAACACGTGCGTCAAAAGTAAAATGCAGTTCGTAGATGAATGATACATTAAATATTTGCAAGTTAAATCAAAGATAGGTGGTAACTCTTCGCAACAAAATTTTCCGTTTAGAGATAAATGACAAAATTTCTTACAACAAATTCGCAAGAACTTTAAGATGAAATATAAAGTTGTGGAGAAAGCGCGAGAGTAAGCAAATTGAGCAGTACATAGGGAAGAATTGCACCCGTAATTTCTACCAAAAAGTGCAGTCAATCTAGTGGCCATGAATTATGTTGTATGTATGTATGTGGGCTATATGGAGATACCCCTTATCTGCGTTACTTGCCCCAAAATACTTCGCTGCAGATGAGTGAGTTGAGCAAATACAAGAAGCCTCCCTAATAGCCAAAGCGAAGTTAGTACTGCAATTTCCCGCCTAAAGCCCCGTATTCAGTTCTTGCGAAATGTTCGTAAGAAGTTTTGCAATTTACCCCTAAATGGAAAATATTGTTGCGGAGAGTTACCAAATATCTTTGATTTACTTTGTAAATATTTTATTTATAATTCCTCTACGTGTTCCATTTTATTTTTAACGCATGTCGTGTTGGTTTTGGTTGTTAAAATTATCAAATTCCGGCCCCAACAATTAAAAAACAATTGTTTTCGTCCGAAATATCTTTGGCGTAGCAACCCTGTAATTGAGTTTGCCTACGAAATTTTCGTAAAGAGCTGATTACCAAGCAAATGAAAAGTAGGCGAAAATTTCGGTTCATAAAATTTTCGATATTTATTATACACGTATTTCTTACGGCAATGTAAATTTCATAAAAACTGAATACCGAGGTTTAAGAATCTATGAAACATATTCATAAATTTCATGAAAGATTTTTATAGGTCCTATCTATGCAACTCATTCATTGTTATTATGACAGATTTTCATAGATTTTAGGAAGCTTTCGTCGATTTAGCTTCATATAATCTATGAAATATTTCATAGGCGGTATGAAATATTTTCATAGAATCTATGAAAGATTTTCATAGAATGTATGTCGTAATTTCATATATTTTATGAAGTTATGAAAATAATGAAACATTTCAATGAATCTATGAAGAAATTTATAGGTATTATGAAGATAATTCTCTCAGTGAAGTCTGGCGGAATTGAGTTGGAAAGGTGCATGCGTCGCCTCATATGCAAAAGCTGTCTAGATGAATGTATGACCGATGATTTGAGCCTCAGCATAATGTATGCTGTTTTCAGAAAAAAAGCCGACCTAAGTGTGTGTACCAACTATCGTGGAATAAGACTTTTATCCATCGCAGACAAGGTCCTCTCGAGCGTAATGTGTGAAAGACTAAAGCGTTTGTTGTAGACCTGATTTGATTTTATCACTATAGCTTTAGATCCTCAAAGTCAACTATCGTACACATATTCACATTACGACAAGTCCTAGATGAAACCCACGAAAAACATATCAAGACCTACTACCTCTTTGTAGATTATAAGGGTGCCTGCGATAGACTGATACGGGAAAGCTGTACCAAGCTATACCAATCTTTATGAAATTTTGTACAAAACCATATTTAATCAAATGGCATTCTCTTATGGAAAACCAGTACATAAATTTCAGTTGGGTGAACCATCTTAAACATACCCTCACCCTAAGTGAAGCATTGTATCCGAGTTCTGCTAAAAAGGGCCTTATCCTTACGATGAACGGACAAATGTGACCATATTCATTGCGCTAAATATTAACTTGGTTAGAAATGTAAGTAGATTTGGGGAATTTTTGTGACCAACCAATTGCCCGCCCAATATGTATATATGGGTGGTACAAAAATGAATTAAGATCGGTGGTGGCTTACTGGAGATATCGGGTCGGAAAATCGGAAAAACGCCCAATTTTTGTATGGGAGGTACAAAACTGGGCGTGGCACAGTAGTTAATTATTAATTACGCAGTAGGTTTTTTGCAAAATATTGATTAGTTCCGAATTCAGTTGTGGTTTACGAGAGTTATCGTGTCAATCAACCGGTAATCCGCCCAAATTTTGTATGGGAGGTATCGGAATGGATGTGGCAAAACCGCTCATTATACCCTCAGCCATAGTGATGGGGGTATATATCATTTAATATGAAAAAAATTTAACACATAGAGGGAGCCATATTAGACCATTCCTGATCTTCAGTGGAAGAATCTGAGGGGAGTGGTGCTGAAAAGTGGTCTCTGCACATTTTATGCACACACTGCTTGTCAGTCACCAGATGAATGGGCATCTGGGCAACCCATTATTCTGCCCGTTATTCGATCTTCGTGCCCTCTGGACAAATTTTTGGGATTCATTGTTCAACCTGCACATTTCCGTCTTTTCACTCTCTCTCTGCTCCCACTGCCATTTTTTCTTCCTAAATAATTGGTTTTCCTCCCTTCTCAGCCTCTTATACCGCTCATTCGCAGCACGCGTTGTAACTGACTGTTTCATTGCCATACGTGCAGCGTCTTTTTCATAAGTTGCAATGCGACATTCTTCGTCGTATCATGGCAAAGTTCGGTCCTTGCAGCGGTTTCCAAAAAATGGGAGACGTGCTTCCACTGCGCTTCTGGGTCCTCAGGAGGGTGACTATTCTGCTCTAGCAGAAGAGTGAGCTTTTGTTGATAGGACTTTGATATCTCCGGTATTTTCAGCTTGACAATATCTAGCTTTTCGTGTGTTCGGATTTGTACGATTTTCGCCCTGCTCCGTCGTGTGCGAACTTTCGCCACCACCAAGTAATGATGCCTGTCGATATTGTCACCTTGAATCACACGTACATCCATTACACTCGAAGCGTGCTTGCCATCTATTGATCAATCTGGTTCTTCGTTCTCCGATCAGGAGATAACCAGTTCGCCTTATCTATGTCCTTATGCTGGAATAGTGTGCTACTATCTACCATAGTCTTCGCAGCGGCGAAGTCTATCAGTCTTATTCCGTTATCGGAAGTGGTGGATTACCGATGGTTGGTCGAAAGACCGACCCAAAGACATTTCCCAATTTGTCATTAAAATTGCCTAAATACCTTAATGTCCAGGTCAGGCCAGCGATTTTGTATTTCCCCCAGACGCTCAGAAAATAATTCTTTGATCTCATAATTTTTATCCTCAAATTACGAAATGTTGAAATATTTCGCTTTGATGCGAATTATGGCTATGCTTTCACTCACGAGGTTTAACCTTGAAACTATGTGTCGCAGTCTATTGCCAGCTATAATTTCGCTCAAGAATTCGTGTTTTCGCTCATGTCGGCTGTAATAATTATATCGCAGTTTTTGTTTTTAGTGCAACCATATCCTATCCATCGCATTCCCTGGATGGTTGTGATGTCAAATTTATATTTTTCGAGAACATCCACCAGTTGAATGTGGTACCCGTCCTGTATAGTGTTGTTCTGTTCCAGGTAAAAGAAAATAAATGGTTTCCCATTATGACATCCCATGAAGTAATCGGGGAGAGCTTCTCACAACCAGTGAGCTGTGCGCTTTCTAGTTTTATACTCACTGATTGTGACCTACAGTTTTACACCGGTCCGAACGGAATTTTTGAGAAGCATTTTTCACGGCTAAATACTCGATAGTGCCGCCGTCACTATGCGAGGTGACCGCCGTCGAAAGAAATTTTAAGGTGGTCAGAGTAGGGATCTAACCCAGGATCTCAAGTACAAGAGGCGCGCACACTACCCATTGCACCACCGACGGCCACTTATATGTGTTTATCCTTAAATCGTGGTCCTAATAACGTTTGCGAGGGTCGTCAACAGCTAGAGCGTTTGTCCGTGTACTTTTCTTGTGCATTTCAGGCTGGCAAACCTAGCCCACCGTGGTTTGCATTTTACCTACTGCCAGGTTGATTATGTTTTAGCCGCCCATTATGGACCAGAATCGCAGACCAGAATGCAGTGAGTCGAAACTGGATATTGGTTTCTTCAATTTTTGATCCGCCGTTGGCGAGGGGTGTTGGCTCATCCGCCTTCAAAGGACAGAAGAATATGTCCTGGATTTTGGTTTCTTCAATTTTGATCCGCTGTTGGCTAGGAGTGTTTGCACATCGGCCTTCAAAGGACAGAAGAATATGTCCACTACTTCGAAGAACTTCAGTGACAGGGTCACCTAATAATCCTCAGATGTATCAGCGATCGCATAATCAGCCTGCTCATTCGTTTCTCCTTCTCACTTTAGCTAGCTAACGGAGGTTTCCGGTAAAGCCATTGCCCAGGACATACTGCGTGGAAGTAATGACCTGCTTGGACTGCACAATGAAGGAATCATTTCTGGCAACTCCCAAGTGAATGGCTATCAGAAACTTTCCACCTCCAAGGACAGTCCCATGTCCCTTTAAATTGTATAGCTCTCTTACTAGTAGCATCCTAATGTCCCATCCTTTTGTTCGTGATATTAGTCGTGTTTTGGTTACACCGCTTGCTTATATATTCGCTTGTTTTGTATGAAGCACTTAGCGAAGGCTTAGCGAGAACTTAGCGACGAGAATTATTTTCGCTAAGTATAGACAACATTTTTTTGGACATCTTTTACCGTTTTCAACCCTTATTCATATTTTTTTGAATAAAATAACTTATCGCTAAATTGCCGTTTGCAACTTAGCAAGCGACAATCGCTTGCTTGTAACCTAAACACGACTATTATTTTCTCAGTGCAAAAGAATGATGCATCAAATAGGTCATTCCACGAGAGGCAATAAACTAAGATATTTTCATAACCTCATATTTTAGAATTTAAGTTAATGAGTATGGAAATGCCTATATGCCCAAAAATATGTGTTTATACTTTTTTAAAATTTATTCTACGAGACAATTCGATCTGATCTTACACAAAAACGCTGTGTGTTTTTTCTTTATATGCTTTCTCCTGAAAGCAAAAACGCTAATATTTTCTTCGAACATTTATTCTAACTACAGCTTAGACTTTGTTACTCTACTGCTAACGTCTGATCTCCTAGAAGTATTTGAAAACAGCTACGTGGACGGACGTATGACTAAAAGTGCTTGTTAATTGGAGAATAAAAAAGTGTTCGCTAAAAGTCCACATTGACCTTTTTGGGGACCTAGTGACGATTTGTTTTTCAACTCAGACAGAACAAAATCTTATCAATTAAATTGACTAGCAATGATTTTTTTTTGGTTCATTTATTTTCTAGATTTAAACTTTGAGTTCTAGCAAACAACTCGCTATTCATTTCATTAAATTCATATTAAAATTTCGAAATTTTAATGAAATTGGAAATTGTATACTCGTATGTGATTCGAATTATATGTCTGTAATAGGAGTTCAATCGCGGCACGTGTTTAGTGATAAGTATTTGAAAATTTGGGTGTTCTGAATTTCACAGCTATTAACATTTTAAAATTTCAAATGTGTTTTACTTTCCCCCTAGTTTGAATACGTAATGCAGAGCTAAGAATTTCATTCATCACCCATTAAGAACCAGCACTACCTACTAACACGCCAATCCACTAACAATTCTTTCGCATGTCGAATTAAATGTTGGCACTAGCATAGATAAGACAGTTTTAACACAATTTTAGCGTTACTCTAATTTTTAAGCGGATTAAGTTTTTTATTTAGGATTTAGGAAGAGGTTGAAAAAACTACCAGGAGTTTTATTAAAAAAAAAAATTACATGAGGTGTCAGGGGACACCCGGTTGGAACGAAGTTCCTTTCGCTATATTATATGTAGTAGTTAGTTCCAACCATAGAGTAATCTCAGACTAGAGAGAATATTTGACTCATCTGACGTTTCCTTTCACATTTTTCGTGATGCGGTCGGTGTGATTGAGAGATGTTTGACGAAAAGTGATATACACCAGGTGGAATTACAATAACTTCTTGCTTTAATTTTTTATGTCGTTTTGGTGAAAAACTGTGAAATTTAAATGTGTTTTACACTTTTTTATTGCCTGTTATTGTTAGAATACATTTGTGTTGTATTTAACACAATAATTTTAACACACTCAACGAAATGCCGTTGTTGTTATTTTGTTCGTTGTTTTGAACCATTGCCTCTATCTGGTATTAGTAAAGCAATTCTATTCAACATCAAACGTAAATATCACACCCGGCCAAATGTCATAAATTTGGTGGGAGAACTAGTAGATCTACTATAAGTATTAATCTATGGTTCCAACACGCCTAAAGACACTTTTTGTAAAATGATAAACTTTTTTTAAGAAAAACGTTTTTTTTATAGAATGTATTTTTTTCAAAAAGTATATTTTTAGGTCCTGTTTTGTTTGTAAGAATATGTATGTATTATATTTTCCCGAAAAGGTAAATTTTTAAAGAGAAGTACTTCTTTTATTAAAAGCTAATGTGTTTTTAAGAAAAGTTAAGAAAAAGCTGTGAGTATTAATTTTGTATAAGAGAATGTATTTTTTTTAAGAAATGGGAATTTTTTTAAATTGGTCCTTTTTTCAAGAATAGGTACATTTTTAAGGGTAGATACTTATCTCAAGAAAAGATATTTTGTTTCACAAAAAGAAATACGTTCACAACTTGCTGGTGTACGGACAATTGTTTGATATAGTATATATGATAGTCAAATATTGACGTGTGTGGGCGGCGCCTCGTCCCTTTGTGGCAATTTTCTGCCAAATAGCCTGTTCGTATCTGTAGGCCAACTGTAACATACTGTGAAATTTACAGGACGTTCAAACTATTATTATGACTGATAAAACGGTTTCTTTTAAAAGGGGCGTGGCATATCCCACTTCCACCCTGGCTGTAACTCATACTATACAACAACATATATACCAACTAGCATCTTCATACCTCTGATAGCAAAGTTGTAAAAATATAGCCATTTTAAACTTCAAGTTGAATGGCGGTGCCACCCCCTTTATCCAATCACTACCAAGTATAATTAAGCACTATCAGTAGGTCATCAGTACCACATTGTAAAATTTCCATAACAATCGGTCTATTAGAAAAGCCGTCAGAGCGATTTTTGAAAAGGGGGCGTGGCACATCTCACTGTCACCCTAGCTGTAATTCGAACTGTACGAACAACTTATATACCAAATCTCATCTTCATACCTCTGATAGTTCATGATATATAATTGTTTTAAATTTGAAGTTGTATGGGCGGTGTCACGCCCCTTTCTCCAATCTTTTCCAAGTATAGCCAAGGACTATCAGCAGATCATCGGTACCTTATTGTGAAATTTTATAACAATCGGTCAATTATAAAAGCCATCAGAGCGATTTTTTTCGTACTCATGTACCAAATCTCATCTTCATACCTCTGATAGTTCATGATATATAATTGTTTTAAATTTGAAGTTGTATGAGCGGTGCCACGCCCCTTTATCCAATCTTTTCCAAGTATAGCCAAGGACTATCAGCAGGTCATCGGTACCTTATTGTGAAATTTTCATAACAATCGGTCAATTAGAAAAGGCATAAGATCGATTTTTTAAAAGGGGGCGTGGCACCGCCCACATACATACACGTACTGTACGAATAACGTATATACCAAATATCATATTCATACCTCAGATAGTTCATGAGGTACAGCCGTATACATTTTCAAGATGTATGCCACGCCCACTATTGCGATGTATGCCACGCCCAAAATTTCAAAAAGTTCAGTCCAACCGTTTTCGAGGCTATACGGTACTAAAAAATGCAAACAAACAAAACAAACACAACACCTGATTTTTGTAATACATATTACTCAAAATTAATCATTACCATTGAAAAAGTCTTTAAAACTCAGAATGTAATCAGTAATATATAATTTTTATAATAAAACTCATAATGATTACGGTCCCTGACTTCAGTGGATAAAGGAGATAAGAGAAGACTGTCCAAATTATCCAAGTTAGGAGTTACTGGCAGAATTAAACTACGTCACTAGAAGCTTTTCCGTCTTGGAGAGGAGGAGATGTCTTCATGCCATTTAAAAGTATCAAACATATCCTACATCGATTTAAGTTTCACACTAATAGAGACAAAATCAGTATTTAACGTTTGAAATCCTATCTTTGAATCCTAAATAGCTTACCTCCAGCGAAGCCCGCTTTCCTTAGCCGTAATTATATTGTATCATAATGCCTTCAATTGAAGCCAGCACACTTTACACGGGCATGACTATCACAACGCCAACATTAAAGAAATAAAGCCTCATATATGTGCCTGACTGTACAAATCCTAAATCCTAAAAGTATGCAAAATAATACTGGGTTGTATACAGGGTTATAGCATAATACGGTTAGAAAAAAGTAGGCTCGTTTGCCACGTGACAGCTGCGACGCTCCTGCGCTGCCTGCCAACTTTTTAGAAAATTTAGCTAATCCTGAGTTCTGGGTAAGCCTTGAGCTGAATCGAAATTTGTGAAAAACTTGTGGATTTAATAATGATGTTGATTAGAGATAAAGAAAATTGGCAAATTCTTTAAAATATTAATTCTTAAAAATATTGTTAATAATTGTGTATTTATTTCTCGAATTACTTTCGAAAATTTCGAATTTGCTATTCGAAAGTCATAAAGAAATCGTGTAATCGAAAAATTGTATGTCATTTAGGCCCCATCCCGCAACGTGCGATAAGGAACTTCGTTCCAACAATCAACATTTTGAAGAATTGCACCATGAAATAATTTAAGGAATATTTTGTCGGACTTCAACCACACTTAGGCTGGTACTACTCTACGTCAAATCGCCATTTTTGTGAATAAAATATTGCAATTTTGGCAAATCTATGCACCGTCGGTGTAAAATTATAGGTCCCAATCAGTGAGTGAAAACTGGAAAGCGCACAGCTCAGTGATTGCAAGAATCAAGAATGTAATGGGAAACCATTTTTTTATATCACCATGAGAAAAATATCAACAAATTTGTTTTTCTTCGATATTTTTTCGATTCTTTGCTTAATATAAATTGTAGTAGTTAATAGAAAAATATACTTTTACCATAGAATATTGGGAAGTACCTGCGCGTTTTCTCAGAGACTGTAATTCTTGTCGAATATTAGTGTGCATTGTAATAAATTTCTACGTAAGTTTGGGGACATCAGCTATTTTTCATGGTTACGGGAATAAAGTATTTTAGGAGCACTAAAAAACTGTTGTAGTGATATGTTACGATCCTCACGAAAATAACAATTACACTGTGCAAGTCGAAAAAAAACAGAAGTGAACTCAGCTGAGTTAGTCTAATTCGGGTCTTACGAGTCGAAGTGCATCATTAGTTTTATGTCCTTAATGATGGTTTTATAAAAAGTTTTAATTTTTAGTTTTTCAATTTCAATTTTAATTTTTTAAGCAAAAAATTATTATTTTTCTTCATATATTTGTTTCTAACTGCGAAACTGTTGTTTATCTTGGGAAATAGTATAGGTAGAGATTAAAGGTATTATAATTGTTAATTTTTCTGAATTTGTTCAAACAAAATCGGATTAGGCGTTCCCGAGTAATGGTGACATATGTATTAACTTGTCGCAAAAAATGAGCTCTAAATCGCAGCCCCTGAGTAAGAAATTAAAAAAAAATTGTGTATGAAACCATCATTATAGGCCAAAAAACAAATGATGCAGTCCGATTCGCAGGACCCGAATTAGTGGAAATCCGTTGAGTTCGCATATGTTTCAAAAAATTTTTCAAAAACTTGCACAGTGTTATCATCAAGAAATCGTGAAAAAATGTTACGGAATTTCCAGGCCGTTTGTATGGGAGGTGCCAGAAGGTATAAGCTGATTGCGCTCAAATGTCGCATAAAATTTGCAAAGGTGTAACTATTAAGCTGCTCCAAGTTTGGACCAAATAGGGTGTTATTGTATGATGAATTTTCAAGCCCCATTGAACGCTTTGTAAGGTACTAGAAGCCGGTATCCGATTTCTCCAAAGTTTCGGTCAAACATGGCGATAGTAAACAAGTGTTGGATGGATCACAACAAATCTATCCGGTAGGGTGTTATAGTGTGATGATTTGTAGAGGTCCGTCGAACCTTTTATATGGGAGGTATCAGTAAAAGTGACATAAACCTGTTCAAATTTCTCACAACCATGACAGATATACAAATATTAAGGCCAGCAAACTTTTGAGATAATCATACGATCATGATGAGCGATATAGTGTGATGAATTTTCAAATCCCATTGGAGCCTTTGTATGGGTGATACTAAAAGCCGTTGTCCGATTTCTCCCAAAATTTGAGCAAGTATGGCCAAGGAGAAGATGTTATGTCGTACCGAGTATAGTCAATATTCAACAATCCAATAGAATGACATGATGAGTCATCGACGCCCATTGAACTGTTTGTAAGGTAGGTACCAGAATAGATGGTCTATATATTACTTTGTGATAAGTTTGGTCAAAATCAAGGCATTCAATAGGGTGTTATAGAGTGATGAATTTTTAAGGCCCCGCAATCATTTTTATGGGCAGTAACAGAAGGCGTGGTCCAATTGGATCCTAAAATGTAAATTTTTTTTTGACTATAACTAAATACGCAGTGATACTAAGTTTTATTTATCTGCGTCTACTCCTATTTTTGTCACATCGATGTATGGAGGTGAAGCACTGTGCGACGTGGCCACCCCTTCTGTTTTCGAGATATACACACTCATCCAGTTTCTTCCAAGTTTCTTCTGTGAAGTCTGCATTTCTAGATGACGTACACCCCATTCCATAACCGAATAATTAAAAACTGGAGACGGAGTTGGATATCGAGTATCAAGGACCATTATCTGTATCCCCATGATCCCGTTTTTTTAGATATTACCCACTCATCCGTTCTCTACATTTCCTAATATAAAGAGCCCATTTTTGGATGACGTATACGACCAGCCCAAAACCGAATTTTAAAAAAGTTGGAATACGGTTGGGCACCTAGTATCTAGGTCTACTTATGGTAGTGATGCAATCGACGCCCTCTTCCGTTTTTAAGATATGCCCACTCGTCTTGTCTCCACATTTTCTCATTTGAAGAGTGCATTTCAGCTAGCGTAACTAAAACTAAGACTAAAAAAACTGAGGGCTGTGTTAAATTACTACACCATTTCCAATTGAAATTTGAAAAAAATCAATTGAAATTTAAAAATTCTATTTGAAATTTGAAATACATTATTTGAAATTGGAGAATTCTATTTGAAATTTGAAATACATTAATTGAAATTTTAAAAACATCAATTGAAATTTGAAAGACAATAATTGAAATTTGAAAGACATCCATTGAAATTTAAAACACATCAATTGAAATTTGGAGTACATCAATTGAAATTTGAAATACATCAATTGAAGTTTAAAATACATCAATTGAAATTTTAAACACATCAATTGAAATTTAAAACACATCAATTGAAATTTTAAACACATCAATTGAAATCTAAAATACACCAATTGAAATTTAAAAATCTAATACATAAAATCGGTTAATAATTTTTAAATTTCAAGTGACGAATTTTAAATTTCAATCGATGTCTTTCAAATTGCAATTGATGTCTTTCAAATTTCATTTGATTTGTTTCTAATTTCAATTGATGAGTTTTAAATTTCAATTGGTGTCTTTCAAATTTCAATTGTTGTCTTTCAAATTTCAATTGATGTTTTTAAAATTTCAATTAATGTATTTCAAATTTCAAATATAATTTTCAAATTTCAATTGATATTTTTGAAAATTAAATTGATATTTTTCAAATTTCAATTGGAAATGGTGTAGTGCTCAGGGCTAATTACGGTGTTTTTGGAATCTACGCCTACCCTACTATTTTTGAGATATACACATATCTACATCTATTTTCTTCCCAGTTTCTTGTGTGATGGGTGCATTTTTAGATAACGTATACGCCCAGTGTAAAACCGAATCTTAAAAAAAGTTTGGCCTGGTTTGGATACCCAGCATACAGGTGCATGCACCATATCCCCGTGATCGACGCCACCCTTTTTTAGATGTACCCACATTTTTTTAATACATTTTCTTTCTCATATAAAGAACTCATTTTCAGGTGACGTATACACCCAGACCAAAACCAAAATTTGAAAAAGTGCAGATACGGTTGGAAACCGTCGTCTCCAGTGTAATTTGAAAATAGATTGTTTTGAGAACTTTTCAAATATTTTGCACATAACAAGCATCTGATTACGCCACTTTAGTGAACCATCCGACGGTAAGAAAATCTTAGCCACTTATTTCAGTTTACGATCGTCGGTGGGTGCAATGGTATTGTACGCGGCTCTTGTACATGACAACGTGGGTGTTCGATCCCTGCTCTTACCACCTTACATTTCTGTCGACGACGCTCACCTCGATTAGTGACCGCGACACTATCGAGTACTTAGGCATGAAAAAACTTCTCAAAATACCGTTCAAACAAAACTAGAAAGCATTCAACTCACTGGTTGTGAAAAACTTTCCCCACTCCCGTCATGGTATATTATGGGAAACGATTTATTTATTTATTTCGAACTACACGATTTTCTGTTTTCTCAGAAGTTGCTATTTTCGCAGCAACCGAAGTACAGCTATTGTTTTCGAATGTGCCGGCTGAAGTTTTGAGCTAGAAGTCTGCACAAAGTAACTACCAAGATTTCTTGTTAGCCAAGTACACTCACAGACCTAATTGTTTGAAGAGAGATTGTAGCAACCATAAATTCGGTTGTTGCCACCACATTTCAGTTGCAACAACAGAATTTAGGTATTTACTACAGAATTTTGTTGTCGCCATTAATTCGGTTGTTGCCACCGAATTTCAGTTGCAACTACCGAATTTGGGTACTTACTACAGAATTTTGTTGTCGCCAATAATTCGGTTGTTGCCAGCGAATTGAGGTTGCAACAAACGAATGTAGCTATTCACGACGGAATTTTGTCCCCACAACAGAAATTCGTTTCAAGCAAACTCTAATAGCTTGCGGCAAGATTTAAGGCAAATATGAAAATAAGCTCGTTTTTTTTAACTCCTGCTAAACTAAGTTTTCGACGACTTTGTATGGGGAGCCGCTTAAATTCACTTAGCTCCCCGTACAAAGTGGTCGAAAACTTAGATTAGCAGGGAATAAAAAAACAGCCCTAATATCTAATTCGGTTATGACAACCTTTAATTCGGTTGAAATTACATCTACTATGGTCGACGGCGAATGTTAGTATTTCGCCAATCCGGCGGGTTATTCCTCTCTAAGATTATATATGCAAAATACACAGGGAATTGCCCATAGACACACACACACGGAATCGCCCAGACGTACGATGGAAATAAGTAAATATTTACCATACGTAAATTAGACTCAGAACGACTCTGAATATCGTAAATCGTATGTCAACTAACTAAGTACTTAGTAGTATTTGAGTTCAATAAGTTATCACAACCAACTTTGTGGCGATTATCGTTTAAGATTGTGACGGTGGTGGTTATGATGTTGGTGTTAGTATTGGTGCTGGCGCTGGCGCTGGTTTACGCGATATAGCCCTGACTTAGTCATGAACATTGAACTGATAGTTTTCAAGTAGAAATCTTAAGAAAATTTAAATCAAAATAATTCAGTTGCAGTTCTAAGCTTGTGCTGTAAACTACATCACATTCTTCAAAAATACAGAAATTTGTTAAAATGTCTGCTGCTTTGAAATACGTGTTCGTCGCTGTTGCTGTCATCTGCTACATGCAGGTATAATATTCTCAATTGCCTTTTTGAATGTCCTTTGAGATGATAGAGAACTTATATATTTTTTTTGTCATAATTCTGCAGGCCGCTGAAATGGCTCGTTTGCCACGTGACAGCGGCGACGCTCCTGCTCTGCCTGCCAACTTTTTGGAAAATTTAGCTAATCCTGAGTTCTGGGTAAGTCTTGTGTTGAATCGAAATTTGTGAAAAACTTGTGGATTTTATAGTGATATTGATTAGAGATAAAGAAAATTGGCAAATTCTTAAAAATATTAATACTTAAAAATATTTTTAAAAATATTAATTAATAATTGTGTATTTATATCTCGAATCGCTTTCGAAAATTACGAATTTGCTATTCGAAAGTCTTAAAGAAATCGGGTAATCGAAAAATTTTGTTGTAGAATGGTGAAAATAATTTCTTTCGTGTTTTGGAAACGTTAAGGAAATGCGCACTTGTATCTGCTGTGAAATATTTAGTAAAGGCGAAAATTAAAAACTTTGACAGTTCGAAAGTGTGAACGAGACGGATATAGTTTGGCATTTTGTCTGCAACGTGTAACAGTGAATTTGTTTGGTGAATCAAAAGATAGAAAAATTACTTTGAACTTTAAATGATGACGTGTGACTAAACTGCTATATGGAGTCTGATTACCTGCGATTTTATACTTACACAAAATTTGTAAGGTAGAGTTCTTCAGATGGTAATTCTTACCAAGCTGCTTCCAGCAGGTATGATTGTTACTCACGAGGTCTCACCTCACGCCGCTGTTTAAGGATTTGTCAGCGCTTAGTTCACGGTTATAAGTTAGTCAGCGCTTAGTTCACGGTTATAAAGTTACAATGAATCCAGGACTTTACATTTTGTAATCGGGAACTGTTCACTATAGGACATAGAATTATTAAAAAAAAAATTTCTCACTTTACTGCAACTGGGGAAGCTGGAAGGCAATCAGAACAAAAATGTTGCCCTACTTGATACCTTCCTGAATTATGTTACCTCTCTGAATGAAAAATATTGTATTAATATCTCAACGATTTTTGCCTCACTGGAGCCCCGTACTCACTTCTTCTACAATTTTCTTTCCCATAAGAAACTCGTGTATAAAAAATAACGAAAATTTCGTTAATTTTTCATTTGCTTCGAACTCAACTCTATTCCAAAAATTTCGTGACCAATATCAATTACAGGGTTGTTACCTCAAAGTTATTTCGTGCGAAAACAATTCTCTGATAACACTGTGCAACAGTGGGTCTCGGGCCTCAACCAAACAAAAAAATTGAGGAAGTACTTGGATGTGGTACCACAAAACCCCGCTCGGTTTTGCCCCGATACATAACAATTTTTTTTTTACAGGCCGTAGAAAATTTTGGTGGTGGGTCAGGGTCCTATTTCAGATTTTACTTCAATAAATCCTAAACAGCTTGTAGTATTGCATTACAACCTTTGACAATATTGTATCGATTTTCCCGTTTCACAATATCCTCTAACGTATTTCTATGGAAAAGTACACTGTTAATCGATTATTTCACGAATCGTCATGAAAAATTTCACATATTTTATATGTTTTGACATTTCTTGATATTCCGTATTATAGACATCATCGATTAGTTAAAGCCTCGTAAAAAGGTAACAAACTTATTATTTTTGCGAATGGACGCACCGTTTCCGATTTATAGCCATTTTTTAACGATTTTAAATTTTGGCGGTTTAAAAAAAAATAATTCTTTCATACGCATTGGACCAGTTTATGAAAACCCCTTAGAAATCTGCAAAAATTGGTTATGTTTTAGCGTTTTTTATGCGAAAAATTTTAGATTTTGCCTCGCCAAGAAGTACAAATATTTTTGCGATTAAACACAGCATTTCCGAGTTATAGGAATTTGTTTATTTTACCAATTTTCTTATTTTGGTGATTTTTGTAAAAAAAAAAATCTTTCTTACGAATTGGACGACTCTACGAAAACCCCATCGAAACTTTAAAAAATGTATTATTTTTTCGATTGGACGCTCCGTTTCCGAAATATAGGCATAACGTCGTTTTAGCGATTTTTTATACGAAAAATGTTTTGAAAAAATAAAAATATTTGTTGAAATTTTTTAAAATTTTTTCATATTTTCGATCAAAAATGAGATTTGGTTACCCTGGATAACCTATAGCTCATCACGTAGGGAATGGGTACATTTCACTTACCCATTTCCCATGTGTAATGGGTAATGGTGATGGGTAATTCCCTATTGTCATGGGTAACTACCCTTTACTTTCCCCATATCCTGTGGGTAATGGGTAATCGTGATGTGTAGTTCCCCATTGTCATTATTTTCGCTATACCCAGGGAGGTAAATACGAACTCTATTTTTTATTCACGTACTTCATACGGGAAGTGACCCTCGGTGGTGCAATGGCTGGTGTGCGCGGCTCTTGTGCATTACAACGTGGGTTCGATCTCTGCTCTGACCACTTTACATTTCCTTCGACGACGGCCACCTCGCTTGGTGATGGCGACACTATCGAGTACTTAACCATTAAAAGCTTCTCAAAATTCAGTTCGGAACCGGTGTAAAACTGTAAGTTCCAAACAGTGAGTGACAAATTGGAAATCGCACTTCTCACTGGTTGTGATAAGCTGTCCCAATCCCTTCATGGCATGTAATGGGAAACGGTATATTTTCCCGGGAATACAAATTTCATAAGAACTGAATGCAGGACCTAAATTTGAGTACGAAGAGCAACTATTTATCAAATATTTGCAAGCTAAATCGGAGATAGGTTTTAACAATCTGCAACAAAAACTTCCGTGTAAAGATAAATCACCACATATGTTAAGAAAATTTAGCAAAAACTGATCCAATTTTACAAGCTTGAAATACAAGGGTGTCGAAGAAAGCTCAAAAGTAAGCTGTAAATCCAGTAACTGATTCCTAAAATAAGTTGTTACTACTTCCTAAATACAGTTGTTTTTTTTTTTTTTGTGTGGATACAAGTATAGAAAAGTAGATAAGAGTTTCCATCTCTTTCTTATAGTTCTCTTTCGGTTTCGGTGGTATGTTATTCCTTGGTTGAACATATAATGAACAGAAAGAAAGAGGATGCGTATTTTGGTTCGATGCAACCAGCATCAAACATAATTTAGCTTTCATTAGTAGCAACAAAACACTATTTAAACTTAGTTTGCTTCTAGTTGCTCCTCGCTCATTCTCCCATCCACTCTGTTCTCTATCGAATTCCACCTAACGGGTTTTTCAATAAGAGCGCCTGTGAAAGTACGTTCGATGCCATTATGTATGGAACTCGATTTATTTTGCATGGCCACCACGGGCACGCTTGCAGAAGTCCAGACGGTTTTCAAGCATAAATCGGCCGATACTGCTGCAATTTCACGTTCGATATTCGTACGAAGTTCATCAATCGTCGCTGGCTTGTTGGCATAGACCATAGACTTGACGTAGCCCCACAGGAAATAATGTAACGGCGTCAAATCGCACGACCGAGGCGCCCAATCGACTGGGCCATTTCGTGAGATAACACGTTCACCAAACTTGGTGTCCAATTAATTGATTGTGGCATTCGCTGTGTGGCTTGTGGCGCCGTCCTGTTGGAACCACATGTCCTCCAAGTCCATATTATCCAATTGGGGCCAAAAATATTCGGTTATCACTGAACGGTAGCGATTCGCATTCACAGTAATGTGCTGGTCTTGATCATCACGCAAGAAGTACGGCCCAATGACGCCGCCGGCCCATAAACCGCACCAAACCGTAATTTTTTCGGGATGCAATGATGAGTCATGGATTACGTGTGGATAGATGTCTGACCAATAACGCATATTTTGCTTATTGACGAAGCCATTCAGCCTGAAATGAGCCTCATCGCTGAAGATGATTTTCCGATGGAAATCCGAATCATTTTCAAGTTGTTGCTCAGCCCAATTCACGAACTTACGACGCTTATGGTGGTCAAGCGGCTTCCGTTCTTGCGTCAATTTGATCTTGTAAGGATGTAGGCCAAGATCTTTTCGCAAAATTTGCAACAACGACGTCACAGAGATGCCCAACGGTTGAGAACGACGTGTGAGAGACACATTTGGGCTTTCTTGAACTGAAGCCTCAGCGGCAGCAATATTCTCGACAATACGGGCACTTCTTTGTCTCACTGGCACGGGAACATTTTGTACTGTGCCTGTGGATTCAAATTTTTCCACTAGACGCTCAATTGTTGATCTGGTAGGACGATTATGACGACCAAAAATTGGACGTAGCGCTCTTAAAGTTGAGGCCACTGACTCCAAATTTCGGTAGTAAATTTTAATAATTTCGACTCGTTGTTGGCTCGTATATCTTTCCATGATGAAATGGCAAACCTTACTGAATAGAAATGTCAAAAGAGCGGGAAAAAATATGGCGTCTTTTGCTGTCCCTATCGATTTACTTTTGTAGCGTCTGTGTTGAAAAACCCTTTACAATTTCGATCAGCTGTTTCATGGATACCAGCATGTGGTGGGAATCGTGTCGTACTAGGGGGTATCCATGCCAGAAGTACATCGCGATTTTGCAGTTTTCGGGGTTTAAGCAATACATTTTTGTATTTTCTCAAGCAGTAGCAGCAATTCTGTGAAAATCTGTAGCTTTGCTTGAATGCGGAAAAAAATCCAATTACGCGGTTGAATTAAATATATATTTGTTGTTTTATTCTTTGTTGTGGCACAGAGTAACACATAAGAGTTTCTGTCAGCTGTTTTGCATTCTATTGCGGACACCAAGGTAGTTAGAAATTTCATAAAGTTCGAGTTGATGGTGTATCGTATTCTAAGGTTAGACATAAAATCAACAAAAATAGAAGATAAAGTGTATTTCCTTTCGATGCAATGATCAGCTGTGGCGTGGATAAAACCCTAACAAATGCATTTGAATTAATCAAGCAATTTCAAAAAATAGAATACTAATGCACAAACATTTTTGTATTGCATAGAGTAATGACGTCGCCAACTCTCTCAGTAAATTGATGAAATTTGGTGTGTTGCAGATGGGCGGTTGGATGTTAGAAAATATTGCTTTAATAATACCAGATAGAGGCAATGGCTCAAACCAACCAACAATAAATTAGCAACGGCATTTTGGTTTGTGCGTTCAATTTTTTGTGTAAATACGTCACAAGTTTATACGAAAATATTTTCAAATTTCACAGTTTTTCATCAAAACTACATGAAATATTATAGTCAACCACAAAATAACCATCTATCGCACCGACCGCACCACAAATAGTGCGAAAGAAAATGTCAGATGAGAAGAATGACAGCGCTATAGGACATTACTCTATGTTGTAGGGTAACTTTGAGGTTAAATCTTTGTAACTTGGCTGAAGGTCCCTCAGAAGGTCCCAGCCTAACTACTGTTGCAAATACTAACATTAAGATTAAGTAAAGCGGACAGTGAACACATTTATAAATCAATCATTTTATTTCTTCCAGTAGTTCGCATAATAATATTTTACTTTATATATTTTTCTAGAACACCCTTTCCAAAAACTTGACATCTGCTTTGAGCGAGGTAAGCAAGACTTAGAGTATATACATATATACATATGTATATATCTATACATATTTTAATTTATTTATTAATTCATTTCGTTAAATTTGCAGGACAACCTGAAACAATTAGGCATCCAACCGGTAAAATTTGCAATGATCTCTTTATCCACAGAATTTGTGAATGAATTTATTTGTTAATATTTTTTATATATTTTATTCGTTAATATTTAGGAGCTTATTAAGGGCGGCTTAAACGATGTTGCCAATGAGTTGCAAAAGAATCTTGCTGAATTGACCAAGACCTTCCAACAAGGCGTGGCCGCACAACAAGCAGCCAACACACCCCAGACGACCAGGAAATAAAGAGTTCGCCAAGGCCGGCTACTCTCACATGCTTTTTTTTTTATTTTAAAATATTATTAATAAGTTTTTTATTACTACCAACTCCTATTTGCAATTTAAAAAAACCTGATAACAACGGAATATTATTGTACTTCTAAGGTAGTAATACGATTAAGCGAAATAAATGTAACTAACGGGTGAAAATCTTAAGATAATGTATGGATTGCATTTTTGATAACGGGCTGAAGTTATAAGGTAAATGGACTCTCATCCCAAATGGCGAACGTACTTATCCAGCAGATGATACTGGCTGTTGAGAGATGCCCATAAGGAATTCATACGAAATAAATGGTGCATACTTTTAGGCTTACAGTTTTTTTGTTATCAATGCATATAGATGTTATTGACATTTTGGCATCTGTCAGTGCCATCAACACCACGTGCTTAATATGCCAACAAAAAGTTCTCGAAAAGATTATTAAAATTTTCAACGAAAATGAAAGACGTCCATATAAAACAATTGCTAGGAGGCAGGGGTGTCCCGTAATACAGTTTCTAGAGTCATAAAAAGATATAAGGATCTGGGTGTGGCAGAAAAAGGGCGTGGGGAAAGCAAAGAAAATATTAGACATTCTTAAGAAAAAGCCAAACGTATCAGGAAAAAAAGTTGCTCACACGCTGAAAAATAACAGCCTCTCTAACATATTTTCCCAAACATATTCTGCAGGAACCGTGTATACGTTTGGAACACACTTCAAACATTCATATGTTTGGAAGTCCCAACCTTATTTGTATTTAAATGCAAACAGTATCATGTTTACTGACAAACATGTATGCTTTTACATGGGGACATATGCGTTCTTCATCCCAAACATCCATATACTTACGTGGAAGCATTCGCGTGTTTCCACCAAACATCCATATACTTACGTGCAAAACCATATGCGAATTTCCTCCCAAATATAACAATATTTAGAAACGAATTATTCTTCGATTTCAATATAGTTATATGCATTATTTATTATAATAAATTTTAACAATGACTTTGGTAGCACACATACATGTATACGAAACACATACACAAAACCCAAAGTAACATCACAAACCATTTAACCGTCCGAGCCTTCGTTTATTTTCTTTGCACTGATCAAGCACTTTTGATATCCTCTGTCCGATGAACCATTGGCGACTGAATACATGAAACTAAAACGCAATACATCAGGCAAAATAAGAAACACTTCACATGCAATTTACACGCACATTCAGGAATATTTATGACCATAGAGTAAATCTTACTAGAGAGAATATTTGGCTCATCTAACGTTTCCTTTCACACTTTTCGTAATGCGGTCGGTGTGATAGAGAGATGTTTGACAAAAAGTGACTTACACCAGGTGGAATTACAATAACTTCTTGTTTTAATTTTTCATGTCGTTTTGGTGAAAAACTGTGAAATTTAAATGTGTTTTAAACTTTTTTTTAAGACTGTTATTGTTAGCATACATTTGTGTTGTATTTAACACAATAATTTTAACACACAAAACGAAATACCGTTGCTGTTATTTTGTTCGTTGTTTTGAACCATTGCCTCTATCTGGTATTAGTAAAGCAATTATTTTCAACATCGAACGTAAATATCACACCAGGCCAAAAGTCATAAATTTTGTGAGAGAACTATTATATTAAAAAAAAAAAAATGGTTTCCCATTACATCCCATGTAGGGACCGGGGAGAACTTCTCACAATCACTGAGCTGTGCGCTTTCGAGTTTTCACTCACTGATTGGGACCTACAGTTTTACACCGATTCCGAACTGTATTTTGAGAAGCTTTTTCATGGCTATATACTCGATAGTGAACCCAGGATCTCATGTACAAGAGCCGCGCACACTACTCATTGCGCCACCGACGGCCACTATTATATTAGTCTATGTTTATGACTGAGAGAATAATGCAAAAATACAGATACACACCTACTTTCTCGTTGTCCCTCTTGTATACTCTAGATCTCGAGAGAGCATAGACAGTGCAACAAACACAGGTGTATGTGTATCACAAATTTAAATATATGTGGGTCACAACCACCTATATTATAACATATTAATCATTGTGTCTCAAACATGTAATATTGAATAGCAAACACAATGTGTTTGGACACAAGTATATTATATTTGCGACAAGCTCCAAACACATTTTATATTTGGAATTTTTCAGCGTGCAGAAGACCAATTGCTCGGAGTCTTTGGTAAGAAAAGTGAAAAAAGAGGCAGGTCGCAAAACTTACAAAGTTCAAAAAGTGCCCGACAGAAATTCCAAAAAAAATTTTTAGAAGAAAGTGGGCTATCTACAAGCACTAATATGGTACCAGAGAGTACAATTAAAGCCCTAATGGAAGGCATCCCTGAAAAAATTTTAAAAAAAATCTAATTAAAAAAATTACATGAGGTGTTAGGGGAAACCCGGTAAGAACGAAGCTCCTTTCGCTATATATTATGTACTAGTTATGTAGTTCCAACACGCCTAAAAATATGATAATTTATATGGATCATTAAGAAAAGATACTGTTTGTAAAATGCTAAACTTTTTTTTAGAATGTATAGAATGTATTTTCCAAAAAAGGCCCTTTTTTAAGAGAGGTACTTCTTTTATTAAAAGCCAATGTTTTTTTAAGAAATGGTACTATTTTTAAGAAGAAGTACTTTCTGTAAGAAAAAGTCATAAGAGTATGAATTTTTTTTACAAAGAAGTACTTTTTTTTAAGAACAGGTACTTTTTAATGAAGTGGTATTCTTTTTACGAAAAGGTTATTTTTGAAGAAAATTTACTTATTTTCAGAAAGGCTACTTATCTCAAGAAAATAAAAGGTATTATTTTATTTTTAAGAAAAGGTAATTTGAAGAAATGGAATGTTTGTAAAAAAATGTATTTTTTTAAGAAAAGGTAGTTTCTTTAAAGAAAAGGTTTTTTTAAGAAATGGGAAATTTTTTTAGAAAAAAAAGGTACCTTTTTAAGAAAAGGCAGTTTCTTTAAAGAAAAGGTTTTTTTTAAGAAATGGGAATTTTTTTAGAATTTGTCCTTTTTTTAAGAATAGGTACATTTTTAAGATTAGGTACTTATCTCAAGTTGTTATTTTGTTTCACAAAAAAGGTACTCTTTAAAGAAAAGGTAGTTTTTTAAGAAAGGCTAATTGTTGTAAGAAAATTAACTTTTTTAAAAAAAAGTACTTGTTTGAAAAAAAATTAATTTTTTTTAAGAAAAGGTACTTTTTTTAACAAAATTAATTTTTTTAAGCAACGGTACTTCTTTAAGTTAAGGCATGTTTTTAAGAGAAGGTACTTTGTTTAAGAATATAAATAGGTATTTTTTTTTAAAAAAATTTACTTTTTTAAGGAAACGCACTTGTTTAAGAAAATTTTCTTTTTTTTTAAACGTTTTTTCACTTTGGCTTTTCTAAATTTACTTTTTATTGTTTCAAAACTACAATAGTACTAAATATTGGTTACAGGCTCCACCAAGAAAACTTCCCATTAAACAAGAAATATCCCAACATATGTGAGACATCCAGATAGTCTAGACAAAAACCAAAGCAAATGTAAACAATATAGTAGTTGGTAATACTTGGTTGTAGCGTAATAGTGTTAAAACAAAAGTTGTTTAATATTTTTCATTTATCCCCCATCCCGCAACTTGCGACAAGGAACTTCGTTCCAAAAAGTATTTGAGTACCGTTGCAACAACCGAATTTGGCATCAATTCAATGGCAACGATCGAATGTGGTAACAATTCGGTGGCAACAACCAAATTAGGCGTTAGTTCCATTACAACAACCGTATTTATGAAAAATGAGGATACTGCATCCAAATGTCTCATGAATCAAGTTGTTACAATCGAATTCATTTGCAATTCGGTTATTACAACCTGGTGTTTAAAATTTTGAAAACCAGTTAATATATTAATAAATTAAAGGAATGTAGAATTTTTGCTCTCGCGGTTTTTACAAGATAATTTATGTGTTTGTTAAGAAAGGTAAATGCAAATATTGTAATTATGGAGTTTGCATTAAAATGTCTTATTTTGTTCTAGCCAAATTATCACCATAACCTTTTCATAAAACAGTCGAAATCGGTTGGTGCACCGTCTAATTTGGTTGTGCCAAACTCTAATGCGGTTGTAACAAACTCCAATTCAGTTCCGATAAACTCTAATGCGGTTGTGACAACCGTGAAGGAAACCTCCAAGTCAACACTTTTGTCTACTATTTTAGTCGATTATGTGGTGACTTTGTCAACGAAGCGTCTACACTTTTTTTTGACTTTGGTGGGTAGAGAAATTATTAAATTATTATAAGGCGGCCTTCGATAATCCAATACGGGAGAAACTCTATGAAGCAATGCCTGAGCTTGGTATTCCTGCAAAACTCATACGCCTTTGCAGGATAACCTCGACGAACACGAAATCCGCAGTGAAAGTTGGTAAGGATCTTACCGAACCTTTTGAAACTAAGCGAGGCCTCAGGCAAGGCGACACCCTATCATGCGATCTCTTTAACATCTTAATGGAGATCATTATGAGAAAAGCTGCAGTCAACATGAATAAAATCATCAGCAGCAAAAGTCACATGCTGCTCGCGTATGCTGATGATATCGATATCATTGGGCGCACAAATTACAAAAGTTACTGCAGTTTTTTCGAGAATTGAGAAGGAGTCAGCAAAAGTGGGTCTGACGGTAAATGAGGACAAGACAAAATTAATGGTTTCAACGAACAGGGCCTCCACGCGATTAGACCAAAGCGTGAACGTTGATAACCGTTATAACTTCGAGGTAGTGGACGAATTTATATACCTCGGATCTGCCGTAAACAAAAACAACAATGTCAGCCTTTAGATCAAGCGGAGAATTGTGCTTGCGAATATATGTTATTTTGGGCTAAGCAAGCACTTTAGAGATAAAGCCCTCTCTCGTGTAACAAAAGTCCATCTGTACCAGACTCTCATTCAACCTGTCTTGCTTTATGGCGCAGTATCCTGGGTCCTATCGCAAGCAAACGAAACATCTGTAGGAGTCTTCGAGATAAAAATACTCCGGAAAATGTATGGCCCTATAGTGCACAACGGCGAGTATCAGCGACGCATGAACCATGAGCTGTATGAGCTATATCCCGACATTGACATAGTTAAGCGGATCAAAATAACGCGATTGCGCTGGCTAGGCCATGTCAGTAGAATGGATGAAGACGAACCAGTACGAAGGGTTTTCGAAACCGAAGTCGAAGGAAGACGAAAAATAGGAAGACCAAGACTCCGCTGGAGGGATCAGGTTGACGAATCCCTGCGTACACTTGGTATTACCAACTGGAGAATTAAAGCAAAAGAACGAACTGGTTGGCGAAATATGTTATCTTCGTTTTGTAAGGTCCCTGACCCCCGGGGTTGTCCGAGACCGGATAAGTAAGTAAGTAGGGTAGAGAAATTGTTGGCAGCTACAAAGCTATGATTCTTTTTGATTTTTTATTGTTTCGTTTTAGTTTGTGGAAAATACACGTGGCTGTGCGAAAATCGAAGGTTTCTATTCAAAAAAGTAAATAAAAGTAAACAAAAATAAATAAGAAGGTGAAATTAACACGAAATTTTTAAAAACTATAATAAGCAAAAGACATTATAAAAGACTTGTAAAAAAAGAAGCAAGTTTGTGTAAAATTAGAAATAGTGAAGAAGATGCAACAATTTTTGGTGACAATTGCGAATCAGTCAATAGTTCCGAAAATGTTGACAGGAATTACTTAAATGTACTACTGAATGCCTGCTTCTAATGTCTCCAAGTGGTTCCATAAGAACTACATAATCAATTGTTCTAAGGTCAATAGTGCCTTCTGAATTACTAGCACTACTAGCACATATTAATTGTCTATAGTAGAGAGAAAAAAAGTACAAAAGTGTGGACTAAAATAAGGAGAATTTACCAGTAAATCTTTGGTTTCAACGTTTACATATGGTCCCATAGCAACTACGTAGTCACTAGTGAATCTTTGATTCCAATGTCTGCATATGGTCCCATGAGAACTACGTAGTCACTACTGATTCTTTGGTTCCAATGTCTACATATGGTCCCTTGAGAACTACCTAATCACTAGTGCATCTTTGGTTCCAATGTCTACATATGGTCCCATAACAACTACGTAGTCACTAGTGAATCTTTGGTTCCAATGTCTACACATGGTCCCATGATAACTACCTAGTCAATACTGAATCTTTGGTTCCAATGTCTACGTATGGTCCCATGAGAACTACCTAGTCACTAATGAATCTTTGGTTCCAATGTCTACATATGGTCCCATGAGAGCTACCTAATCGCTACTGACCTTGGAACTAGTGCATTCGCAATGACCAGCACATGTTAAATGTCTACACCTAGAGAACTAATTGTTTGAAAAGAGGTTGTAGGAACCATAAATTCGGCTGTTACCACTGAATTGAGGTTGCCACAACCGAATTGAGGTTGTTACGGCCGAATTTAGTCCCCACAAGTGAAATTCGGTTAAAGCAACCTCGTTTCATAATAGATTCGGTTGCGACAACTGAATCTTCAATTATATTCGTTCAGTCAACTAAATTTTCTAAAATTTCGGTTGGAAAACCCGAATTTGAAATTAATTCGGATGCAACAACCGAAACTAGTACCTTATTCCGTTGCAGTAACCGAATCTGGCTTTAATTCGGATATACTAACCGAATTTGGCATCAATTCGGTTGTAACTATCGAATTTGGTATCAATTCGGTCGCAATACCCGAGTCTAGCCTTAATTCAGTTGCAATGTCCGAATTTGGCGTCAATTCGGTAGCTGTAACCGAATTTCGCAAGAGTTCTGTAGGTACAACCGAATTCATTTTCAATTCGGTTACCACAACATAATTCAATGTATTTCAAATCTGACATTTTAAATACTATAATCAATATTATCTTTAAGAATGTGAAGATTTTTTTTTTGTTCTCAAGTTCGGTCATGTGCAGCTATGGGCACCACTACAGTGAAGTGCTGGTGAACTTGCTTGTATGTGTGGCACTGAAAAATTTTGTGTTTGAATGGAATACATATTTGAAAGATAAGGCCAAACTTTTTATTGAATTATGGCTTTCTTATTAATTTACAAAATCTTAAAGGTAAAAGGAAATAAAGTCTAAATTCCTTTTTGATGTAAATAAAAATTACTCTAATACGAGACAAAATGCGAGCGCATCTAAGCAAGTATGAAGCGCTGGTAACAAAAAAAATTGTATGCGTGTATTTTTTCGTCTTTTCAAATCGCACAATGTGGCACACGTTTTGCTTGCTGTTTTCATTCCAACTAAAACAATTTTCAAAGTTGTAATTTCCTTTAAGGCTGTAAGAGATCATGTTTTCTCCGGTTAGTGAAAACAATGTAAATGCCGCGGGTGGGATTCGAACTCACATTCGCTGGACGATCGTTTCGATGTTTGTGAAGCATCATCTTCAGCAGCGTCTAGCCCGTTAAGCCACTGCGGTGTGTATTTACACAAGTCACTAACCGAAGACAGTTATTGATTGTGTGCAGAGTGATTGTTGTCGCTACTTACATATTGCTTTCCTACTTACACGCACTGATGCAGAAGTTTTTTTTTAAAGTTCTATTTATTGAACGAACAATTCTACTTGTAGTTGTCTCGTTCTGTTTTGGTTTGGCCCTACCATATGTTTCAAATTTAGTTGTTTTAGATCCTCGTTATGTTTAAAGTTGTAATTTCCTTTAAGGCTGTAAGAGATCAAGCTTTCTCCGGTTAGTGAAAAAAATATAAATGCCGCGGGTGGGATTCGAACTCACATTCGCTGGACGACCGTTTCGATGTTTGTGAAGCATCATCTTCAGCAGCGTTTAGCCCGTTAAGCCACTGCGGTGCGTATTTACACAAGTCACTAGCCGATGACATTTATTGATTGTGTGCAGAGTGATTGTTGTCGCTACTAACACACTGCTTTCGTTGCTTTGCTTGCTCTCTAGCTTGATTTATTTGCTCTCATTTTCATATTCGTATACGCACTTGTGAGAGCGCGGCTTCCAAGCATCTTCTGCGCAGCTTCGTATACGCACTTGTGAGAGCGCGGCCTCCAAGTAGCTTCTGTGGCCATAGCTGGTCATGTGAGATATGCTGCTATCGTTTGTATGCAAAACGGCTTAGGACGTCGATCAACCGATACAACACGTCAGAATTAGTCGGTGTCCCATGATGGCCGGGACGTTGGAAGAGGCATGTAAAACAAATTTATTACTCTACTTATATAAATTACCCCATATAAAGGGTGTTTTTTCAAGCGCGATAGAACTTCAAATTGTAAAAAAAATAACACAAAAAATTAAATTTTAATAAATTTTTTTTTTATTCGGGCATATGGGCACCGGGGCTGTTCTTGACGAAGCGCATTCTGGACGTCCAATTTTTGGCCACTTTTTCGAGCACTGCTGGCCGTATGTCACGAAGAACACGAACAATGTTGGCCTCCAAGGCATCAGCTGTTGCTGGTTTATCAGCATAAACCAGTGCCTTCACGTAGCCCCACAGGAAATAATCGAAAGGTGTCAAATCGCACGACCTTGGAGGCCAATTGACAGGTCCATTTCTCGAAATGAACTTATCGCCAAATTTTGATTTCAATAAGTCGAGGGTTGCGATCGCCGTATGGCACGTAGCGCCATCCTGTTGAAACTACGTCTCGTCTGGATCAATGTCATCCATATTTTCAAACAGAAAATCATTGATCATGGTGCGGTAACGATCTCCATTGACCGTAACGCGAGCTCCGGCCTCATTTTTAAAGAAATAAGGTCCGATGATGCCACCAGCGTGTAAGCCGCACCAAACGGTGCATTTTTCTGGATGTAATGGAGTCTGGAGGGTCTCTTGTGGATTGGTCTCACTCCATATACGGCAATTTTGCTTATTAACAAACCCGTTAAGCCAAAAATGAGCCTCATCGCTGAACAGAATTTGGCGATAAAACATCGGGTCAGTTTCCAACTGAGTTTCAAAGCAAATTTGGATAATTTGGCGGCGTTGTTCAAGCGTGAGTCCATTCATGATGATTTGCCAGAGTATACTGAAACAAATAATAGAAATTTTTTTATTAAAATTTATTTTTTTGTGTTATTTTTTACAATTTGAAGTTCTATCGGGCTTGAAAAAACACCTTTTATATGACTAAAAATTCAAGAAAATGATTTATTTAATAATAAAAAAAACTTTAATAATTCATTTGTGACACTATCTTGATTCGGTTGTAAAACCTCTAATTTGGCTGTGACAACTTCTAATGAGGTTGTGTCAACCCCTAATGAGGTCGTGTCAATCTCTAATGAGGTTGTGTCAACCTCCAATGGGGTAGTGTCAACTTCCAATGAGGTTGTGTCAACCTCCAATGAGGTTCTGTCAACCACTAATGAGGTTGTGCCAACCTCTAATTCGGTTGATACAACCTCTTAATTCGGTTACGGCTAATTCGGTTGTCTCAACCGAATTTTTCTGTGAGTGTACAGAAAATAACACGGCGTGGGGTATAATTCGTCAGTGGAACTGATGACAAAGTCAATAGTGAATCGGTACAGTTTTACTATCAACATTTCCTTCAGGGAACCTTGAAATTTGGCACCAACACATAATCAATTTGAATTTTCTAAAGATAAATTTGAAATTTTTAAAATTTATATTTGATATTGGCTACGACTACAACGATTAGCCTGTTTAACTGCCGGTGTACATAACTTCTTAGTACCAACTATCTATCAACTTGAATATTTCAATGCAAATCCTTCAGGTTTGAAATAGGACGCCACTTACTGTTACCAACAACAAACTGCCTTAGTTACACCCCAATATCCTGAATTCCATTCCAAATCCCTACGCAATACGTTGCAACCGCTGTGTAAATGAATCCATATAGTCAAACATTTATTGAAAAAATATTGAATAAATTAGTTAAACAATCAATATTTCGCGCAAAGTTGTAAAAAAAAACAGTGTAAAAAGTTAAAAATAACAAAAGGACCTTTAACACAATGTCCTGCGCTAGCGGTAATACAGCAGAGGATTGGTTAATTTTTGAAATCCTATGCGGTTCGTTATCCTTCAGTGGCAGCAGCGACTTAAGGCCGCCAATAACAACGAGTCCTCCACAAGAACCGGTGAGTAACCATAAATAATTGTAGGCAAACGATGATATGTGTCTTTTTTTTTGGTTTGTTTTTATTGGCCATAAAATGTTTATATACTTTACATCAATTATGTGTTGTATTTATAATATTTTTGTATTTTTTTTTTGGGAAAATTCCTGGGGTAAAAATGCTTTCAGAATCACGTCATTTTACAAATTTGTTTCGTCTTTTCCATTTCATTGTTATTGTTATTATTATTATTTATGCATTGCATTTCTGATGGCAATTTATTAGCAATTTGTTGCTTATCAACAAAACATAAACAAATTCGGATATAATGCCCATGTACTCTACCGTCTGCAGGAGGGCTTATTGTGTTCAAGGAGAAGGATATAATCAAGGGGATAAAAGTTCGAAATCGAAATTAAGATAAAACCAGTTACTTTCCGTTTGAGTTACACGTTATTTCTCCCTTTATATAGTATTTTCAAATATTCCTTTTTTAAATTTAAGACAATGGGAAAGATTTAAGAAACATTGAAGAAAATGGGACTAAAATTGTGTTTGCCTTTTAATAGATTTTGCAATCAAAAATACGAATAATTTCGAAAAATGTAGATAATAAATATATGACCTGTACCTCGTTTCTGCAGTTCTCGATTCGAAAAAGTTTTCACATTAAGCCTGAAACAAACAATTCCATAGTTTCTCGATTTGTGAGTAAAAAGTGTTTCTGTGTATCAATGCGAAAAGAGGCAACACTGATGACGTTTTTTTTGCGTTTTTATTGGAATATTCCAAGAAAGCTGTCAAGTAGTACAAAAAAAAATATAAACAAACAAAATAAGCTAGTTGCGAAAAAGAACAACAAACCGCTTAAAATCGCTTAACTCCTCTTATAAAGTGGTCGAAAATTAGTTTAGCAGGGAATAAAAAAAAGCTCAATATCAAAATCTCGCACCGTTTTAATTTGTGAGTATTTTTGACGTTTAAAACTTTAACTTTTTCGACTCCCTACTTTTTAAAAAACAGTTTTTCTCGCATTTTTCCAATAAGCATGAAAAAAGCAGTACGTCACAGAAAGTTTTAGCAAAACAAATATTGTAGAAACAGTCACATGTGAGAAGCAATTTTTTGTACCGATTCGTAGCGTTTTTGTTTCAATTCAAATGTTTCATGTGAAAATTTTTTCGATTCGAGAACTGCAGAAACGAGGTACTGGTCTACGGAAAATTACCTATGCTCGGAAAAATGGTTTCTTCAAAACTTTAATTCAAAACTTTAACTAATTTTTTAATAATTTTAACTAATTTTATAGAAAATTTGTCGCTATTTTTAATGAAGGAAACCGCAGACTTGTAACTTAATTTATTTTGTTTGAAAGAAATTTTGGCGCTCAAACATTACCTTTGTAGGGGAATTCCACTCCAGAGAATACCATTTCCAGACGTAGAGGGTAGACTGCCAAGGGCAACAACAAAAGCAAGATGTGTAAGCGGAAACACGAATGCAACGCGCGAACGCGACTCGTAATCTTTAGCAGATGTTTTCTCGAAGAGTTGTTTTGTGACCATAGGAACTTTTCCCTAGACCAGTACCCATGTAGTGTAAAACAAATATTTCCACCGTTTCTCGATATGTGAGTAAAAACTGTCTCTGTAACTCCAAACGAGAAACAGCACCACTGATATCGTTTGATATTGGAATGTTCCCGTCAGATGTCAAAAATCAAAAAAAAAAAGCATCGAGCCAAGATGTAACCAGTACAGGTGGAAGCGATAGAACAACTGATTAAATTTTTCGCTTGCGACGGAAAACCTGTACTTATATTAGATAAAACTAGTTTGAAAAAATGTGGTTTTAAGCAGAAAATGCTAAATATACATATTTGAGAAAAATCCTATTTGAGGAGTTATGGGCCTTCAAATTTCGGATATACTATGGCATTACTATGTATTACAATCCGTGTAAAGTGACTTGTTGGGCAGCGGTTTTGTATATGATGCAAACAAAATTAAAAAAAAATTAAATGAAAATTGTCGAAAGCTATCGAAATATCGGTTGTTGAGATTTATAAAAGTTATCGAATATAGTTTTTACATTTTGCGGAAATAAATTCGTTTTTACTGGTAGTAAATCAGAAGATAAGCATGTAAAATTAAATAACTTCTAATGACTAAGCTGGTTATCGAATGTTGATTATGAAAAAAATATAAAGGGTTTTCCAATAAGAGGTGTTATTTTGGTATTCAAAGAAAAATGCCATTTTTTGAGATAAATGATCGGATGTTTATTTCATAATAAAGTGGAAGGTATGCCGTTAATAATGAAAAACAACATCATCCAAATGGCCACCACGACCACGCATGCAGTACCATATCCTTTTTATGAAATTTTCAATAACCAAAACGCAAAGTGGCTGCCGTACGTCCTCGATAGCCTCACCAATTCTCTCTTTGAGGTCTTGAATCGACGCTGGGCTGTTAGCGTAGACCTTATCTTTCCCGTGGCCCCAAAGGCAGCAGTCGCAAGGTGTTAAATCACAAGATCTCGGTGGCCAATTGTGATCACCTCTTCGAGAGATAACACGGTCCGGAAACTTATCCCGTAAAAGTTCAATGGTTTCATTGCTTGTGTGGCAGGTAGCGCCATCTTGTTGAAACTAAACGTTGTCCAGATCAATACCATCCTACTCCGACCATAACAAATCATTAATCATCTCTCGATAGCGCAATCCCTTCACCGTAACTGTTGATCAAACCTCATTTTCGAAAAAGTAAGGTCCAATGACCCCGCCGGACCATAAACCGCACCAAACAGTCACACGTTGAGGATGGAGAGGTTTCTCAACAATAACTCTTGGCTTTTCCGAGCCCCAGATGCGACAATTTTGCTTGTTGACGTAGCCACCGAGGTGGAAATGGGCCTCATCAGTCAAGATGATTTTTCGATGGAATTCCGGATCATTTTCATGCATTTCAAGGACCCAATTTTAATAATTTCAATGCTTTGTTGAAGCGTGTATCGTTCCATTTTTAGTAATGGCGTAGTTCTACTTGTCAAATGTAAAAGAATAAAAGCTTCAAAAGTGGCAGCTACCGAAATACAGGGTGATTCAAAATAACACCTCTTGTTGGAAAACCCTTTATAAAGGGTTTTTCAATAGTGACGCTACAAAAGTAAATCGATAGGGACAGCAAACGATGCCATATTTTTTCCCGCTCTGTTGACATTTCTCTTCAGTAAGGTTAGCCGTCGGTGGTGCAATGGTTAGTGTGCGCGCCTCTTGTACGGGAGATCCTGGGTTCGATTCCTGCTCCGACCACCTTAAAATTTCTTTCGACGACGGTCACCTCGCTTAGTGACGGCGACACTATCGAGTACTTAGCCATGAAAATGCTTCTCAAAATACCGTTCGGAATCGGTGTAAAACTGTAGGTCCCAATCAGTGAGTGTAAAACTAGAAAGCGCACATCTCACTGATTGTGAGAAGCTCTCCCCAATCCCTCCATGTGATGTTAAGGGACACTATTTTTTTTTTTTTTTAAGGTTTGCCATTTCATCAGGGAAAGATATACGAGCCAACAACGAGTCGAAATTATTAAAATTTACTACCGAAATTTGGAGTCAGAGCGCTACGTCCAATTTATGGTCGTCATAATCGTCCTACCAGATCAACAATTGAGCGTCTAGTGGAAAAATTTGAATCCACAGGCACAGTACAAAATGTTCCCGTCCCAGTAAGACAAAGAAGTGCCCGTAGTGTCGATAATATTGCCGCCGCTGAGGCTTCAGTTCAAGAAAGCCCAAATATGTCTCTCACACGTCGTTCTCAAGCGTTGGGCATCTCTGTGACGTCGTTGTGGCGAATTTTGCGAAAAGATCTTGGCCTACATCCTTACAAGATCAAATTGACGCAAGAACTGAAGCCACTTGAGCACCATAAGCGTCGTATGTTCGTGAATTAGGCTGAGCAACAACTTGAAAATGATTCGGATTTTCATCGGAAAATCATCTTCAGCGATGAGGCTCTTTTCTGGCTGACTGGCTTCGTCAATAAGTAAAATATGCGTTATTGGTCAGACGGCAATCCACACGTAATCCATGAGTCATCATTGCATCCCGAAAAAATTACGGTTTGGTGCGGTTTATGGGCCGGCGGCGTCATTTACTGTGAATGCGAATCGCTACCGTTCAATGATAACCGAATATTTGTGGCCCCAATTGGATAATATGGACTTGGAGGATATGTGGTTCCAACAGGACGGCGCCACAAGCCACACAGCGAATGCCACAATCAATTTATTGGAAACCAACTTTGGTGAACGAAATGGCCCAGTCGATTGGCCGCCTCGGTCGAGCGATTTGACGCCGTTAGATTATTTCCTGTGGGGCTACGTCAAGTCTATGGTCTATGCCAACAAGCCAGCGACGATTGATGAACTTCGTCCGAATATCGAACGTGAAATTGCAGCAGTATCGGCCGATTTATGCTTGAAAACCGTCGAAAATTGGGTTCAGCGTCTGGACTTCTGCAAGCGAAATCGAGTTCCATACATAATGGCATCGAACGTACTTTCACAGGTATAAAGAATTTCATTGGTATCTAAAACCGGTTTTGTTTTATTTAAAAAAACTTTTGTAGCGCTCTTATTGAAAAACCCTTATGTATACAAATTTCATGTTGTCCCAAAACATCACTTTGTTAATAGGTGATCAATAAATTAACAAAAAAATCTCTTCTGGGGTAGGTCAAACAGCGGCGTCAGCATAGTATTTTTGTGTTATAAAGTTTTCCGCGTGGCCGGCCTTTGGGTTTTATCTTTTGGGGTAGGTTCAACACCGGCATCGGCATAGTATTTTTGTGGTAAAAAGCTTTCCGCTATTTTTTGTGGCTAAAAATTATTTTAAAAAATTCGCGTGATTTTTGAAATAATTTTGTTTGTTCGATAACTGATCTATCGAAAAATTTTGCACCACATTTTTTGCGGCAAATGTAAAAAAATATTTTCGATAACCTTTGAAACATTGAACGGCCGATATTTCAAAGCAAGTGACATATCGACAATTTTCATTTAATTTTTTTGATTTATTTTGCGTTATATTATACAGAAATGCTTCCAGACAAGTGTCTTTACACGGTTTTAAATTGTACAGGCAAGTATACCGCGTAAAGTGAAACCGCGTTAATCGAAATTATTTTTTTATGTGTAGTGTATCTGAACTAAAAGAAAGCATCCCTACAATAGCAAAAAATATATACAAAGCACAAGGCACGTGAAAAATTAAAATATATTTTATTAAAATATATATATATACATGTTGTGTATAAAATATTTTTATTTAAAATTATTAAAAACAAAAAAAAAATAACATTCATTTAAAAAGCAAAACTAAAAAAACATAACAACAAAAATAATTTTAATTCTTGCAAATCTACTAACTAGAAAAAAGATAAAAGGAAAAAAAAGGAAACAAGTCAGTCACTGCTGCTTTCTTCTGATAAAGTTGCTATATCTTCCAAGGTTGAAGGCTTTGCTCCGGTAGTAGTTGATGATGTTACCTGCTTACTGCTTTTTAAAAAGTAGTCAAGCGTTGTTTGTTAAGGGGTTTGTGTTTTTCATCCAAAAGAACTCTGTAGCAATTAAATGCTTCTTCTACGGTTCTTATAATCGCTGAACTGCGAGATACTTGTGGGTCATGCTCTGTTATGGAAGCAAACACAGCATCTTGAAGTTTTAAAATTTCAGCAATATGTGCAGCCGTGAATTTCTTTGGCTGAGGTGGCTCGTCGTCGATGGCTTCGTCTTCTTCAAGTACTCGCTGCTATTCAAGATCTAAGAGGTCTTCATTTGCGAGTGCTTCGTGATGCGAATCTAACAAATCATTGATGTCTGCTGCTTCCACATCTGAAAATTCTAGTCTATTTTCTGACGATACTGGGCTGAAGTTTGGGCATAAATTATGCCAAGCAAAATTCGTGGCCCGAGTTGTGACTTCATCCCATAATGTACCAATATTAATGACTGCATGCCGGATTTTGTAGTATTCTTTCCAAAACTGTGTGAGAGTTTGAGCGTCATCACCATCAGTTTTTCTGATAGCCTCTGCAAAGGTACGGCGGAGGTAATAAGCTTTAAAATTAGCAATAACACCCTGGTCCATAGGCTGCAGAATGGACGTTGTGTTGGGCCGTAAAAAAAATGACTTTTACGTGCTCGTCAATACCATTTAAAGTAGTGGGATGACCTGGAGCATTGTATAAAAGCAATAAGCGTGTTTTGGTTACACCGCTTGTTTATATAATCGCTTGTTTTGTATGAAGCACTTAGCGAGAAGGTAGCGAGGCGAATCATTTTCGCTAACTTTAAACAAAAATATTTTTGGCATCTTCAACCCTTTTTCATATTTTTTAATAAAATCACTTATCGCTAAATAGCCGTTTTCGTTACAACTTAGCAAGCGATGATCGCTTGCTTGTAGCCAAAACACGACTAATATTACCTGATGTTCGAGACAATTTTTCAAACAATAATCGTTCACTAAGGGACAAATACACCAAAAGAGAAATCAAAAGTTTCGCATAATGGGTAGCGAGCGTTCACCCATTACCCACAGGGTATGGGGAAAATAATGGATAGCTACCCACGACAATGGGAGATTAACCATCACAATTATCCATTACCCTAAGGGCGATGGGGAAAATAATGGGTAGCTACCCACGACGATGCTTTGCTTCACCATCACCCATAGAACGAATTGTCGGCGCTGTGCACGACCTTCTGGTTTGCGCTCTGGAGTGGGTGAGGTGAACATCTTTGATCAAAATTCGCTGTGTGGTGCTTTGCGAAATTTGGGGTTGTTGTGAACGATTCCGAACTGAGGTTCCTACGTCTTGGCGAGACTCTCGTTTACAGCAGTAATTGCAAGATATGAGCCTGACAAAATGATCACTTTTTTGCAAAAATGACACCAAGGCCCCACATTTTTGGGGGCCCATAAAAAAAGTGCATGACTTTGGGCAAAGCCGAGAGACACGGGTCTTTTTTTTGGCCTTTTATCACGTAGTGGTGTACGTATGTATATGGTTATATTTCCATGACTTAAAAAATTATACACAGTGTTACCGTGATAGGGCTTCGGCATACATGAAATAAAATTAAATTTTATTAAAATAATGGGTACTCGAGGAACATTTGCGCATTATAGGATACATAGTTTTTGAGTTACTCGACGAAAAGTGTCGTTTTTACCAAAGTTACCGACTTTGAGAGTCTGGCGGCACACCAAAAATGCTCCGATTTGCCTCAAACTTTCCAGCTTTTTTTTTAATTTCAAAAACAAAAAACTTTGTGGGTGAGACTTTAACAGTTCCACCTTTAAATACAAAAACCATTCTATTTTACATGCAAATGTCAGTTTGTATGGCGCTTACGAGGTTTTCGAAATGACTTTAAATTTTTTATTCATTCAAAGTTATCAAGATGAGAATGCAATCGGGTGGCAAATGTTATATTCTACCATAAAAACCAAAAAAGTCTATTTCGAAAAAATGGCGCTCACGTTGGTTAAGAAGAAATGCGACAATATGTATATATTTGTCTGAATTTCAGTTGATATTTTCTGAATATCATTTGATATTTTCAGTATTTCAATTGATATCTTTTGGATTTCAATTGATTTTTTTTCATTTTCAATTGAAATTTTTTGATTTTTTCTTGATGTTTTCTGATTTTCAAATGGAAATTCTGAATTATAATTGAGATTTTCTGAATTTTAATTCTTAAATTGAGTTAATATTTTCTGAATTTAAATTGATATTTTCTGAATTGCAACTGGAAAAGGTGTAGTGCGTATAACAATTATTTACAGCCTGTTTCTCGATCTCGAACGAAAGCTTTCGTTCGTGTTCATGACGAAAGAAAGTTGAAGTGGTTTCCACAATCTGATCGTTTCAAGTCGCATGAAAACATAAAATTTGTCAAAACTTTTTAGTTCAATTTTTGTTTACTCTATTTCGAATATGCTGCCAGTTGGGAACAAACATAGAGTCAGGCGAACATAAATCTCGACTTAGAGTAACTCAATTTCAGTCGAATGTGAGTGACTAATTTTCGTTCACTTAGCTTTTCGTTCGAGATTGAGAAACAGGCTGTTAGTTCGTTTAATTAAAAAAAGAATTTGAATTTTTCAGGGCATAATAATGTCCGTAAAGTGAATTGCTGGTAAATGCCCCTTATAGCTCCAAAAATGCTTTAGATTTTTGTAAAATTCATCGATTTAGTACATAATAGATTACAATACATTTGCTTTTTGTCCATTAGGTATAGACAGAGATTTCATATACAATTTCCGGTGAATACAACACCATTGTCCTTGTAGTGCCCAGGCATACAACAGCCACAACTTCCGTTT
Source organism: Phaonia tiefii (assembly GCA_963931995.1). Lineage (NCBI taxonomy): Eukaryota > Metazoa > Arthropoda > Insecta > Diptera > Muscidae > Phaonia > Phaonia tiefii. The sequence continues at coordinate 300,626,750 of OZ008368.1, forward strand.
CCTTTTGAGTTGTTGGTTTGGCATACGTTATATACATATAATGTAGCGACAAAACATATGACTTTAACTAAAATCCGAGAAGGGAAAATATGGCACTTGTGTAAACATTGGAAATTATTGTAACGAAAGTGGAAATGTTGTAATATAAATTGTATTATGGTGTTTTGTTTAGAAGGTACAAATTGTTTTCTGAAGCAATAAAACAATTACAAAACGCAATTAGTTGGTTGATTGGCATGTTGATTATTTTGCCAGTGCTAAACTAATTAGTCGCTTATTTTGTATGGAGAGCGAGCGAAGATAGTTGTTGTTACTCTCTACGGAAGTTAGGCGGCAAATTAGTTTAGCGGTGGCAACGTAAAAAACATGTGCATATATAAAATTATAAACTTGAATTTGACTTATTAACAAACAACCGTTAAATTCGAATGTCTGATATTATTAGCAATAATATGTCTTAAACTTTAGAATCCCAATGCCAGCAATTATTTTTTATTTTGCATTTGTTTCAACTGGCAATTAAAATGTAATTAGTTTATGGTACAGTTAACATGTTTAAATTCTAATAGAAATTGGAAAAATTTCAATATATTTGAAAATAATATAAATAACAGTTGAGTATTAAGTCATAACTACGCAGAAAACAAAAACCTCAAGGTTAAGTTGCCATAATTAGTGAACAAAACAAAAATAAGATCAAATGAAGAAATTAACTTTTATGAAAAAAAAACAAATATATCAATAATGTTCCCACAAATACAGTTTCTACTTTATACGTACTTTGTTGTGTTTAATGAAAAAATTATCTGACTAGAGCAGACAAGAGAAAAAGTAGATGTTTGAAAGAGACTGTGAGAAGAGAAAATTTTAGTAACAGCTGACTACTTAACAATTGTTTAATCAACGCATATTAAGCGGATTAACCATTTGCTAATTAATGTATAAAATAATGAAAGTTAAAATTAATTACATTTTAATTGTAACACGAACATGATCTCTCACCCAAAAATGTTACAGTTTAGTATATAATGGGTGTTTTTTTTTTTGCTATTTGATTTTTGAAAATTGAAGAAAACCCAGAAAAATTGTACAAGTGGATTAAATATTTATTTGGAGCGATAAATCAATGCCTGTCATATACTTTTTAAAGATTATTTAATGCAAATGTTGCCCAAATGCCCAATGTTACCATGCGATATTGACCGTAACGTTACGGCCATCATCGTCTTTGAATAAGTACGGTCCAATGATGCCGCCGGCCCATAAACCGCACTAAAAACTGAATTTTTCAGGATGCATGGTAGCACGCGAACAGCCTCTGGCTGCTCTTTTCACCCATTGAGCCATAAATGAACCTCGTCGCTGAAGACAATTGTAGATAAAAAAGGGTGATCTTCTTCCAGCTTTTCTACAACCCATTCATCGAAATGACGGTGTTGTGGTAGGTCGCCCAGCGTCAGACCCTTCACCATCCGTATTTTGTACGGCTTTAGATAGAGGTTCTTACTTAAAATCTTCTTGGTGGTCGAATAATACAAACCCAATTGCTGCTGTTCGCGATGCATGGGCATTAGGGTGGCAATGAAAAAACAACTTCCGATTTATAATATATCCCAGCCGGATTCTTGTTCCTTATGGTCTAAAACTGACTTGGTGAAAATTTGAGCCGAATCGGATAACTCTAAGCCGTGCCGCATTTAGTCAAAGTTTTCGGATTTTGGCATTTTGGGTGAAAATTCGTATACACTAGAAAATCTTCACTCCTCGGTGCATTTGAAAAAAATTTGCACATTGATTTAGTTTAACCTGAATATAAACTGGATAAAGTTTGAATAAAATCCGACCACCATAAGGGTTCCAAATTTTAATTTGAAAATATTTGAATTTTTTAAAAAAAAATAAATTTGGGTTTTTCGGTTTTTCCCCAAAAATTTTATCTAAATGCCAAAAATATTTAACTTGGATTACAATACCTTCTAGCAGAAGTCTATGCGGTTCCAATAAGCTATAAGCTATTCTAGTGTATACAAATTTTCACCCAAAATGCCAAAATCCGAAAACTTTGACTAAAATGCGGCATGGCTTCGAGTTGTCCGATTCGGCTCAAATTTGCACCAAGTCAGTTTTAGACCATAAGGAACAAGAATCTGCTTGGAGTTTATTAAAATTCGAAAACATATTTTCCTCCATACATTTCATTGCGACCCTAATGCCCATATCCCGATCTTCATTAACATTGTCGGATACAGCAGCAGTATTCTCCTCGGTACGCATTCTACGGATACGGGACGGTGGATTGATGTCCAATCGTTTGAAATTTGGTCACATCGGCTTGAAAAGGTTCGATTATGACGACCATAAAATGGTCGTACATAACTATCGAAACACATTTTTCGCAGTGCACGATTTTTGATAATAAAACTCACTTATTTGCCAGCGTTTGTATTACTACACGCTGAAAAAACGGCCTCTGTAACATATTCTCCCAAACATATTCTGCATGTATATGTTCCGAACATACTTCAAACATTTATATGGTTGCAAGTCTCAAAATCAGGTGTATTTAAATGCAAGCATTAGCATGTTTATTGACAAATATGTATGCTTTTACATGGAAAAATTTGCGTGCTTCATTCCGAGCATCCATATACTTACGTGGAAGCATTCGCGTGTTTCCCCCAAACCTTCGTATACTTACGTGGAATCTTATGCGTATTTTCCCCCAAAACATAATAATATTTATGAATCACTCATTGAGAGAATAATGCAAAAATACAGATACACATTCACAAGATATATACACTCGCTGTACCTCTTTTATTCTCTTGCTCTCGAGAGAGCTTAAACAGGGCAAAAAACACGGTTGTATTTATATCCCAAACACAAATATATTTGGGTCGCAAACACATATGTTATAACATATTAATCATTGTTTCTCAATCATGTAATATTGAATAGCAAACACAATGCGTTTGGGCAAAAGTATGTTATATTTGCGACAACCTCCAAACACTTGTTATATTTGCATCCAAATAACAAAAAACTACAGATTTTTCAGCGTGTATTCAGGATGGCATGGCAAGTCGATCTGAACATATTTGACTTTGACACATGTCACGAATCAGGTGTGAACTGGCAAACACTCAAACACAAATAGCAAAAAAATCACCCTTTACTTATAAATGCACGATTGTTGGAGTATAGACAAATTAAAAAAAAAATTTAAATCGAAAAATCTATATTTTCTATGGATGTGCAATTAATCGATTAATTAAAATATTTATTAAGCGATATCGTGATTATTCGTTTAATCGAAACATCAAAATTTCTGATTAATCAAAACTATGTCTAATCAATTTGAATATTGATTAATCATATTTGAATTGATAATATACAAATACATACTATACAAATAAAAGGAAACATTTAGCACATAGAGTAATAGCATCTAGAGGTGCCATCTTTCTCATCTCGTGGTGAGGTCGGGAGAGATTTTCGAAGTGAATTGACTAACATCAGGTGGTTTTACAATAACTGTTGACTTAAATTGTGCATGGTTTTGAAATTTAAACGCATTTTGTACTTTTTTCTTATCTTTTATTGTAAGTATATAATTGTGTTGTATTAAACACAATAATTTTAATATACAAACCAAAATGCCGTTGAGGATTTTTTGTTGGTTGTGTTGAACCATTGCCTCTATCTTTCATTATTACAACAATACTTTTCAACAAGCAACGTCCATATGCAACCAAGCCTAATCTCATATATTTATTGAGAGAAATTGTTACTCTAGGTAAAGCATTACTCTATGATTAGAACATAATTGAGCAAAGAAGGTTGTTGAACAAATTCAAACTGATAAAATCCTAAAATATGAATTGTCAAAATATGAGCGAGAAACTTAACTTATGTACTTATACTTCAACCGGTTGAAAAAAAATTTGGTTTGACGATTAGATGCAATACCGAGTTTGGAGCCAGATTTAAGACCGGTTTTAGAAAACTGAAATTGTAACGTAGGAATTTGTAACCAACTATGGCTTTATGGTCTCTGTTATTGAAATAAGTAAATAAACAATGTACAGCCCAAAAAAACGTTGCCTATTTTTTTTTTGCAAAATCGTTTATAATTTCCCAGAGGTGTGGAGTCGGAGTTGGAGTCGGGGACCGAGATATTTGCCTGGATTCAGAGTTGAAGTCTTAAATGTGTGGACGGGTCCTACTCCAAGTTCAGCAATTTTTCAACGTATTAGATAAAATCAGATTGCATTAGGTCAAACTCGACTTGTCATGGGTGTCTTGGTTTCTCATGCAAAATATACCATATATTTATGTCGGTCGTATCTCGCATTAAAACCGATATATTGAATTGTAATTTATCACCGATTTTTGTTAGTTTTGAAATTTAATGTATGAGAAGTTTATACTAAAAACTTAGAAGGTCAGAAATATTTTTGTAAGTGAAAAACGATAGGTTTTGTTGGAATAACAGACAATTTAGGAAAGTACACTCACTGGCATGACTAATTTCGAACTCCGTGACAAGTTCATCATCATGTATTTTTAAACTCTGGGTATCGTTAAAAATTTTCCCAATCACGTCCAAAATATACTTGCAAATAGACAACAGTAGTGCTTGACATTTACAATAATGAAAATGAAAAACCAAATTATACTTGCAAATAGACAACGATAGTGCTTGACAGTTAAAAAAATGTAAATAGAAATATTACTATAATCTTTTTCATTCAAATAAAATTTAATTTATTTTTCTTCTTTTCTTAGCTTTAATAAAAAAAACTTATATTAATCTCGATGTGAAACACAAGTTTCCAATTTAAAATGTTATTTTCTCGATACTAAGCGAGACAACTCAATGTGTGTGGTTTCCTTCTCTACAAGCTGAAAAATAACGGCCTCTCTAACATATTTTCCCAAACATATTATACAGGAACCATATACATATGTATATGTTTGGAACACACTTCAAACATTCATATGTTTCCAAGTCCCAAATTTACTTTTATTTAAATGCAAACAGTAGCATGTTTACTGACAAATATCTGTGCTTTTATATGGGAACATATGCGTTCTTCATCCCAAACATCCATATACTTACGTGGAAGCATTCAGGTGTTTCCCCCAAACCTACATATACTTACGTGGAAACAGGCGAATTATATATAATAATATTTAGAAACCAAATATAATAATATTTAGAAACGAATTATTCCTCGATTTCAATATATGTGCAATATTTATTATAATTAATTTTAACAATCATTTTGGTAGCACATATTCATATATACGAAACACATACACAAAAACCAAAGTAACATCACAAACCATTTAACCGTCCGAGACTTCTTTTATTCTCTTTGCACTGATCAACCGCTTCTGATATCCTCTGTCCGATGAACCATTGAGGACTGAATAGATGAAACTAAAACCCAACATATCAGGCAAAATAAGACACACTTCATCTGCAATTTACACGGACATTCAGGAATATTTATAACTCACTGACTGAGAGAATAATGCAAAAATACATACACACACTTACAAGATAGACTCCCTCGTTGGCCCTCTTTTATTCTCTTGCTCTCGAGAGAGCATAACAGTGCAACAAACCCAGTTGTATTTGTATCACAAATATAAATATATGTGGGTCACAAACACATATATTATAACATATTAATCATTGTGTCTCAAACATGTAATATTGAATAGCAAACACAATGTGCTTGGCCACAAGTATATTATATTTGCGACAAGCTCCAAACACATTTTATATTTGGAATTTTTCAGCGTGCAGAAGACCAATTGCTCGGAGTCTTTGGTAAGAAAAGTGAAAAAAGAGGTAGGTCTCAAAACTTACAAAGTTCAGAAAGTGCCCGACAGAAATTCGAAAGAATAGTTTCAGCAGAAAGTGCGCTACAAGCACTAATATGGTACCAAAGAGTAACATTAAGACCCTAATGGAAGGCATCCCTAAAAAAATAAAAAAAAATTATAAATAAAAAAATTAAATGAGGTGTCTGGGGGCACCCGGTTGGAACGAAGTTCCTTTCGGTATATATTATGTACTAGTTATGTAGTTCCAACCCGCCTAAAAATACAATATATGAATTATAAGAATCTTTAAGAAAAGATACTTTTTGTAAAATAATTAACTTTTTTTAAGAAAAATTTTTTTATAGAATTTTTTTTTTTAAATTATATTTTTAGGACCTTTCTGTAAGAATATGTATTATATTTTCCCGAAAAGGTCTTTTCATTAATGAGAGGTACTTCTTTCATTAAAAGCTAATGTTTTTTTTTTTAAGAAAAGGTACTATTTTTAAGGACAAGTACTTTCTGTAAGAAAAAGCCTTAAGTGTATGAATTTTTTTAACAAAGAAGTACTATTTTAAGGACAGGTACGTTTTAAAGAAGTTGTACTCTTTTTAGGAAAGGTTATTTTTTGAAGAAAATGTACTTAGTTTCAGAAAGGCGACTTATCTCAAGAAAAGAAAAGGTATTATTTTATTTTTATGAAAATGACAATTTATTTTTTTAAGAGAAGGTATTTTTTTGTTTAGAATTTGGTTTAGAATTTGTTATTTTTTCAAGAATTGGTACATTTCTAAGAGTAGATCTTATCTCAAGAAAAGTTATTTTGTATCACAAAAACTGTACCCTTTACAGAAAAGGTCGTTTTTCAAGAAAAGGCAATTTGTGAGAAAATGTACTTATTTAAAACAATATATAATTATTTATAATTATTGTTTTTAAGAATATGTACTTTTTGTAAGAAAATTTACTTTTTTTAAGCAAAGGTACTTCTTTAAGATAAGGTTCTTTTTTTTAAAGAAAAAGTACTGTGTTTAAGAATATGAATAAGTTTTTTTGAGAAAATTAAGTTTTTTAAGAAAAGGAACTTGTTTAAGAAAACGTTTTTTTTTTAAACTTCTTTCACTTTGGATTTTCTAAATTTACTTTTGATTGGGTTCAAAACTACAATATTCTTATATACTAAATATTGATTACAGATTCCACCTAGAAAACTTCCCATTAAACACGAAATTTCCCAACATATGTTAGTCTAGACTCTAGACACAAACCAAACCAAAAGTAAACAATATAGTTGATAATAGTGGGTTGTAGCATAATAGTGTTAAAAAAAGTTCTTTAATTTTTTTCATGGAGCCCCTACCCCGCAACGTGCGATAAGGAACTTCGTTCCAAAAATAATTCCTCAACAATTTATTGTCGGAGAGAAACAAGGTTTTATTTTTTGTTTTTTAATCGTCACCAGGTAGGATTCGAAAAATATGCAAGAAATAATTAGGTGGTGTAAAAATACGTCAAGGAAAATTATGCAGTATGAGACAACTATTCGCACAACATGCATTTACAGCAAAGTATGCAAATATGTGCGAAAATATGCAAAAATATGGACTAGCAAATTGCTGATTTTTTTTTTGAAAAATTTCTTGTTTTGCAAAGATTTCTTCTTGATATTGGAATTAACTAAGGAAACCAATGGGTTTTCGACATGATAAAAAAGAGTTGTGCATGAAAGTGTTCCAATGTTAGTGCTTGGTATTCTTCAAACATATGTATAAAGGAATTCTCATTAATATGATGAGTGTTTCTAGATATATATTTTTGATAAATTCACCGAAAACATACCAAAAACGTCTGCTGATGAAGATCTTGGCAAGAACCGAAATAGCAATACAGACAGCCTTGGTATCATTGGAACATTTTTGTGCTCGACTTTTTTGAAAATAATAAGCTCTATATTAAAAAAGGTCTCGAGCTTGAATAAATTTAGAAAATTGTAAGTTTATAAAACGGACCGAGTAAAAACACTCCCGCAAGGGAAATGATGAAAATTCAGAGAAATATTTTCTACACCTACCGATTTAATTAGTAATACAAGGTGTTTCAAAAGAAGTCATCCGAAGTTGTTTGGCTCTCATTTTTTTTCTAAATGAAAAATTTCGATTCTGTTTTTTGATTATGTTTACTTGAACCTTTAGAATTTCATTGGTTAAGTTGAGAAGATGATATCGGTTAAATGGGCGCCGTCACAATTGATTACCATACGGGCTCGTTTTACGGCATTTTTCATCACTTCGGCGAGAACTTCGGACGACAGATTCTCGCACTCGTGTCGAATGTTGACCTTGAGGGCGTCCAGGGTCTCGGGCTTGTTCACGTAAACACGGGACTTCAAAAAACCCCACGAAAAAAATCAGGAACGGTTACATCGGGCGATCTTGGGGGCCAGCGCAAATCGCCAAAACGAGAGATGAGGCGACCCGGGAACGCCGCCTTCAGAATATCGGTTGTGGCTTGCGCAGTGTGTGCCGTTGCTCCGTCCTGTTCGAACCACATGTCCTCCAGTCCTAATTCGTCAAATTGTGGCAGAAAAAACTCGGTTAACATGACCCTATAGCGCACACCGTCCACTGTTCTCGTTTGACCAGCGGCCCGTTGACTTTGAGCGGGTGTAATGGCTCCTCATGCATCACTCGTGGATTTTCGGTGCCCCAGAAGACATAGTTTTGCTTGGTAACGTACCCGCTGAGGTGGAAATGAGCCTCATCACTCATTATGATTTTCAAATCATTATGAACAAAAATGCTATAAGACGAGCCCGTATGGTAATCAATTGTGACGGCGCCCATTTAATCGATATCATCTTCTCAGCTTAACCAATAAAATTCAAACGGTTCAAAGAAACATAATCAAAAAACAGAATCGAAGTTTTTCATTTAGAAAAAAAATGAGAGCCCAACAACATCGGATGACTTCTTTTGAAACACCTTGTAAAACTAGAACGCGCACATCTCACTGATTGTGAGAAGTTTACCCCAGTATGTTCATGGGATGTAATGGGGAACCATTTTTTTCATATAATTTATTTTCGGACAGAAACATGTTTTTATTTATCGTATGTTTCCATCATCATCATGCAGGATTAGCAAAATATGCTAGAAATAATTAAGTCGTATAATAATATGTCAAATATGCGAAATATGCAAAAATATGCGCAAATATGCGAAAATATGCGAAAATATGCATTAACAAATTGGTGCCATTTTATTAAACGTTTCTTATTTTGTAACGATTTCTACTTGATATTGGTCTTAGACTAAAGAAATAACATTAATTGTTATCAACTTCCATTCCCTATTTATTACACATGTCAACATTATTTATGTGTACAATTTTCTTATTATTCAGAAAAATATTTTCTACCTCTTCCGATTTAATTAGTATCTGATTTCCTCTGTAACAGATTTTTATTATATAGATTTGAGAAATATTTTCACTCAAACACTTAAATATCCCACAATTAATGATTTCAATTAATTTCATCTGTCAAAGGTTGTCTACTCCTTTCTTTAACGTACACGTTTGTAAAGTTCCGCTGCAAACTTTTACATGCACCGATATCCTTTTGATTGATAACTTGTTCTGTTGTTGTTATTTTGCATATACTATGTATCTAGTTGTTGCTGTTGCTTTTGTTAGTGTTGTTATTCTGCTACCAAGTGAATGACCCAAATAATAACCGACTCATAAACAATATTTTGAAAAAAAAACCCGTTGCCATTGAGCCAAATTTACATATCACTTTTGCCGTTTCATTAAGCGACCCGCCGTCAATGCGAACCTTCTCCCAGCAACAAAGTACTCGTTTGAACTTAGTCAGACAGACACAACATAACTTTACATGTAACAATAAAAGCAACAACATAGCAAGTATCTGGTAGAGTTCATATGTATTCGTAAATTCCAAAAGTTAATTTTATTTGATTTTTATGCTTTTCTGCAAGTTCTAGTCAGTTTATACCTATCAAACAGTGCTATCTCGCCCATACCTTCTTCAGTAACTTGCGGTATATCGTAGATGGGAAGGAGGGTTGTGATTGTTGATGAAATATTTGGGCTGGGGGTGATATGGGGCATTGCAACTTCACTGCCATAGTTTCCGCCAAACTATCAGCGATGGGTTTTGTGTCTGAGTATTTACTTGGCAAATACTCAGTTGGTTTTCGTTTATGGTCGTTAAAGGATTACAAGTTTCGTCATAAAGTCGCTGTAGAAAATTAAAGCCGGTTTTGATTTGCAATTATTTCCCTGGAGTACCAAAATCTCATTACGCCAAGCCACCATCATCACTATGCCTTTGGATAACGATCACAATCATCACCATCATCATCATGAGCACTTAGCGGGTATATCGCCGCATCATCATCACCATCATTTGGTAAAGGAAAAAGAGAATTCGAAAAAATCTAGTGATAGTTTATTAAGTTGATAATTTAAAAAATAAATTCGACAAGATATAGACAAATTATTTTAAAGATAATATTTTTGATACAAAATTTTGTCTCGCAAATATGGTTTAATACAAGTTCTCTCCAAGAAATTATTTATAGAAAACTTTCAAGACTAAAATTTTTTCATTGAAAATTTTATACTCAGTACTACACATTTTCACAGATAATTCTGTATTTAGGACAAGAAATTTTCAGAGAAAATGTCGTATTCAATGCAACAACGTTTCATACAAAATATTGTATTCAAGGCTATAAATTTTCAGAAAATATTTTGTATTCAAGTCTTCAAATTTTCATCGAAAATGTTATAGTATTCGAGTCTAAATTATGTTCATTTGTCTTGAAACTACAAATTACACTGTGACACAAATGAAAGAATTTTGTTTCGGGCCTCAACCAAACCAAAAAATTGTGAAAGTACTTGGACGTGGTATCATAAAACCCCGCTCGGTTTTGCTCCTATACGTAACAATTTTTTTTACACGAGAAGAAAATTTTGGAGATGGGACAGGGCCCTATTTCAGATTTTACTTCAATAAATCCTAAACAGCTTGAGATATTACATTACAACCTTTGACAATATTGTAGCTATTATCCTATTTCACAATTCCGTCTAATATATATCTAAGGCAAAGTACACTCTTAATCGATTATTTCACGAAACGTCATGAAAAATTGTCAAATACGTCAGCTTCCGAAAATGTCCTATATTATGATCTCAAATGGTCGTATTATTTGATTTAAGTTGTATTAAGTTGAACAACTTTGGAGAACATTATTACATTCCATAGAAATTATAAGCAAAAAATTTAAAATATTTAATATTTCTGAATCGGTACAATCATTTTGGAACCCAAAATGTAATTTTTGTTCATTAGTGTGTTTGACAATATTGTCAAGTATATTAAGTAGTACAACTTTGTAGAAGATATCAATTTGTAATTTGTTTAATATTGAATACATATAGGTGAATATTTAAAGAATGTGGTTAATGGCAGCCATTCTACATTAATTATGGAGCTCTAAATATAATTTTTGTTGAATAGTGTATTTAGAAAAGATATCAAGAACTTTATAAGCTACAATTCTTTTAAAGACATTTTTTCATAACATTTCGGGAAATAATCGATTAAAAGTGTATTTTTCCTGAGACGTACATTAGAGGGAATTGTGAAATAGGAAAATAGCTACAATATTGTCACAGGTTGTAATTCAATATTTCAAGCTGTTTAGGATTTATTGAAGTAAAATCTGAAATAGGCCCACGATCCACATCCAAAATTTTTTTCGGCCGATAAAAAAAATTGTTACGTATAGGAGAAAAAGCGAGCGGGGTTTTGTAATACCACGTCCAAGTACTTTCATATTTTTTTTGTTTGGTTGAGGCCCGAGAACCACTGTTGCACAGAGTTATCGTAGACAATGTTCGCTTCAAGATTTACAATATTTTTTTTAATTTTTGTTATATTATTCGATCTTTAAGATGTTATTTTCCTTAATAATTTTTCCGGTTCAAGATCAATTTCTATGAAAAAGTACTTTTATAACAAAAAGTACATTTTCATAGAATGTATTATTAAAAAAAATAATGTGAAATTGAAATTTTCTTAAGAAATTTTGTTTCAAGACTATAATTTTTTGTTCAGAAATATTGTCATAGAAATATTGTCGTCATGATTAAGACTTGTTGCTCAGAAAAATTGTCTTCAAGATAAAATTTTTTCAAACAATTAGTTTGACTTTAAGGCACTAATTTTCAGAGAAAATCTAATCATCAGAAGTAAATTTTGTTATAGAAATTTTTGTCTTAAAAATTTGCAAATTTTAATAGAAATTTTTGTCTTCACGACTCAAAATGTTATCGTCAAGACACAAACTATAATACAAAATTTTTTGTTCAAGCCGGTCATATACGCAACTATACAATATTCCAAAAGAGGGTTATGTGGTGGCACAGATGTCACACGAAAAAAAGTATAGTCACCGTTGAAGTCGTAAGAAGAATACCTTTTATTTGAATGCACCCACTTGCCTTTTCCTACCCACGTAGCCCTGTTGTTCGAATGCAGTGGGTTCTATGGGTCCAGCCGACAAAATTTTGTTCAACATTTATTGTTCTTATATTTTACTCTAATTTCGGTTTATCATAACTTCGCCGGAAGTACTGCAATTTTGGCGAAAATTCGCATAGATGAATGTTCTCTTCAAGTAAAGAAATTTTGATAGAAAATTTTTACATCAAGGTTTACAAAATTTTTATAGAAAATGTTGTCTTCAAGACTACAAATTTTTCATCGAACATTTTGTCTTCAATACTACAAATTTTCATACGATATTTTTTTCCCATAACTAAAAATGTTCATTGAAATTCATATAGAAAGTAACGTTGTCTTCAAGTCTAGAAATTTTCATAGAAACCTTTGACATCAAGGTTTACAAATTTTTATAGAAAATGTTGTCGTCAAGACTACAAATTTGTCATAAAACATTTTGTCTTCAACACTAAAAATTTTCATATGAAATTTTTTCCTCAGAACTAAAAATGTTTATTGAAATTCATATACAAAGTATCGTTGTCTCTAAGTCTAGAAATTTTCATAGAAAAGTTCGACATCAAGATTTACAAAATTTTTATAGAAAATGTTGTCAAAATGTGAGTCAAAATCGAATAAGATTTGACATTTTATCGAATTTTATTGGCATCATTCCTAACACAAATATTTTATACAACAAATATTTTATACATAAATTATTTAATGACAGAAAAATTAATTGAAATCCATTATTTGCACAAAAAACATCATTATTATGTCAAATTGAAATCGATCGATCTCCATCACATACCGGATTGTCATCGAAACAAAACTTTTCTTAGAAAATTTTGTTGCAGACTAAAACTTTTTGGAACCAAGTTCCTTATCGCACGTTGCGGGATGGGGGCTAAATGAAAAAAAAATTAAAGAACTTTTTTTTAACACTATTATGCTACAACCCAGTATTATCAACTATATTGGGTACTTTTGCTTTGGTTTGTGTCTAGACTAACATATGTTGGGATATTTATTGTTTAATGGGAAGTTTCTAGGTGTAGCCTGTAACCAATATTTAGTATATATTGTAGTTTTGAATCCAATAAAAAGTAAATTTAGAAAAGCCAAAGTGAAAGAAGTTGGAAAAAAGAAAATTTCCTTAAATGAGTGCCTTTTCTAAAAAAAGTAAATTTTCTCAAAGAAGACCTATTCATATTCTTAAACAAAGAACCTTTTCTTAAAAAAACACCTCTGAATGAAGTACCTTTGCGTAAAAAAAGTTAATTTTCTTACAAAAAGTACCTTTTCTTACAAAAGTACATTTTCCTACAGCAAATTGGCTTTTCTTTAAAAACTACATTTTCTTTAAAGAGTACCCTCTTTTGTGAAACAAAATAACTTTAAAGATAACTTTAAAGAAAATGTAGTTTTTTAAGAAAATCTAATTTGTTGTAAGAAAATGTACTTTTTTAAGAAGACGTACACATTGTTTGAAAATTTGCTTTCTTAAGCAAAGTTACTTTATTAAGATAAGATTTTTTTTAAAAAAAAGGTATTTTGTCTAAGAATATGAGTAGAATATTTTTTGAGAAAATGTACTTTTTTTAGAAAGGGCACTCATTTAAGAAAAAACTTCTTTCACTTTGGCTTTTCTAAATTTACTTTTTATTGGATTCAAGACTACATACATATGTATATGGCTCCACCTAGAAATCTTCCCATTAAACAAGAAATTTCCCAACATATGTTAGTCTAGACACAATCCAAAGCAAAAGTACTCAATATCATAGATAAAGTAAACAAATAGTTGAAGCACAAGTGTTGGGAAAATTTTAGTCTAATGGGTAATTTTCTAGATGTCTTTGAAAGCAATACGTGGGATTTTTTTGTTCCAAAAAAAAAGTAAAAAAATATGACAATAAAAATCTAAAATTTCATATCAAAAAAAAAATATTTTCAACAAAAATATCAAGAATACAAGAATACAACACGTTACTTTAAGTAGAATATCTGATGTCCATCGAATTGCAAAGCCATATCACCACCGTATATGTCATAATAAATTGATTCTTCCTCCGGTTCAGCTACCATTCCTCAGAGACTCTAACGGTTTTGCGGGAAGATTTTAGATTAAAAAGGCATTCCGGGATGTTCAACTTTGGCCGGTCTTACGGGTTTTGTCCTATTGATATACCAACACCGGCCTCATGGCTTTGAAATAGTTTTTTATATAAGAAACAAATGCAATTATGTAAAATCACATACATTTTGTCACATTTTCCATTGTTTAAATTACTTTCATAAAAATTTTCCACAATTTTGAATAAACGTCAATGAGAATTATGGGAAACTTCAGTGAAAGTGACAGTTGTACAGGGGAGCACCTAGTGAACAAAGTTGACAATGGTCGCGCTATATCAATTATTTCCTTTATCTATGGTTGATAATACTGGACAAGTGCCTACTCTTTAAAATGTACCTATTCTTGAAAGAAGGACCAATTCTAAAAAAATCCCATTTCTTAAAAAAATACCTTTTCTTAAAAAAATTCCTTCTGTCAAAAGTACATTTTCTTAAAAATAAAATACTACCTTTTTTTATTTTATTGCGATAAGTTGCCTTTCTGAAAATAAGCAAATTTTCTTAAAAAAATAACCTTTTCCTAAAAAGAGTACCACTTCTTTAAAAAGTACATGTTATTAAAAAAAGTACTCCTTTGTAAAAAATTTTGGCTTTCAGACTCAATTCTTACAGACAGTACTTCTTCTTAAAAATAGTACCTTTCTCAAAAAAAAACATTAGCTTTTAATAAAATTTTATCTTTTACCTTTTCGGGAAAATATAATACATATTCTTATATAAATGACTTTAAAATAT
The DNA here is from genome assembly GCA_963931995.1 of Phaonia tiefii. Lineage (NCBI taxonomy): Eukaryota > Metazoa > Arthropoda > Insecta > Diptera > Muscidae > Phaonia > Phaonia tiefii. The sequence continues at coordinate 300,642,000 of OZ008368.1, forward strand.
CCTTCTTAAAAAAAAAATAAAATTCTATAAAAAAAATTTTTCGTAAAAAATTTTTATCATTTTACAAAGAGCATCTTGTCTTAAAGATCCATTTAAATTATCGTATTTTTCAACGGGCTCCTTAGGCGTGTTGGAACTAACTAGTACATAATATTTAGCGAAACGAACTTCGTTCCGACCGGGTGTCCCCTGACACCGCAAGTAATTTTTTTGTGAAAACTTTATCTTTGGCTTCGTAATCTCCAGATTCATAGAAAGTGTTGTCTTCCAGACTATAGAATTTTCATACGAAATTTTGTCTTGAGGACTAAAAAATTTTAATAAAAAATTGTATCAAGACTAAAAAATTTCCCTAAAAAATTTTCCTTCAAAGTAAAAAAATTTCCAAACAAAATTTTGTCTTCAAAACTAACATTTTTGTAGGAAAATTTTTTTTTAAAACTAAAATTTGTATAAGAAATATTTTCGCAAAAGAGATTTTCTTCCAATTATGCCTTCGTTCCACAGTTTTTGTGGTCCTTCCGTCAAACTTTTTTTTAGACAATGTGGTCTTCAGGAAAAGTATTCTGTAGCATAAGTCCAAACTATTTAATTCCAGTGACCGGCGCTAGTGCATTGGTTAGTGTGCGTCACTTTTGTGCATGACAACGTGAGTTCGATTCCTGCTCTGACCGAACCCTGCTCTGACCACCTTAAAATTTCTTTCGGCGGCGGTCATCTCGCATAGTGACTAGTGTCGCCGTATATAGCCATGAAAAAAAAGCTTCTCAAAATACCGTTCGGAATCGGTGTAAAACTTTAGGTCCCAATCAGTGAGTGAAAACTGGAAAGCGCACAGCTCAGTGATTGTGAGAAGTTCTCCCCTGTCCCTTCATGGGATGTAATGTGAAACCATTTATTTATTTAGGACACTACCGGGTAGTTGACCCATTAAAAAAATACAAAAAAACCTTTCGGGCCCGTGTAAAACTGTTGGCAAAAACAAGTGACACTAAAACCAGATAGCGCACAGCCCACTGAATGTGGGCAGCATTCTTTCATGGGATAAAATGGGAAATTATTTACACATTTATTCAATAAATTCTACAGCATTTCCAATTAAAATTTAAAAAATATCAATTTAATTTTGAAAAATATCATTTAAAATTTAAAAGTTATAGTCGGCATATAAAATGCATCAATTGGAAATTAAAATTTCTGTTTGACATTTGAAATACACCAAGTGAATATTAAAAGACATCAATTGAAATTTAAAAAACATCAATTGAAATTTAAAACACATCAATTGGAATTCCAAACACATCAATTGAAATTTAAAAGACATCAATTGAAATTTAAAACTCGTCGACAATTTAAAATTCGCCAGTTGAAATTTAAAAATTATTTATCGATTTTATGTGTTAGATTTTTAAATTTCAATTGATGTGTTTTAAATTTCATTTGATGTTTTTAAAACTCAGTTGATGTTTTTAAATTCAATTGATGTACATGAAATATCGATTGATGTGATTTAAATTTCACTTGGAATCGTATAAATATCAACTGATGTCTTAAATTTCAATTGATGGTTTTTAAACTTAAATTGATGTATTTTAAATTTAAATTGATGTGTGTTAATTTCACTAGATGTTTTTGAAAACTCAATTGATGTATTTTAAATATTAATTGATGTATTTTAAATTACACTTGATATCTTATAAATATCAATTGATGTCTTTTAAATTCCAACTGTTACTTTTTTAAACTTCAATTGATGTATCGTATTTTAAATTCCAATCGATGTGTTTTAATTTCACTAGATGTTTTTTAAAATTCAATTGATGTATTTTAATTACCAATTGATGTATTCTAAATTTCCCTTGATATCTTATAAATATCAACTGATGGCTTGTAAATTGCAACTGTTACTTTTTAAACTTCAATTGATGTATTTTAAATTTCAATTGATGTCTTTTAAATTTCACTTAATTTTTTTAAAATTCAATTGATGTATTTTAAATTTCAAATGATTTTTTTTAAATTTCACTTTTATATCTTATAAATATCAATTGATGTCTTTTAAATCTCAATTGATATTTTTTAAATTTAGATGTTTGTTAAAATTCAAATTTCAATTAAAATTTTTTAAATTTCAGTTGATGTATTTTACATTCCAAATATAAATTTTCGATTTCAATTGATTTTTGTACATAAGATTCTTTTTTTGTTAGTCAAGAAATTCATCAATTTCCACTTGTCTGTAGCTATAACATTTTTCAATATGTAACATTTCTATACATAATTTCTTTGTTTTCTATATCAACAGTTGGATAGTAACTGTGGCAACCCTAGCGCTGCCTTAACGTTAACGGATCATCATCATCATAGCATTGACCTGGTTACCACGTTGCGCAGTGAATTGGCAGCGTTGTCATATAAAAAGGAGCGTCTAACAACTGAGGTACATGGAAATTCCAACAAATCCCTAGTATTCAGCATAAATTATACCAAATACTTTTAATATTTTCCAAGCTCTCTGATGCCAAGGCGGCTTTATGTAGTCGCGACTCGGAATGTGAAAATCTTCGGGCACAAGCTGCACGCCAATCGGCTTTGATAAGCTCGCTCCAAAGTCGTCTTCAGGCCGCAGAGAATAGAGAGCAGAATGTGCAACAACGATGTGACAGCACCATTGATACAATACAGCGAGAGAAGCGCTCCGCTGACGAAAGATGCAAAGAGCTACTGGCCAAGATACAACATTTAGAAACGCACTTGGCCAATGAAGAAGCCCAAAAGGAGCAAGCACGAAATCAGCTGTGTGATTTTCTCAAACGCCTAAGTCACTGCTTGGGCATGGAGGCCTGTGACAGTGCTCAGCTGACCACCGATTGTGTCTTCGCTAGAGCCGAAGAACTGATGACGGATTTGCAGCGTTCCAAATCCAAAGTCAGCTCGACTTGTGATACTCTCAGTAGCTGTGAGAATGAACTTTTGAACTTAAAGTCATTGGCCAACATTGAGAAGCAACGTTTGACGGCTCAGTTGGAAAGTGCCAGTAATCATGAACATGAATTGGAAGCCCGATGCCGCCAATACGAGAGAGATTTACACATAAATCGAGATCGTCTGACAGAGTCGGAAATTAATGGGGAGAAACTGAAAGAAGAGCTTAGAGGTTTCGAGTCAAGATGTCACCGCTTGCAAAGTAATTTGGATCGGGTACAAAATGATCGTTTGCAATTCCTAAGATGTTTGGCAAATTTGCTGGCAGTGCCAGAACCCTGTGAGACTTTGGTCAAGGATAAATTGAGAGAGCTGTTGAGTGAGAATAAGACTATGCATGCGGTAATTCCATTAACAATATTAAAATCCCTTGAATTTATGTTTTTAACTCAATTTTTTCATGTCCAATTTAGCAAATCCACACTCTACAAGATCAAATTTCTTGTGAACACAATAAACTGAAACAGACGCAAGAATCTTCCGAATGCCGCCTGCGTGACGAGGAGGCTCGCAAATGTGAGCTGGAAGAACGTTTGGAAAAATGTCATGCCGAAATTCATTCCTTACGCAGGGATCATATGGGGCTGTCGGAATATTTGCAACGTTTGGCCAAAGCTTTGCAGTTCGGTGAATGTTCATCTCCGCCTGCTTTAGGTACCGATACCAATATTATGGCCGATACCTTATTGGAAAAAGCTGATCGCTTAGCTTCTATGTATCATGATCATGATCATCTTCATCATCATCATCAAGGGCATCATGATGGATTGGCGCATGGACATGGACTTGGACATCATCATCATACGCCTTTAAGAAGTGCTGACAAGGTAGATGAAATGAAAGATTAAATGGTTGACAAAATTAGGAAGGCAGGGCGGAACGTCTCAAGAAGTGATCAGAGAGATTTTCTCAACAACGAGATCTCTTGTTCATTCAATATTCGGGTTCTTAAGTTTTACAACGGTTCCGAATGGTAAAGATGTTAACAGGTCGTATGGAGCTCAATAGTGTCGTCATCATTAAACAAGGATGTCCTCAAAGCCGAGAAACTGTATTCTCACGAATACGATTCGCATGCTTACTGCTGATACCACTCACTATCTCCAATTTAAATTGAAAAAGCCTCAATTGAATTTTAAAAATTATATTTGAAATTTAAAACACATTAGTTGAAATTTCAAATACATCAACTGAAACTTAAAATACATCAATTGAAGTTTAAATTAAATCATTTGAAATTTAAAAGACAGGAATTGAATTATAAAAGACTGGAATTGGAACATAAAACACTTCAATTGCAATTGGAAAAACTAATAAGTACTTGAGTTCCAATTGAAATTTAAAAAATATCAATTTAATTTTGAAATACTCAAATGAAATTTGAAGATTCTATTTGAAATTTAAAAGACATCAATTGAAATTTAAATATATCAATCGAAATTTAAAATTCACCAACCAAAACTTAAAACACTCAAATTGCAATTTTCAATCAATCAATTGAATATGAAAATTATCAATTGAAATTAAAAGATTCTAAATATCAATTGAAATTTTCAAAGACATTAACTGCATTTTAAAATAAATTAATTGAAAATTAAATGACATCAACTGAAATTTGAAAAGCTAATATGTACACCATTTTCAATTGAAATTAAAAAAATATCAATTTAATTTTGAAACATGTTAATTGAAATTTGAAAATTCTATTTGAAATTTAAAAGACATCAGTTGAAATTTAAATATATCAATCGAAATTTAAAATACTTCAACTGAAATTTAAACACTCAAATTGCAATTTAAAATCAATAAATTGAATATAAAAGTTATCAATTGAAATTAAAAAATTCCAAATATGAATTGAAATTTTTAAAGATATCAACAGAATTTTAAAATACATTAATTGAAAACTAAGGGACATCAACTGAAATTTGGAAAACATTTTCAATTGAAATTCAAAAAATATCAATTTAATTTTGAAATACTCAAATGAAATTTGAAGATTCTATTTAAAACTTAAAACACATCAATTGAAATTTAAATACATCAATCGAAATTTAAAATACATCAACCGAAACTTAAAACACTCAAATTGCAATTTACAATCAATCAATTGAATATGAAAATTATCAATTGAAATTAAAAGATTATAAATATCAATTGAAACTTTCAAAGACATTAACTGCATTTTAAAATAAATTAATTGAAAATTAAATGACATCAACTGAAATTTGAAAAGCTAATATGTACACCATTTTCAATTGAAATTAAAAAAATATCAATTTAATTTTGAAACATGTTAATTGCAATTTGAAAATTCTATTTGAAATTTAAGAGACATCAATTGAAATTTAAATATATCAATCGAAATTGAAAATGCTTCAACCGGAATTTAAACACTCAAATTGAAATTTAAAATCAATCAATTGAATATAAAAGTTATCAATTGAAATTAAAAAATTCCAAATATCAATTGAAATTTTTAAAGATATCAACAGAACTTTAAAATACATTAATTGAAAACTAATTGATATCAACTGAAATTTGAAAAGCTAATATGTATACCATTTTCAATTGAAATTCAAAAAATATCAATTTAATTTTGAAACACTCAAATGAAATTTGAAAACTCTATTTGAAATTTAAAAGTAATCAAGTGAAATTTAAATATATCAGTTGAAATTTTAAATACATAAACCGAAATTTAAATCACTCAAATTGAAATTTAAAATCAATCAATTGAATATAAAAATTATAAACTGAAATTAAAAATTCTATATATTAATTGCAATTTTTAAAGACATCAACTAAATTTTAAATTACATGAATTCAAAATTAAATGACATCAACTGAAATTTGAAAAGCTAATATGTACACCATTTTCAATTGAAATTAAAAAAGTATCAATATGATTTTGAAACATGTTAATTGCAATTTGAAAATTCTATTTGAAATTTAAAACCATCAATTGAAATTCAAATATATCAATTGAAATTTAAAGTCCATCAATCGAAATTTAGAACACTCAAATTGAAATGTAGAATCCATCAATTGAATATAAAAATTAGCAATTGGAATTAAAAATTCCAAATATCAATTGAAATTTTTAAGGACAGCAACAGAATTTTAAAATACTTTAATTTAAAATTAAATGACATCAACTGAAATTTTAAAAAGCTAAAATGGACACCATTTTCAAGTGAAATTAAAAGATATCAATTTTGTTTTGAAATTTAAAAAACATCAATTGAAATTCAAATATATCAATTGAAATTTAAAGTCCATCAATCGAGATTTAAATTTAAAATTCCCAATATCAATTGAAATTTTTAAACATATCAACAGAATTTTAAAATACATTAATTGAAAATCAATTGACATCACTTGAAATTTGGAAAACTAATATATTCACCATTTTCAATTGAAATTAAAAAAATATCAATTTAATTTTGAAACATGTTAACTAACTGCAATTTGAAAATTCTATTTGAAATTTAAAGGACATCAATTGAATTTTAAATATATCAATTAAAATTTTAAATACATAAACCAAAATTTAAAACACTCAAATTGAAATTTAAAATAAATCAATTGAATATAAAAATTATCAATTGAAATTAAAAAATTCCAAATATCAATTGAAATTTTTAAACATATCAATCATAGTTTAAAATACATTAATTGAAAATTAATTGACATCACTTGACATTTGGAAAACTATTATATTCACCATTTTCAATTGAAGTTAAAAAAATATCAATTTAGTTTTGAAACATATCAATTGAAATTTGAAAATTCTATTTGAAATTTAAAAGACATCAATTGAAATTAAAATATATCAATTTAAATTTAAAATATATCAATCGAAATTTAAAACACACAATTTGAAATTTAGAATCAATCAATTGAATATTAAAATTATCAATTGAAATTAAATATTCCAAATATCAATTAAACTTTTTAAAGACATCAACTAAATTTTGAAATATATTAATTGAAAATTAAATGATATCAACTGAAATTTGAAAAGCTAATATGTACACCATTTTCAATTGAAATTAAAAAAAATCAATTTAATTTTGAAACATGTTAATTGCCATTTGAAAATTCTATTTCAAATTTAAAAGACATCAATTGAATTTTAAATATATCAATTGCAATTTTAAATACATCAATCGAAATTTAAAACAATCAAATTGAAATTTAAAATCAATCAATTGAATATAAAAAATGATCACTTGAATTTAAAAAATTCTAATTGAAATTTAAAACACATCAATCGAAATTTAAAACCCATCCATTGATGTTTAAAGGTTTTCAAAGACATCAATTGAATTTAAAATAAATTATTTGAAAATTTAAGAGATCAACTGAAATTTGAAGACTTAATGTATGCACCATTTTCAATTGAAATTAAAAAATATCAATTTAATTTTGAAACATATCAATTGAAATTTGAAAAATTTAAAAGATATCAATTGAAATTCTAAAATTATATTTGATAATTTTTGTATTATTTATTGCATAGATCTATCAATTTTTTTGATTTGATGATGATTTAAAACACATCAGAAAAAATTTAAAATAAATCAATTGAATTTAAAAATACACCAATAGATATTTAAAGTAAGTCAATTGAAATTTAAAATGCGTCAAATGCAATTCAAATATCATTAACCGATTTTATGTATTGTAAAATTTCAATTAATAACGTTTAAATCTCAACTGATTTTTTTAAATTCAATTGATATTTTTAACTTCAATTAATGCCTTTTAAATGTCAATTAATGATTTTCAAATTTCAAGCCAAATTCTTTAAATTTCAAGTGGAATTTTAAAATTTCACTTGATGTTTTTCGAACTTCATGCAGAATTATCCAATTTTTATTGACATTTTCCAAAATTATATTAATATTTTTGAATTTGAATTGGATTTGGTTTACATATTAGTTTCTAAAAATTCAACTGATGTCTAAATTTTCAATTTTTCAATTTTCATTTAAAATTCAATTGCATTTCAGTTGATGTATTTTAAACTTCAAATAGAATTTTCAAATTTCCCTTGAAATTTTTCAAACCTAAATTGATATTTTTTAACATCCAGTGCCCGCTGAAAAAAGGCCTCAGACCCATATTGCTGGAACCATATATACATATGTTTGCAAGCATTGTTTTCATGAATTGAAGATCTGTTGCTGCCTGTCACGTTGTTGTTTTCAGCAGTTTTCAACCAAGAAAGCCATATTTGGGTCACAAACAAATATATAATAACATATTAATCATTGTGTCTCCAACATGTATTATTGATTAGCAAACACAATGTGATTGGACTCAAGTATAATATATTTGCCACAAACTACAAACACGGTATGTTTGCATCCAAACAACAACAAAAGTACAGATTTTTCAGCGTGTGAAAATAGCGTAGTTGTGTTCTCAGAATTATGAAAGATGTTGAAGAAATCGCAATGGTTAATGCACATATTTGGTATAAAATAGAACGATGAAGTGTTCTCCCGCTCACATTGACAGATGCATTCCAGCATATTTAAATTTTCCAGAAAGTTTCAGATGAATTCTGTACTGCTATATGCGGCCCTCTATTTGCTGCAGTTCTGCGCTGCTCTTAAATTCGGGAAGACTGACATCAGAGGCTTGATATCGGCCTAAATATCTGAGAAATATATATATAAAATATATTGAAGGACTATTATACTTCTGCCCAAGAGAACACCTAATTAACCGCCACCCGAATAAAAACAAGGTTACCAGCAAGAGTCATCTTTAGTTCCCTAGAATGACCGCCTATCTTACCTGATCACTAAGTTTCGAACCATTCGTATATAAATGCACATATCCCTCTATGACAGGAAAGTTGCCATTCGCGAAGATAGTCCCAATTTGTATTCTAGAGACCTCTAATATGAGTGTAAAACTACAAAGCTCACAGCTCATTGATTGTCAGAAATTCTCCTCTGTCCCTTCATGGGATCTAATGGGAAAATATGTATTTATTTATTTCTGACTTCCTAATCTGACAGCGGTGCCCGTCGGTGGTGCAATGGTTAGTGTGCGCGGGTCTTGTACATGAGATCCTGGGTTCGAACCCTGCTCTGACCACCTTAAAAAAAAATTAAGTTCTTTCGGCGGCGGTCACCTCGCATAATGACATCGAGTATTTAGCCATGAAAAAGCTTCTCAAAATACCGTTCGGAATCGGTGTAAAACTGTAGGTCCCAATCAGTGAGTGAAAACTGGAAAGCGCACAGCTCAGTGAGTGTGAGAAGTTCTCCCCAGTCCCTTCATGGGATGTAATGGGAAACCATTTATTTATTTAATCTGACAGCCATTCTGATTTTGTTATCAACTTTCCATTTCTGTCTCACGAACAATTTCATTAAAAGTGAGCTAATGTATAAATTCATCGTCATAATGTAAACATTCATTGCAGCAACGACGAAATCTTTAGATGTACGAAACTGTTCATTGCTGTAATAAATATTTAAATTGGGGCGATGCATTTTGTCCTTAGGTATTGTTGAATATATATTTTTCAGTGTATAATTTTTGAGCCACAACATTATTGACATATTTTTACTTGAGACTTGAAAAAGATACTATTTCATAGAGTAATTACTCTATGCTATGTACTATTTACTCAAAATATACGAGCTCAGATCATTCTCCCTCCCACTCAACCCACTTTCTCTCTCTCTGTCTCTTAATTACAGAGTTGTTGCGATCATTATCATCATGCCCACACCAAGTTGCGTCGCGAGAGATCTTGTCACGATATCCCAATGAAAGAATCTACCAGCACTCTTTACAATCTACAGCGTAAGGTCCGCATTCTGAAGGAACAAGTCCAGCGTCGTGACTTGCATTTAGAGTTGCTCAAAAGGAAGTTGGCAATTATCGAAGATGGGGCACGGGGAAAATGCATCCTGCAGGGTGAACGCGATGAAGCCATGTGTCGCGCCAAGAAAGCAAGCAAAACTATAGACAAACTGACGGCTCAATTGGCCGATGCTAGATCACAAATAGCTGAAGTTAAAGCTCAACTAGCAGAGGCGGTCGAATTTAAAATAACAGCTTTAGAGAGAGCAAGAAAGATTGATGATCTCACTGCCCAGCTATGTGATTTGGAGGAGGAAAAGACAAGACTTTTGGCACAGGTCAGTGCATTGACGGAGAGATTACAAACGACGGGCGAATCGAATCAGAATCGACGTTGTCGCGATGAAACACTAATAAATGTAAGTTGTATATCTTCCTTTAATGCTTCATTAATTTTAAAATATTTATTGCTTTTGCTTTAGTCACTTCGTAATGATTTACAGCATTTGCAAACTCAACTCACCGATGCCAACCACCGCCTTTCCCATTTGCAAAACTTCCGTACTTCTGTTGCTCGTACCTTGCATTTACGTGATTTGCCCGAAACGGATTTATTGCAACGTTTACAGGCCCTTTGCTCAGCCCACCAAGAGTTCACTATGCTATCGAAACGTTATGAGACCGCTTCTCCGGTAGGAGATCATCCGTGTCCACGTTATGATGATCCCATACCGCCTTCCACTCACTGTCGAGCACCACGTTATGCTGTAACGCCACCGCTAACTGAACTGGCTACGACACCAGAACATAGCCATGGACACAATCATGGTCACGGGCACAATCATCACGGACACAATCATGGTCATTCTAATAATGGTCATAGTCACGGTCATGGCCGCAGTCATCATACTCGCAGTCAAAGCCACAGTCATTCACACAATCAAAATCACAAACATGAAGTCCACAACCTTTCTTCACATGATCACAATCATACAGCCAGTCGCAACCATAGTCATGTTCATCCTCATCGTTATCATTAAGTGCACTTTGAATACCAATTGATACATTTGCACCCCCTTAGAATGAGTAACAGTCAAATAATTTAAAAATTATGTTAACTAACATTGACGGTGTATGCTGGCGCCATCTCTGGGTAAGTAGTAACAATACGAGTAGTGTTAGCGTTAACAGTATTTGATTATGTTAACACCAGTGCCGTAACATATTTGTACAGTAACGACGAATATAATGGAAACCAATATTTTTGTATTGAATTGAAATAAAGAGATATTTTGATAAAATAAGTACTTAGTTTCAAATGAATGAGACAACACATTTTATCAAGATAAAAAAGTGTTGTTGTTGATTTTAAAACAGAAGCATTTCTAAATAAGTTTCATATGGTGAAGTAAATTAAAGGTCGTGTAATTGTACAGAATATCTGGGGCATGTGGACACATATTGCTATGATTTCTCCTTTTAGGCAATGGTTTATTCGTCTGTTAAACAAGGTTCTTCATAAACTGCGATAATGCTAATAGTCAAAGGAGAGCGAGGATGCTAATATGTGATAGCAGGGTAGCAAACTTCATTATCTCCTTGGAACATCGCCGAAATTTGGGCTTTGTATCAGCCCTCTTTCGACATTTCCATGGGAAGTTTTCCTCTACTTCCGTCAGTTGCAATGGTATGAGGAGAAAAGGAGAGAGGAACCCCGTTTATTTAAGAAGAAAAAGCAGTTGAATGAAAGGCAGTACAGAAGGAAGAATGAGGCCCGCAGATGAAATGAAAAGTATAAAGGCAAACCAACGGCTATACATCAGGGCCTTCATTTGTGGCGATAAGGACGGGTCTTGTGGCATATTGGCAGATTATGTTGGGAAACAACAGAGATCACTTCTCTGCTTTACTTGTCCCCGGAGACCTTAACAAGATAAGGGTGTTGAGCACATACGGGTTGCTATTTATATTTCGGGTCCAGCAATAAAAAATCAAAAATTTATCACTGGAAAGGGTTTTAATTAGTGTATTCAAAAAACCGGGTTTTCAAATATGAAGGTTTTCGGTTTCTTCGAATATCCCGATTTTGGCTAAACCGGTATTCGGTTAAACCGAGGTGTATAAATCGGTTAATAACCGGTTTCGGTTTTTATGACAAAATGGTAAACTATGCCTTTTGTAAAAGTCGTTTATTTTTAATTCAGTCTTTTGAATTTTGAGATCGACTATCGAGCAGATAGCCATGAAATAGCATGTCAAAATACCGCTCAGAACCGGTGTAAAACAGCACGTCCCAATCGGCGTGTGTAAGCCTATGCCTTCATGGTATGTGATGGGAAACTAAAGTGTGGGCCATGTATAATTTGGAATCTAATTTCGCTTTAACAAAATAGTAATATAGACACAGTACCTAATTCGACCAACACAATTTTTCAGAACATTGTCCATTATTTGGGCCTCTATTTCTTGTTTTCAGGGTTCAAAGAAGTGGGGATTGTATGCGCAACACCTATCTTTCACGGCGCTGCAGAGATAATAGTATAACAGGTTCAAACCGCTGCTGCGAGTCGGCCAATGGACTTCCCAGTTTCGGCTGATTATGCCTTTTTCGAACAAAAGATCGATTGTAGCATTACTACGCCCATGTCATCCTCTTCAACTTTTTGGAACAATTGCTTGCTCATTTTCGGAGAAAAATGGACCTATGGTGCCGCCATGCCAAAAAACGCACCAAACAGACACTCGTTGTCGGTGCATCGCCTTCTCCTCGACGACATGTAGATTTTCCAAGCCCCAAATCGGTAAAAAAACTTTCGGCAAAAAAAAACTGAAACCGCGTCGGATGGCCACGAGGCCTCGGTTCTTGGACTATTTTATTTAAAGTCTTCGTACCGAAGTGTTTATGCAAAATTCTTCTCAAAGAAGTGCAACAAATGATCAATTGCTGCCAACGGCGACGAGTTGATGTTGATGGTTGTTCCAGCACACTTTCAGCTACAGTGTCAATATTTTCCACTGGACGAGAACGTAGACGAGTTTTTTTGTTCAATAAGGACCCGGAATCACAAACTCGCTTCACAAATTGATCCACAAACGGCGTTGATGGAACTCTATTTCTATCGAATTTTTCTCCAGATTTCTTACAGTTTGAGCTGAAGGCTCAGAAATTTCGATGGAAGTTTTTAATATTTCCCAATTTTCTTCAAGCTTAAAGTGACCCATTTCGTACATTTCTAAACTTTATCTAGTAATCTGTCACATCATAAATGTCAAATTGGTAATCTGCTTCGATATAAGTGTTATAAATTTGACTTCCCCAGTTAGGCAAAGCCATGGTTGAGTAAATATTCCTTTGGACGTTTTGCACTTCTTTCTGGATAGTTAATACTGTTTATTGTTTAGTCATTTGTGTATTTATTGTGTTGTCATTCGTTCCGGAACTTCCACCTAAATCGGAATTCGCAGATATGGCTTCTATTGCCTTGGACAAGTTATTTCAGAAAACTATCGGCGAAATAGTTCGTTAGCAAAGTCTTCTGTGTCTGTCTGATGGGGTTAGTAACCATAGATTTGTAATTCTGCATTATTAAATCAGCTGTGTAAAACCCGAAAAACCCGGTTAATTGAATCGAAATAACCGGTGAAACTGGTTCTTCAAAAATAACACTTTTTAAAAAACCGACGTACGGTTAACCGGCAGGAATTCGGTTCGGTTTCGGTTTGGTATACACTAGTTTTATTGTTATTCAAAATATTCTCCGGGAAGATCAATACACTATTGCATGCGTTCAAACCAATTTTCGAACCACTTTTTTCACTACGATTGATATACCTACAAAACATGGGTTTTGAACGCTTCAGCAGCTGCTTCGGGCATCGAAACACGTTCCACATGCAGTGTTTTTTTTTCTTGCTGTGAGGAAATCTAGAAAGAGTTGTTAGGTGTCGATATATTTCATTGGGTGCCAGATAAGGGCTGTATGGCGGATGACTCGTCAATTCGACATTTTTATTGCTCAAATAGCCCATTGTTTCAGCTGACGAGTGAGAGCTCGCATTGTCCTGATGCAAAATGATCCGTCTTCTCGTGTTGTTTTTCCTTATATCTTCGAACACTGTTGGCAAACAGATGGTGCTATACCACCCAGAATTGACCGTCATACGTTCCACTTAAGGCACTGTGGCCACATGACCGGTTATACCGAAATAAACGCGATCATTTACATCGATGTGCTTCTTCCACGTACAACTTCTGTTGGATTTAGCTCGTCTTGAAGGACCCACACGGTCGATTGCTGTTTTGTTTCGGGATCATTTGCATAGATCCTTGATTCGTCACCTGTGACGATGTTATACACTTCAGTTGAGCTACCGCGGGTGTATTTTTTCAACCATTTCTTTGCGAGCCTTTTTTTTGGACATTCGTCACATTATGTGGAATCCAACAAGAACAAATCTTTTTCACAGCCAAATGAACATGCAATATCTTATTGATGCTTGTCATACTAATGCCAAAGGACGCCTCAATTTCACGCTATGCTTTATCAGTTCACGACAGCATCGATGGTTTCCGGCAAAACGACCCAAGTTGAACGACCTTCACGAAATACATCCTGGAAGGAACGGCGTCCGAGGTTGAATTTTTGGTACCAGCAATTTACAGTGGTTTTTGATGGTGCTTCGTCATCAAAAATCGAAACAAGTTAATTGAGATTGTCTTCATAATCCATGCCGAAAATCGAAAAATACCATCGCACGAAATGTTCATTCCATTTTTTTGACCGAGATTAAGACAAGAGAGAAAGACCTCGTACAGGACAAAGAAAGTCCTCTCGAGCGTCATGTGCGAAGGACTACAGCCGTTTGTTGCAGACCTGATTGGACCTTAACAGTGTATCGTTAGCCCTGGAGAGTCAACTATAGGCCAGATATTCACATTAAGGCAAATTCTGGAGAAAACCGCACGAAAAACAAATCGACACCTAGCACCTCTTTCTAGATTATAAAGCTGGCTTTGATAGCCCGATATAGGAAAATACTGTTGCAAGCTACGACGGAGCTTGGTATTCCTGATAAGCTGGCACGCCTTTCTAGAATGACACTGACAGACACGAAATCCTCAGTAACGATTGTTAAAGATCTCACCGAAACATGTAGTACGAGGTAAGGAATCAGTCAGGCCGACACCATATCATGCGATCTCTTCAACGTATTGATTGAGATCATCGTGAGAAATGCTGCAGTCAACACGAATACAACTATCGGCAGCAAAAGTCACATGCTGCTCGCGTATGCTGATGATATAAAGTTGCTATCATTGGGCGAAATCTGCGAGTAGTTACTGCAGTATTTTCGAGAATTGAGAAGGACTCAGCTATAATAGAAAACGGAAAGCTATAATAGACATCGGATGAACCACGAGCTATAATAGTATTACTCATTTACATATGGGGAATGGGTAGACGACAATTAAACATTACCCAGGGTGATGGGTAATTGGTTACCCAGTGTAATCGAAAATATGAAAAAATTGGGAAAAATTTATATATCTCGGAAACGGAGGTCCATTCGAAAAAAAAACAAATTTTTTTATGACTTTTAAGGGGTTTTCATAGAGTAGTCCAATTCGTATGGAAGAACTTTTTTTTTTAAATCGCCAAAATAAGAAAATTGGTAAATTGGTAATTACTACAATTCGGAAACGTTTTTCAAGTTACAGCCATTTTCTTATTTTAGCGATTTCCTTTAACCCCTCCGGGTTAAAGTACCTCTAAACTAATCACTCGTAGTTAGCGAATTCAACGACCTTTTTTTTTTGAAGAGCTCACACCCAAGAGGATTACAGTCCAGTACGTACTCGTATACATTAGCTTTACATTCTACAATCTTTAAAAATGTTAGGTAGACACACTTAGTTCAATGAGGACCGTTGTGATAACACGTGCCCATCATTGAGCCTGTAAATTGACGTGTTATGATTACCTCATGATACCTAATCCCGATAGCTCCCCAGATTATTCGTCTTACTTCCCTGAATGTCTGATGGCTCCAAGATGAAGTAAAATCATTAATATTGTTTTCTTCTCACAAATAAGCTCGGGCAGTATCATAGACAATGTTCGACGCTCTCATCCTCCTCTTCATCCACACACAGTTTCTGTAGTAACCATGCGCTGAGATTCCATGTCAAGACGCGTTATGGCTGAATATGAAGTTTGGTTCTTCAAATCTAAAACCCTCCTGTATAACATATCTGTAACTTCAACTCTGTCCTTTTCCAAGTCGAACCACTCAGTAACCGAAAAGTAGTTCAGGATTTAAATAAATAACGATGACAACTGTCTCATACTTTCTCCACTGTCGGTTTTTTCGCTTAGCTAGACGTGCTACATCTCTCTTTTTCTCCATATACCACTCTCTAGCATCATGCGATGCGACTGACTAAAGCATTGCCATACGTGTAGCATCTGTTGACATTCCACACTCTTAATCGATCTATCGGTTGATTTGAGGCGACCACGGGGTTTCCAACACTATTTGAGAGTTGCAGATATGTTTCCACAAAATCATTGAAAGAAGTTTATTGGTCATGTTGCAATAGGCTGTGGCTATCTTTGCTAGTTGCTTTTGCTGCAATCAGATAATCATCCGAAGCGACATTAAATAAAAATAAATAAATGGTTCCCATTACATCCCATGAAGGGACCGGGGACCGTCGGTGGTGCAATGGTTAGTGTGCGCGGCTCTTGTACATGAGATCCTGGGTTCAAACCCTGCTCTGACCACCTTCAAATTTCTTTCGGCGTCGGTCACCTCGCTTAGTGACGGCGACACTATCGAGTATATAGCCGTGAAAAAGCTTCTCAAAATACCGTTCGGAATCGGTGTAAAACTGTAGGTCCCAATCAGTGAGTGAAAACTGGAAAGCGCACAGCTCAGTAGTTGTGAGAAGTTCTCCCCGGTACCGGCCGAAGCGACATTAGCGCGTAGAATTGCAGTAGAAGAGTGCCTTCCAACAATAATCAATTGATCAATCTGGTTCTTCGTTATCTGATCCAGAAATTAATGTATTTTAGCTGGAATCTCGTACAACTGTCAACCTTCTTTACGAGACTGTCAACTTGTTTACGAGACTTCTCGTACAACTGTCAACCTGACATGTAGGCTAAGTTTACCTAATTTTTGAAAGGCATTGTCCCTACACGCTGAGAAATATCGGCCCCAGCAACATATTGCAGGAACCATGTACATTTTACCACCACTGTTTTCGTGAATTGAAGATCTGCTGCCTTTTTGTTTCTTTTTTGTCTGCCCTGTTCTTGTTTTTAGCGGTTTTCAACAAACAAAGCCACATTTGGATCTCAAAAACATATACATATTATAGCCTATTAAACATTGTGCCTCAAACATGTTATATTGAATAGAAAACATAATGTCTTTGGGCACAAGCATAGTATATTTATGACAAGCTACAAACACGTTATATTTGCGTTCAAACAATTAAAAAATACAAATTTTTCAGCGTGTACCAATTGTGGTATAAACATCACTTAAAACAATCTTAATGTAATGCCCAGGGCAGTGGTCATAGGTGTCTGTAAGGCCCTGATAGTACATATTCTGGCGGTAAGAAACGATATCGAATTAATTATCGTTTTGTCGGTAGTGAAGTTTGATGATCGTATGTATTTTAATTGTTCAATCAGCCAGCATTATAGACATAACTATATCTTTTGAGCGATTATCTTGATACATAATTAGGCCCCTGGTCTGATCGTCGTTATCTTCCGTCGGGGCATGAACACAAATAGATTAAATGTGGATGTATTAAGGTTCATATATGTAGTACTTATGTTCACCCACCGAGTTCAACATACAGGCTATCCTCATATAATGGGTTTTTCAATAAGAGCGCTACAAAAGTTTTTTAAATAAAACAAAACCGGTTTTAGATACCATTGAAATGCTTTATTCCTGCGAAAGTACGTTCGATGCCATTATGTATGGAACTCGATTTCTTTTGCATGGCCACCAAGGGCACGCTTGCAGAAGTCCAGACGCTGAACCCAATTTTCGACGGTGTTCAAGCATAAATCGTCCGATACTGCTGCAAATTCAAGTTCGATATTCGTACGAAGTCCATCAATCGTCGCTGGCAATAATATAACGGCGAAATAATCTAACGGCGTCAAATCGCACGACCGAGGCGGCCAATCGACTGGGCCATTTCGTGAGATAACACGTTCACCAAACTTGGTTTCCAATAAATTGATTGTGGCATTCGCTGTATGGCTTGTGGCGCCGTCCTTTTGGAACCACATGTCCTCCAAGTCCATATTATCCAATTGGGGCCAAAAATATTGGGTTATCATTGAACGGTAGCGATTCGCATTCACAGTACTGTGCCGGTCTTGATCATCATCAACCGCATCAAACCGTAATTTTTTCGGGATGCAATGATGACTCATGGCTTACGTGTGGATTGCTGTCTGACCAATAACGCATATTTTGCTTATTGACGAAGCCATTCAGCCAGAAATGCGCCTCATCATAAATTGGACGTAGCGCTCTTAAAGTTGAGGCCACTGACTCCAAATTTCGGTAGTAAATTTTAATAATTTCGACTCGTTGTTGGCTCGTATATCTTTCCATGATGAAATGGCAAACCTTACTGAAGAGAAATGTCAAAAGAGCGGGAAAAAATATGGCATCATTTGCTGTCCCTATCGATTTACTTTTGTAGTATCTCTGTTGAAAAACCCTTTATATCCAATCCTGCTCATAGCGAAATGTTAATAACTCGCTATCATTTGACTATAAATTTCCAATTCATAACACTTCAATTAAACTGTGTCCAACGAGTGGCTAAGAAGCGAATGAATACACCCAAACTTTTGAAGAACCGTTGTAGTTTTACTAACAACAATCATAATGATAGTCATGCATTTAGCATTTTCATAAAACAGGCATGTTCTTATTAGAGTTAGACAGTAGTTAGGATATCGCAATCAACTCTTGACTAACGCCTTACTAAGCTCATTATAGTTATATACCTGTTGCACGGAGCGTACGCCAAGTGACAAATTTTTCGATATGAATTCGGGGCTAGATGTCGTACCTTTGTGCCAACTAAAGTAAACCAAATCCGCAACCAAATTCATGCTATTTTCAGTGGATGTAACTGCTCATTTTTCTTGTATAGCATTGTCCAGACCATTGCATTTCCAGGACAGCTGTAATGCCAGCCTTATAATTTTCGAAGACATCTGGTAATTGAATACTGACACCGGATCTTTATAGTCCTTGTACACTTCAGGTGCATATTCCTATACCGTGGTCCCTATAGCGTTTCGTCAAGAAATAGGGGGATTATATATATCCTCGTTCATGTCTGCATTTCCATTCCCATTATTAGCGGTGACGTTTGGTTAATCCAGCCCACTGAGGTTTTGTATTATACCTACTGCAGGATTTATATTACAAGCGCCCATTTTGAATTAGATGATGACCAGGGTACATTTCTCCGTATTTCTGTCGGATCTGAATTTTATTTTCGATATTCTGTTTTTACCACCGGTGCGTTGCAACGTTGATCTATCCGCACACGCTGAAAACTAAGGGACTCAGCAAAATATTGCAGGAAACATGTACATGTTTGCAAGCATTATTTTCATGAATTGAAGATCTGCTGCCTTTTTGTTTCTTTGTTGTCTGTCTCGTTTTTGTTTTTAACGGTTTTCAACATTCAAATACATATACACAAATACATATATTATAACCTATTAATCGTTCTGTCCCAAACATGTTATATTGAATGGCAAACATAACTTGTTTGTGTACAGGTATACTACTTTTGCCACAAGCTAGAAACTTGTTATATTTGCATCCAAACAACAAATTTTTCAGCGTGCGTTTTAACGACAAAATAAAAGCCCTAATGGTGCGATGAGCTTCTGTGCCGGTTGTGACTTGACAACCTGAGACGCACCGGTATTAGCACGCGATTCATGTCACCCATAAATACGCTACTAAAGCATATAATTGGTCCGCCTCGCATAAAGGTGTTCCTCAACCCGAGGAGGTGACCATTAGGAGAAATATAAGAAACTCCCTTGGGATATGTTTGTCTTACTTTGCAGGCATTTAACCACATGTGCTATTTAATTTTATATTTCCTTCGATTATTTTTCATTTAAATAAGACATACATAAGTATATCCTTTATAAAATATAATTCCTTAAATCCCCATTCTAATTCGGTTCGCAACTCCATCGTACAAATTCAATACAAATGTTATCCTCATTTTTACCAATTCTGTGTTGACATCCATGTATAAACAACAAAATCGGCTGTCAATTCTTTTGGATTTCATTGTTTATGACACAAAAACTACGTGGATATAAAATATTTAGGTTATTTCCTCAAAAAATTGGTGCAACCATATCGAACAATGCTGGTCATACACTGTCATCCCGTCCAACCATTTTCCTCCCTACTACTCACTCAGTACATTTCGTACAGTGAGAGTTCGTGCTGTCACCATCTATTGTTCGATGGCTTGATAACACTTTGACATGACACCCAACATCCATTGCTGTTGTAACTGCACCCGTAACTATCTAACTCTCCTCCCATTACTTGGTTAAAGGGAAATAAAGTAAAAAAAAGAGGAAACCCCGATATCCTTGTTCTCTAATAAAGTCATCTAAAAATTAAGTTGATTGAACTGAATATCTAAACAGATGTGAATAAGGGTGGCATTTGATTGTTGTGACCCCAAAATTCTTTTGAAAGGATTCAAAAATTTTTGTAAAGACAGTTCTTATGGTAGGGTATTGAAAATCGCAAAAGCTGTACTCACTGTACAAGACGAACGAAAATGATATCAAAGGAGAAAGCGACCAATACAGCTAGAAGAAATCAACACTCATCTACGAAGATGACAAAAAGAACGCACCCACATGTTAAACACCCATTCACATACATGAAAATGCCTCTCAAATACCATTCGGAACCGATGTAAAACTGTAGGTCCCAGTCAGTGAGTGTAAAAACTAGAACGCGCACAGCTCGTTCCCACAGGGTAATGGAGAGTCCATCGAAAAAATAACCAATTTTTCCGAGTTTCTAAGGGATTGTCATAAACTGGTCCAATTCGTATGGAAGATTTTTTTTTAAAAAAATCGGCAAAATGCAAAAATCACTAAAATAAAATAGTGACAATAAATAACTCGGAAACGGTGTGTCCAATAGAAAAAATAATAAAATGTTTACCTCCTAGGAGGCTTTAACCAATGGATGTCTTCAATATGGCAAACAAAAATCGCTAAAACTAAAATTTTCGAATAAAATATCGCTAAAACGCCATTTCCCCAGAGTAAAGTAGCGTTCACAATGGCAGCAACGAATTTGTAATTCAAGCCTTCTCGTTCCACTCACAGTATTGCATATAATGCCCTCTCATGTTTTTCGTGAAATTGGAATTCAAATTTGTCATAGAAGTAGGTTCTTAATGGGGAAAATAATGGGTAGTTACCCACGGTGATGGGTAATGCGGTACCCAGGGTAACCCATCCCCATTTTTGATCGAAGATATGGAAAAATTTCTCACTCCGTAACGGAGCGTCCAATCGAAAAAATAACCAATTTTTCAGAGTTTCTAAGGGATTTTCATAAACTGGTCCAATTCGTATGGAATATTTTTTTTCAAAAAATCGACAAAATGCGAAAATTGCTCAAATAAAAAAGTGACTATTACTCGGAAACGGTGTGTCCAATAGAAAACATAATACAATTTTTACCTCCATAGGAAGCATTAACCAATGGATGTTTTCAATATGGCAAACAACAATCGCTAAATCTTAAATGTTCGTATAAAAAATCGCTAAAACGCCCTCATGTCTATATCTCCGAAAAGGAGCGTCCAAACGGAAAAATAATCAATTTTTTTCGGGTTCCTAAGGGTTTTGCATAAACTGGTCCAATTCGTATGGAAGAATTTTTTAAAAAAATATCGCCAACATAAGAAAATTGCTAAAATAAAAAAGTGGCTATAACTCGGAAACCGTGCGTCGAATCGCGGAAATAATAAATGTTGTACCTCTAATGGATGTCTTCAATATTGCAACACTTAAGAACAAAATTGTTAAAACTAATATTTTTCAAATAGTTTTCTATTTTTTTTTTATATTTATTTTTATTTTTAGCGATTTTCTTATTTTGGCGATTTTTTTAAAAAGAATTCTTCCATACGAATTGGACCAGTTTATGAAAACCCCTTGGAAATCGGCAGAAATTGGTTATTTTTTCAATTGGACGCTCCGTTTCCGACATTTAGACATGAGAGCGTTTTAATGATTTTTTTATTCGATCAATTTTAGTTTAGCAATTTTTGTAATAAAAAAAAGTGATGCCATATTGAAGACATCCATCCATTGGTTGAATGCTCCCATGATGGTATAATTTTTATTATTTTTTCGATTGGACGCACCGTTTTCGAGTTATAGCCACTTTTTATTTTAGCGATTTTCTTATTTTGGAGATTTTTGACAAATATTCCTCCATTCGTATTAAACCACCTTATGAAAAACCCTTAGAAATACGGAAAAATTGGGTATTTTTCCGAGATTTAGATTTTTTTCTAATTTTTACATATTTGGAATCAAAAATGGAGATGGGTTAACCTGGGTAACCCATTACCCATCGCAGTGGGTAACTACCCATTATTTTCCCCATTACCCTGTGGTAATCGTGGGGGATAATTCCCCATTTTCGTGGGTAGCTAACCATTATTTTCACCTTACTTCATTACACATTCCCTACGACGATGTGCATGGGTTACACACGGGGGGTAAATACGATACGATATCTGGTGCCTACAAACGTTCAGATTGTATTAATATGTTCGCGAAAGTTGTTCAGCCATACTATGTTTTCGGTTTTGCCCAATATTGTAAGTGAAAGATTTGGAGTCCCTTGAAGTTATGCTGGAAAAAGTGAAAAAAAATTTGCTTTTTCAAAAAAAGTTCAGTCAAATCTGACAATATGTAGAAATTGATTTTTTCAACTCAACTCAGTAGACTTGCCTTTAACCGATACAATTTACTAGAACATTGATACAAAAATTTCATGCTAAAAACTATAACAGTGTAATTGATTCGAACCGAAATTTTACTAGTTTGATAATTTTGTCATTCACACACACAGAGAAGAGATTCGTTGTCAGAACTATATTTACAGCCAACTAAAACCACAAATCGCTAAAACTACATTTTTTCGAATTAAAAATCGCTAAACCGCCATTATGTATAAATTTCGCAAGCGGAGCTTTCAATCGAAATATGTATCACAACTTTTTCGGCTTTCTAAGGGTTTTTCATAAAGTGGTCCAATTCGTATGGATTTTTATTCAACAACCGAAATTGGTACCAAATACGGTTGGAGTAACCGAATGTGGCATCAATTCAGTTGCATCAACCGAACTTGGCATCAATTCGGTTGTAACTACAGAATTCGGTATCCATTCGATCGCAGTAACCGGTGTCAATTCGGTTGCTGTAATATTGTAGTTACGGTTTTTGTATTAAATCGCGTTATTTTGCAAAAAATTTCCAAGAAGATATCAACAGTTTTGAAACTTTTCATGGTCGGTCGTTTGAGATATGCTTCAATCAGCTGTATATGAAACGGTTTAGGACCTAAATCAACAGATAAAACACGTCAAATTGAAAAGTATCCCCAGATGCCCGGGACTTCAAAAAGGTCGGTAGTGATATGTAACATAAATATGTTACCCTAAAGATTACCCTAATTTTTTTTATAAGCATAGAGGAAAATAAATCATTACTTAATTATAAATAAACCTTCAAAATTCATTTGTGACACTATCTAAATTCGGTTGTAAGAACCACTAACGAGGTTGTGTCAACATCTAATGGGGTTGTGTCAACCTCTAATGGGGTCGTTTCAACCTCTAATGAGGTTGTGACAGCCTGTAATGAGGTCATGTCAACCTATAATGAGGTTGTGACAACCTCTAATGGGGTCGTGTCAACCTATAATGAGGTTGCGACAACAACTAATGAGGTTGTGACTAGACTTGTGCCGAACTCGTTCACTAGTTCTCGAACTCGTTCATTTAAAGTGCCCAGACATAACAATCACGAACATACTCGCCATTTCGAACATGTGCATTATGTTCGCAAGGGTGCTGCCTGGTCACCCTAAATGCACTATATAGTTCATAAACGACAAAACTCCAGTAGTCACAACCTCTAAATTCGGTTTTTCTGTGAGTGTAATAATAATAATAATGTAAGAAAGTTCTTAATAGTAGGCAATTATTTTTAATTATACCTTATTAATCTTTATTAATTTTACATAAACCTTAACCAAACTCATCATACGGCCTTCCTAAACACCATGATCACATTACACGAATTCATTTATTTATCCATTGCCTACTTTAGGGCTCATTCCAATTCTCTTGTCTCTAAACGTTCTTTTTCACTTTTAAACAAAAACATCTCAATAAATTCATCATATAATTTATCCTTCTCCGCCAATATTTGCTCCTTAGAGATTTCATCCAAAAGCTCCAACAATTCCTGTTCATTCTCCACAACTTCTTCGGATAGATTTTCCCACAGAGTCTCCGAAGCCTTTTGAAATTTTTGCATAAATTTCAAATATAAATTATCAAATATTGTCGTGTTGCGTCCACCAAAATAGTAATCTTTGGATATAACGTGAAATTGATATTTTTGCGTTTCCGGTTCCAGTTTCATACGTAATCGTTCAATTTTCCAATTGTTCATACGATAATATTTCAAAAGCATCCGCTTCTCCGTGTAGTTGCCATGATAGTCCAATGATTTCGTAACCATTTCCAGATAATTGTCAATCAATGATTTGGTGGCCTCCCTCAGTTGGGGTGTCATGGTGCTAGTTAAATTCTTGTAGACATTTACGGACATTTGTAGAGCTTCATCGGTGGTGTTGAGGAGAAGATTTTCCACATCATTTTTAAATTCCGCTAAATATAAATCTTCGGCGGAGATGACGCGTGTTACGGAAACCTAAAAAACCATAAATATTGGACATAATGATGAATGAGTCCATCATGTTGTTTTTTTTTTAATTTCTAGCTTACCACCATTAGTAATGCAGCTTTAAACCACAGCAATTGCATCTTCACTTTCTCGATTTAAAAGGAATTCCATAAAAGTTCTTCTTAATATGGCGTTGGAGCGCGTCTGTGTCTCGTGGCTTACTATGCTGCTCTTATGTGCCGGACTGACTGACTGTTTTGTCTAGTGTCGGCTGTACAGAATTCTGTTTAAGGTTATGTTCTAAGTTCTACCGGTGGCAAATGACGACTAAATACATGTTTTACTTTGGCAAAGGCATCTGCGGCCATTCTGCCATCTGCCACCTGCCACCAACAATTTGTTGCAGGTTGAGTGAAAATTATTTAAGACATGTTAAAAGCAGTGTAGTGTTGCACAAACTTTAGCTCTTGGGCTTCACAATGTAGTGAGACTGGGACTTAATATGAATTGAATATGAACCAGACTGTATTCAACTGGTGAGTTTAAATGAAAATTAAATTTCGAAATTTTGATTATCTCTTTTATATTCAAAACTTAATTGTGAGTTAACCCTTAAAGGACGAAGTATACAATTTTTAAATATTCGGAAATAATTCGCTTAAGGATGTGATCTATTTGTTTTCCCATTGCATTTCATGGAGGGAATAGAAGAGAGCTTCTCACAAGCAATCATCTGCGCCCTTTTTATTATATGAATATTATTAGAATAAGACCTACAGTTTTACACTGATTCTGAAAGAGCATACATTTCATGGAAAATTGCTCGCCGCCACTATGCGAGATGATCGTCGCCCAAAGAAAGTTACGGGAACCTGTGCGGGTAGTGCACTAAGTCGCGCACATTAATCGTTGCGCCACCAACAGTCATAAGAATCATTGCACCAGCAACGGTAATGAATATCCAAACTTTTCAAATATGCTGGGGCACTAGTCCACACACTTCAAGCTTACGTACTTTTACTGCAAGAAGACGCATGCAACGTGATACGTTCAGAGGGATGCCTTTTATACCTTTCGGGTAAAAGGGAACAGCTCAGTCTGGGTTAAGTTTGCATCTAGTTAATATTCCAAGCTAAGATGTTTAGTGTCCTTTCGAGCACTGGGCTACTTGCCCTTTATAGTTATTGTCACGTCGTCTGCAGAAGCAAATACTTCCACCCTTATTTTCGAGAGTCACCAGCATTCCAGTGTTCTACAATAGTGGTAGCAAGCCCCTTTCTCGAGGTGAGCCTCCTTTAATATACCTGGTAGAGTTCGGGGTGTCCAATTCGGCCGTGACAGCCTCCTGGTGAGAATTTCGCATACAAGCCAGGGATGACGTTTGTAGTTGATAAGGTCTTTCCTACCTCCTTTCGATTTCAAAAGTCCTCAACTCCTTTGGGTCCAATAAAAGTACTTTCGGATTTGACTCACCAAATTTTATCTGAGAGGTTAATAAATACAATACATGGCAAAATAAGTATGGTAGAAGCAGTAGGAATTGCAGGAATTTTGTTTTCATATCAAGCGCCGACCTTGTCAAACTCAGCCAGTGATGCCAACTCTGCAGGAACGAAACGTCCCGTCGAACTGCCCAAAATAACGAAAACAACTAGAAAAATTCCGAAAGTGCTAAAACGCGCCTAATAAATAAGGTGGTTTCCAATAGGGACCGGTAGATTTTGACAGTTCACGGCGGTTACGTTGTTTTATCTATTGTTAGTTTTCCTATTATTTGTTTTTCCGATAATAGAGACAAATCAGCACCGAGCAACACGTGCGAATGATAAAACTTTATTATCAAAATGTGTGTTCCTTTGTGGCGACGACACCCATTTTTGTACCAACCGGTACATAAACAAGCATTGCCGCATTTAGAACTATACCAATCATTACCAAGTGGCAACGCACACACAGATTGCCATTGTTTTGTCTGAATTGTGATTTGGAGGCATCATCGCTGAGTACGTCCTCGAAGACGATGATGGCATTACTATCACACTGAACTGAGAGCGCTACCGATCACGACATGTGGTTCCAACAGGATGTCGCTACGTGATACACAGCTAATGCTACGATCGGCATTCTTCGGAACCGAATTTAGAGTTATCTCACGCAGAGGCGACGTGAAATGGCCACAGACACCATGCATTTTACCAAGTTAGACTTTTTCCTGTGGGGTTTCCATAAGCCAGAATTTATCAATATGCCAGTTATCAACAAGTTTAACTCCCGATTTCGCGCCAACCACCGAAGCACCGCTGGCCATTTGAACAAGAGCATATATTCGTTGATATCTCTCACGCAACTTGTTTTTATTAAATTGCAACTTTCCCTTTTGGAAAATCCTTTCAGATGGTCAACCGAAGAAAACGATGTTTGGAGTGCAGATTTGACGAAAACAGCATTGTCTGACATTGTTGTGTTTCTCTTGCATCTACAGGATTAAAAGTGGATTCTGCTTCCCATACCTTGCGATATTTTCAGCTATAACCAATTCAAAAATAGAAGCAAACTTACCATGTGTGATCAATGAATATGAACATATTTTTGAAAATAATACGGACGTCAGTCACAGTAATGCACCATTAGCAACAAAAATGTCGTATTACAACGGGAATGCCCAAAATACAAAAAAAAAACATTCTTTAGCAAAATCGTTGTTGTATACAAAACGGGCTAAAGGGCTAAATAAAAACTCTAAACGCGTGCACACTACGCGTTTTTTTTTTAAAAAGCACCATTGAATTTTTTCGCGCTTTGTAAGGTCAAAAAGTGCTAAATCTAGCCCCAAAAGAGCTAAATAGGCAACACTGAATTCAGCTGATCGAAATTGCCATGATTTATTTATGTTGTTATACTGAGTGTAATAAGCATGAAATATAGGTGTGTATGATGCTAACTAAAGATTTCACTGCATTTACACCGAACGATACACAAACCGTACGCAGATTAAATACATTTATTTATGTTCTACAAACAGGCCGTTATTCTTTTGGTTTAAATAAAGATTTATTTAATTATTTTATGAAAAGTACTCTTACGTCGAAAAAGTACTCTCGAAAGTATAAAAAGGCCCCTCGAAAATTATCAAATATAATCACTAATACAAGCCCTTACGAACCGCGCCCACCTAAGGGTAGATATCGTTAATTCTATCACTCTAATGGTGAACGTACTCTCAATGTCAAGAGAATCTGCCATCGTCAACCACCTAACAGTCAACCACATAACACCCAATGATTTCTCTCTGTATACTACTAGGCAGTCCTGTCTCTGTAGATCTGCCCATGCAGCATGCATGCTGTGCACCAATATCCATCCGCAAGTGTCTATATCAGCCGTACCAAGTACGAAAATTTACAGGATTCCACTCAGAGTACTAATTATTTGCAGAGGTTTTAGCACCTTCAAATTCGGCTGGTGCCACCAAATTGTGATTGCCGCAACCAAATTAAAGTTGCCACGACTGAATTTGATCCCCAGAACTGAAGTTAGGCAGAATCAACCTCGTGTCCGAATTGATTCGGTTGTGACAACTGTGTGCAACTGTGTGAATGTGCCATCAATTCAGTTGCAACATCCAAATTTAACAACAATTCGGTTGCAACCATCGAAATTGGTCCCAATTCGGTTGCATCAACCGAATTCAGCCTTACGTTAACCAAATTTATCATCAACAGACACAACACATCAGACTTGGTGGGGTGACCCATGGTGACAGGGACTTTTGGAATTGGAATGTAAAATTAATTGGGTTCCCGAAAGATTGCACCAGATAATTATCTTACATCAACATTCGTCTGCAAGTGTTCATCTATCAGCTGCCCCAAGTAAGAAAAATTACAGACTTACACTCAGAGAACTAATTGTTTGAAGAGCACCTGAAAATTCGGCTGTTGCCACCAAATTGCGGCTGCCACAACCGAATTGAGGCTGTCACGACTGAATTTAGACCCCACAAGTTTGATAGAAGCAAACACGTTTCAAATTGATTCGGTTGTGACAACTGATTCTTCGATTATATACGTTCTTTCAACAACACTTTCTATAATTTCTGTTGCAAGTGTAAAATTTTGAATAAATTCGGATGCAGTAACCGAAATTGCTACCAAAGTCGATTACACAAACCGAACGTGGCAATAATTTAACAAAATGGCCCATCAAACTAGGTAGATTGTTAAGTAAAACCAAAGATAGAATAGATAAATTTGACAGATCTAATATAGTAGTATACGAAATACCTTGTGGAGGAAATGATAGTGAAAGTTGCAATATGGTATATGCAGGTACAACTAAAAATAAACTTAAGACTAGAATTGCAGGACACCAAATCAGATCAAAAATTTAGACACCTCTCAACACAAATAACAGCATTATCATCACACTGTGCAAATTTAAATCATTTTCCAAACTTTCAAGATACTTCAGTTTTGAATAGGGAAAATAATTATGAACGTCGATTTACGTTAGAAATGTTACAGATAATAAGGACTCCAATAGGGAAGAGAATAAACTTTAAAGCAGATACGAGGGTTGCATTTCATGTTTCGGGATTAGAGAACAAAAACAAATATTAATCCTAGAAAATCACTTTATTGTTTTTCAAAATATTCCCCATGAAGATTTATAAATTTTTGGTTCAAACTTTGAACCAATTGTCGAAACACTTTTGCCACTCTGATTGAGGTATCTCCAAAACATGCATTCTGAATGCAGCAACGTTGATCTCTCAGTTTGTTTTTTACGTACGGGAATAAAAAGAAGTCATTCGGTGCCAAGTCAGGACTTTACGGCGGATGACCCATCAAATCGATGTTTTGGGTGCTCAAAAATGCAGATGTCATAGACGTGTTTCGAAGCACCGCGATCGTATTTTTGGAGCATTTCTTTCGACCAATCAACACGAGCCTTTTTTTGAGCGATTGACAAATTGTGTGGGATCCAACGCGAATAAATTTTTTTGACAGTGAAATGTGTATGCAATATTGAATGTATGCTGTATGTCCCATTAATGCCTAAGGTTATCTCAATCTCACGATAGGTCACATGACGATCTTGCAAAATCAGTTCGCGCACAGCATCAATGGTTTTCGGAGCAACAGCTGATTTTGGACGACCTTCACGAAATTCGTCTTGGAGTGAACAACGGCCACGATTGAATTCACCATACCATCGACAAACACTGGTCCTTGATGGAGGTTCATCGCCAAAAATTGAATTAAGTTCATCGATGCACTGTTGCTGAGTTAATCCACGTCGAAAGTTGTAAAAAATAATCGCACGAAAATGTTCACGATTTAATTCCATTTTTGGGCCGAGATGAATCTTTTAAGTTACTGTAAACCACAAAAATAGCGCTCGTATGTCAAAAAGTTCTGAGTACGCATAACCTCAAAAATGTCCAACTTTACGTTAGAGCTGTCAGTTGCCACATTGCAACACTAGGGTTGCCAAATCCCGGAACATAAAATACAACCCTCGTACGGATAATGTAGCACAGAATTATAGACATTTAATTAGTAAAATGTAGAACATTTCACCAAAAATTGTTTGATGTATCATTGAATTTGTCACTAGGTAACATTTTTAATACGTAACCATTACGTATATACTTTTTCAACCAAATTATTTTTCTGGCTGTAAATTAGAGAAAAATAAAAATTGTTCTGGCTGTAACTTAAAACATTTTTCACATGACAAGAAAATTGCTTCAATTTTTTAATTTTTTGTTATTGCTGTTTTGTTTCAAATGACAAGAACAAATTTTGTTTATCAATTCTTTTCGTTTCTAATTAATAATTGTGTTTATCTTCCAAAAAACCGGAAATATCGAAGCTTAAAATTAATTGAAAATACGACCAAACGCTCGAACAATTTAATTTTTGAATAAAATTGTGATATTTTGAGTTTTAAACACTAATAAGTATATGAAATGTTCGCTAAACAAATGCTACAAGTGATATATGTGTAATTTAAGTTAAAGCAATTTTATTTTTTTTTTATAGAACGTATTTTTTTTTTAAATAAAGTATATGTATTTGTAGGTCCTTTTTGTAAGAATGTGTATTTGTTTTTTTAAGAAAAGGTGCTATTTTTAAGAAGTAGTACTTTGTGTAAGAAAAATCTATAAGTGTATGATTTTTTTTTTACAAGGAAGTACTTTTTTATGAACAGGTACTTTTTTAAGAAGTGGTACTCTTTTTAGGAAAATATTATTTTTTTAAGTAAATGTACGTATTCTTAGAAAGGCTACTTATCTCAAGAAAAGAGAAGGTATTATTTTCATTTTAAGAAAACGTTCACTTAATAAAGGAATTTTTGCAAGAAAAAGTATTTTTTGAGAGAAGGTATTTTTTTTTGAAGAAATTTTTTTTTAAGAAATGGGATTTTTTTAGAATTGGTCCCTTTGTCAAGAATAGGAGAGCAGAATTAAGAGAAGTTATTTATCCCAAGAAAAGTTATTGTGTTTAACAGAAAAGGTACTCTTTAAAGATAAAATATTCTTGTTTAAACTTCTTTCACTTTGGCTTTTCTAAATATACTTTCTATTGGGTTCAAAACTACAATATATACTAAATATTGGTTACAAGCTCCACCTAGAAAACTTCCCATTAAACAAGAAATTTCCCAACATATGTGAGACACCTAGTTAATTTCTTTTTGCCATATTGTTACGTGGCCTAGTCTGCAGCTCAGGGATGATTTAGAACGCCGGCTGGGTTAGTCGCATCTAAGTGAGGTTCCATCCCATCATCTTAGCTCTAAGGTCCGCATAAATCATTTTTAAGAATTCAAAAAAAAAAAAAAACGTTTAAAACTCAAATTACGCTTTTCCAGAATGGGAGACAGATTTCATAGAGAGAGCCTTTAGTCTAGACACAAACCAAAGCTAAAGTAGACATTATAGTTGATAATACTGGGTTGTAGCATAATAGTGTTAAAGCAAAAGTCGTTTATCTTTTTTTTTATTTAGCCCCCATCCGGCAACGTGCGATAAGGAACTTCGTTCTAAAGAAATACTAATATAGACACAATACCTCATTCGAGCAACCCCATTTTTCAGTACATTTTCGATTGTTTGCGCCTCTGTTTCGTGTTTTAAGGCCTCAATGCACGAAATACTTGTAATACTTATATTTCACGGCGCTCTAGAGATAATAGTTCAACGGGTTCAAATCGCAGCTGTCATGCGGCTAATGGAGTTCAGAGTTTCGGCTGATTATGCGGTTTTCAAACACATCCTGTTGAAACCGTACGTCGTTCATTTCATCTCCAACTTTTTGGAACAAAGACCGCTGAGCATAGCACGGTAACGCTCGTCATTGACGACGACGACGGCTCCTTTCTCATTTTCGTAAAAAAAATGTGGGCATGATGCCGTCCTGCCAAAAACCGCACCAAACAGTCACTTCTTGTCGATGCATCGGCTTCTCCTCGACGACGCGTGGATTGTCCGACCCGAAAACGCATCGGATGGTTACGAGGCTTCAGTTATTGGATTGATTGGATTTTATAAGCCAACATATAGCCAAATGCTTAGCTTATACGTAATCAGAACCTTCTAATCACACACTTTAGTCTACGTGTTCTAACAAATGCATACCGAGAAAAGATTAGTTGGAAGTCCATTGGTTAAAGCCTCCTATGGAGGTAAAAAAAATTATTAATTTTGTTATTAGTAATATTAAGTACAATACAACATTTTTGGCGTTTTTTATTATCTTGACGATTTTTTGAAAAAAATTATTTCATGCGAATTGGAACACTTTGTGAGAAACCCGTAGAAATGTGTTATGTTTTCGATTGGACGCTCCGTTTTCGAGATACAGAAATTTTTGCATATTTTCGATCAAAAATGGGCTCGAACTACAAACCCTGGATATAAATAATAATAATTTTGTTTATATTTATGTAAATATAAAATACACAATTTTAATACAATTTTTTTACTTTTTTTATAAAATCCACAATGGGTTAAAGCATCACCAAATGGTAGTGACAGCCATCAAATTCAAGTAATTAGTTGAGCCTACCAATATATTATTTGGTACAACCGAATTAGTTTTTACATTTTTCGTTCATCCAACTAATAGAATATTCACTTACTTTTATTGACTATTTTACAACCTCATGAGGTCAGACAGACGTCGTACACATATTAATTAAACAAACAAATTAAACAAATTTCAACATATTTTTCAAACTGGCTCTATCCTTCGTCTTTTCTCGCCAGTTGGTAACACCAAGGATACGGAGGGATTCTTCTGCCTGGTCTTTCCAGCGGAGTCTTGGTCGTCCTCTTTTCCTGCTTCCATCGGGTACGTTATCGAACCTTTCCAACCTTAGAATATTCACCACTACAGCATAATTTGATTGCTAGAACTGAAACTTGATTGATAGATCACATTTATTTGTTGTTGCTGTGGCTTTAACTAAATATTTAAATTGCAACCAAAACTGAACTACAAATCAATTGATATTCACAACAATTGGTGACAAATAACACAATTATTTTCAATCACAACTGAATAAACCGGTTAATTGACTTGAAATAACCGGTGACACGAGTTCTGCGAAAATAGCAATTTTTAAAAAACCGCATACACTAATGAAAATCTCTTTCAAATTTGGAATTTGGAATTTTATTTTGGTATTTAAATCAATATAATATGAATTTGAATAAAACTACTTATAGTAAATTTTATTTAAACAAATTAGATTATGATTTAAATTTTAATTTAAAATATAAACGTGATTATCCAATTTAAGTACAGTTGTAAAATTTTGAGTTTTAAACACGACTAAGTAAATGAAATGGTAGCTAAACAAATGTATTGGAACAATGTAATTTAAAACAAAAGGCCGAAAATCGGTATCTTAAAAAACTTACTTTTCGAATAAACCGAAAACCGGCTTTTAAAAAATGCCGGTTTTTTGGACACTCTAGATCAGATATAGCCTTGTATGATATTGGAGTATTTCTAACCCTAGGGGAAAGGAGAAATCCGACTCGGTTTACGATATACTTTGCATATCATTGCCTGATTGAATAAAGAGATGACCAGATGGTAATAGAGATTTGCACTTCGCCTAGGCGTAGGATGCCCACATTGTACCAAACTCGCCTAACCTGTTCGTGTCTCGATTTTTAGGACAGTGTTCTTATATTCCAGGTACCAATCATAAACCGTTATTTAAATGCAAATGCTTAGCTTATTCGAAATCAAAACCTTCTAATCACACACTTTAGTCTATGCGTACTAACAAATGGTTTCGCTTACACAAACTGTTTCTCCGACCCTCGTAAACATCCTCAATATGCTTCATATGGCATTACAAATCATCCGTGAAAAGTTTGTTTAGTACTTAACCTTTAACAAGGTGCACTAATTGACATCTAAGGATGTCACACATAGAACATACACATTTGGAATTTTCCAAAACCCATTTGAGAAATTTATACCCTTCAATCTCATTATAAAGATAATGACATAATGATTTGAAATAATTATGTATTCAGTTGCCATAATTGTTGATACATATAACGAACCGCATCTGTTACAGTGGGGTTGTCTTAAACTAATTATTTCAAATCGTTTTAATTGCAAAAATAAAACGCGCATTATACATTTAAGTACAAGGCAACATTTTTAAAAGTGCTATAATAGTAAAGGGGATTATGTGAAAAAGAGACATTGAGCCAAAAATGCAGTCGAAAACCTGAATACATTTATAGTAAAACTATATAAGTAAAATTGGACTACTCAGATGCCAATTGATCTAAGTCCACAGTTAAAAAATCTTGAGATTTCAAAAAAAAAACAAGTGAGTGAAGTTATAAACGTTTATAACTAGCAAAGACACCAACCATTTTGCTTATTGTGAATGGGTAGAACAAATTAATTTGTAACCTGCTGAGAAAATTTTGCTTTTTCCGGAAAATATTGAAGCACCCGCAACAAAATTTGCACATGACATGGAAAAATCCCTGCTGTATCCAGAAATGGTGCAACTCAGACGATTCTTTATTCTAGGACATTGCCACAAGGCTGTGAATATTGGAGCGGTTGAGTGGGCATATCCGGAAAACAGCGGGGGTGGCATCAGTCATGGGAATATCACAAGTAGTCTGGGAGCCCCGGTATCCAACCCTGTCCCCACTTTTTACAGATTCGATTTCAGAGTGGGCGTATCCCTAGGGAGAAAATTCAGATTTCATATGGAAAATTCTGGAGAGGACGAGTGGGAGTATCAGAAAAACGGCGGTGTAGTCTGGGAGCTCCGGTATTCAACCCTGTCCCCACTTTTTTCAGATTCGATTTCAGAGTGGGCGTATCTGTAGTGAAAAAATTCAGTTTTCATGTGGAGAGGATGAGTGGACATATCTAAAAACCGGCGGGGTGGCATCGATCGTGGGGATAGTATACGTAGTCTGAGATATCCTGTATTGAACCCTGTCCCCACTTGTTTCAGATTCTATTTCAGATTGGCCCTATCCGTAGGGAGAAAATTCAGATTTCATATGGAAAATTCTGGAGAGGATGAGTGGGCATATCAGAAAATCGGCGGGGGTGGCATCAATCATGGGGACATCGTAAGTAGTCTGGGAGCCCCGGAATCCAACCCTCTCCCCATTTTTTTCAGATTCGATTTCAGAGTGGGCGTATCTGTAGTGAAAAATATTGTTATCATTGACAAATTCTGGAGTGGGGACAGGGTTGGATACCGGGACTCCCAGACTACGTATACTATCCCCATGATCGATGCCACCCCCGCCGTTTTTCCGATATGCCCACTCATCCTCTCCAGAATTTTCCACATAAAACCTGAATTTTCTCCCTACGGATACGCCCACTCTGAAATCGAATCTGAAAAAAGTGGGCACAGGGTTGCATACCGGGGCTCCCAGACTACTTATGGTATCCCCATGATCGATGCCACCCCTATCGTTTTTCAGATATGCCCACTCGTCCTCTCCAGAATTGTCCATACGAAATCTGAATTTTCTACCTACAGAGACGCCCACTCTGAAATCGAATCTGAAAAAAGTGGGGACAGGGTTGAATACCGGAGCTCCCAGACTACTTATGATATCCCCATGATTGATTCCACCGCCGCCGTTTTTCCGATATGCCCACTTGTCCTCTCCAGAATTTTCCAAATGAAATCTGAATTTTCTCCCTACGGATACGCCAACTCTGAAATCGAATATGTAAAATGTGGGGACAGGGTTGGATACCGGGGCTCCCAGACTACGTATTATATCCCCATGATTGATGCCACCATCGACGTTTTTCCGATATTCCCACTCGTCCTCTCCAGAATTTTCCATATGAAATCCGAATTTTCCCCGTTCAGATAGGCCCACTC
This sequence comes from Phaonia tiefii, assembly GCA_963931995.1. Classification (NCBI taxonomy): domain Eukaryota; kingdom Metazoa; phylum Arthropoda; class Insecta; order Diptera; family Muscidae; genus Phaonia; species Phaonia tiefii. The sequence goes on from OZ008368.1 coordinate 300,678,281, forward strand.
TGAAATCGAATCTGAAAAAAGTGGGGACAGGGTTGAATACCGGAGCTCCCAGACTACTTATGATATCCCCATGATTGATGCCACCCCCGCCGTTTTCCGGATATGCCCACTCAACCGCTCCAATATTCACAGCCTTGTGACAATGTCCTAGAATAAAGAATCGTCTGTGTTGCACCATTTCTGGATAAATCATGGGTTTTTGCATGTCATGTGCAAATTTTGTTGCGGTTGCTTCAATATTTTCCGGGAAAAGCTAAATTTTCTCAGCAGGTTACAAATTAATTTGTTACTAACCATTCACAATAAGCAAAATGGTTGGTGTCTTTGCTAGTTATAAACGTTTATAACTTCACTCACTTTTAAAAAACATACGTGTTTCTAATCATCAAAATGAAGGAATAAGCATGAATTGGTTTGGACCTCGCTTTAGTTTTCTATGAGATACATAGAACTTCGGAATTTCTTGTTCAATTTCAAAAGTTCCAAACTTATTTTTCAACTTCTATCCACTTTTTGTTTTGTGGAGTTAGATCAATTGGCCCCTGAATAGCTCAAACGTAACACAATTGTTATAATATAACAACTGGATAATTAGTTTTTTCTCTTGTTTACAATGAAAAAAAAGAGAATCGTTTTTATTTTATGAACAATTCATTATAGGGCTCTTTAATACTTTATTCGTATTTTATCTGCTCGTAAAATAATTAAAATTGTTATTTCTATAGCGTAAAAAGCTGGAGGCTTAAGGGCATCATATTCAGCAAAGCCAGTCATCCGTTTAATAAACCGTAAAGAAGAAAAGCAGTATCAATTTTAATTTCAACTCTTTTTTTTTTTTTGATAATTTTCATACAAAATGAACCCGTATGATTGTAAAAGATACCGATGGATGCAGCCGGTATTCAGTTGTGTTTCAATAATGTTCTTAATTGTCATCGCATTATTACAAAAGTCGGGCAATTAATCAAAAGGGTTAATTTTAATTAAGAACACAATTCACAAGCGCTGCTTCACGCATTCACATTATCCCACTCACACTCTGGCATTACTACTTATACTTTTACATGTTCGACTTTCATCCGATTATGAAAAGAAGTTTATGGTGATGATGATAATCACGATGATGATGGCGAGGCCGGCCTTCCAGTGTGAATGCCAAGTACTCTCACATGGAATGCTACGGAATGAATACGAATACGAAGGGAATTAATTATGTATGAGAATGTTTCTAAGGGGTGTAGTTGTATGGAAATACACTATATTTACCCAAAAGGATTCTTTTACAGAAATCCCTACGACATCAAGTGTTGGCATGTTGTGCACATCTATGCACATGACACATTTATATTAAAATATCGGATGACCAGATGAATGATAGGAAAATAAATTTAAATACAACAGCATGTGTGTGAAGTTAGAGCCATATATAACTAGCGAAGACATAAACCAAACAGTATTATTGTGAATGGATACGCGAAAATCATTTTGCAGCCATTTTAGAATTTATTAATTTTTCTGGGAAATAGTGAACCAATTTTAACAAAATTTTCATAAAACATCAAGAATATTTCAATCTACGTATATATTATGTTAGTTTTTGAATAAATTGTCCCTTGGCACTACAACAAGGGTGAGAATCCAACCGCATACGAAATGCCATATCTACAAAATTCGAGAGGTGGCGTCAATGGCGGGGATACCATAAGTAGTGCTAACTACTGGGTATCCAGCCATGCCCCCACTTTTATAAGATTCGATTTTAGACTGGGCGTATACGTCATCTGAAAATGTAGCCTTCATATGGGAAAATGTGAAGATTGGATGTGTGGGCATATCATTAAAAGGGGTACGGTGGCGTTGATCGCAGTACTACCAGAAATAGACCTAGACACTAGGTATCCAACCATATCCCTAGTTTTTGAAGATTCAGTTTTGGTATACGCCCCACGTCATCTGAAAAGTGATTATTTATATCAACAAATTTAGAGAATAGAAGAGTAGGTATATCTAAGAAACGGGAAGGGTGGCGTCGATTATGGGGATACCGAGAATGGTCCTAGTCACTGGGTATCTTACCCTAACCCCATTTTTTAAGATTCGGTGTCAGACTGGGCGTATACATTTTATAACAATTCACCTTCATACAAGAAACTGGGAAGAAAATGAACGAGTGTGTATAAATCAAAACCAGAAATGACGGCGTCGATGCTAAAAATACCATAATTAATCCCAGGTACTAGGTCACCAAAACTGTCCCACTTTATCCAAATTCTGTTTCAAATTGAGCGCATATATTATCTGAATATGAACCCTTCACATAAGAAACTGGGTAAAATGGATAAGTACAAATATCCCTAAAATAGAAAGGGTTGTGGCGATGCGAAAAATACCATAATTAGTGCTACGCACGTGGTACCGGGCACTGTCCCCATGCCCCTTTTTAAGATATTCCCGCACATCCAATCTCCATATTTTCCCATATGAAGGGTACATTTTCAGATGACGTTTACGCCCAATCCAAAACCGAATCTTATAAAAATGGGGCCATGGTTGGATACCCAGTAGTTAGGACTACTTATTGTATCCCCGCCATTAACGCCACCTCTCGAGTGTTTAATATATGACATTTCGTATACTGTTGGATTCTCACCCTTGTAGTAGTACCTAGGGACAATTTATTCAAAACATTACATAATATATACGTAGTATGAATTTCTCATACATTAACCAAAAACTAAACAAAATCGGTCATAAAAATTTAAATAAACGTAACTGATATACGTAGTTTGCGATTTTCTTGATGTTCTGTAAAAACGTTGTTAAAATTGGTTCACTATTTCCCAAGAAAATGAATTTATTCTAAAAAGGCTCCAAAATTATTTGCGCGTAACCATTCACAATAATCATGTTTGGTTTGTGGCTTCGTTAGTTGTATACGTATTTAACTCCACACACATTAAAACAGAAACGGTGGGAGGTGCCCAATTGATTCGGGCTTTATTTTGATGCTACATTTATGTCATTATGAATGGAATAGCACACCCCCCAAAAGTCTGGATTCGCTGGCACTACTTCAAGAGGTCGGTCCAATTTTTGATGACTCAGTCCAATATGTGCGACGATATTCCGGCAATAGCGTCTCGAATGTTAGCATCGACTAGTCCAAAAGTGTTTGGCTGATTAGGGCAGAGTAAAGTCTAGACGTAACCCTGGAGAAAATGTTCAAAGGGTGTCAAACCGCTTGATCGTGGTGACCAATTGATGAACGGAGCCGTGGGATGACCCACTAACCAGAACGAGTGCTTCCCTGCAATATTCCTTCATAGCAATGTAGCCAGAGTACATACTGATGAGTGTGACTAGTCTCATTGTCAGACGCTTTTGATGCCGTAGATCATTTAATGCACACTTGCCCGGGTCTATCTCAGTCTAAATTATAAGTTGGGGAGTTAGATCTTAGTGGATAGGTACATCTCAGAAATACAAATCTTTTGATGTGTTAACAGCTATAGGTACGAGCAGGGCAATCTATCAAAGTGAACACATGCGAACAACACAAAGGGTTAGCATAACATACGTGGTTGTTGTACAACAATAGTCTCTGTCTGAAAATTAGTATGATGGTATTGCTGTAGCGACAGCGAACAAAAAAGCAGGTCGCCGTTGCCAAGGAGAATTGTATAGTATAGAGAACTCATGGAACGAATTGTATGATTTAAAAGCACTGGCCACATCTGACGAATGATTCAAAACGTATTACTCTCTTTTTGTCATAACTTCGTCCATTCATAATTTTGATGTGAAACATTGATGTCTTTTGAAACATTTATGCTTTTTGTATTGTTTTATGTAATAACATTGCCGAAATGATGCATTTATATTGAAATATGTTATAAAGAGAATAGGACTCGTTTATGCTCTTTTACTCAGACTCTCTACATGAGAGCGGAAAAAGAGTGCAAAAAGTTCTCTATACTATTCAATACTTTTTGTCTCTGTTTATGACAAAACAAAAACAATTATTTCAATGAGCTAAATATTGCTTTATTTATTTTAACAATATTACATCTAATGTTAAAGCATATGCAAGAAAACAGAAAGTGCAATAGCAAAAGAGCCTTCAGCGCGATTTAAGCCAGAAAAAAACAAGTTTAATTTAAATTTTATGTATAATGGAAGTAAATACATTTCGTATAATGGCTTTTGGAATTGACTGCATTCTGGGCATCATATCAACCTTGATCAATACTTATTAAATGAATTTATTAATGTTTAAAAGAACTTGAAATCTTTTTTTTATTTTCCAATGTAATATTTATTAATGTGTTCATAGAAATCGAACATATAAATCCGTGTAACAAAAGGGTGATAACACATCGCCCGTGAGTTCGAACACTCATTGAGTTTTTTACAGCTGCTTTATTTAAGCTGTAACATATCATTGAATTTGTATCGGTCAGTGCTACACTTCTATATACATACAAGGGCGTCACAAAACTAGCCGACCTAACAAAATATGTATATATATATTTTCCCATTACATCTCCTGTAGCGATAGGGGAGAGCTTCTCACAATCACTAAGTTGTGCGCTTTCAAGTTTTCACTCACTGATTGGGACCTACAGTCATACACCGGTTCGGAACGTCTTTTTGAACAGCTATTTCATGGCTTTTTACTCGATAATGTTGCCGGCACTAAGCGAGGTGACCGTCGAAGAAAGAAGTGTAAGGTGGTCAGAGCAGGGATCGAGCCCACGTTCTCTCGCACAACAGCCGCACACACTAACGGTTGCACCACCGACCTAACAAAGAAGACACAAAAAAGTTGGGAAAAATGTTCTTTATTTTTCAACATAATCTCCTTTAAGCTCGATACAATTTTTCCAACGACATGCAATAGCTTCGATACACTGTTTATGGTAAGAACTGTAAAACTTCTTAAAGTACTCATCAACTGCACACTCCACCTCTTCATTAGAAAATAGAAAATAGTCCGAGAGATCAAAATCTGGAACTTTAATTAATTAATTTTCACCATCGCAATAGTGGTTGTGTCTTGTCTTGTCTTGATGAAACAACAATTTATTTTTGGCCGAATGCAGCCTTTTTCAACAATATCATCACCTAAAAGCTGCAATAAATTAGCATAATATTCGCATTAATGGGTTTGCCTTTCTGAAGATAATCAATAAAAATTAAAATTACCCCATGCGCATCCCAAAAAAAAACCAGACGCCATGACGTTGCCTGAAGATGGAACTGTCTTCGCCTTCTTTAGACAAGATTCTCCCACTCCAGTCCATTGATTTCACCATTTCTTTGTCTGAGGTGTGAATTAGTGGTGCCATGTCTCATCCTTGGTTATAAATCTACCCAAAAATGTATCTTTATTGCGGTGAAACATCGCCAAAAATTCTACTGAAACAAATTCACGACGCTGTTTTTGATCTATTGAAAGCAAGCGCGGCAGTCATCTTACGCACAGCTTTCTCATATTCAAATCTTCGCTCAATATACGATATCTAGTACTTTTTGAAATGCCAATCATTTCATTTCATTTGCATTTGGGGCTCGGTAAACCCACACGTCGTCGAGGAGATGCCGATGAATTCACAACGAGTGAGTGTTTGGTGAGGTTTTTGGTATGGCGGCATCACAGGCTCATTTTTCTTCGAAAATGAACAAGAAGTTTCTATGCCGATTCATCATAAGAATGTGCAAAAGGGGGGAAATTTCTATCTATAACATATTGTTTGGGAATAAATATTAAATATTTTTATTTTAGATCTAAAAATTCGAATAGAGCCTTTGGATATGAAACGTGGAATTTGTACATCAATTTCAATAAAGTATAAAGTTTTCAAAAGTTTTTCGTTACGAAGTTATCAGTAAAAAATTTCTCGTTTCAGTTGCTTAGAATAAAATTATAGTGGCGCTCAATTACATTTCGAAAATCGTCCTTTTAGAATAGTATCGAGCTAAATGTCAGAACAGTGCGATAATATTATTTTTGCATTCTCCCAATGCGAACAAAATTGAAAAGCGAAATGTGAGTTGTCGAACCCGTTGCGAAACATGAAAAAAGCGAAGCAGTAAATTTTTGATTTGAAGGGTCCAATTTGAACACGTTACGAGTCTATAAAAACATAAAAAAAGCGAATCAGTGATATTCCAATTTGGCGGATCCGATTCAAACCCGGTACGAGTCCTTAAAAATATAAAAGCGAATCAGTGAAAGACCGATACTACTCGAATATCGCGAGATGTATTTCGAACTACGACAGAGATTTTAAGTGTATTTTTTTTTACCCCGCTAAAGTTAATTATAGCTTCATTTGTACGGGACAGCTAAGCGATATTAAGTGGCATTTCAATTTCCCACTTAAATTCCGACTTGAGCAATGACAATGTTGCCACATGTTCAATTTCAAGAAATGACAACAAAAAGTTATCTTAGATAAATTTTGGTATCATTTCTTGCGACTTAAAATGTTATCAAGGAGAGACTCAAAAGCAGAAATTTGCAAAATGGCTTACACATTTTAAGTTCATTAAAACTATTTTATTTAATGGAAGACCACGTATACTTTTATATCTCTAAATTTGAAGGATAGAATTTTATTTGCGATTGAAAAAAAAATTGGAAATAAATTGTTCACAAGAACGCGCGGTAAATTTTATACATATTGATCATGCTAGAATAATCTATCAGGTATAATCATTTAAACAGGTATTGAAATTATTTCGATCTCGTTTTGCGTTTTACTTGCCAAAATCATATGTATTTCGTTTTTGTATTGTTAGTATATATTTGTGTAGAGTTTAACAACTGAAACGAATGAACGAAAATAAAATGTCTGTTGTTGCTGCTTTTAATTACAACAACATCTGCTGCTACCATGTATTTGTTGGCACTGGTTACAAATGTGTTGCCATATCGCATTTTTTTCACCCATTACAGCAAATTTTGCCACATTTCGTAATATTAAGTGTGGATCGTTTTATTTGGAAAGTCGTAAGTGGCGATAACTTAATGGAATAAAAAAAACAGCCTTTTTATCAGGATACATATTTCGTGGGTAATGCGTTAATCCGGGTAACCCATTATCATTGTCGTGGGGAATGGATAGCGATCGTTTACCCATTACCCACAGGGTATTGGGAAAATAATTGGTAGTTACCCACGACAATGGGGAATTACCCATCACGATTACCCACTAACCACAGGGTATTGGGGAAAATACTGGGTAGTTACACAGGGCAATGCGGAATTACCCATCACGACGGCCCATAACACATGGGAAATGGACAGGGGGTCTTTACACATTACCCACGGCTATGGGTAATGGGTTACCCAGTGTGACCTATATATATACCCTACAGGATCGAAAATGTGGAAAAATTATAAAGAAAGTCTATACCTCGGAAACTGAGCGTCCAATGGACAAAATAGCTAATGTTTATGGGTTTCTAAGACAGGGCACTGCGGCACAGGTTCATCCGGCAAAAGAAGGTGTTAATATGCCAATCTCTAACTGCCGCTTGCAGATCAGGCAGTGGGCCGATAATATCTTCATGGACAAGTGGAGACTTACTTCAACTTGCAAACAAGCCAGGGTCCTCTGGCCAAAGGTAGACAGGAAGAGGACTAGGCAACTACTTAACTTGCTGAGAGGCAGGTTATCGACAATGATAGGGACACTTACGGGACATTGTCTTTTAGGAAAACACTCTGTAGATGCTGCATGGAAGAGGACGAGGAAACCACGAAACACCTTCTCTTGGATTGCCCTGCTCTGGCAGGACTGAGAAGTAGGATATTCGGTACATATTTAGTTAGGCACCGTAGTCCTACAGGATATTCCTGTAGGTCTTATAGACAAATTTATTGAAAGCGCAAAATGGCTAAACGACTAGTCAATAGTTGCTATGGAGGAAACTGCAGGTATCACAATGGGCTTCTTTAGCCTAAGTGTGCTAGACAGTGTGCTGTCTTGCAGCCTTTTGAACCAACCAACCAACCAAGTGGTTTTCATCAATAGGTCCGATTCGTATGGTCAAAATAAGAAAATCGCTAAAATAAAAAATTCCGATAACCCGGAAACGGTGTGTGCAGTCGGAAAAAATAATAAATTTTGCACATTCGTAGGAGGTTTTAAGCAATTTATATCTTTAAAACATGACTGTTTAAAAAAATCGCAAAAACTGAAACTTTTTCAAAGAAAAAATCGCTAAAACTCCCTTATGCCTATATCTCAGAACCGGAGTGTCCACTCGAAAAAGTAACTACCTTTTGTGGGTTTCTAAGGGGTTTTCATAAAGTGGTCCAATTCGTATAGGCAATTTCGTTAAAAAAAATCGCTAATATAAAACAGTGGGTATAACTCGGCAAAAATAAAATTTATTTTGTTACCTCCACAAGAACTTTTAATCAATGGTTGTCTTTCATACGGCCTCACGTTTTTCTTTACAAAAGCTTTAAAGCTAAAATTTTGCGAATAAAATACTCGGTGAAAGCTCTTGTTTCTTTAACTCGGAAGCGGAGCATCTAATCGATAAAATAATAACAATAACAAATAAAAAATAAGGGTTTTTTAATAAAGTGGTCCAATTCGTATGGAATATTTAAAAATATATATATAAATATAAATATTTAAAATCGCCAAAATAAGAAAGTCGCTAAAATTAGTAATAGTAAATTACCTCCGTATCTTTTCCGACGCTTAACTTTTACAAGATCAAATAGAGGACACAAACTTATTCCCTTTCGATATAAAACATTGACATACGAATGGCAATTTTTCATAAACGTCATGCGTCTCTGGAACACTTTTACCACACTCAATTCAAAAAACCCCCAACAACATTATTAAATCTAAAACGCTTTTGTGCAATAATTTCTCACAAAATATATAAAATTTGTCGATGCTATTTTTAATTTTAATCTTTATCTTGTATATTTTACATTTTAAAATATTAACCTTTATGCTAAATTACCTGTTACTTTGTTTTGATGTTTAAATTTTTATCTATTTCTTTTCAATATCCTTGATATTTATTTTTTTGATGCGATTGTACTTCCTACCACTTATATTATATGTATATTTATCTTTTCTATTTATCATGTTCTTGTTTATTATTAATTTTTTTTACTTATTTTAATAAATTCCTATACTATAATTATAAGATTTAAATCTTTTTGTTAGTGTAAACAAATAAATAAATAAATAATGGTACTCTTTAAAGAAAATTAGTTTTTTAAGAAAAGGCAATTTGTTGTAAGAAAATGTACTTCTTTAAGAAAAAGTTCTAATTTTAAAAAAATTACTTTTTTTAAGAAAAAGTACGGTTTGTGAGACAATGTACCTTTTTTAAGAAAATGTACTTCTTTAAGATAAGGCCTTTTTTTAAGAAAAGGCACTTCTTTTAAGAATATGAATGGGTTTTTTTGTTTGAGAAAATTAACTTTTTTTATGAAATGGCACTTATTTAAGAAAATGTTATTTTTTAAGCCAGTGTGACTTTTCTAAATTTACTTTTCATTGGGTTCAAAACTGCAATATATACTAAATATTGGTTACAGGCTCCACCTAGGAAACTTCCCACTAAACAAGAAAATTCCCAACCGATGTTAGTCTAGACACAAACCAAAGCAAAAGTACCCAATATAGTTGATAATACTGTGTTGTAGCATAATATTGTTAAAAATAAGTTGTTTAATTTGTTGCTCATTTATTCTCCATCGCGCAACGTGCGATAAGGAACTTCGTACCAAAAATGCCTATAACTCGGAAACGGTGTGTCTAATCGCAAAAGCAATAATTGTTTGCCTCCTAGGAGGCTCTAACCAATATAATACGGAATAACTTTTATAAACTCGCTAAAACTAAAATTTTTAGCATAAAAAATTGCTAAACGCCCTGATGTCTATATATCTCGGAAATGTAGGGTTCCAAACATAAAAATATAAATTTTTTGTGTTACATATTTAGCAATATGTCAAAAACGACATTTGGGGAAAAAGAACTTTTTTATTGTTGAATATGAATCTTTGGGGACTCAGAAACAATATTTATTCCACGAGTTTTTTTTTTTAAAATTAGTTGTATTTTTCGTGGGCTTAAAAATTAAAAAATTAAATTAAAAAAAAAAAACTGGAATTTTTTAATTTTTTACAATAAACTGGGTTAGTAGCCTTTCATTTAAGATGAATATTTCATTCGTACACTGAGAGAAAAAAAATTATTATAATAATAAGTGGTAAAGGTAGATTTACGACTTTTTCATTTAAAATGGCACAAAAACGGCTAAAGATTTTTGGCCAAAATTTTCTATTTCTCGTTTAGAACCTTAAAATCTAAAATTCCACCAAGGCGCTTCACGTCACAAAGCTTAGTTTGGACGTTATGAGTTGAGGAAGGTAAAAAAGCTAAAAATTTTGGATTTTTTCCATTTTTCTTGAAGTTTTTTCAATTTTTTTTCCAAACGAAACATTGTACTGCGAAGCGCCTTGGTAGAATTTAAGATTTTAAGGTTCTAAACGAGAAATTGGAAATTTTGGCCAAAAATCTTTAGCCGTTTTTGTGCCATTTTAAATGAAAAAGTCGTAAATGAAAAGTCGTAAAAAAAATGACTACAGGGGTTTCCAAAATGAGTGATCTGATTTCTAATAAAATAAATAATTTCCATTAAATAAAAATCATTTGAATTTCTTTAACAATAATTGTGTGTTTTGTGTTTATAAGAAATCATATCACTCAAATTAGAAAACCCTTTATAACTAAAACATTTTCAAATAAAAACTAGCTGAAACGGAGCTTCCCATATACCTATGTACGAATATCTCGAAAACTGAGCTTTCAAACGAAACAATAACTACTTGGTGCGGGTTTCTAAGGGGTTTTCAGAAAGTTGTGTGTCAAAAAATCGCCAAAATAAGAAATTCGCTATAATAAAAAAATTGCAAAATCTCGGAAGCGGTGTCCAATCGTAGAAACAACACATTTTTTACCTCCAATGAATGTCTTTAATACACTTTTTCATAAGAAGGTTTTGCAAAATTATGATTTTTAACCAGATGACTGAACCTGTTAAATCTGGTTGGTTTTAGCCGTGTTTTCAAAAGACGGTTTCAAGAAAATTTTAAAAATCAAACGTATTTCAACACAAAGTTTCGTTTTTTCAGATGACACTGTAGTGTGTATTTAACTACTCCAGTAATGGATTTTATGAATAATAACCACATACTAACGATAAAAAGCAGTAGTATCATTAAAAAATTTCCAAAGAAATTATGTTAAACATATGAGCAACGACAACAAATTAACGCCTGATCATTATAGATATTTATCAGTCATCTTTATTATTTGCCGCTGTTTGCAAAAAAGTTAAACATTAACAGTTTTGTCATTTGTTAATGAAATAATTTAAAAAATAAAAGCGAAATGAAATGAAACGTTTTCATGTCAAACAATTACAAAAGTCAAAATTCCCATAATTATGTAGGCAAACTCACACTTTGATGACATTGATGAACAGAAGCCAACAAATACACGAGTTGAATTGGTATCATGGCCTGCTCGTATGTAGTTAGTTAGTGGTATCTTCATCTGTCCGCCTGTCTGTACTCCTGACTCTATTTAAAATAATTAAACAAATGCATTTTTTCTGCAGAGTGTGAGTGCAAACCCAAGCAACTCCAACTGGGTACAAGTACACGGGTACGAGTACTTGGTGTGATGTGCATGTCATACAAATTCAGTATGTGGGTGTGTGCGTGAGTGTATAGTGCATGTCACTGTCACTTTATAATGCCCAGTAATGATAGTCGTCTTTTGCCGCACTCGCTTCTACAGCCGGTAGGTCGTAGCTGCCCGCTCTTTAAAATTTGTTATCTATAGGTTTTTCACATGCACGATAAACCAACCTACAAAGCACAGTGGTGTAGTTATCGAGAAAATTGAAGTTAAAGATTGTTAAATCTGCTATCTATGTTTGGTACCACTATGCCACGTATGAAGCTTTTGCCCTAAATATCTCAAGCAATGCCTCAAAAAAAAAATAAAAAATTAGATACAGAAGTGTGTAAACTATTGAGTCTAACCATACCAAAATGACCCCAATAAGCACAAACTACTTGTGAATTCCAGTGTTGGAATTCCAGTGTGAATTCCAGCTTGAATTACATTTGAATTCCAACCTCTTTCCAGTCTGTTTAAAAAACAACAATAAATTTGTTTGAAGCATATGTTATTTAGTACAGTGGTTCCCAATATCCGGTCCGCGGGCCGGTACCGGTCCGTGGATCAAATGGTACCGGGCCGCGCAAAAGATAATAATTAGAGTAAAAAATGATTATTCTGTTTTTACGCTAAGTAGCCGCCAACATAATACCTTTGAAGTAAAAAAAACACCGCACGACCATATGCATGCAATTATTAAAATAATCAAACGTTGACCGGTCCGCGGCGACAATAAGGTTAGGGACCACTGATTTAGTACACAGAGCTGACACAAAATCATTGGCGGCGGTGATGATGATGATTTTATAATTAAATTTTCAAAGCAGCACTTATAATGTCGAGACATTTTTCGATTTTTGGATTTATCTATTTCGCAGAGGTTTGTCGTCTGTTGTTTGTTTATTTTCAGTGGTTGTGTTGTGAAAATCCGGCAAAACTGATCTGCCTCTGTAGAATGACGCTGACCAACACCAAATCAGCAGTGAAAGTGGGGAAAGACCTCACTGAACCATTCTGTACCAAGCGAGGACTTAGACAAGGCGACACACTTTCGTGCAATCTCTTCAACATCTTAATGGAGATAATAATGAGAAAGGCTGCAGTAAATACGAACAAGACCATCAACACGGAAAGCCATATGTTGCTGGCGTATGCTGACGACATAGACATCATTGGGCGAAATTTGCGAGAGGTTACTGCAGTATTTTCAAGAATCGAAAAGGAATCAGCGAAAGTGGGTCTTGCTGTTAATGAGCGCAAGGCAAAATTAATGGTGTCAACGACTAGAGAAACCTCTCGACTTGATCCGCACTTGAACGTCGACAACCGATTTAATTTTGAAGTGGTAGATGAATTTGTCTACCTTGGATCCGCCGTGAACAAGGACAACAACGTCAGCCTGGAGATAGATAGGAGAATTGTGCTTGCAAATATATGTAATTCTGGGCTCAGCAAGCAGTTTAGGAACAAAGCCCTCTCTTGACGGACAAAAGTCCAGCTATATCAGACTCTCATTTTACCTGTCTTGACATATGGCTCCGAAACTTGGGTCATATCGCAAGCGGATGAAAAATACCTGTTAGTTTTCGAGAGCAAAATTCTCCGTAGAATATATGGTCCTGTTAGGGAAAACGGCGAGTGCCGACGTCGCTGGAACGCACAGCTATATAATTTCTATTCTGACGTGGACATAGCTAGACGAATCAAAGTGTGCCAATTGCGTTGGCTAGGCCATGTTATCAGAATGGATGAAGATGAGCCAGCGCGAAAGATTTCTGATAACGTACCCGATGGAAGCAGGAAAAGAGGACGACCAAGACTCCGCTGGAAAGACCAGGCAGAAGAATCCCTCCGTATCCTTGGTGTTACCAACTGGCGAGAAAAGGCGAAGGATAGAGCCAGTTGGTAGAATATGTTGAAATTTGTTTAATTTGTTTGTTTAATTAACATGTGTAAGACGTCTGACCTCATGAGGTTGTAATATAGTCAATAAAAAGAAAGTAAAAGTGTTGTGAAAAAATTGTTTGAAAAATTTAAAAACAACGGCGGCATAAAATCGTGTCAGCTATGTTCTGTAATCGTCAATCAGAAAATATTAATGATTAAAAATATTTCAACGTAAAAGTCACGCAAACAAATAATTGATACTAATAAATAGTGAAAATAAGGAAATATTAATAGTGAAAATGAAGAATAAAATAAGAAAGGCGAAGAAATAATTCGATTGTGAAGAAAAAAAATAAACGTATGTGTTGGCAACTCTCGCCGCCACAAATAGTGATTATCAATTTTCTAGAATAATGTTAGCGACTTCGCACCGGTTACTATGTGCTAAATACCGAGTATCCATGTAAAGATAAGCTATACTTCCGTAGTAGTTTTCCTTCTTCATCTTGGACTGCCAGCGAGTAAAGTTAATCATATACAAACTCATCATTATCTGAATTACTACCACGTGAATTAGTAGAAGCTCATCCGTGTCTCATCTAATACTACTTGAAGTGAAGTGGTGTAATCATGGTAGAAATATAATGGTAGATGCAGTACGACAACAAATACAACAAGCCAAAAACAACAGGCATTTTGCTTTTGCTCAGTGTCTGTGTTGTGTCAAGTCAGCTGATAGAAAGATGATGAAAATGTAAACAAATTTGCAAAAAGTGCCATTTAGAAAATTATTGAGTGTTATTTGATATATTGAAAGTGATTAAGTGTGAAAATTATAACGTTTCTATGTAATTTTTGCAGAGAAATATTTCAAAAACAGCAGTTGCTGGCGAACGGGGGTTGCTGACAAACAATTGTAAACAAACTTTGACATAAGAGAAAAACTTACTCAGACTCAGTCCAGAAAAAAGTTGAAATCAGCTGGGCTAGTGCTTCTACCATTTGTTTGTACCATGGGTGTAATTCTCATCTTTATACAGATCTCATACATACATAAGTTACATATATGTACATATGTATCGCCAAGCATATTGAAGAAAACCAAGTAATTTAATCTTAATTTCTTTTGTATTGGAAATATAATTTTTTTTTTAATTGAATTTTTTGTATTTAGTTTTAAAGCAAACCTAATAAACGTGCTAAGTAAATTGTCATCAACAAAAACACCAAAGTCATACCTGTGTTCAACAGTATGTATTCAAAGCCAAAAGCAGATGATCGCAAAATTTTACACTCCTTACCCAGAATCAGCATATTCTGGGAAATGCCCACTTGGCTTTGAACGATGTCCACGTCGCTTCAAACGGTGAACCGTCTGTCTGTGAGGACACAATTATAAACTTATAAATAAATTAATATAAATTTTTAAATTAAGTTAAATTTGTTTTCGTTTTACAAGGGGAAATGCGATAAAAAAAGGTGGCAGGAAATGGTTTAAAAATTATTGTTAAAAGACTGTTTAAATACTGTTATAACACTGTCCTATTGCTTCAATAACACTGAAATTCTATGCTTAAAGTCAACGGCAAAAACAGGTTCGGTTCCACTTGAACTGCACTGCAATTCCATGTTCGACTAGAATAACACTGTTATTCAAGGATGGAATTACACAGTAAAGGCACTGTTTTGTTCGACTGTATTTCAATGTTTAATTTTGCTGGATTCACTATTGAATTCAAGTGTGTGTCAACTGTAATACAACACTGGAAATTGAAAATTGTGACTGGATTTAAAGTGTAATTCCACTTGAATTCTAGCTAAAATGCTTATTGGGACTACACACAACACAAACACACCCAAATAATTTTCATATTCGTGTTAAGGCAGAGATTTTACTGATGTTCTTCTGGCAAATGCCGATATTTGTATTTGATATTTCATGATGTTGCCATATCTATGTGCCATAGAAATTGTTGATTTAATTTAATACTGAAAAATGCAAATCAGATTTATGTCGCATTTAGACTGCAGTGTATCGCCGCTAGGTTAGCGATAACCATTTTTCCCTAATCTTTGCCGGTTAGACCACCCAATTTGAGATTAAATTAACATTTCAGGTGGCAACTTTGTGTATAAACCAATTTAGAGCAACTCCGTGCCGGACCAAATTTGTGAAGACGGCGGGATGCATTTGAAATAACTGATGCTTTACAGCCGGATCAGTATTCAAATCGGCACACATTTTATACCGATGAGAACCAATAACACCGATGATGGCTTGAGCTTCAAAAAAAATTTTGGTGGTGACGACGCGTCCAAAAATTATTGATCGGCTTTTGCCTATCAAACAGTTGTTTCTTTTTATAATGGTTGCATTTTTTTGGTAATGAGCAGAGTTGTATCAAATTGTACACCAGTTAAAACTGAGATTAAAAATTTAACTTCAGTTTTTACCGATTAAAATTGTATGAGTAATCTTCTGGGTTTGCGTCAGAACAGTAACATTTACATCAATATTAGATTTTTGGAAGTTTTCATCAAATTTAAAATCGATTTCGTAGTTCAGAATACGATACGAAATGAATTAGGGCCCTGGAGAGAATTTAATACAGATCGTTTTAAACAAATACAGATAATTTTAAAGAAAGGTTCCATGAAGGAATTGGGAGAGCTTCTCACAAAAAGTGAGCTTTGCGCTTTCTAATTTTACACTCACTGATTGGGACCTACAGTGTTTGCACCGATGATTCCGAACAGTATTTTGGGAAGCTTTTTCATGGCTAAATACTCGATAGTATCACCGTCTCCATGCTAGTTGACGGCCGCCTGAAGAAATTTTAAGGTCGTCAGAGCAGGGATTGAACTCAGGATCTCAACGCGCACACTACCCATTGTACTACCGACGGCCACAAGTTTCCATTACAATTGACTTGAAATGTCGGCTACCGTGGTGCTGACGTGATTGTTTTCATTTTTTGAATTGGTAACGAAATTTTTACCACCTTCTCGTAATATGCTCCACAGTGCAACGTGCAACTCCCAATTTGACACGTTTGTGTGAATAAAGCGTGTTTTATATATTCAGAATTACAGATAAAGCTCAGTCAAGCGAACATTTTTTGCCGTATCTTTATAAAATATGTGTAATAGCACATCTGTTTAGAATACTTAAGATGACTGACTGTCTGACCAAATTCCACAATTTGCGTTGTTTCTGTAAAAATTAGTATGTGTGGACAGTAATATTCCTGACACATCTAACGATTGTAGAGAATAGTCTGTCAACACATTTAGTAAGTATTACTTAATTCGCAATTTTTCCTTTAGTATTGAAGGATCTTTATAAATTGTCTTACTTAAGTTTGTTTGGAGGGTCACACATTTATCATTCATAGGCATTGGTTATCGATAACATTTGCTGTCGTTTTACTATTGTTACAGAATGCAATCGCTGTTGATGACATTACTTACACTGTTCCACTTAGAACTGCACAAGATCCTTTGGACATTTACTGCCTTATTCATAAAAAGATGTGAGAGGTTTTGGAGACAGTTTATCATACAAGACAGATCATACAGACAGTTTATTATACGCTTGACTTGCGCTCGTCAAAAAAAATTGTGCCTGTTAGGTTGCTATTTATATTTGGGGAATAAGAAATAATAACAAACATTTTTAAATGAAAATGGATTTATTGTTTTTCAAAATATTCCCCTTAAAGATCAATACACTTTTGCATTCGTTGAAACCATTTGTCATAGCAGATTTTCCATTCCTCTTCAGACACCTCCAAAACATGGTTTTTGAACACTTCAACTGCTCCATCGGCGCTCGTAACTCCTTGATCACCCAGTTTACCTTTGATAGTCGGGAACAAGAAGAAGTCATTGGTTTCTAAATCAAGACTGTACGGAGGATGAGTCATCAATTCAAGGTTTCGACGGCTCAAAAATTAATTTGTTTGACGAGATGTGTGATAGCACGTATTGTGATGATGGAGAATAATTCGTCTTGCGGTAGGGTTTCCTCTGAAGACTTCTGGCAAACAAATAGTTGTGTAGCACTCAGAATTGACCGTCGTACGTTGCTCAAGTAGAACAGTGGCCACATGACCCATTCGGCCGAAGAAACAGGGACCATTTGCTTCGCTGTGCTTCTTCCACGAACAACTTTTGTTGGATTTAGCTCGTCTTGAAAGACCCACACAGTCGATTGATGTTTTGTTTCCGGCTCATATGCATATATCCATGATTTACCACCTGTTACAATTTTATACACGTCTTTTGTAGCACCACGGTCGAACTTTATAATCATTTCCTTACACCAACTTTTTTGATCGATTGTCAAATTATGTGGGATCCAACGCGAACAAATATTTTTTACAGCCAAATGTTCATGTATAATCGGACGTATTGAAGTGGAACTACTGCGCAAGGATGTCTCTATCTTACGATATGTCACATGACAATCTTGTATTATCAGTTGACGCACTGCATCGATGTTTTGTGGCAGAACACCCAATTTTGGACGACCACACGAATGGAAGTTCCAGTTTTGATCTGGCATCCCTCTACTTTTGTTATAAAATATTATCGAAATATCATCATTTTGCTTGCAACCAATTATAAAACCATTGCTTTCGTGTGAAAGAACTTTGGCTTTTTAAAATTTTTTGCAGTATTTTGCGATTTTGACCTTGAAGATGAAGTTTTTTGATTTTATATGTTGAAAATTTTTGTTCTTTATGAGAAGAGATACAACTTTCCCTCTTAGAGTAAATCAAAATTTCGAACGGTTTGCAAGATATGAGCCTGACAAAATGATCACTTTTTTTGCAAAAATGACACCGAGACCCCGAATCTTTGGGGCCCATAAAAAAAATCCATGTCTTTGGGCAAAACTGGGAGACACGGTTTTTTTTTTTGTCTTTTATCACGTAGTGGTGTCCGTCTATGGTTATATTTCCATGACTTAAAAATTAAAAAATGTTCGGGAAATTTTTCATTTTTGCGGCTACCTAAGCGTTACCTGAACGGTATTAAGAATCATTCCTAGGAAGTTCATATGTTCTAGAAAATTGTTTATTAAGATCTTAGGTACATTCTTGTAGTTAATTGTTTCCTTGAATATTGAACGGGTTGCTACGTATGGATCGGAACAGGGGAAAATGGTGAAAAAATCGAAATTTTTAAAGTTTTTTGCGATTTTGACCTTGAAGATGAAGTTTTTTGATTTTATATGTTGACAATATTTGTTCTTTATGAGAAGAGCTATGAGAAGAGCCTTTTATCACGTTGTGGTGTCCGTATATGGTCATATTTCCATGACATAAAAAATTACACACAGTGTAATTGAAGCCCCTGGTGGAAGAACGAGTTACCTCACTATTTTTCAAAAACAATATTTTCCTTCTTTTAATGTTTCCATTGTATCTGATTTTGTTCTAGATATGAAAAAAGTCAACACCTGATATTTCAATTATTACAAGTAAATTTAAATTATTTTTTTTAAATCAAATGCCATTGAAACGTTAAAACAAGGAAAATATTGTTTTTGAAAAAAGGTGACAAGATCTTAAAGCCTTGTACACAATTCTTATGGAATTTCGCACCAGGGGCTGCAATTGTATTTATATCTAATTTATGGTATTTATGGAGTGTATCTGATTCGGAATATTCGTAACTTAAGCTACTCGATATTTAGATTTGGGTTTGTGTTAAATCTCAATTCCAACTTTTAAAGTTATAAATCGTTATATTGAGCTTTGACTGTATGCATGTTCGTCTTTCATACCGACCAGCATAGAGCTGCATACGGGTTAAGATTCAGAGTCATATTTATATATAGAGCTTTTAAAACAATTATGTCTCTGGAATACAAATGACTTCAAGACACAAACCCACGATTGCGATGTTTACGTTAGTATGGACAATAAATGCGAACCTCCTCATGGCCAGTTGGTGGTGGTAGCAAAATACGACAGGTTTTCTTGGCGCGCAAAATATAGAAGCAAAATGAGCAAATTTTATATAATATAACTTCACACACAAATTTAATAAGATAATATACATTGTTGGACGGGGACACATTAAGTACCATGCGAAAGATTGTCTGGCGCTATAATAAAGTCGGTCAGAAAGAGCATGTGATATGTACACGCCGAAAAAAACGACCCCAGCAATATATGGCAGGAAACATTTATATGTTTGCAAATACTGTTTTCATGAATTGGATATCTGCTGTTTTGTTTTCAGCAGTTTTAAACAAACACAAATATGAGTCACAAAAACATATTTTATAGTGTCGCAAACAATGAATTAAGCAACAAGCGCAACGTGTTTGAACACAAGTATACTATATTTGCGACAAGCTACAAACACGTTATATTTGCATCCACACAACAAAATAAGACTGAGTTTTAGCGTATAGCCGAGGCTAAATGAACCAAAATTTGTGGCGAATGTGGAACCACGTTATATAGGTGGGGCTTTATACTATCTAGAATACATAGAAATCGACATGAAATATTTATAAGAATAATTTTTGTCAAACTGTATAATGAGGAACAATATGAATTTTAGCCAAATTTCTTATAATAGAAAAAAAATCGAATTTAGTTTGCACTTTACATGTAATAAATAAATTCATTGGATATATCAAGTTTTCATATATTCCATGAAAGTTTTCGTAAAATTAATGAAAGATGTAAATGATCGAGAAAATGGGCTTTCTGAAAGACTGTATTACTTACTTACTTTTCCGGTCTCGGACAATCCCGTGGGGTCAGCAACCTTACAAAACGAAGATAACATATTTCGCCAACCAGTTCGATCTTCTGCTTTATCTCTCCAGTTGGTAATACCAAGTGTACCCAGGGATTCGTCAACTTGGACCCGCAAGCGGAGTTTTGGTCTTCCTATTTTTCGCCTTCCTTTAAGTTCGGTTTCGAAAACCCCTCGTGCTGGTTCGTCTTAATCAATTCTACTGTCATGGCCCAACCTGAGAAATCGCGTTATTTTGATCCGCTTATCTTTCCAATGTCGGGATAGAGCTCATACACCTCATGGTCCATACGATGCCGATACTCGGCGTTATGCACTATAGGGCTATCCATTTGTTGACTATTTTTTTTCTCGAAGACTCCTAAAGATGTTTCGTCTTCTTGCGATAAGATCCAGGATTCTGCGTCATAAAACAAGACAGGTTGTATGAGAGTCTTGTATAGCTGGACTTTTGTTATTCGAGAGAGGGCTTTATCTCTAAAGTGCTTACTTAGCCCAAAATATCATCCATTCGCAAGCACAATTCTCCATTTGATCTCAAGGCTGACGTTGCTGGTTTTGTTGACGGCAGATCCGAGGTATATAAATTCGTCTACCACCACGAAATTATAGCGTTCCCACTGTGGTCTAATTGCGTGGAAGCCCTGCTCGTTGAAACCATTAATTTCGTCTTGTCCTTAGTTACTGTCAGATCCACATTTGCCGACTACTTCTCAATTCTCGAAAACACCGCAGTAACTCCTCTCTTTGTGCTCCCAATGATATCTAAAGGTTGTCCCAAAATTCACCCAACATTTGAATTGAATAGAAAACAAATTTTTATTCTTCTTATGGTAATATTTTTATTGAATCGTAAAGTACACAGGATAGGGTTATTTATGGAATAAAACATCTGGCTAATGGCCTCCACGACTTTCCATACACATACGTATTCGTTTGTCGAAATTTTCCATGACTTTTCTGCATAAATCTGGTCGAATTTCGTTGATGCAACGATGAATCTCCTCCTTTAAAGCACGAGTGGTTGTGGGCTTGTTAACATAGACCTGTCATTTTAAAAAACGCCATAAAAATAAATCTAATGGTGTTAGATCACATGATCTTGGGGCCAGTTCTGGTCACCAAATCGAGAAATCACGCGACCTGGAAATGTCTCTTGCAGTAATTGAAGAGTTTCATGAGCTGTATGTCATGTGGCACCATCTTGTTGAAAACAAATATTGGCCACATCAATTTCATTCAATTTCGGCAAAGAAAACTGTGTTATCATGTCGCGAATTCATATCGAATTGCGACCGCAAAACTTTCATTACTTTTGAAATATTGTTCAATAATGAAGACACGCTGTTCTATCGTGTAATTTGCCATTTTTATTAACCCTGAACTGTCAGCTGTCAGCTGTTTTTATTTTAGGGTTGCCAACTCTTTTCTACGTCGATAGCAGCAAATTTAAATGTTGCGTAAATTTAGGGACACCCTTTATATCATCAGTAGACGCGAGTACTGACTTTTGTTGCTAATGGTTTTAGTCATGTTGACTGCAGCTTTTCTCATAATGATCTCCATTCAGATGATCTCCATTAAGACCTGAGGCCTCGCTTAGATTCGAAAGGTTCGATAAGATCCTAACCAACTTTCACTGCGGAGTTGGAGTTCGTCAAGGTCATTCTGCGAAGGCGTATGAGATTTGCAGGAATACGCAGCTCAAACATTGCTTTGTAGAGTTTCTTCCGTATCGGGCTATTGAAGGCTGCCTTATTATCAACAAATAGACGATAGGTGTCGATTTGTTTTTCCTCGGTCTTCTCCAGCATTTGACGTAGCATGAAAATCTAGTCAGCTGTCGATTTTTCAGGCCTAATGGCGGCTACACACGTTACAACCGGTTGTAAGAGAGTGTTGGGGCTTTTTGCTACACACGCTACAACCTCCGAACCAACCTTTGAACCAATCTCATTTAGAAAATATTTTTAGTGTGTAAAGATGAACACGGACGTTGTCGCTTGACTTGTTGTAAATGAAATTTTGGAGGAAGAAGAAGAATTCCGGCATGTTTTTTATAAAGTTGAATAAAATCTTGCATTTCCTCGCAGTATTCCATTTGAAATTGTTATGATTTTCACTAATACAAGCGATTTAAAATTGAAGCGAACGATGTTACTCAACCGTTGTACAACAGGCCTACACACGTTACAACCCTTGTACAACCATCAAAATGTTGTACACTGGTATGGTTCCATCAGGCCAGCTATAATTGCTTTTAGTCTTTCGCACATTATACTTGATAGAACATTATATGCTACGGATAAATGACTTATTTCCCGGTAGTTGGCACGGAGACTCGGTTCACCTTTTCCAAATATGGGACATAGTACACTGAGACTCCAATCGCCGAGCATCCAAATTTTGTTAATGAGGTGATGCATGTACCTTATCAGCTCATCGCCGCCAGACTTAAACAGCTCCGCCGGTAATCCATCGGCTCCTGCGGCTTTGTTTTTTTTAAGCCGAGCAAAAGCTGTTCTGACTTCAACTTGGTTAGGAGGGACGGCAATCGACGTCGTCGTCTAAATTGAATGTCTTATCGTCAGTGGACATCTCTGGTACCAGTAGAGCGGAGAAATTATCTCCCCATATTTTCAACATACTCGGTGCATCTTCGATGAGATTTCCGTCCATGTCCATTAGTTCCGGTTTTGACTTTTTGGAAGAACTTTCGGGCTTTGTTCTTCCTTCTGTGTGTCTCAATTTTCTCTCACACGCCTAAAGAGACGTTTTATCTCCTTCCTTTTTTCCCTATTCTGCTCACTTGCAGCTCGCGTTGCAAGTGACTGAAGCATTACCATACGTGCAGCGTTCTTTTCATCATTTGCAATGCGGCACTCTACATCGTACCATGGTTTGTTGCGAAGCGGCTTTTCAAAACTAAGTACGGTTGTTGCGGCAGTTTTTATACAGTCTGAAATGGGTTTCCACTGCGCTGCAGGATCGTCATCGTGAGGATGATTTTCTTCTTTTGGTTTCTACCCGCCTTTGGCCCATATGTTTGGCTCATCCGCCTTCCAAGGAAAAAATAATATGCCCGATATCTTGATGAGCTTTAGTGGCATCATTCACCTAGTAAACTTGAGCCTCATCAGTGGTAGCATCAGGCAAATCAGTAATGCCTTGACTTCAGCCGCTAGAAAAATATTCTACCGTTGCCCGGGAAACACCACGTGGAGGAAAAAAATCATAGGCACATGGTTCAGACCAGAAGGCTCCCAATCTTTGACTGTATTATTAAAATCTAAATTGCATTAATTTAACTCTGGCTGGAATATACATGTGTATCAACCTTGCATGGTCGAATTGTGAGATATTCATATTGACATTTGTGACTTTTACAACACCTGCATTCACTTCATGCACCGATGGACTTTTGTGATATGGAAAATTCGTATCTCCCTAATGAATATGTTATATCTTATTTACTAATTGTCATTAGGACCTTATTGTAGGGTATTTCATAAAAAATATTATGATCATCATATACAAGAGCCGATTACATCAATTAAAATGGACTTGCATGCGGAACATGTTAATGTTGAACACATCCACGTTTATCATAGGGCAGTTAAATGAAACGCTTGACAAGTAAAATATGAATTATGCGAAGTTTCCACACGCTTGAAAATTGGGTTTAATGGTTATTTAGATGTTCATGTCACACATGCATTTTAAAGCGTTTTCGTTTGAAGTTGTAGCTCTTATGAATTTCCAAAATGGTTTGCAATTAAAACAATTACTAATGGAATACGCGCATGCGCATTGCATGTATCATATTATGATGACTCATTATGCTGCACATAATTGATGTGAAAGATGGTCCATCATGATATGTTTTATAAAAATAGTGATATGTAGTCAAACATTTTAGATATAAAATTCTATAGGAAGATGCCCAAAAAAAATCATGTGAGCAGAAATCCAAATGTTTTTAAAATGTGAAATTTGTGTCTGGCTTAAATTTATCTTTAATGTTAGTAATTTCGGAGAAACTATTAATATCTTCGGGGCGGTGATAAAAAAAAGCGGCGAACAAGTACAAATCTGGGGTCCTACCGTCCCCATTCTTGAAATTTATAGCCATTCAAAGTCTGAAAATTAAAAAAAGCGGCATGAAACTTAGATAAACTTTTTCATTTTATATTCATCTAGGGTTTCCAACTCGACAGGTAAAAAGACTCTCCAAACTTGGGAGATAATCAAGGTACATATAACTTCAGTATCCGTAATCGATATCAACCCTACGAGAAATAAAACTGAATCATAACCAGCCACATGACTGGTTCCAAGGTGGGAAGGAACCGATCATACACCCATAGAAAACCTCAGTTGAGACAACCAAATTAATCGGCACAGATAATCCAAGGTTGCCATAACCGAATTTAGACAGCGTCACAACCGAATTAGTGGTCATCACAACCGAATTAAAGGTTGTCACAACCGAATTTAGAGGTCCTATCAACTGAATAAGATGTCATCACAATCGAATTAGTGGTCATCAAAGCCGAATTAGATGTTGTCACAACCGCATTAGAGGTTATCAGAACCGAATTTGAGATGTCATAACCGAATTTACAGGGTGTCACAAATGATAATGGAGGTCTTCCAGTCTGGGTACAAATTGTGCTCCAAGAGACGAAAGTAAAAACAGTAAAGAGGTATCCATAACCAATTCCAAAAATGTTCATGTTCGAATAATTAAAATAGCATTTAGTGAGAAATTTTTAATGTTTTATTGATTCCCATATTCTCATAAATAATCTCGAAACAAGGATTTATTGCACTGTACATGGGGTAATCGTTAAGGGACATGGGTCTGCCTGAGGAGGTGGAAAGATTTTGATAGCCACTCATGTGGAAGTGGTCAGAAATGATTCCTTCATAGGGGAGTCCAAGTTGTAAATGTTGGAAGACACGCTTCTAGTCTAATGATCGTACGTGTAATTCGCGGAGCTAATCGATTCGGATCACTACCTGGTTGCAGCAAAGGTTCGCAAAAGGTTAAGCTGAGCGAAAGTCGTATGAAACTAGACATATAGATAGTTGGACATCCAAAAGTTGTAATTTCCAGAGATAGCCATGGTCTATCCAGAGAAACTCATACAGCTACTGGTGCAAAAAGGCACTCCCGCCACTTGATACTGAAGAAGTTAGGTGGTAAATGCGGAAGATGCCCGCTCAGTTCCACCACACTTATACATTCGCCATCTGTGGACTAAATAAGTGCGTCATCTGTTGGAGTCAACGGCAACGTTACTGCACCAATGACATCTGTAGAGCAATACCAACCAAACGAAGTTATCGACAGCTTAACATCAGCTGATAATACATTGCAATAATCTCTACCTAGTCTGCCTCCCACTAACTACTCTTTCCCTGTTACCTATTTCTCCCGCTGTTTCAACCCAGAGATTCCGTCCCTGTGGGATCTTTAACTTGGTACCTGCTTGTTTCCCGATGGCTTTTTGTTTCCCCTGGGGTCGCTGCCTTTGGGGTCTCGACCTTGTTGCCTACCCCCACCGCTGGTTCAAGTCAGAGATTCGTAGCCATTGGGATCTCGGCCTTGTTGCCTACCTTACCCATTGGTTAAAGTCACAGATTCACTGCGTCTGGGGTCTTGATATTGGTCCCTATTATAGTCCCCACTCTCTCCAAAATAAATGATTTGCAACGAACCAGCGTCAAAGCGAAAACGCGTAGTTGCAAAGACGAGCTCGATATTCATCGTCAGAACCGCCCATGCTGCTGAATACACCTAAGCCAGACAATCGGCCTGTTGTGCGCTCGCGGTGTTGCTCGCCCATATCCTAAACAAGTATTCTTCATCTCCTTAACGTAATTCGTCAGTTTTCTCCAGTCGACCCCCGTCAGAACTCTCAGGTAATTTTTACAGTCCTCTTGAAAATATGTCGTCCTGACCCTCGCCAAGAACATGGAAAGATATTGGCATAGGAAGTGTGCCATTGTTTCGGCGTCATTCATACATGCTGTACATTAGCCTGATTCTGCGCACACAAACCGGGGTAGATGTACTTGTAGATAGGAGTGCCCAGTAAGGACCCTTTCAGCTTTGCGTAGCTTATGAAGTTACATCCGGGTAACAGTGTATTCCCAGTTGCCCATAGCGCAAAGTAGCGCTTATCCAGGTGTCTTTACCCGATATTAGTGTGAAGCACCTAGAAGCCCATCTTGTCTCAGGGATTCTATCGGTTATCGGGATTCTATCATAAATGTATGATATTTTGGGGCTAAGAAACTTACTTACAAAACTGAGGATATCATGATTCTCCAACCGGCTTGATCTTCGATTTTTCTTCTCCATTTGGAAACACCAAGCCTTCGCAGGTTCGAATTCCTTTCGCACTGGTTTATTCCGATCCGTTCTACTGGGATGGTCTAGCGAGCGTAATCGCGCTATTTAGATACGCATAACTATGTCGGGATACAGATTATACAGCTCGTGTCGTAATGTATATATCGGGTCAATAGTTGAGTTTCCATACGTAAGCCACACTGATAAGGTCGGATCAGGTCTGCAACAAACGTCTTTAGTCTTTCGCACATTACGCTCGAAAGGACCTTGTATGCGATGGGTAAAAGGCTAATTCCACGATAGTTCGTACATATAAGTATACAAGTATACGTGCACCTTCCCAACTCATAGCCGCCAGCCTTAAATAGCTCTGCCAGTAGTCCACCAGCACTAGCGGCTTTGTTTTTCTTAAGGCGGAAATTGCAGTTTTAACTTTGCTTTGGCTGGGACGGGGGCAGTCAACGCCATCGTCTATATTTGATCAACACCATCCTCTGCACTGAAGTCTCGTGGTACAACTAAAGCAGAGAATTGATCTCTCCCTATCCCCAACATCCTCGGCACATCTGTGACTATTTTCCCATCCTTATCTCTACAAAAGGAGGGTTCTGATCCATTTCCGTTGGTTTGGGTTTATACTTTTCGGTAGGATTTGCGTGCCTCAATCTTCTTCCGTAAGATTCAATATGATCACTCTTGCGGTTTCTCCACAAACGTTTTTTTCCTCCTAAATAAATGGGTTTCCTCTCTCCTCTTCTCCTTATACCGCTCTGTCACGACGCGCGTTGCAACTGATTGAAGCATTGTCATAAGCGAAGCACAAACTTGTCAGTCATGAGCATGAACATCAGCTATCGTTGATGTTTATTGACGGTTTATCGCCCTTCTTGTTACCAAATAAGAATTTAATCGAAGTTGTTCACATCACTATCATGTTGACAACATTTTCGGTAATAATTTTTCAAATTCATTAGCCAGATAAAAAGTTATCGACCAAGCTCATACTTATGATTGACAAGTCTGTGGTTGGCTATACGCGCAGAGTTCTGTTCATCACTTGCTATGCGACACTCGTCGTCGTACCATGGTCTGTCTTAAAGCGGTTTTTCATAACCAAATACGGTCTCTGTATCAGTTTTCATAGAGTGGGACATCTACTTCCACTACGCTTCAGGATCATGAGGTGGTATTGCGTTATGCGCCAGTAGAGTGAGCTTCTCTGCAGAGGCCGTTGCTATCTCTGGTAATTGCAGCCTTCCGTCGTCAAACTTTATATATGTCTGGTTTCAGAAGACTTTCGCTCTGCTTAAACTTGTCGATATTAGCTCCTCGAATCAGAAACACGAATTCCCAGCCTCTTCCTCGACCTCGAACGAAAGTTTTCATTAGTGTTCTAGTCGAAAGACATTAGATTTTGGTTCCAGAATCTTGTCATTCCAAGTTAATCGAAAATACTCGCTGAGAAACATCGGCCTCAGCAACATATTGCAGGTACCTTCTACATGTTTGCAAGCATTGTTTTCGTAAATTGAAGATCTGCTGCGTTTTGTTTCTTCATTGTCTTTTACGTTTTTTATTTCAGCAGTTTTCAACAAACAAACCGCCAGTTGGGTTACAAACACCTATATTATAACCTATTAATCATTGAATCCTAAACATGTTATATGGAATAGCAAACACAATGGGTTTGGACACAAGTATACTATATTTGCGACAGGCTACAAACACGTTATATTTGCACTCAAACAACAAAAATAGACAAATTTTTCAACGTGTATAAACTAGTTTTTGGTTCCATTATTTCAAATGAGCTGCCATTTTGGATCAATAATAGAGACAGGCGATCGAAAATTTCGACTTAGGGGAATCCAATATTTAATTGCAATTCGAGTGACGAACTTTCGTTCGCTGAGCTTCTCGTTCGAGATAGAGGAACAGGGCATCAATTTGCATATAGATGTTTAAAGTTTAAATAAATTTTAATTAAGATTTTTAAATTTAAAGTTTCAAAATGCTTTTAGAATTTGAACAAATATTACACAAATTTTGCAAATAAACGTTTTTGAAATTTAAAAATTTAAATTTCATTCGTCCAGCGAATGTGGGTTCGAATCCCACCCGCGGCATTTAAATTTTTTTCACTAACCGGAGAAGGCCTTAAAGGAAGTTCCAACTTTAAACACAACGAGGATCTAAAAACAACTAAATTATTACTTTTTACCCAAATTTATTTAAACTTAATAAAATTTTCCAATATGAAAATCTCACTCTAATTTGTATTTGATTTTCGAATTTTAAAGAGTTTAATTTGAATTTGAAGTAAAGAATTTAAATTTTAAATTAAGCACAAATTGACAAATTGAAATGTAATTGTCAAATTTAAATACAGTTATTAAATTTTGAGATTTAAACACGAGAAAAAAACTTTAAACGGTCGCTAATCAAATTTATTGTACGTAGTACAGGTGTAATTTAGTTTAAAAAGAAAATCGAAAAACTCCGGCTTTCCGATTTTGGTCAAAGTGAAAAGAAACCGAAAACCGGATTCTACAAAGTGCCGGTTCTTTTGGACACTCTAGTTAAGAGGTTTGATGTGGTGTGCCTTAATATATCTATCAGTTACTTATCAAAAATTGGGTCTTTGGAATGGTCTGTATCGAAATAGAGGGCCGAACAATAAGTCCGTGAATTTTCGAACTTCCCTCGGAGTTATTTGAAATGGAATACTGCTCCCGTAAAGTACCGGCTCTTAGACTACTGTCAAATTTGGAGCACATTCCGTCATTTACTTTGCGTTTAACAACTGTTCAAATCATACAACCTCGTGCATTTTTTTAAAAATGGAAAAAAGTGAATTTCGAGTGCTCATTAAACATTATTTTTTGCGAACAAAAACCGCCAAAAAAAGCTTGCTAAATAAAGGGTTTTTCAATAAGAGCGCTACAAAAGTTTTTTTAAATAAAACAAAACCGGTTTTAGATACCAATGAAATTCTTTATTCCCGTGAAAGTACGTTCGATGCCATTATGTATGGAACTCGATTTCTTTTGCATGGCCACCACGGGCACGCTTGCAGAAGTCCAGACGCTGAACGCAATTTTCGACGGTTTTCAAGCATAAATCCGCCGCTACTGCTGCAATTTCACGTTTGATATTCGTACGAAGTTCATCAATCGTGGCATTCGCTGTGTGGCTTGTGGCGCCGTCCTGTTGGAACCACATGTCCTCCAAGTTAATATTATCCAATTGGGGCCAAAAATATTCGGTTATCCTTGAACGGTAGCTATTCGCATTCACAGTAATGTGCCGGTCTTGATCATCACGGAAGAAGTACGGCCCAATGACGCCGCCGGCCCATAAACCGCACCAAACCGTAATTTTTTCGGGATGCAATGATGACTCATGGTTTACGTGTGGATTGCTGTCTGACCAATAACGTATATTTTGCTTATTGACGAAGCCATTCAGCCAGAAATGAGCCTCATCGCTAAATACCATAAATTGGACGTAGCGCTCTTAAAGTTGAGGCCACTGACTCCAAATTTCGGTAGTAAATTTTAATAATTTCGACTCGTTGTTGGCTCGTATATCTTTCCATGATGAAATGGCAAACCTTACTGAAGAGAAATGTGAAAAGAGCGGGAAAAAATATGGCGTCGTTTGCTGTCCCTATCTATTTACTTTTGTAGCGTCTCTGTTGAAAAGCCGTTTCTATGGGGACCCTGCACCATCGTTTTCAATGGTAAAAAAGTGGTTTACTGACTTTCATTGTGGTCATACAAGTACAAATTACGCTGAACGTTCTGGACGACCAATTGAGGTCAATACACCCGAAAATGTCGAAAAAATCCACGAGATTGTTGATGCCATAAGCATTTCATATGGTAGTGTGATTTCGATTTTAAATGATCATTTGGGTTTAAGAAAGCTGTCTGCAGGATGGGTGCCGCGTTTGCTGTCAATCGACCATAAACGTAATCGTGTGACAACTTCAAATGATTGTTTGGAGTTGTTTAACCGTAATTCGAAGAAGTTTTTGCGGCGTTTTGTAACTGCGAAAGAAACATGGATCATGGATCTAAGCAACGGGTTTCTCCGGGTGAACCGGCTCCGAAGAAGGCCAGGGTAAGTTTGTCGGCCAATAAGGTGATGGCAACCGTTTTTTGGGGATGCACGCGGGATAATCCACATCGATTACCTTCAAAAGGGAATAACAATAAACGGCGAATATAATGCCAACTTATTGGACTGATTTAACGATGATTTAAAAAAAACGAAAAAAAAACGAAACGAAAATACAGCAGACAGTTGTACGAGGCCTTCGGCCACGGACTGTCCCTGCAGGCTGTGTCGGAGACACGGCCATTAAGTTTAACGTAGAATACGCCATCCGATAAGACAGAAAACATATATAACAATAAATGATAAATAACATTATAACATATGAATTAATTTTTTCATATATTTTTTATAATTATATATCCATGTTAAATTCAAATTCACATTTAACATTTTGTTTCAATTAAATACATAAGTAAATATACGAAATTTCAATATTTCATCAATCAAAACAACAGCCGAAGGTTTCTGTCCACACTGAAACAGAAGCATAGTTTGTGTTCACGCTACAAACTCAAACACTCAACCAAACACCACACATATGTTTGAGTGTATGTGTTTAAACAATTTTCATATGAGAAATTTAAATATTAGGAAGATATCAACCAATATGAAATGTATATCAAACGAAAGATTACAGCTTCATTTACCTACAAAAAAATTTTTAAAAAAAGTTATCTCGCCGTTTCCTCATAATCAATGAAATAAAGATTACAACAATAACAATCTGACACGACTCCCTATACCGTAAGGTAAGACGTATTCTACGACAAAAGTTATTTTCATCATGCTAATGCACGGGTGCACATGTGTGTAGTCTCAAGGGAAAAATGCCATGAATAGGGCTACGAATTGGTACCTCATCCGCCATATTCTCCGGATTTAGCCCCCAGTGACTATTTCCTATTTCCAAACCTAAAGAAATGTCTCGGTGGAACGAGATTTCGCTCCAACGATGAAATTATTGATCAAACAAATGACCTCGAAAAATCCTATTTTTGAAAGGGATACAAAAATTGGAGAAACGTTGGACTAAATGTATTTAGCTAAAAGGAGATTATGTTGAAAAATAAATTTATTTTTTTTGCAAAAAAAACTGTGTTTCATTCAAAAAGTCACGGACTTATTGATCCGCCCTCTATCTCCGTAATTTAATTGCAATAAAATTTAAATTAACTCATTTTATTACTTAGGACCGAGCTCACAAATAGAGGATCATTGAAAAAATGATTTTTCATATTCGTTCATAAGCTGATTTAATGATCACAATTTTCCACTTGTTTATCATTAGGAATCTAAAGGTCTTTCCTACTCCTATTTCAGATGTGGTGGTTCACCAAAAATTAGACCAACAATTTGTGGTCAAACTGCGAGCTACTAATGAAGCCACATATCTTGGTTTTTAATTCACATGATCTTTTTTCTTAATCCCTGTGGATTTGCTGGAGTTGCATCTGCATTTCCATCTCCATCCATTGGATTTGCATACCAGCAAATACCAGTTTGTATCTTTGTTTTCCCTTTAGTTTTTTCATGATGCAATATGTTGGAGTATAAATTTCACATGAATATGGATGAAATGGTGTGGAGGGGGCAGGATTAGAGTGATGTACATCTTGTAAGTTAAACATTAAAAATAACAATGGTTAGAGTTCTCTTCTCATTCTCTTCCAACGCTAGGGTTTCAACAACTGTGGCTAGTATGCAAATATGTTTTCATCTTTCTTTTCCCATTCCAAGCGCTTGGGTTGTGTCTTCCACTTCCACTTGATTCCCATACGAGTGGTATATATCAATGTTATATAATCAATGTATACGTCAAGTACTCCTTTAGATTTCCATATGTATCGTATGTAGGTATGTGCTCGAGTAAACACTAACCGAGTTAACCGAAGAAAATTGATAAAGCAACTCTGTGAATGGAGTCAACTTTTGTTAAGGCAAATGGAAAACTATTTGATTCAGCAATTGCTCAAAGAGAAAATATTGATAACCATTTCCTAGTGGTTGGTGGGTTTGGATGGATGGGTGGGTGGGTATTTGTTGGCTTTGGTGGCAGTTAACTGTATGCAATTGATCAACTGGGGTAAACAACTTTAAAATTAAATGTTCTTTATTTGTAGTTTAAA
The DNA here is from genome assembly GCA_963931995.1 of Phaonia tiefii. Taxonomy (NCBI): domain Eukaryota; kingdom Metazoa; phylum Arthropoda; class Insecta; order Diptera; family Muscidae; genus Phaonia; species Phaonia tiefii. The sequence goes on from OZ008368.1 coordinate 300,711,301, forward strand.
AGAAATCCTTGGAACAAAGATAGGCAATGTTAGACTATTAAGCGCAGCTAGAAAATTTGATTAAATTCGTGCATTTTTGTACTTGATGAAATTCCCGCGGTATATTGGAAAACTCGTGAGATCGTTGAGAATTTCTAGCCTGCTAATATTTATTGGAAGGAGGATTGTGCAGTGAAATACGAATCGTCCTCAATGATTTCACTCTCTGTCCGTTGAAAATGTGAAAAATGTTGCGCCGCTGGGCTGAAAACATGATCGTTAGTTTGTTTATATTGATGCAATAAAATATTTCGTAGATCCGACAAATTGTTCATTGTTGCAACGGAACGTGTCATACAAGATTTGATTGCCCTTTAATCGTTGTGTTGTTGTAACAACTCAATATTCGTTGCTGCAATGAATAAATTAGTTTTGGAATTTAAAATTAGTTTTGGAAAATTGTTAAGGGTTTTGTGTTTCACATTATTGCTGAATTCAATAAAGATTTCGTTATAAATAATGAAGTGTTGGAAAAATTTAGAGAACCCAAAAGCACAAACTTTTTCAACACTTCATTTTAAATTAGAAAAAAATCACATGAGGTGTCAGGGGATACCCGGTTGGAACGATGTCCCTTTCGCTATATATTATGTACTAGTAAGTTCCTACACGCCTAAGGCGCCCGTTAAAAAATACGCTAATTTAATTGGATCTTTAAGGAAGATACTTTTTGTAAAATCATAACCTTTTTTTTAAGAAATTTGTTGTTTTTACAGAATGTATTATTTTTTTTTCAAAATATTTTTAGGTCCTTTTTGTAAGAATATGTATTATATTTTCCCGAAAAGCTACTTTTTTATAGAGAGGCACTTCTTTTATTAAAAGCTGATGTTTTTTTAAGAAAAGGTACTATTTTTAAGAAGAAGTACTTTCTGTAAGAAAAAGCCATAAGAGTAGGAATTATTTTTACAAAGTAATTTTTTTTAAGAACAGATACTTTTTAAAAAAGTGGTACTCGTTTTAGGATACGGTTATTTTTTTAAGAGAATGTACTTATGTATTTTCAGAAGGAAATATTTATCTCAAGAAAAGAAAAGATATTATTTTATTTTTAAGAGTTTTTAAGTACTTTTAAGAAAGGGAATTTTTTTGAGAAAAGGATTTTTTTAAGAGAAGGTATTTTTTTGAACAGAAGGTTTTTTTAAGAAATGGTAATTTTTTTAGAATTGGTCCTTTTTTCAAGAATATGTAAAATTTTAAGAGTAGGTACTTATCTCACGAAATTTTGTTTTACAAAAAGGTACTCTTTAAAGAAAATGTAGTTTTTCAAGAAAAGGTACTTATTTAAAAAAAAATACTTTCGTTAAGGAAAGGTACATTTTGTAAGGCAATTTACTTTTCTAAGCACCGGCATTTCCATAAGATAAGGTTTTTTTAAGAAAAGGTACACTGTTTAAGAATATCAATAGGTATTTTTTTGAGGAAATTTACTTTTTTAAGAAAACGCAATTACTTAAGAAATTTTTATTTTTTTAAACTTCTTTCACTTTGGCTTTTCTAAATTTACTTTTTGTTCGGTACAAAATTACAAAATGTAATAAACAGGCCGACGGTGTTGCAATGGTTAGTGTGCGCGGCTCTTGTACATGAGATCCTGGGTTCGAACCCTGCTCTGACCACCTCCAAAAAAATTTCTTTCGGCGGCGGTCACCTCGCATAGTGACGGCGACACTATCGAGTATATTGCCATGAAAAAGCTTCTCAAAATACCGTTCGGAATCGGTGTAAAACTGTAGGTCAATCACTGAGTGAAAACTGGAAAGCGCACAGCTCAGTGATTGTGACAAGTTCTCTCCGGTCCCTTCATGGGATGTAATGGGAAACCATTTATTTATTTAATAAACAGGCTCCACCTAGAAAATTTCCCATTATATAAGAAATATCCCCCCACATGTTAGTCTAGACATAAACCGAACCAAAAGTAAGAGTAAGTGTTCTGCCAAATGTAATTGCATGCTCAGGGTTGTATTTCATGGATTTGCCAGTCTTGCACTTTGGCTTTTCTAAATTTACTTTTTATTGGGTTCAAAATTACAATATGTAATACACAGGCTCCACCTAGAAAACTTCCCTTTAAACCAAACCAAAAGTACCCAATATAGTTGGTAATAATGGGTTGTAATAAAGTAGTTAAAACGAAGATGTTCAAAATTTGTTCATTTAGCTCCCATCCAGCAACGTGCGATAAGGAACTTCGTTCCCAAAAAGAATAGTTTTTGTGCTGAGAGCTCTTTGCTATTGCACATTCTGTTTTCGTTATTCTAACATTATATTTATTGTTAAAATAAATAAAGCAATAATTAGCTCACTGAAATAATTGTTTTTGTTTTGTCATAAACAGAGCGACGACAAAAAGTATTGAATAGTATCATGGTACAAACAAATGGTAGAAGCACAAGCCCAGCAAATTTGAACTTTTTTCTGGAGTTTTTTCTCTTATGTCAAAGATTGTTTACATCGCATACAATTGCTGTTTTTGTCACATAGAAACGTTTTAGTTTTCATACTTAAACACTTAATGTTAATGAAGTATTTGAAGAAGAAAGAGCTGATGATGGAGGGCAGTCTGGAAGCAACGTGCCTGTGGACACCATAATTGCTGAATCAGAGTCAGATTCGGACGACGATTTGGATCCACAACTTAAGAGAGCGCGATTTGCAAGTCCAATGCCATCAACATTATAAACATAATACGAATACTCTTTTTTAATATTTTTGTAATAGATAGCATAGTATCTCAATGTTGAAGTAAATAAAAAACAAATGAAATTAAAAAACGGTGTTAAGAATAATTCCCAGGAAGTTTATATGTTCTAGAAATTTGTTTGTTGAGATCTTAGGTAAATTTTTGTAGTTGATTGTTTCCTTGAATTTTAAACGGTTTGCTACCTATGGACCTGAACACGGGAAAAGGGTAAAAAAAAATGAAATTAAAAAATTTTCGGCAAATTTTTCACTTTTGCGTGCTACCTAAACAATGTTAAGAATCATCTCTAGGAAGTTTATATGTTCTAGAAATTTGTTTATTGAGATCTTAGGTAAATTTTTGTAGTTGATTGTTTCCTTGAATTTTGAACGGTTTGCTACCTATAGACCTGAACACGGGAAAAAAGGTAAAAAAAAATCGAATTTTTTTAAGTTTTTTGCGATTTTGATCTGGAAGGTGAAGTTTTTTTGATTTTATATGTTCGAGCTACAACAAGAGCTACAACTTTGCCTCAGAGAGTAAATCGAAATTCTGAACGGTTTGCAAGATATGAGCCTGAGAAAATGATCACATTTTTACGAAAATGATACCGAGGCCCCAAATCTTTGGCGGCCCATAAAAAAAAGTGAATGACTTTGGGAAAAATTGGGAAACACGGGTCTTTTTTTTTTAGTCTTTTAGTCTAGTTTAGTCACTAGTTATCACGTAGTGGTGTCCGTATATGGTTATTTTGCCATGACTTAAAAATTACACACAGTGGTATAAGAGCATAAACGATTCTTATTATCTTTATAGAATATTTCAATATAAATGCAACATTTCGACAATGTTATTATATAACACAATACAAAAAGCACAAATGTTTCCCTTTGGCGACAACGACCTGCTTATTTATTCGCTGCCGCTACATCAATCCAATCAAAGTTATTTTAAAGCAGAGACGATCGTTGTACAACAACCACTTATGTAATGCTGACGCTGTGTGTTGTTTCTTTGTTTTTTAGATGTTAACATATCAAAAAAGTATATTTTTAGGTCCTTTCTGTGAGAATATGTATTATATTTTCTCGAAAAGGTAATTTTTTAAAGAGAGGTACTTCTTTTATTAACAGCTAATGTTTTTTTAAGAAAAGTTACTATTTTTAATATTATTTTTTTAGGAAGAAGTACTTTCTGTAAGTAAAAGCCATAAGAGTATGATTTTTGTTTACAAAGAAGTACTTTTTTTTAAGAACAAGTACCTTTTAAAGAAGTGGTACTCTTTTTAGGATAGGATTATTTTTTTAAGAAAATGTACTTATGTATTTTCAGAAAGGCTACTTATCTCAAGAAAAGAAAAGAATATGTATTACTTTAATTGTATAATGTATTTCTTTAATTACTTTTAAGAAAAGGAATTTTTGTAAGAAAAGGTATTTTTTAAGAGAAGGTAATTTTTTTAAGAAAAGGTTTTTTACAGAAATGGGAATGTTTTTTAGAATTGGTCCTTTTTTCAAGCAGAGGTACATTTTTAAGACTGGGTACTTATCTCACGAAAAGTTATTTTGTTTAACAAAAAAGGTACTCTTTAAAGAAAAGGTAGTTTTTTAAGAAAATGCAATTGGTTATAAGAAAATTCACTTTTTTAAGAAAAGGTACTTATTTAAAAAAAATTACTCTTTTTGAGAAAAGGGAAAAGGTAAAGGCATTTCTTTCAGATAAGGTAATTTTTTAAGAAAAGTTAATTTGTTTAAAAATATGAATAGGTATTGTTTTTGAGAAAATTTACTTGTTTTAAGAAAAGTCGCCTATTTTAAAAATTTTCTTTATTTAAACTCCTTTCACTTTGGCTTTTCAAAAATTTACTTTTTATTGTGTTCAAAACTACAATAATTACTAAGTATTGGTTACAGGCTCCACCTAGAATACTTCGCATTATACAAGAAATTTCCCAACATATGTGAGACATCTAGTTAGTCTAGACACAAACCAAAGCAAAAGTGAACAAAGTTGATAATTGTGGTTCGTAGCATAAGAGTCGTAAAGCAAAAGTTGTTTCATTTTTTTCAATTAGCCCCCATCCCGCAACGTGCGAAAAGGAACTTCGTTCCAAAAAGTATATACCTTTATCTTAAAATGGTCTAAATCTATGGAAAATTTAACAGCCTGCACTCAAAAACAGCATATCCTAAATTGGATTTCAAAATCAACTTAAATATAGTTCACAATATATACACAATTCTAGTTAATTTTTACATCAAAGTGGGAATTTTAACTTGAATTGAGTAAAATTTAATTGACTGGAGTACCTGCTAAAATTGTCAGAACTGATAATAAGAATGTAAATTTCCTTAAATAATTTTATTTAGAAGTGAGTAATATTTTAATTTTACTTGAGACATGGGACTTTCCGTGGATTTGGAAATTTTCTGATAGCCATGCACTTAGGAGTGACCAGAAATTAATCCTTTATTGGGCAGTCCAAGCAGCTCACTACTTCCACGCAGTATTTCCTGGGCAAAGGCTTTATAGGAAATCTCCGTTAGCTAGCTGGGGTGAGAAGGCGAAACAAATGACCAGCCTGATTGGTTATCCGATCACTGATTCGTCTCAGATGCAGTAGGTGTCTGATGTCTCTGAAGCTAATCAAGCTATCGGGCATATTCTTTTTATCCTTCGAAGGCGGATGAGCGAAACTTATGGGCCAACGCCGTATGGAAACCAAAAGAAGAAAATCCAGTTTCGACATATTGCATTGTGGTCAGCATCTGATCCATAATGGGCAGCTGCACTCAAATATCCTGGCAGTAGGTAAAATGTAACAACCCGGTGAACTGAGTTCAAAAACGAAAAAGAACTCATAAACAACCCCTATTTGTCGACGACCCCGCAAATGTTATAAGGACCACGATTTATGGCCCCCTCCTAACCAAGACGAGGTCAGAACAGCTATTGCTCAGCTTAAGAACAACAAAGTAGCAGGAGCCGATGGATTACCGGCGAAGTTGTTGCATCAGCTCATTCGCAAAATTTGGTTAGATGAATTCATCCCCGGCGATTGGGGTATCAATATACTATGCCCCATATTTAAAATAGGTGGCCCGTGTCTCTGTGCCAACTACTGTCGAATAAGTCTTTTGTCTAAAACATATCGGATGATCAAAAAAAATATACAAAAATTCAAATCAAGTGTGGAATCTTTATTTTTCATTCGAAAGGACATTTAACTTATTTTTTGAATATAATTTCCTTCAAATATTGGCCACAAGTACGCCTCAGGGTGTCCATTCTGAGGGTCCAATTTTGGATCACTCGATCGAGCATTTCACACGTAATGTTGGCTTCCAAAACCAGAACCGTAGCTGGTTTGTCAGCATAGACTTTGGACTTTACGTAGCCCCAAAAAAGTCTAAAGGTGTGATATCATACTGCACTTCGAAATGACCTCTCAATATATCAATTTTTAGAGCAGCTGTATGGCAAGGGGCACCGTCAATGTTTCAATACTTCGTGCTGGATGTGGTCTATTAGGTCGAGTATTATCCAGTAGTGAGTGAAAATTGGATTTCAATGTTCGGTAGGCCGATTATGTCGACCATTAAAAGGTCTAAGCGCACGAAAAACGTTTCTCACCAAACGCCCATAATACAGTTGTACAATTTGGAGACGTTGATGTGGTGTAAATCTTTCCATGATGAAATGGCAAACAATAGTGAAACGAAAATACACACCACAGTGGCTTAACGGGCTAGACGCTGCTGAAGATGATGCTTCACAAACATCGAAACGATCGTCCAGCGAATGTGAGTTCGAATCCCACCCGCGGCATTTACATTTTTTTCACTAACCGGAGAAAACATGATCTCTTACAGCCTTAAAGGAAATTACAAAGGAAAAAAATAAAGTTTAACACAACTCACTTGTAATCTGTGAAAAAAAAACCTATTGAAAAAAATACCTCTCGATTGATCACCCGATAAAAGGTTCTATCAAACCAATTATGGCTGACCTGATTGGACCATACCTGTGTGGCTGTAGGCCTGGAAAATGGACAGCCGACCAGATTTTCACTCTACGCCAAATCCTGGAATAGACCCATGAAAAACAAATCGAAAAATATCATCTATTAGAAGGCGGCCTGCGATAGCCCGATACGGAAGAAACTCTACGAAGCAATGTCTGAGCTTGGTATTCCTGCAAAACTTATACGCCTTTGCAGGATAATCTTACCGAAAACAAAATCCACAGTTTAATTTGTTAAGGACCTTACCGAACCTTTCGCAACGAAGCGAGGCCTCAGGCAAGGCGACACCCTCTCATGCGATCTTTTTAACATCTTAATGGGGATCATTAGGAGAAAAGCTGCAGTCAACATGAATAAAACCATCAGCAGCAAAATTCACATGCTGCTGATATATATATAATGGTGACGTAGGTGGTGCAACGGTTAGTGTGCGCGGCTGTTGTGCAAGGGAACGTGGGTTCGATCCCTGCTCTAACCGCCATACATTTCTTTCAACGACGGCTACCTCGCTTCGTGACGGCGACACTATCGAGTAATATGCCATGAAATCGCTTCTTAAAAACCGTTCGGAACTGGGATAAAACTGTAGGTCCCAATCTTACTTACTTATCCGGTGTCGGACAACCCCTGGGGATCAGGGACCTTACAAAACGAAGATAACATATTTCGCCAACCAGTGCGATCTTTTGCTTTATTTCTACAGTTGGCAATACAAAGTGTACTCAGGGATTCGTCAACCTGATCCCTCCAGCGGAGTTGTTGGTCTTCCTATTTTTCGTCTTCCTTCGAGTTCGGTTTCGAAAACCCTTCGTGCTGGTTCGTCTTCATCCATTCACAGTGAGTGAAAATTGCAAAGCGCAAAGAGCAGTGATTGTGAGAATGTAGTGGGAACATATTTATTTATTTTAACTTTTTTATTTTATTATTCAAGCTTAAGATCATAATATATCTCTATAAATAGAGATATAGTTTTTTAAAAATACAGATTTTTTGCAAATGCATCCTCATGATTCCTGGCAAACCGTATTGCTATTTCAGATCTAGCCACATATCTTCATCAGCTGTTGTTTGGATACAACAAACCGCCGAAAAACCGGTGATGAAGATCTGTGGATAGATTTGAAATAGCTATAAGGTTTGCCAGGAATCAAAAATAAAATGGTTTTCCGTTACATCCCATGAAGTGATTAGGGAGAGCTTCTTACAAACCAGTGAGCTGTGCGCGTTCTGGTTTTTTAAACTCACTGATTGGGACCTACAATTTTACACCGGTTCCGAACGGTATTTTGAGAAGGTTTTTCATGGCTAAGTACTAGATAGTGTCGCCGTCACTAAGCGAGTTGACTGCCGTCGAAAGAAATTTAAGGTGGTCAGAGCTGGGATCGAACCCACGTTATCATGCACATGATCCGCGCACACTACCACCGACGGCCAGGAATCATGGGATGCATTTGCATCTTTAATTTTTAAAAAATATATGTCTATTTATAGAGATGTAGAATAGTGAATAGTAAAATAAAAAAGTACCAATAAAAAGGCCAAATAAATAGAATTCATTAATTTTAACATTGACTTAGGGTGAGGACAATCTCTCGTAGTCCAACTTTTATAATTTTGCTCTCGTCGGAAAACAGCAACAAAAAAAATTAAGTAAAGTGTTCAACAAACACAGACGTATTTGTGTCACAAACAAAGCTGTATTTAGATCACAAATACATATATTACAACATATTAATTTGTTTTAGAATCAACATATTAATCATTGTGTGTCAAACATGTAATACTGAACAGCAAACACAACGTGTTTGGACACAAGTATACTATATTTTCGACGCAAGTTATATTTGCATCCAAACAAGAAAAAAAGAGAGATTTCGCAGAGTGTAGAAAGCGCACAGCTTACTAGTTGTGAAAAGCCTCCCCCAATCCCTTTATGGGATGTAATGGGAAAACATTTATTTTTTAAAACAAAATTACTTAAATTATTGTTTAGGAAAATTCTTAAAAATGGTGAAATATTTTTTATTTTTGCTTTAAAAAAGGTCATAGTGTTTTTCTTCTTCTTCTCATTCTGTTTCTTGCACCGCCAAGATAATGAATCCGCTTAGAGATTGCAGTAATACTTGGCTTGTAGCATTTTGTTTGACAGTGTAATATTGTACGCCACATTTGTTTCACTTTGCAATTTTGACTTCCTTTAAGGAAAACCTGTTGCAGCATCAACATTTGTTCCATGTTGATTCTAAAACAAACAAAACCATAAGTTCTTTTTCATGACACAACGTTTGTATGTTCCTTTGCCTCCTCCATGCACATCTTGCCTTTTCATTTCTGCCGTGAAAGACATAAGATAAAAACTGAACATTTCGCTGTCTGAACATTCTTCATAAATCCCAAAGAGGAAAAAGGGGCAACCAAGAATTATGGCTTAAATGAATTAACCGAAAAATCTTAAAGAAACGACGACGGACGTTCAATGTGTGGAAGAAGAAATTACAAAACATAAATACTGTGTAAACTCAATTTTGAAAACAAAAAACACACGCAAAACGAAAACGTACCTAACAAACCACTTGGTCTATTCGCTGTTGTTTGTCTTTTGGCCAAGTAGTCACAACGTCATTGTCATCAGCATCATCATTGGCGTAGTAGCCCCTAATGCTTGGTGTCTGCCATAAGACCCATCTCGAAATGGTATTGGACTTTTGACATCGAGGCACCCAGTCAAAGACAGATATCCAGTTTAGTTGCCATTTTAGATTCGTTTTCTTTTTTGCCAATACACAGCAGTCAAAGTCAACTAACTGATTTAACCACACGTTCGTTCAATGGTTGATACTGGCCTGTAGTGGACTGGACGGGACATCTCAGGCGAAAATGTTGAAAGGTTTTTTCTTTGGTTTTTTTTCTAAACAGCAAGGGAGAGATCACTGATCTATGAAGTTTTTGTTTAGACAAGAAAAAAACCCATCGGCACCCCGCTCCCCTTTGTGCATTTTGCCTGTGGTCTATTCTAATGTTCTCTCTTACACGAGTTACTGTTGTGGTTGGGGAATATTAAGCGTGTTTTGGTTACACCGCTTGCTTATATATTCGCTTGTTTTGTATGAAGCACTTAGCGAGAACTTAGCGACGCGATTCATTTTCTCTAAGTTAAAAAAAAAATTTCACATCTTTTACCGTTTTTAACCCTTTTTCATATTTTTGGATAAAATAACTTCTCGCCAAAAAGCCGGTTTCTTTGCAACTTGGCAAGCGATAATCGCTTGCTTGTAATCAAAACACGACTATTGTTTCCCTCGCTGGTTCGTTGTTGACATGTTCTTTTCGCTTTTTAAGGGGTTAGGTATAATGTGGTTGATATGAAAAACAAACTCCGCGTTCTTCATTAAAAATTTAAACAAAAATTTAACATATGTTTTCAAAAACTTTCTTAAGACGTCATTAACGTAATTTACTACGATGATCAATTAAAATTTGAGCACTCGACAGGAACTGGAATGTGTTGTCATACCTCTTACGGCTTGTAATTATAACCTGCAAGAACGCTCCTATGTCATGATGCAGAAGTTGTGGACGTGGGGCATATAACTAGTACGCGTAAGACAAATATTCAACCTTCAATAACATTCAACCTTCGGCGATTCTTAGTTCGTTACAGAATCTAGGAGTCGACAGCTTAGTGACTCGCCTAATTGGGACGCTTCTGGTGGATAGATCCGTCAAAGCTGAATGGGGTGGTGTTATAATTGGTATTAACGTTAACAGGGGGACACCGCAGGGGGGAGTTCTGTCTCCACTATTATTGTTAACTTCTGTCAATGAACTGCTTCTTGAATTGGACAGGGCCGAATGCCAGGTCTTTGCCTATGCCGATGATATCGCTATCATATGTACGGGTGGAAACCTCAATTTACTTAGCATTCGTACAACTAGCCTACTTATTCTGATTTCGAACTGGATCGCTAACGACGGACTATCGCTTAACACACTTAAAACCGAGCTTATCTTGTTCTCCCGGAAAGATAAACTACCCTCATTTGAACTGCCGTCAGTTAATGGGGTGCAATTACAGTTGACGGAAAAGGTCAAGTATCTGGGAATAATTCTCGACAGAAAACTGTCTTGGAGGAGAGGGTGAAGAAGGCGTCTGTTCTCTTTACTGTTGTAAAGGGGCGATAGGAAAGCGCTGGGGACTGTCTCCTAAGATCACCATGTGGATTTATACTGCGGTAGTCAGACCAATACTTCTCTATGGTATCGTAGTTGGGTGGAGATCCCTCCAAAAGATATATATTCTGAATTCCTTGCTGAAAACTCAAAGATCATCACTTAGTGGGGCAATGGGCACGATGTCAGGTACTGCACTTAGTCCTATCCTGAAGATCTGTACTCCTGATAACATGGCCGAATCGGCAGCCGCTGGAATCAGAGATTGTGGCGTTTTGATATCGGGGCATTCCGGAGACGCTGAATTACTACACCGGATCAACTCTATTCCCGTAAAAGCGGACTACTGTATCCCCTACCTTCTACCAGCGACAAATCTAAGGACTTCTATTCCGAACAGGAATACCTGGGAAATGTCACTGGAAGGGGATACCAGTAGTATCAGATTTTTCACGGATGGATCAAAGTTGGACGAGCAAGTAGGCTATGGGGTCCCTTCACCGGACCTAAATGTAAATATCTCCTTCAAGCTGCCTGATCACTGTAGTTTATTTCAGGCGGAAATTACCGCCATACTGGAGGTTGCTGAACTATTGAAAACTAGTGTCACAACTCTCAGGAGAATATGTATCTACACAGACAGCCAGGCTGCCATAAAAGGAAGCCATGTTTGCTACGTCCCTGACGGTAAAAGAATGCTACTCATCACTTAGGGTGATGTCAGAGTATTTTGACATCAGGCTCATCTGGGTACCGGGACACAGCGACATTCCACGCAATTGCGTAGCGGATGCGTTACCTAGACAGGGTACTACGGCACAGGTTCTGCCGGCAAAAGAAGGTGTAGTATGTCAATCTCGACCTGCCTTTTGCAGATCAGGCAGTAGTTCGATCATATTTTCAAGGACAAGTGGAGACTTACTTCAACTTGCAAACAAGCCAGGGTCCTCTGGCCACAAATTGACAGGAAGAGGACTAGGCAACTACTTAACTTGCCGAGAGGCAGGTTATCCACAATGATAGGAACACTTACGGGACATTGTCTTGTAGAAAAACACGCCCTAAGATTGGGACATAGAAACTTCACTCTCTGTAGTTGCTGCATGGAAGAGGACGAGGAAACGACGAAAGACATCCTGGATGGCCCTGCTCTGGCAGGACTGAGATGTAGGATATTCGGAACACATATCCTACTTCTTAGCACCGTAGCCCTACAGGACATTCCCGTAGGTCTGATAGACAAATTCATTGAAAGGGCAAATTGTCTAGGCGACTAGACAATAGTTGCTTCAGAGGAAACTGCAGGTATCACAATGGGCTTCTTTAGCCCAAGTGTGCTAGACAGTGTCCGGTCTTGCAGCCTTTTCAACCAACCAACCAAGACATATATGTCCGATAGTGGATATCAAGAGATCCACGAACCTTATGTCTCTCGGCAAGCCAAAGGTGTCAATGATTCTTTCAGTTGAAACTGAATGCTAGACATGCGGCGAGGCCAAAGGTCAGGTTTAATGACGTTTGTAGGATCTGTAACGATGAGAAAGAGTGCACTGAACATCCTCTCAGCACGTGTTCACCACTAGCCGGTAGGGGGATGACTACTTTGGGATCCTACCTATTTAGACACCTGGTACAATTATCTCAGATAGCCATAGATAGTATATTGGGGTTCTAGGAGCAAACTAAATGGTGCTCCGGAGGGGCAAACGGTTAATTTCGAAATCCTTTGGGATCACAGTGGATCAGAGTTCGTGTTTACCCCCCTTGTGTAACCCATACACATCGCCGTGAGGAATGGGTAATATACATTCCCCATAACAAGGTATGGGGAAAATACGTAAATGGGGAATAACTTAACACGATCACCCATTGCCCACAGAGTAAAAGGGGAATAATTTGTAGTTACCCACGATAATGGGGAACTACCCATCATTATTACACATTACCCAAAGTGTAATGGGGCACCCCACGACGATGGGAAAATACCCATCACTATTATCCATTACTCATGGGGAATGGGTAGGCGGTCTTTACCAATTACCCACGGTGACGGGTAAACTGGGTAAACACTTCCCCATTTTTGATTGAAAATATGAAAAGAGAAAATTAGAAAAACTTTTTATATCTCCAAAGCGGAGCATCCAATTGAACAAGTGATTTCATCGCCAGAAAGCTTAGTTGACGTCACAACTAAGACAGAAACGCCTGTATTGTATTCCAATGTTAGCAGGTATACCAATCGTCTAGTGGCCGGTTATGACAGCTGCCAGTCTGGCTATTGTAGTCCTGTTCACAGTCGTCAGGAACTCGGTTCTCTTACCGTCATATCTAGGCCATATCCTCGTGATATGCGACAAGTAGTGAATTATCACCATCTCCAGTTTCTGTCCGCCTCATGGTGGAAGTGTCTATCGATCACGTTACCCACTACTCTTCTAGGGCTTTCAATCACATTTCGTCCATCCGCAATTCCAATTATACCTGTCGTAGGTAGTTCATCAGCGACCCGAAACCTCACTAGGGAAAGTCTTGTCGCGGCGGCGATTTTTTCACGAGCCAGTACCGACCTATTCTCCTCTGACGATACAGCCCATATCGCTGCTTGGCTATCCGAGCAGATTTTACATTAAACCCAATTAATCATTGTGTCTCCAACATGTAATATTGAATAACGAACACAATGTGTTTGGACACAAGTATACTATATTTGCGACAAGTTACAAACTCGTTATATTTACATTTAAACAACAAAAAAAGACAGATTTTTTTCGTTCGATGCAACCAATATAAATCAGAATTTACCTGTCATCAGTATCTTAGTTTGCTGGATGGTTTGTTTTCAGATGGTTATTCTCCTATTCTCCTATCTACAGCTGCAAAGATCAGATATATAAAGTGCAAAATCCATGTGATTTTTGGCTTCTTCATAAGTGGACACTATCCCTTATGTGTGTTTGTAAGGTTTCCTTTTGGAGCATCTTGCGAATTGTGTATTTTGTTTGCTGTTTTATTCCTTCTGTTAAGGTCTGTTGCTCATGTGTTAAAATGGAGGTTGAAGTTGGGTTGATAATTTCTGGTTTTCCTCGGCAACAAATCTTAACATCGCTTTTGCTTTATGGGCTGCGTCATTTAGATGTCGCTCTCTCTTTGTCTCCCCCTATTTCACCGTGAGTCGCTGACAAAAGTTCATTAAACCGGTCTATGCAATAACTCTAATTGTCAGAAAAAGCGGCATTTTGCTGCATGTGCAACATATGATGCATGTTGCATGCAGATTTTTGGTTTTGCTGGCTAACAATGATAATTGCGTTTTGCTGGTAATTCTATTTCTTGGAGAGATGTTTGTGTTTTCTCGTTAGAAGTTTCATATTTCCCTTTTTAATTTTACACTTAACCACAGACCCCTCGGGACACCCGTTTTTCTCACTATTCATTTGGCCCTCTAGAACTTGTACTTTCTCGTATCGTTCTAACATAATCTGTTCTGTAGAGATCGACGTGAATGCTTAATTTGCTTTTGATTAAGAAAAGTTGCAACAGACGTTGAATGGGAAAAACCGACCCTAACTAACCAGCCGCTTCAAGCCAATTATTTTCCACTTCTCAGGTTGGGTCGGGTTGCCTATTTGCTTAGGCCGTCGTATGTTGTACAATATGCCTTTTGATCTGTCCGTCCTTTTGTATTTGTATATAATGGGTCGGCGACTTTTTTTCTCCTCGTTGACGCAACTTTCCTGTTGTGTTTACAATTGCAATTATGTTGTTAATCGTATTGGCGTAATGTTGCAGCCCAACTCCCTGTTGCTTGGTTGGTTAAAATGGAGGGAAATTGCATCACCACCGCCACTGCCACTACTGTGGCAGAGTGGTAGGGAAACAATTTAACCACAAAATTATAAGAAAAAGTGATTTATTTCAATTTCTACGCAATGCAAATATGGTAATTCCAATGCCATGGGGAGCAAAACAGGTTGACATGAATGCAAATTTAACCTGAAGATGTTTTAGATTAAATGTAAGATAAAATTTATGGCCACATGTAAATGTTTTATCTTCAATCTGGGGGGAAGAAGTTCTCTCTGAAAAGCAGGTGAAAACAACGATTTTACAGACAATTTTTGTTACAAAGATTACACAAATTTATACTCATAAAAATTATGAGAGGCTGGAATGAAGTTCTAAACAGGTGTATTTTTTAAGATGTAAACTGTCGAATCCGCTAATAAAATAAATACATACATTGAAATGTTTTTACTTAACATCATCCGATTTCTAAAGTTGAATTTACAGTCTGTACATAATAGCAAATCATTGCGTTGCTAAGCCTACGTTGTATCAATACTAGGGTGTTCAAAAATGAAAACAGTCGAAATCGATTTCCGTATTAACACCCGTTTGCCGATTTTTTAAAAGCCATATTTTTCGAAAACCCGAAAGCCCGAAGATTTCACGTCGGATAACCAATTTCATGTTCAAAATTCAAATTTGCATTCCCAAAAAACATTTCAACATTTTTCAAATGAAATCAATTCAAGTCATGAAATTCGATTCAATTCAACTCAACTCAATTCAATACAATACAATTCAACCCAATTCAATTCAATTAAATTCATTTCATTTCAATTCAATTCGATTTAATTCAATTCAACTCACATCAATTCAATTCAAATCAATGCAATCCAATTCAGTTCAATTCAATTCAATTGAATTGAATTTAATTCAATCTAATTCAATTAAATTCAATTAAATTCAATTAAATTCAATTAAATTCAATTAAATTCAATTAAATTCAATTCAATTCAATTCAATTCAATTCAATTCACTTCAATTCCTTTTAGCTCACTTCATTCCAATTCAATTCAACTACATTCAATTCACTTCGAATCAATTCAGTTTAATTCAATTCAATTCAATTCACTTCGATTCAATTCAGTTCAATTCAATTCAATTCAATTCAATTCAATTCAACTCAATTGAATTGAATTCAATTCAATTCAATTCAATTCAATTCAATTCAATTCAATTCAATTCAATTCAATTCAATTCAATTCAATTCAATTCAATTCAATTCAATTCAATTCAATTCAATTCAATTCAATTCAATTCAATTCAATTCAATTCAATTCAATTCAATTCAATTCAATTCAATTCAATTCAATTCAGTTCAATTCAATTCAATTCAATTCAATTTAATTCAATTCAATTCAATTCAATTCAATTCAATTCAATTCAATTCAATTCAATTCAATTCCATTCAATTCAATTCAATTCAATTCAATTCAATTCATTTCAATTCAATTCAATTCAATTCAATTCAATTCAATTCAATTCAATTCAATTCAATTCAATTTAATTCAATTCAATTCAATTCAATTCAATTCAAGTCAATTCAATTCAATTCAATTCAATTTAATTCAATGCAACTCAATTCAATTCACCTCAATTCAATCCACCTCAATTGAATTCAATTCAATTCAATTCAATTCAATTCAATTCAATTCAATTCAATTCAATTCAATTCAATTCAATTCAACTCAATTCAATTCACCTCAGGTCACCTCAATTCAATCCAATTCTAGTCAATTCTATTCAATTCACTTCACTTCAATTCCTTTTAACTAGTTCACTTAAATCCAATTCAACTCTCAATTCAATTCACTTCGATTCAATTCAATTCAATTCAATTCAATTCAATTTAATTCAATTCAATTCAATTCAATTCAATTCAATTCAATTCAATTCAATCCATTTCAATTCAATTCAATTCAATTCAATTCCATTCAATTCAATTCAATTTAATTCAATTCAATTCAATTCAATTCAATTCAGTTCAATTCAATTCAATTCAATTCAATTCAATTCAATTCAATTCAATTCAAGTCCATTCAATTCAATTTAATTCCATTCAATTCAATTCAATTTAATTCAATTCAACTCAATTCAATTCACCTCAGGTCACCTCAATTCAATCCAATTCTAGTCAATTCTATTCAATTCACTTCACTTCAATTCCTTTTAACTAGTTCACTTAAATCCAATTCAACTCTCAATTCAATTCACTTCGATTCAATTCAATTCAATTCAATTCAATTCAATTCAATTCAATTCAATTCAATTCAATTCAATTTAATTCAATTCAATTCAAGTCAATTCAATTCAATTCAATTCAATTCAATTCAATTCAATTCAATTTAATTCAATGCAACTCAATTCAATTCACCTCAATTCAATCCAATTCTAGTCAATTCAATTCAATTCAATTCACTTCACTTCAATTCTTTTTAACTAGCTCACTTCAATCCAATTCAACTCTCAATTCAACTCACTTCGATTCAATTCAATTCAATTCATTTCAATTCCATTCAATTAAATTCAATTTAATTCAATCTAATTCAATTAAATTCAATTTAATTCAATCTAATTCAATTAAATTCAATCCAATTCAATTCAATTCACTTCAATTCCTTTTAGCTCACTTCATTCCAATTCAATTCAACTAAATTCAATTCACTTCGAATCAATTCAGTTTAATTCAATACAATTCCATTCACTTCGATTCAATTCAGTTCAATTCAATTCAATTCAATTCAATTCAATTCAATTCAATTCAATTCAATTCAATTCAATTCAATTCAATTCAATTCAACTCAATTCAATTCAATTCAATTCAATTCAATTCAATTCCATTCAATTAAATTTAATTTAATTCAATTCAACTTAATTTAATTCAATTCAACTCAATTGAATTCACCTTAGTTCAATCCAATTCTAGTCAATTCAATTCAATTCACTTCACTTCAATTCCTTTTAAATAGTTCACTTCAATCCAATTCAACTCACTTCGATTCAATTCAATTCATTTCAACTCAATTCAATTTAATTCAATTTAATTCAATTTAATTCAATCTAATTCATTAAATTCAATTTAATTCAATCCAATTCAATTCAATTCACTTCAATTCCTTTTAGCTCACTTCGTTCCAATTCAATTCCACTAAATTCAATTCACTTCGAATCAATTCAGTTTAATTCAATACAATTCAATTCACTTCGATTCAATTCAGTTCAATTCAATTCAATTCCATTTAATTTAATTCAATTCAACTCAATTCAATTCACCTCAATTCAATCCACTTCTAGTCAAATCAATTCAATTCACTTCACTTCCTTTTAACTAGTTCACTTCAATCCAATTCAACTCTCAATTCAATTCACCTCGATTCAATTCAATTCAATTCAATTAAATTCAATTCAATTCAATTCAATTCAATTCAATTCAAATCAATTCAATTCAATTCAATTAAATACAATTCAATTCAATTCAATTCAATTAAATTCAATTCAATTCAATTCAATTCAAATCAAAATCAGTTCAATTCAACTCAATTCAATTCAATTCAATTTAATTCAATTCAATTCAATTCAATTCAATTCAATTCAATTCAATTTAATTCAATTCAACTCAATTCAATTCAATTCACCTCAATTCAATCCAATTCTAGTCAATTCAATTCAATTCACTTCACTTCAATTCCTTTTAACTAGTTCACTTCAATCCAATTCAACTCTCAATTCAATTCACTTTGATGCAATTCAATTCAATTCAATTCCATTCAATTCAATTCAATTCAATTCAATTCAATTCAATTCAATTCAATTCAATTCAATTCAATTCAATTCAATTCAGTTCAATTCAATTCAATTCAATTCAAGTTAATTCAATTCAATGCAATTCAATTTAATTCAATTCAACTCAATTCAATTCACCTCAATTCAATCCAATTCTAGTCAACTCAATTCACTTCACTTCAATTCCTTTTAACTAGTTCACTTCAATCCAATTCAACTCTCAATTCAATTCTCTTCGATTCAATTCAATTCAATTCAATTCAATTCAATTCAATTCAATTCAATTCAATTCAATTCAATTCAATTCAATTCAATTCAATTCAATTCAATTCAATTCAATTTAATACAATTCAATTCAATTCAACTCAATTCAATTCAATTCAATTCAACTCAATTCAATTCAATTCAATTCAATTCAATTCAATTCAATTCAATTCAATTCAATTCAATTCAATTCAATTCACATCAATTCAATTCAATTCAATTCAATTCAAATCAAAATCAGTTCAATTCATTTCAAATCAATTCAATTCAATTCAATTCAATTCCATTCAATGCAATGCGACTCAGTTTAGATCAATTCAACCATTAAAATTGATTTTGTTTAGCGTCAATGAATCTTCAGTCTGCTCACAAAGAATACTTTCGTTAAAGCGAAACAAAATCTCAGATAAACGAACTTCGTTTGGACGATGTATCATATATATCAGTTCGATAATTATTAAAGTTAGAAGAATATTACTATATTTCTACGTTTGTTGTATTAAGTACTCATAGATGAACGTGTGGAAATGGAAATCCTTTACGATAGCCGTAAAATGCTTCCAACAATCGATAGATGATAACTGTAGGATCAAAAAACGTTTGCGAGAAACGAAAGACGTTTTCGTTAACTTTTCTTCAGGTTACTCACGATGTTGACAAATGGGAAAGCAAGCTTGTTTGCTATGCACACGATGTAGGGTAACTTTTTAGGGAGGGTTAACCGAATTTAAATTTCAGAAGACCTCAAAGGCACATGAAATATCGTACTTAGAGGACTGAATCTAAACCCTGATAAAATGAAATAAAGGGTGGTCCAACCAAAACTCAACGTGTTAATTGAAAATAAAACAAAAAGTTTTCAGAAAATTTTCTTAATATGTTTTATTATGATAAAAGGATCTATGACATTTATGTGTGGAACAAAATATCGTCCAAATGCTCGCCACGGCTTCGGCGGCATACTTCTATCCGATGGTCCATATTTGCAATGACTCTGAGACATAATTGAGGTTCAATGTCGGTAATGTGCGGAATATTCTCATCCTTTAGCTCTTGAATTGGTCTTGGCTTATTAGCGTACACTTTTTCTTTTAAATATCCCCTAAGAAAGAACTCCAACGGTGTTAAATCACATGATCGTGGCGGCCAATTAACACGGCCATTGAATTTCACGCGCAATAGAGGCATTATTTCGTTGGCTGTGTGGCATCTTGTTGGAACCACATAACATTCAGTTCCATATTCTCAAGTTCCGGGCACAAGAAGTCCGTTATCATCTCGCGATAGCGAACACCATTCACAGTAACTGCTTGGCCGACCTCATTTTCGAAGAAGTACGGCCCGATGACGCCGCCAGCAGATAAGCCACACCAAACGCATTGGGCGTGCATGCACCGGTGATTAGGGCACAATTTTCCCGATTGTGGTGACATTTGGTCGATTATGCTGACCAAAAAAATCACGTAGCGCACGAAATGCATTTTGATTTGAACGCCCATTTTCGTAAAAGGCTTCAACAATCTTAACGCGCTAGTCAATTTTGTACCTCTCCTTGGCTGAATTTGTCAAACACTGAAACAAAAAAATTACAAATTAAGTTGGGCAAAAATCTTGACGTTAAGGTGTGACTCACAATTAACATCGTGCATTATGGTTGGACCACCATTTATAAGGCACCAGGCTTCCTTGGAAGGGGTATACAGTTTTCCGTCAGCGTCGAATACATAATAGCAATATTGGACCAAAAACTTCGTTGGAAATACCACAGAGAGAGAGCAGAGTGGAAAAGGCTACAGGTTCAAAATGGGGTATCATCTCTAATATGGCGCACTGGATCTACACAAGAAAGATAAGGCCGAGTTGGACTTACGCAAACCTAGTCTGGTGATGGGCAATTGCGCGGAAGTGGTACATTTCAATATCCCAATAAGATACAAATTAAGTGAAAAGGACCACACACAATAGGAAATTTGATCCAAGTGGATCGCTAATCAACTCACCAGCACGAAATTGAATAGCTGCCAGGATTCTCACCTACTGAACAGGCAACCGACCGTATTCCATAGAAAATAGTAACAGTAAACTTCTACACAACTATCCTATGGAGGAAGAGTCATAGGTGGAGGGCTACCTAGTCAGTGGCAATCATAGAATCCAAAGCCACACTAATGGATGGAAGAACCGGAATAGGACATTTCATCGAAGACCTCAATATTGACCAATATTTTCGCATTCCTGATCATTAGACTGTGTTTCAGGCAACGGTTAAGCCGATCACGGAATGTGTAAATTGGATCAACCACGAAGGTGAAAACACTAATGTGAAAATACACACTTACAGTCAGGCAGTGATCACTGCGTTATCGTCATGAAATATTAGATCACCTACTCTTCTCGAGTGGAATATATGGACTCCAGGGCACCTCGAAATCTTGGGAAATGAAAGAGTAGATGAACTGGTTCAGATGGGCCGCGTTTCTAAAATGCGCAACCTTTTAACTGTGACTATGGACATTTTCTGGCCATAAAGACCGAAATACAACAATAACCTACACGCTAAAAAAACGCCCCAGCATCATAATGCAGGAACCATATATATGTTTACGTGCATTGTGTTCATGAATTGAAGATCTGCTGCTTTTCTGATTCTTTTTTGTTTTTGACGTTTTTGTTTTCAGCAGTTTTCAACAAACAATGCCATATTTGGGTCACAAAAACATACACAATAACCTATTAAACTTTGTGTCTCCAACATGTAATATTGAATAGCAAACACATTATGTTTAGACACAAGTATAATATATTTGCGACAAGCTACAAACACGTTATATTTGCATCCGAACAACAATAAAAATACAGATTTTTAGCGTGCACATATGATTATGGAACGCATCAGACGCAAGTAGAATGGCAAAGTCCCTTTGTGGCGGCACGGATGGGGATAAGACCAGAGGGATAATAAATGTGGAGAAACTCGAACTGAGCCGACCTATTGATGCCCTGACTGACCACTGCACACTGCTGCCACATCTGCATAATCTGAACGGGACGATGCAAACGAATGTAGGGCGTGCGATGAGTACATCCAAACGAAGTATTACTTTCTCCGCTCCCGCAGGATAAAGACTTCTACACAGCTCAGGCGATACAATACCTAGCCTGGGGCATATAAGGGGAACGGATTGGCGAACGCTCAGGACGTTAAGGTTTCTCCCTGCAAAACGAATAGGTGCCTACTACCAAAGAAGCTGCAACCGAAATTAACGGTTGACACAATCACATTATACATCTTCACATCCGAGTTAGAGGCTATCACAACCGCATTAGAGTTTGTCACAACATATTGGAGGTTGTTTCAACCGTATTTCAGTTGAGATGGCTAAATTCAGTCGTGACAACCTCTACTCGGTTGTGACAACTGAAATTTTGCAGCAACAGCCATATATCCGGTTGCTAGAATCTTTTTTAACAACCTCAGTAGAGTTTGTCACAAAATATTGTTGGTTGTTTCATCCGCATTTCAGTTGTTGAGAATAAATTCAGCCGTAACGACTTCAATTCGGTTGTGACAACAACAGCCATATATCCGGTTGCTAGAATCCTTTTTCGCAACCTCATTAGAGTTTGTCACAACATACTGTTGGTTGTTTCATCCGCATTTCAGTTGTGGGGACTAAGTTCTCTCGTGACAACCTCAATTCGGTTGTGACAACTGAAATTTTGCAGCAACAACCATATATCCGGTTGCTAGAATCTTTTTTAACAACCTCAGTAGAGTTTGTCACAAAATATTGTTGGTTGTTTCATCCGCATTTCAGTTGTGGAGAATAAATTCAGCCGTAACGACTTCAATTCGGTTGTGACAACAACAGCCATATATCCGGTTGCTAGAATCCTTTTTCGCAACCTCATTAGAGTTTATCACAACATATTGTTGGTTGTTTCATCCGCATTTCAGTTGTGGGGACTAAGTTCTGTCGTGACAACCTCAATTCGGTTGTGACAACTGCAATTTTGCAGCAACAGCCATATATCCGGTTGCTAGAATCTTTTTTCACAACCTCATTAGAGTTTGTCACAACATATTGGAAGTTGTTTCACCCACATTTCAGTTGGTGGGAATAAATTTAGTCGTGACAACCTCAATTCGTTTGTGACAACTGCAATTTGGTGGCAACAGCCATATAATCGGTTGCCAGAATCGTTTTTCATAACCTCATTAGAGTTTGTCACAACATATTGGAGATTGTTTCACCGAATTTCAGTTGTGGGAACTAAATTCAACGATCAATTAAGTTGTAGCAACTGAAATTCGTTGGCAACACCATAATTTTCGTGAGTGTACCACTTGTTTCAGTGTATGCTCTGAAATAGGTCATCAATTGAGTCAGAAATGGCTGGAATCCGAGTTGTCAATCTAACCTAATCTATCCTAACCTAACTCCACATGCAATAAAAAAACTTTTACGGGAAACGAATAATGTTTGCGACAAACTGCTTTTGTCGTTTAACACATTTCATTAAATGGGCTTTATCATTTTATAGTGCATGCGTTTCTGTGTTAATTTTTCTATTTGGCGCAAAAGTAAATTATGACAATTGTGGGATAAATACGTGTTCGTTTACAATGAAGGAAGCTACTTTTACGATAATGTGTAGTTTGTTATTCGCTGTAAAAATATCAACTTTTGTGGTCAATTAAGAGACTATGCTGTTAATCGAAATACATATATCGGGTGTTTTTTTTAGAGGTTTGTTTTTCGAATAGAGATAAAACTGGCATTTTGTGGTCAAATCTGGCAACTCTAATGTCATTTATGTTCAGTTTGGTTTGCCATTTCATCATGAACAGGTTGACAAAAGAACAACGCTTCGTGCAAATTTATTTCGAAAATAATGGTTCAGTTCGCGAAGTTTACCGCAAGCTCCGTCCATTTTCATCGCAAAATTTTGTTCAGTGATGAGGCTCATTTTTGGTTGAATTGCTACGTCAACAAGCAAAATTGCCGCATTTGGAGTGAAGAGAATCCACATGAGACCCTGGAGACGCCATTACATCCACAAAAACTGACTGTTTGGTGTGCTCTATGGGCTGGTGGAGTCATTGGGCCATACTTCTTCCGAAATAATGCTGGAGAGGCAGTTACCGTTAATGGAGACCGGTATAGAGCCATGATAACCGACTATTTTGTTCCCGAATTGGATGGCATGAATGTGGATGAGTTGTGGTTCCAACAAGACGGCGCTACATGCCACACAGCGCACGTCACAATCGATTTATTGAAGGAAACATTCGATGAGCGCATAATTTCGCGGAATGGACCTGTCAATTGGCCACCAAGATCGTGTGATTTGACACCATTGGATTATTTTCTTTGGGGATATGTGAAGTCGCTCGTCTACGCCAACAAACCAGAACCGTTAGGGGAATTGGAAGCCAACATTCGTGGCGTTATTGCCGACATACGGTCCCATATGCTCGAAAAAGACCTATAGATTTGGCTTTATTCGAGCCAGCCGCGGCGGCCACATGCTCGAAATCACATTTAAACATTAATGGCATAAAATTATCCTTCCAATAAAGCCAAATTGAGGAACATTAAAACGATTTTCTTGTGTTTTATTTCAATTCGAAGTTCTATACCCATAAAAAAAACACCCGATATATTGTCTGGTTGTACACATGATATTAAACTCATTTAAAATGTATAATACTTGACAATTAATAATAATAACGACCAAAAATCCTCCCTTTGATTTTCATTATCTAAATCTTTAACTTTTAATGTAATTTTGACATTTAACAAATTCATTTGATGGGTTGGTGAAAATCCTTCACATAACTCATGGACTGCAATTTACAATGTTGTATTGAAATGTCATTTGTTTAACATTAACGAACATAAAACTCAGTAATGTGATGCAACATTATCATTGCGTTGGCACACGAGTGATGCAAAGATTTTCCTAAGGATCCTTTCAATAATCTATGTCAAATTCATTTCACATATCTAACTGACGACGGGGAGTATTTATGCAACGATTTAAATATTCTAACGACATTTACAACACACTTAGGATAGAAGAATTCACCACACACATACTAACAATAAAAACATAGTTTACATAATGTATAGAGCTTTCAGGAGATGTGTTTGTACACTAAAACCCAACATATGTAAGTGGGAACATGCATACATATGCACTTAATGCACGCATTCGAACAGCAGGTCATATAGGAGGCCTACATACTTCATATGCAAGAATACTTTGACTGCATAGGTACAGTGATTCACAAAAGTATTTACCAAAATGCTTTTCCCATTCTGATGTACATGAATTACTTGATACGGCAAACCAATAACCTATAATGACTCTCTTATCTTTGGTGCTTCAAGGAAACAACATATCAAGTCTTTGAATTACCTACTTTCGGCACACACTGTACTTTATTTATACAAAGTTGTGTATGCATAAGGATTTGTATGGTCCTTGTAATGTGTATTTATACAAATATAACTATTGTTATCCCAAATGTCATTTGCCATGTAAGATTAGAAATCCGACTACGATTGAATTTCCACTCCAAATCTATTTGAACATGATGGCATTCGAGGAAACTTCTAGACTATCCTTACAGGAATTTACTGCTGATGCTGCTGGTACAAGATGTTTGCATTGGTAAATATTTTGAGGACACATATTTTTTTTGGAATTTTCTGTTTGTTTAGATGTTTTAGTGTGAAAATGTTAAGAAAAGCCCATTAAGTTTGTGATAACAATGTTTATAAATACTTATATTACTATTTATATGCAAATAATTTTCAATGGTTGTTTAGAAAATTTAATTTGTATTATTTTGTAATGATGCAAATTGAAGGGAAAGTCTAATGTGTATAGAAAATTTGGTAATGTTGGAAAAAGAATATTATTATTTCAATTGGACGCACCGTTGCTATCCTTAGTAACAGGCAAAAATTTCTTCATTTTCGATTTGACGTTCCGTTTCCGAGATATAGAAATTTTTTTCTAATTTGATAATATTTTCGATCAAAATTTGGGTTGGGTTACACTGGGTAACCCCATTACCCATTGCCGTTGGTAATGGGTAAAGGTCATCTACCCATTCCCCCCATCTGTAATGGGTAATCGTGATGGGTAATTCTCCATCGATGTGAGTAACTACCCATTAGTTTCCCCATACACTGTAGATAAAAGAAATTTTGGGGGTGGGCGATTCCAGCGCCAAATGATCACACTAGGTGAGTATAGTCAAACCCCAAAAATGTAGACCGCTGTGTGGCTACTAGTGTATTCAATAAACCGGTTTTTCAAAAATGTCGGTTTTCGGTTTCTTCGAATATTCCGATTTTAGCGAAACCGGTTTTCGGTTAAACCGAGGTGTAGAAACCGGTTAATAACCGGTTTTCGGTTTCTTCGAATATTCCGATTTTAGCGAAACCGGTTTTCGGTTAAAGCGAGGTGTAGAAACCGGTTAATAACCGGTTTTCGGTTTCTTCGAATATTCCGATTTTAGCGAAACCGGTTTTCGGTTAAACCGAGGTGTAGAAACCGGTTAATAACCGGTTTGCGGTTTCTTCGAATATTCCGATATTAGCGAAACCGGTTTTCGGTTAAACCGAGGTGTAGAAACCGGTTAATAACCGGTTTTCGGTTTCTTCGAATATTCCGATTTTAATTCGTCTCTGTGAATTTTGATATCGACTATCGGGTACATAGCCATGAAATTGCTTGACAAGATACCGTTCAGAACCGAAGTAAAACTGCAAGTCCCAATCAAAGTGTGTGGAGCCTATTCCTTCATGGGATGTGATGGGAAACTCAATTTAAAATTTAATTTCAATTTAAAAAAAATACTAATGGGCATTTTTTTTTTCAAAATTATGATTTTATTGGTTATCTATTCAACTTGTTTCGCGTTTTAAGGCCTCATAGGACTCGGGATTGTTTGCGTAACACTTATATTTTACGGCGCTCAGGTTCAAATCGCCAATGGACTTCCAGGCTTCGGCTGATTATGCGGGTTGCGAACACAATGCGTACCCAGTCGCCCTGTTTTCAACTTTTGGGAACAGAAAATCGTTGAGCATTGCACGATAACGCTCGTCATTGACGGTTATGGCGGCTCCTTGCTCAATTTCGAAGAAAATTGGGCCTATGATGCCGCCTGGCCAAAAACCGTGGATGCATTAGATTCTCCTCGACGCTCGTCATTGACGGTTATGGTGGCTCCTTGCTCAATTTCGAAGAAAATTGGGCCTATGATGCCGCCTGGCCAAAAACCGTGGATGCATCGGATTCTCCTCGACGACGTGTGGATATTCCGAGCCCCAAATGAGGCAATTTTGTTTGGTAACGTAATCCTTGAGGTGAAAATGAGTTTCTTTGGGAAACATGATTTTTCCGAAAAACGCTCAAAATTTGCGAAAAGAAGTGCGAGAAATGTTCAGTTCTGCGAACAGTGGCGAATTGAGGTTGATGGCTGTCCAAACACACTTTTAGCTAAAGCGGCAATAATTTCCACTGAACGCACAGGACGAGCACGTACACGCGTAGTTTTGTTGATATGTTAACAGCACTCTATTTCAGTCGAATTTATTTCGTCGATTTCTGGCACTTTGAGTTGAAGACTCAGAACTTTGGAAGAAAGTTTTCAATATTTCCCAATATCTTTTAGAGCGTAAAGCGACCCATTTTCAAAATGTCTAGCCTTTAACAATCACTTCATAGATTTGAAATGGGTTATCTGCTTCGAAATACCGGTAGGTTTAAGTTTGGGTATGTATCCAATTAGGCAAAATCTTCGTTGAACAAATATTCCTTTGGACGTTTTGTACTTCTTTTTGAATGTGAATTCTGTTTTTTATACATTTCAGCTAACATACCACCTCTGTTGTCATTAGATCCAGAACTTAGATCTAAATCAGAGTTGGCAGATATGACTCCTAATGCCATTGGACAACCTATACAGCAAAGTCTTTTGTGTCTGTCTGATGGGGCCAGTAATCATAATGAGCTATGAAAAAGGCTTTAGGTGTGTAAGTCAGCGGCGTTATATCAGTTGTGTAAAAATCGTAAAATTCGGATAATCAACTTGAAATAACCGGTGAAACCGGTTCTTCGAAAAGAAAGGAGTTTTCGAGGTCCATAAATTTGATCCATAATTTCATCGTTGGAGTCAAATCTCTTTCCATCGAGGCATTACTTTAGGTTTGGTAATAGGAAATAGTAACTGGGGGCTAAATCCGGAGAATATGGCGGATAAGGTACCAATTCGTAGCCCAATTCAAGGAATTTTGGCATTGACACTACACACGTTTGCACCCGTGCATTATCTTGTTGAAGAATATCTTTTTTCTTGGCCATATGGGGTCGTTTTTTTAAGTTGGCATAATAATCGGCGTTTATTGGTTTTCTCTTCGATGTGGCTTATCTCGAGTTCATCCCAAAAAACTAATGCCATCACCATATTGGCCGACAAATGTACCTTGGCCTTCTTCAGAGCCAGTTAACCACGAGAAACCCATTGTTTATACTGCTGCTTGATATCCTGAGTGTTGTAATAGATCCAAGTTTCATCCACAGTTACAAAACGCCGCAAAAACTACTACGAATTGCGGTTAAACAACTCCACATAATCCTTTTAAGCTGTAGCACGATTACATTTATGTGCAAACGCGGCACCCATCTTGCAGACAGCTTTCATACCCCCAACTGATCATTTAAAATCGAAACCACACTGCCATACGAACAACAATCTCACGCACTTTTACTCTTCGATCGGCCAACACCATATCGTGGATTTTTTCGACATTTTCGGGTGAATTGATCTCAATTGGCCGTCCAGCGTCATTTGTAGTTGTGCGACAACAACGAAAGTCAGTAAACCACTTTTTTTACCATCAAGCTTTTCCTTAGTTTGATTGACGTTTTTTTTGCAAAAATAATGTTTAATGAGCACTCGAAATTCACTTTTTCCATTTTTAATAAAATGCACGACGTTGTATGTTTTGAACAGCTGTTAAATGACGGAACTAGCTCAACATTTGACAGTAGTCTATTAACAGGTGGTGCTTGATGGCAGCAGTGTTTCATTTCATATAACTACGAGGAAAGTTGGAAAAATCACGGACGTTTTGATCCGCCCTTGTCTTCAGTGAAATTTGACAGGAATTACTTTCGTGGAATATAAAAATGCTCTATTTCAAAGTATAAAGGGCCCTTTTCGTCCTTTGTTCAGAAAGTACGGATTCGGAATGTTTTACGAATTTATTCCTCGTTAAATTTAATTATGAGTCGTCGTAGACCAAAATTCTCTATCTTTATTTTCGGACGTCCTTTTTGTCCTTTTGTATAAAAAAGGTCAAGAAACCTGCACCAAAATAACCGGCAAAATATCCAAATGTTCTACTAATTGTCTAGAGGATTTCCCAGACGAGAATCCTTCACCTTGAATTTGCACATGTCCTTTTAGTCCTTTTGGAAAAATTTAAATCTTGAAATCTTCAAATATAAATCTGAAATGGTTTATTTTGAAGACACTATTATCTACAAATATATTGTCAAACAAATATGCATATAATGCTCAAGAAGTTTCTCTTTATTGGTTATATGTCCTTTAGTCCCTTTTCAAAAAATGTTACAAAATTCCACCAAAAGTAAAAACAAAAATAGTGTGGACAATTCCTGGTCCACCCCAAAGCAAAAACCAAAATTTTGTTGCATAGTGTAATGGGTACACGATCACTACCCAGTCCCAACGGTAATAATAATGAGTTGCCAAGGGAAACCAAGGGTAACCCATTAGCCACGAAATACAAAAACTGATGTAATGACACCTCTTGAAGATCGTCGCGTTGCTCTTTATCCCAAATCCGATAATTTTGCTTATTGTCGAAACAACATTTTGGTCGAAGGCAGGATCTTCCTCAGTCATTTTAGAAATAATTTGTAGTAGCTATGCAGGATTATATATTTATATATTTTATATCCTTTGTTTATTTCAACAAACTAAAAACATCAAACAATATTACAATACAACGTTTAAATGAAAGGTTCACGAAGAACATAGAGCGCTCAACCAGACTTAGGATTTTTGTAAAGAAATGTCAAACACCACAGAACTAAACAATTACATGAGGTGTCAGGGGCCACCTGGTTGGAACGAAGTTCATTTAGCTATATATTAAGTCCTAGTAAGTTCCAACACGCCTAAGGCGCCCGTTGAAAAATACGATCATTTAAATGAATCTTTAAGAAAAGAAAGATTAAGAATATTGTTTTTTAGAATGTATTTTTTAAGGTATATTTTTAGGAGCTTTTTGTAAGAATATGTATTATATTTTCCCGAAAAGGTCATGTTTTACAGAGAGATACTTCTTTTATTAAAAGTTACTGTGTTTTTTAAGAAAAGGTTTAAGAAATACTTTTTGTAAGAAAAAGTCATAAGAGTTTGATTTTTTTACCAGAAGTACTTTTTTTAAGAATATGTACTTTTTAAGGAAATGGTACTCTTTTTAGGAGAAGGTTGTTTTAAGAAATGTACTTATTTTCAGAGAGGCTACTTATCTCAATAAAAGAAAAGAAAAGGTTTTATTTTATTTTTAAGAAAAGGTACTTTTAAGAAAAGGCATTTTTGTAAGAAAAGGTTTTTTTAAGAAGAGGAATTTTTTTGAAGAAAAGGATTTTTTTTAAGAAATTGGAACTTTTTTTTAGAAATGGTCCTTTTTTCAACAATATGTATATACATTTCTCAAGAAATGTTATTTTGTTTCACAAAAAAAGTAATAAGGTAATTTGGTGTAAGAAAATGTACCTTTTAAGAAAAGATACTTATTTAAAAAAATATTTTTTTACGAAAAGGTACTCTTTCTAAGAAAATTTACTTTTTTAAGCAAAGGTACTTTTTTAAGATATGGTATTTTTTTAAGAAAATGTACTTTTATTGTTTTAGAAAAATTTTTACTTTTACTTTTTTAAGAAAAGGCACTTACTTAAGGGAATGTTCTTTTTTAATCTTCTTTCACTTTGGTCACTAAATTTACTTTTTATTGGGTTCAAAACTACAACATATACTAAATATTGGTTACAGGCTCCACCTAGAAAATTTCCCATTAAACAAGAAATTTCCCAAAATATTATAGTCTAGACACAAACCTAAACAAAAGTATTCAATATAGTTGTTAACATAGATAAAGTAAACTATTAGATGAAGCACAAGTGATGGGAAAAGTTTATTGTAATGGGTAATATTCTCGATGTCGTTGAAAGCAATAAATGGGATTTATTTTGTTCCCAAAAAAAATCAAAAAATATGACATTAAAATTCTAAAATTTCAGATCAAAAGAAAAAATTATTTTCAATGAAAATATCACTTCGAAAACAAAAATACAACACGTTACTTAAAGTAGAATATCTCATGGCAATCGAATTGCAAAGCCATGACACCACCGACTAAGTCCTAATAAATTGGTTCTTCCTCCGGTTCAGCTACCAGTCCTTGTTGAGAGTCCTCCGACACTAACGGTTTTGGTAACTGCGACCACAGAAGTTGATACAGTTTTTGCGTGGGGAAGTTTTTAGACTAAAAAGGCGTTCCGGCATGTCATCTTTAGGCGGTGTTACGGGTTTTCTCATATAGATATACGAATACCGGCCTCATGGCTTTGAAATTGATTTTTATATAAGAAACAAATGCTTTATATAAAATCATTTAAATTTTGTCACATTTCCCTTGTTTAAATTACTTTAAGAAAAATTTTCCACAATTTAGAATAAACCTCAATGAGAATTGCGGGAAACTTCAGTGAAAGTGACAGTAGTACAGAACAGCATCTAGTGAACAAAGTTGACAATGGTCGAGCTATATCTATTATTTCCTTTATCTATGGTTGTTAATACTGAGTTGTAATAAAGTTGTTAAAAAAAGATGTTCAACTTTGTTTCATTTAGCCCCCATCCGGCAACGTGCGATAAGGAAAAACCATGACAGTTTGATCTGTCATAGAATCGCTCAAAACGTTCACAAAATTGTGCAAGTTTATGTGATCATTTATAGTTAATTTTATACTTACTTTTCCGATCTTGGACAACCCCGGGGGGTCAGGGACCTTACAAATGAAGATAACATATTTCTCCAACCAGCGCGATCTTTTGCTATATTTCTCCAGTTATGGTTAATTAATTTTATAATTTGTATTAAATTTCAAAATTATTATAACTTAATTTTAGGTCATTGACACTATCTGGTTAGAGTTAAACTATGGTTAGAATTGCTGAATTCCATACCAACTGAAAGCCGTAGCTGTTAGATAGATCTAATTGTGCGATAAAGGGAGATGGTGATAATGTAATAATATATATTATAAATAATAATATAATTCGCATTAAATATAACATTAAGAAACTATTTGTCATTTCACATCAAACATAATATGTTCGCTTTCTACAAATATACATATCTTTGTACAATCTCACAAAACATACTTCTATTTGAAATACCAGCAAAAATATATTTGGAAAAGCCCTTTTTCCCCATCGTGTATATTATAAACCAGAAGAACTAGAAATTGTATACCTGGAAAGAAGTTTTATATATTTTTTGTTAACATACGAGTAAAATATAGAGTTTCGTCTTACATTTCAGTTGTTTCTTACGTTTAGTTACACTTATCACACGGCCCTCCTTCATTGCTTAGTAAATACTTCAATTTGTAATCAAATACACATAATATATTTATGAAGTTACTTCACGATAAATTTGGGCCTGTAAATATTTTACACATTTCAATTGATGCCAGTATTTATATTTGATTTTAATATTTATAATTTTAATTAAAATCAATATTATAATGTAATCACCAGATGAATGGGACATCTTATATTTACATAATCTACACTGGAATATAGTTAATTTTAATAATATCCTTTTGATAGTAAATGAAATTTACATAGATGTTGTTCGAGCATGGAAATGTTGTACAAGATTTAAATTTTATATTAATAATACAATAAATGTAATCAAGTCAGCACATGAACAAAAATACATTATGTACAAACAGACAAAATGACAAACCTAAATTCTATGTCCATTTCTTTTAATTTTTAAAATTAAATTCTGCTTTTAAAATATCTTAAAGTACATTTTGTATATTAATTGTGTATTATTTGTAGGAATTTAATTTATAACTTAATTTAATGGGAGATTTTTGTTTATTTATTCAATATTTCTATTAATACAAATATAGTTTGTTGAACTAAATTCAATTGAATTCAGTTGAATTCAATTGAATTGAAATAAATTTAATAGAATAGAATTGAATTGAGTTGAACTGATTTAATTTAATTGAATCGAATTGAATTGAATAGATTTGAATTGAATTGAATCGAATTGAATTGACTTGATTCGAATTGAACATTATTTCTGGTGTTTCGATCTCAAAATTCCACAGATATATTTAATTTTATCAATAACGTTTAATTTTTGAATTAAAATGTTTGTAATGCATGTGTTATGCATAATTTTTAAGTTTAATTGATATTCACGTCAAATTTATTTTCATGTGTGAACATTTTGTAGAGTGTAAAAAATTAATTTATATACTAATTTAATTCAAATTGTAAAATCGTTTTTGAATTAAAAAACTAATTAAAAATCGAATGTAGAACTTATTCAAGCTATAACATTATATTTTAAAATGGATATCGTGGTATTTAATTCAAAAAATTCATTCATATTTGATAATTATATCCTTTTTGATTAATTATAAAATTTTTATAAGGATATTTAACACAAATTAAATAAATTCCGGTTAACCGGATAACCGACATCAAATACCCAGTTTTCGATTTATTCGAAAATTAAGTTGTATGAAAAACCTGCATCATTTACTGATAAACCCAATTTGGCTTCTTGCTTCTCAATTCTCGAAAATACTGCAGTAGCTCTTCGCCTCGACTCGTACTCGGTGAGATGTTTACCAATTTTAAGTGAGGAGTTCGTGTCGGTCAGTGTCGATCTACAAAGAGGTGGTGGGTGTCGCTTTGTTTGTCGTGGGTTTTCACCAGGATTTGTCGTAATGTGAATATCTGGGCGATAGTTGGCCTAAAGCCACACTGGTAAAGTCCGATCAGGTCTGTAAAAAAACGGCTTTAGTCCTTCGCATATTATGTTCGAGAGGACCTTGTATGCGATGGATAAAAAGCCCATTCCACGATATTTAGTACATATACTCGGACCGTATTTTTTGAAAAGAGGAAACCGTATTCTAAGACCCCAATGGTCGGGCATGCATTCATCTAGCCAAATTTTGCATATTGGATTATGCATGCACAGTTCCAACTCATAGCCTCCACCCTTCAAGAGCTCAGCGGGTATTCCATCTGCACCAGCTCCCTTATTGTTTTTCAGCCGGGAAATTTCAGTTATAACTTCGCTTTGGCTAGGAGGAGGTGTCAACGCGATCGTCCTATATTTGCCCAACACCCGCATTTATGTTGAAGTTTTCTGGGACAAGTAAAGCACATAAGTGATCCCTCCATATTCCCAACATACAATACATATCTGTGACAAAATTCCGTCCTTATCTCTACAAAAGGGGCACTGATCCATTTCCGTTGGTTTAGCATTGTACTTTCGATAGAATTGACGGGGCTCGTTCTTTCTGCTGTAAGATTCAATTTGTTCACGTTTTCTTCTTCCCAATCAAACGGGGTTCCTCTCTCTTCTTCTCTATATACCGCTCTGTCGCGGATCGCGTTGCCACCGACTGAGGCGTTGCCATACGTGTAGCATTCTTTTCATCACTTACAATACGACACTCTTCATCGTGCCATGGGTTGTCTTTAAGGGGGTTTTTCAGGTTTCAGATTGCTAGGGTTCTGATGTCCAGCTTTCTATATGTCTGGATTCGTACGACATCCGCTCTGCTTACCTCGAAACACACGTACATCCATTACACTATTAGAGTGCCTACCATCAATTACCAGGTGAACAATCTGGTTATTCGTCTGTTGATCAGGGGATATTCAAGTAGCCTTATGTTGTCTTTATGATCTCCTACTAATCTCCTACTATTGACAACCGTGTTTTTCGGCGCGGCAAAATCTAACATTCTCATTCCATTTCGGAAGCGATGGCGTGTAGACGAAATTTGCTGATGCTTGGTTCAAAGACACTTTCCTGTCGACTTTAGCATTAAAATCACCTAGAACCATATTAATGTCATGGCCAGGGCAGCGGTCGTATATTTCCTCAAGGCGCTCATAGAACATGTCCTTGGTGTCATCGTCGTGTTCTTCGCCGGGGCACGTCCACATATCAGCGTTATGTTAAAGTATTTTGCTTTTATGCGGATGGTGGCAATACGTTCAGTTACCGGGTTGAACCTTGACACCAGATCTCGAAATCTTTTGCCAACTTTAAATCCCCAACCAAATTCATGCTTTTTCTCATGGCAGCAGTAGTATATGTCACAGTTCTTCTTCCTTGTACAGCCATGACCTGTCCCTCACATCTCCTGGATAGCAGTAATGTCAGCCTTATAAATCTCAAGGACATCTGCCAGTTGGATAGTGGCACCGGGGGTTTTTATGTTTCTCATTCTCGCATCGTATTTTCATTACTAATATAACGGTGGCGGAAGGCAAGCACAGCCCACCGTGGCTTTATATTTCACCTACTGCCAGGATGATAATTTTTTAGCCACCCATTATGGATCAGACGCTGACAAGAATTCAGTGTGTCGAGGCTTGAGTTCTGTTTCTTTACTTTTGATCCGCCGTTGGCCAGTAGTGTTGGTTTATCTGCCTTCAAAGGACAAAAGAATATATCTGCTAGTTCGAAGAGCTTTACTGAAAGGTACACCTACTTAACTTCCGACGAATCAGTGATCGCATAATAAATCAGGCTGCTCATTCGTTTCGCCTACTCACTCTAGCTAGCTATCGGAGGGTTCTCAAAAGAGTGGCTATCCGAAACTTTCCAACTCCACGGTCAGTCTCGTGTCCCAGGTGACCGTCGTCAAAAGAAATGTAAGGTGGAAGAAAATTTGGGAAAGAGAAACTAGTTACTCCCTTCCAATTATTCGAAGTTGATCTCAGGTTGAATCCCAACATCAAAGATACTCCATCTCCATATACTCCATCAAATCTTTTATGTACTGTCGAATTGTATTTGAACTACACAGACCGAAAAGACTATCCCTCAGTGTACAAACGGCCAACAAATCATTCTTCAAAAGAAGGCCAAAATGTATGAGATGTGCAGGAAATCACCTATCAAGGATCGGTGAGTGAAAAAAATTAGGAAACCCAGATCAAATTTGCCCTCTTTAATCGAAATCACACAGCTAGTTATAAAGGCTTTACTGTATACAAACAAATTCGTCAGACTCAGTACCCTGACTCTAGCTTTCTGGAATCCCAATGGATTCACGCAACACACTTTGAATGTTAAATACTAGACATCTGCACAAGACGTCTTGAATGGTCGTTTAAGACATTTGCTTTTTTTTCAAGTCATGTACAGTAGCGAAAATGCGACAACCAAGTACTTCGGGGTACTGTCGACAAAGCATTCGTGTATGTGTTTGTGTGTACAGAAAAACACAATACGATGTGAAGCGATGTAGAAGTAGTAGTACAAAGTGGGCAAAATCGTCTCACATGATCTTGTCTTCAACGATTTCTTTAATACATTATGGTGTATGTCACTTACGAAATATGTCACTGAAATAATATCCAACGACTTAATAATGGAAATTAATGTGCAGGACAAAATACCTGGTGTATAATAGACCTATATTGGTGGTGTATAATAGACCTATATTGACAAGGTGAGCGACAAAAGCTCTGAGTGTGTGCTGATAAAAGTCTAATGACGATTAGATGAGCGACAATTAAGTTGATGCTGTCGTGAATCAATCTTGACTGACAACAATTTCAATGAATGTTTCCAGTTTTGTTGCTGGGTAAAAGTACCGTGACATAATAGCAACGACCAAATATAAAAGGGAGAAAAGAGATACCAAAAATTGTCAGTGTATTGCATCCGTAATAGCGGTAAGGTAGTTTTCAAGCGCGTTCGTTTTTTTTGATATTAATTATAGTAAACTTATATTGTCCAGATTGTCGCTCATCTAGTCTTGCATGATTTTCCCGACACTTCTATGGAAATATCGTCAACGATTTGTATGGGCGGTCATCTACAAGTCGTAAATAATTTACTATGTTTAAAATGTCTTGAAGTCGAGGCCAACGTGGTATCTCAATGAAAGCTTCACATTAGATAAAAAACGTGCAATACTTTAAAAAACTCGTCTGTGCATCTGTAAAGCTGAAAGTTCTTCTCAAAACTCTACAATAGAACATTTAATTCCCTTCATTCAACAATCCGCCGGGATCTCTACTCCAGAACAAAGCTTCTACAAAGTCCCCCATTACTCAATATAAGTAAGGAAAAAACTTGTTGAGTAGCACAAAGCTCGCAAGCGATGGCAAATAACTTAATACTCGTAAATGTTCTCTTAACTCACTTATCTGAACTCACCTGTGTATTACAACAGGCAGCCAACACACATTATGAATCCGATGTATTAAACCTCGACCAAGCAACATATTGTTCTGTATGGAAAAGACGGGTAAAACAAAAACACAGGAGAAACTGAATCACCCTATTAGAACAAATTACAGAATCTAACTTTGAAAATGCTGCTAGATTTGCAGAACACTTGGAAGAGGTATTTAGTCCCAATGAATTCGGGTCCAAAATGCTCATATCCGCTCTCATAAGAAAATTTGCCCATAAGAAAATTCGCAAAATCCCAAGTAAAATATGTCATACGTTAACTCAAAGTCAATTAAGCTCCAGGGCCCTTACTATGTAACTCGTTTCGAATGCTAAAACTATTTGAAAGTTCTTTTCGATTCAAATTTGAATTGGTACCATGCATGGTACAAATATAATGGTAGATGCAGTACGACAACAAATACAACAAGCCAAAAACAATAGGCATTTTGTTTTTGTTCCGTGTCTGTATTGTGTCAAGTCAGCTAATTGATAAAAACAATGAAATTGCAATCAAAATTGGAAAAAAGTGTCATTTAGAAAATGATTGTGTTTTAGTTGGTATCACAGACTAATACATCCATAGATGCATTTATTCTCTCATCTGACGTTTCATTTCACACTCTTCGTCGTAGGTTTGTGGAAATGAGAGAAATTAAATTTAAAATTAACTTACAGCAGGTGGTGGTGGTGCAAGAACTGTTTACTTAACTTTTTCATTTCGTTTTCGTATAGAACTGAAAAATTTAAATGTATTTTGCACTTTTTTGTTGACTTTTATCATTGGTATACATTTGTATTGTATTTAACACAAATATTTTGCCACAAAAACACGAAATACGGTTGTTGTTCCTTTGTTGGACGTTGTTTACTATTGCCTCTATCTGGTATTATTGAACCCATGTATTCCACCATCCAATGTTTACTTTCCACCGTACCTATGACGTTTTATTTGTTGAGAGAATAAATGTATCTATGTATGTATTAGTCTATGGTTGATATTATGAAAGTGTTTAACTGTGTTTAACATTTCAAAAAGAGCAGTTGCGGACGAACGGGGGTTGCAGGCAAACAAATGTAAACAAACTTTGACATAAAAGAAAAACCCCTCACACTCACTCCAGAAAAAAGGTTCAAATCAGCTGGGTTAGTGCTTCTACCATTTCTTTGTACCATGCTACCAAGTAAAACTTTCGGCTCGATCAAAAAGTGTAGCCACGTATTGGCATTACTTTCGAAAAAAAATTTAAACTGAGTTGGCAACGCTTTTTGTTAAACGTCAAATGTTGTTGGTAATTATTAAAGTAGCAGATTTTCTTGGGTACACAAAATTGAAGAGCAACAAAATTTTTTTAAAAAAATAAAGCAAATAGATTTTGTTGCGTTTTGGTTTAAAAAATGGCGCGTTTTTTTCTGTGCATTGTCGATGCTGTGACATCATGAGTTATGGTAACTGCTTCATAATGAGCATTTAGCATTTTATATTCCGATTTTAGTAATTTATGTGTCGTGCAATTTAATATTTATTTGAATTTCTTAAATTCTTAAATACTTTTTGTTTACAAATTTGGACGTTTTTGACAGTTCTTTTCTGGACAAAAATTCAGAACATCATTCAACGAAGTCTAAATATCAACAAAATTGTATTATGTCCAATCATCATCTAAACTGTCGTTGGAGATCGGATAGGATTTGTTGTCTGCCACCTTTTAGTTTTCAGCTATTTTCAGCAAACAACTACATTTCGGTCACAAAAACATGTATTATATGATATTACTCAATGTGTCTTCAACGTGCAATATAATAGCAAACACAATGTGTTTGGACACAAGTATACTATAGTTGCGACAAGCTACAAACACGTTATATTTGCATTCAAACAACAACAAAATCCAGATTTCTCTGCGTGTGTTTAAGAACATTTAAAAGTTATAATGTATGTGCATTGTCGATGCTGTGAAATCATATCTCAAGGCAATTGCTTCATTATATTCAGATTAAAATTATTTATATGTCTTCCAATTTATTAATTTGGATTCTTGGATATTTTCTCTTTATAAATGAGCACGATTTTAAACTTCTTTTCTGGACAGCAATTTGGTACTTCCACCTATTACAAAATCTAAATAGCAACTAAATTTAACTTGACATTCTGATTAAATCATCCAAACTGTCGTGGGAGATTGGATGGTATTCGTATGAGATCGATACATCATATCCATTACCATACTTGACTGTATATTAGTAAGCGAACGACGGAAAATATATATTAATTGCCTTACGATGTCGCCTACAAGGAAGCGACATTGTAAGCAATAAACATTACTTTACATTCGTTTGAATTTTGGTATGGATTCTTCTTAAAAATATTATTCTTTGCTTTATCTCAATTTAGAGTTCTGCAACTCTAAAAAAAAAACACCCTTTTTAATGATCTGTGATTTTTTTTACTTTGTTATGCACAATTAATTAATACAGCGTACAGGGGTAAAATAAGCTGATATATATTTGCGGCATATTCACTATCGTGCCAACGAAGTGGTTTTAACTACAACATTTGCTAAATAGACCGCGGGCATATCGGAGGACCGTTTCAAAACGAACGCAAGAAGCTGTTTAGGGAGTAGTATGTACGTGTAGTTGTAGCTAAGGTGGTGAATATAAACAAGTAGTTTACATAAGTGCAAAAGAGTCAACTCGGTTGACGTGGCTGGTTGCCAATTTATAATCACATCGTTAGTTGGGGACTCCAATTATAGTTATGGTAAAATAGCAAATCTATTTTTTTTTGTGGGGCACTAACATTGAAATACTTTCTAAGAAAACTATTTATAATAATAATGTAATATTAGCTATGTTAAAACCATATACATACATATATAATAGTTGGCAAAAATAATTATTATAATTAGGTCGAATATGGTTAAAAATATATTTTTCCTGTTTACGTAACGCCAATTCTCTGTCCAAATTTAAGCCCAGATTAAGATCTTAAAGAATATTTTTTAAACTAGACGAAGTCCTAAACGCCACGACAATCTATTGTATTATCTTCAAGAAGGTGTGAATTTTTAAGTAGAAACAACCAAGAACAGAACTGATAAATGTAATAGACAACAGGAAAAAGATCGTTAGATTTTGTTAGAAAGCTACAAATCTCTATAGATCCTTCGGGGGTGATATGGCTTGGGTGGAAACGTCTCATCTTAAGCGAGGAACTGTAATCTTTTTACGTACAAAATGCATCAATATGCTAGCACTACAGTAGACCAGTGTTATTTAAAATTACTGCATTGCTGTTGCCATTAAACAAAAACTTTGTTAAAAATATATTCTATAAATAATTATAATTAAAATTTTGTTTACTTCCAGGTTTTTAATAACTCGAAATAATTAAGGTATAAAGGATGTTAATTTTTTGTTATGTCAAAAATTTAACTACATTAAGAACAAGATATGTATGATTGAAATAAAAATAATGACCTTTGTGATTTAAAAAACTGTGAAGTAATAAAAAAAATCTAATGATTTTACTATACAGAATTTAAATTTAGGTCCTTATGACACAAGTCTCATTCACACCACCTGCCATTTTAGACATCACATAATATAGAAACTACGTATATACTTACCGTAAGATGCTCGTCAACTGAATGCTATGGATTTAGACGATATGTGGTTTCAGAAGGATGATGCCACCTGCCACACCGCGCATGAAACAATTGTTATTTTGGAGCAACAATTTGGAGACCGAATCCTCTCCCGAAATTCCGGTGTCTACTGGGCATCCAGATCGTGAGATTTAACGCTGTTCGATAGCTTTTTTTGGGGTTTTGTGAAATCTCTGGTCTACGCAAATTAACCAAAAACAGTTCTTGATCTTAAGGACGAGATCCATTTCGTCATCTGCGAGATAGGTCTACAGCGTTATCAAAATGTTATCGAAAATTTCATGGTAAGATCAAGAGCCTGTTATCAGAGCCTTTGGGGCCATGTTAAAAGAAGTATCTACATCCGTTATTAAGATATTAGGATAAGAACATGTCATTAGTTTTGCCAATATTTCACGCAAACCACAACAACTTGTGATTTTAAACACTATCTTAGCAAAAGTTCGAGTCTGTTTCTGTATAGTAACACAAAAATTACGTTGTTACCTTTATCCGTTCAGAAATTACTGTCATTTGAAGTTTAGATACATTGCAAAAAAATATTTCCATCTGGCAACACTGACATTGGTGTACAGCCACCGCCATCTAGTGAGGCCTTAGTTTTCACAACCATAATAAATATTTTACAAAATGCTAAAAAAATATGTAATCGATCTAAAAACACAACTAGCTTTTGAGAATCATCTACAGCAAGAGTTTTATGAAATTTAATTAACTTTGACTTAGGTTAAAATTTTTTAGCAATTTTAAACTGGTCACAATTTTCCACAGGATAATGATAAAGACTTGAGTCCAAATATATATTAATGCACAAAAGATCTAATTTTATTAGATGTACTTTTACGAGACGTGGTGTGTGCGGTTTTTGAGATATCAACTCGATTTTACGAATTTAGATTCAAGATTGAAGTCATCCATTCCATGATTAAAAATTAAAAATTATGTCAAGTTTTAAAACAGCCAGAAACTAGAGGTTTGTAGCTTTAGAATTCAGTTTATTGTATTGTGATATTGTCGTTGGCTTAAAAGTTGCAGTCGTTAAAATAATCGTGCTATTTGTCCTCAAGAATATGAGAATTAGTGTGACCGTGTATGTGTCAATAGATGGCGTTGACTTCATGTTACTGTCTGTTTTGTCAGACTGCAGACTTTGTTAGAAGTTTCATTGTAGTTTATAATTTTTATAACTTTTGACCCAATAACGATAGCTAAGTATTTTTAATTGGGGTTTATAAACTGAAATATCTATTTTATTCTCAGTAAAAGTTCGAAAATTACTCTATACAGTCACACAAAAAGACCTT
This sequence comes from Phaonia tiefii, assembly GCA_963931995.1. NCBI lineage: Eukaryota > Metazoa > Arthropoda > Insecta > Diptera > Muscidae > Phaonia > Phaonia tiefii. The sequence goes on from OZ008368.1 coordinate 300,753,675, forward strand.
GTTATCTTCATCCGTCCTGAAATTACAGGCATTTAAATTCTAAAGACACATTTTGTTAAATATTTCTATCTGGCAACACCGGCATTGGTGTACAGCCAGCGACATCTACTGAGCCCCTAGTTTTCACAACCGTAATAAATATTTTACAAAGTGATAAAAAACCAGTAATCGATCTAAAAACACACCTAACTTCTGACAATCATCTAATGCAAGAGTTTTAAGGAATTTAATAAATTTGGACTTAGAATTTTTAGCAATTTTTAAATGATCACTATTTTCGACAGGATAATGATAGAGACATGAATCCAAATATATTTTAATTCTTTAAAGATTAAATTTTATTAGACGTATTTTTAGGAGTCGTGGTGTGTGCGATTATAGAGATATTAACTCGATATTAGATTCAAGATTGAAGTCACTCATTCCATGATCACATATTAAAAATGATGTCAAGTTTTAAATCAGTCAGAAACTAGCAGTTCGTAGCTTTGGATTTCAGTTTTTTATATTGTGAAATTGTCGTTGGTTTAAAAGTTACAGTCATTTAAATAATCGTTGTATTTAGAAGGCTGCAGACTTTGGTAGAATTTTCTATGTAGTTTAAAATTCTTACAACTTTAAATTCTTACAATAAAGATAGCTCTGTATTTCTGATTGGGGTTTTTAAACTGAAATATCTATTCTCTTCTCAGCAATTGTTCGAAAGTAGCTTTATATAGACACACAAAAAAGACGTTGTTATCGTCATCCGTTCAGAAAATACAGGCATTTGAATTCTAAAGGCACATATTTTTAAATATTTCTATCTGGCAACGCCGACATTGGTGTACCGCCAGCGCCATCTAGTGAGACCTTAGTTTTTCACAGAAGGGTTTTATGGAATTTAGTAAACTTTGATTTAGGTTCAAATTTTTTAGCAATTTGAAACTGGTGACTATTTCCGACAGGATAATGATAGAGACATGAGTCCAAATATATTTTAATGCATTAAAGATCAAATTTTATTAGACGTATTATTAGGATATGTGGGGTGTGTGACATTAGAGTTATTAACGTGCTTTTAAGACTTTCGTTTCAAGTTTGAAACCACTAATTCTATCATCACATATTATATATGATGTCAAGTTTTAAAACATCCAGCAACTAGAAATTTGTAGCATTAGAATTCAGTTTATTGCCATTGTCATTGGCTAAAAGGCTATCGTTGTGTAAATACTCGTTTTATTTATGCTCAAAAATACAAAAGTTGGTGCAACCATGTATGCGTCAATAGATGGCGCTGACTTCATAGTGCTGGCTGTGTTTCCAGTATGCAAAATATTGTCGAAATTGCATAAGTAGCTTGAAATACTTATACCTTTTGACCCCATAACGATAGCGACGTAATTATAATTGAGTTTTATTAATTGAAATTTCTGTTTTCTTTACAGCAAAAGTTAAGGAATAGTTATATACCTACGGGCGAACAAATGTAATGTTTCATCAACATCCGTTGAAAAATTATAACGATTTACATTTTCAAGATATATATCTTCAGTATATTTCCTTGAACTAATCGCGGTGGTTCAATGGTTAGTGTGCGCGGCTCTTGTACATGAGATCCTGGGTTCGAACCTTAAAATTGCTTTCGGCGGCGGTCACCTCGCATAGTGACGGCGACACTATCGAGTATATAGCAATGAAAAAGCTTCTCAAACTACCGTTCGGAATCGGTGTAAAACTGTGGGTCCCAATCAGTGAGTGACAACTGGAAAGCGCACAGCTCAATGATTGTGAGACGTTCTAACCATTTATTTCATTTATTTATTTAATCATTTATTTATTTAATCGAGCTAAAACAAAAACAAACTTTTGAAATTCATCAACAAAAACTTTTCTCTGAAATTTAATAAATTTTGACTTAAGTTAAACATCGCTATGAATTAATTATTTGTTTGCTTTATTGATCCGAAATTTTGATACGTTTTTAATAATTATTCCTTCATTTAAATTTCGAATTTAAACTTGTTTATTTAATTTAAAAACGATGATAAATAAAATTAAATAAATAAATGGTTTCCCATTACATCCCATGAAGGGACCGGGGAGAACTTCTCACAATCGCTGAGCTGTGCGCTTTCCAGTTTTCACTCACTGATTCGGACCTACAGTTTTACACCGATTCCGAACGGTATTTTGAGAAGCTTTATCATGGCTATATACTCCATAGTGTCGCCGTCACTATGCGATAAATATTAAATTAAAATCATTTTATAAATTTTAAAATGTCTATTATTTTAGTCTGGGTAATGGTAACGACAAGAATCCAACTGTTACTTTATAGTAGAAACATCGAATGCCCTTAAGCGTACTTGCAAAAGTCGTGGCTTGTATGCTTATGTAGTTCTACATTGTTTTCACCAAATTGTATGTAGTTTTAAATTCGATTATTTCATTGTCATATGCTAAACAATGTAGTCAAATTATAAATCAGCTAGAAAGTAGAAGCTTGTAGGTTTAATATTCAGTTTATTTCATTGCGCTATTGATATTAGCTTCAAAGTTACAAGCGTTTAAATATTAGCTACATTTACACTAAAAAATTAAATTTGCTTGGGCAATGTACTGCAACAATAGATGGCGCTGATGGCATGTCATTGCCAGTGTTGCCAGAATGGAAAATGTTGAAGAATTTTCGAATGTTTAAAATTCTTATAACTTTTGATCCAATTACGATAGCGACGTAATTTTAATTTTGTATTATAGGGTGAAATATCTACTTTCTTCTAATATATTGTAGAAACGTGTTTAGCATAGGTTGGAAGCTTTTACTGCAATAAGTTTCAGTTGGTTAAACGATTTGAAATAGACCTCAGTAAAGGCTTTAACATTACCATTAATGTGCCTCATTTGGGACGGATACATCTTTAATCAGTCTGAATCACGGTAGATTTGAATCCACCTGGATATTACGGCACAGAAGTTAAAATTTCGCTTAAATGGTTTGGGCAGGCGAGGCTTGGTGCTGTCGAAATTATTGTTTTGTATATTACTCTATATTTGGCTTTATATCACCCATTCCACGGCAATATCCATATATAAAGGATGATTCATTTCTAGTCATTTTTTTCAAAAATTAAAATCAAAAATTCACAAGAAATCAATTTTGTGGGGTATTCTTTAGTACCATACAAAAGAATCATCGTCTACATTTATATTTAAGAGATTATTTCTTTCAAATGTTGTCCGAAGCTGAGGCTCAAAAACTCCGCAGTTAAAAAGGTAATATAATTTTATTTCTCATTTTGGTATCCTTGATACAAATCGGAGGTAATTATGTTATATTGCAAATATCACGTGTTTGCCTGAATATCAATAAAATTCACCTTAGTGACCATAAAATTGGCCCATGGCTGTTGTTGAGACGAATTTTATTAGCATTCAGGTACAAAAACATTATGAATCACCCTAAATGAATCACCCATTACAGTATTTACATTTGCTATTAAGTAGAGCTGCAGAATCCTGGGTCTTATCGCAAGCAGACAAAACATCTGTAAGAGTCTTCGAGACATTGACATAGTTAAGCGGATCTAAATAACGCGATTGCGCTGGCTAGGCCATGTGAGTAGTAGGGATGAAGACGAACCAGCACAAAGGGTTTTCGAAACCGAACTCGAAGGAAGACGAAAAATAGGAAGACCAAGACTCCGCTGGAGGGACCAGGTTGACGAAACCCTGCGTACACTTGGTATTACCATTGGAGAGATAAGGTGAAAGATTGAACTGGTTGGCGAAATATGAACTTCGTTTTTTAAGGTCCGTTTTGTAAGAAAGTTAGTAAGTATAGACGCTGATAAAAAAACGGTCCAACAGAATATTGCGGGAGCGGTGAATATATTTGCAGCAAGTATTGTTTTCATGAATTGATGTTCCTGTGTTGTCTGCCACGTTTTACATTTCAGCAGTTGGAAACAAACTAAGGCAAATTTAGGTCACAAAAACATATGTACATTATAACCTATTTATCATTGTGTCTCCAACATGTAATATTGAAGAGCCATATATTTGGACAAAAGTATACCATATTTGAGACAAGTTGCAAACACATTATATTTGCATCCAAATAACAAAAGAAGAGAGATGTTCCGATATACGCATATTTTTGAAATATTTGTACAAGTTTCGAAGTTACAGGCTCTTACAAATTATTTAGACTTATGTTCTAGAAAATTAAAATTGGTTCGGAATTGTACTGCGACCACATTTTAATTGCAAGTTGAAAAGTGTGTTATTCTTGTTTGGATGCTAATATAACGTGTGCTTGGAGCTTGCCGCAAATTTAGTACACTTGTGTTTGCTGTCCAATATTATCTGGTTGAGACACAATGACTTATATATTCTAAGATATGTGTTTTGTGATCCAAATATAGCTTTGCTTGTGATGCAAATGCAACTGCGTTTGGTGCACTCTTTACTTAAGTTTTTTGTTTCTGTCGAGAGCAAAAAAATAAAAGAGAGACGAAGACAGATTATTCTCAGTCTAAGTTAACATTATTACAGTGTAGTACTCTATTGTTGCATTATTCTGTCAGTCAGTGAATCATAAATATTCCTCAATGCGTGTGAAACTGAATTGAGTGTTTCTTCTATAGAGTTTAATGCATTCAGTCGCCAATCGTTCGTTTGGGAGGAAACAAACGATTGCTTCGACGTAAGTATATGGATGTTTGTGGTGATGCACGCATATGGCTCCTCGTGAAAGTTTGCATCTTTGCAAGCTAACATGCATTTCAACATTCACATGAAGTCATCTTTAAACATTGAATTATATAGACCGTTCTATCAACTCAAATACAGATTTCATACATTTCTCTAAATTGTATGTTTTTTTTTAAATCAAATCCGAAAGCTCTTAAAAAAACCACCCTTTATATGAATATTAGGAGCGTGTTCCAAACATATACATGACTCCTGCAGAATGTGATTGAGAGAATATCTTTCAGAGGCCGAAAATTGCGTGTGGTAATTGTTGGCATTAATGACTGCTAACTGCTGGTATATTTATAATGACTTCCTTCCATTGAGAACGGTTTAAATCAGGGGGTATCCATGACATAGGCGGACGATAATATAGTATGAAATTTATAGAAAACAGAGTAAACAGGCGAGAGAGCGATAAGCAACCAAAAGCAAACCATGCAGCAAACTAAGTTTAAATTGTGGTTGATTGAACGATAAAACGCATTTCCTTTTATTTCTCTCAGTTTTATGTCCAACCAAAGAGTAACATGCAACAGCAACTCGAACTCGATGAAATGGCCTACAACCACACCGTCATCATGAAAACGTAAAGAGAGGGATGGCGACTCTTATCTATTGCTCTATGTATAAAATGGTTTCCTTCCATACGCGCTGAAAAATAACGGCCGCAGCAATATATTGCAGGTACCATGTATATGTTTGCAACCACTATTTTCATGAATTGAAGATCTGCTGTTTGGTTTTTCTTTATTGTCCTTCACATTTTTGTTAACAGCAGTTTTCAACAAATAACACCACACTTTGGGTCACAAATACATATATTATAACTTATTAATCGTTCCGTCCCAAATATGATATACTGAATAGCTACAAACACGATATATTTGCATCCAAACAACAACAAAAATACAACATTTTCTACGTGCAGATATCGGAGTGGATAGAAAATATAAAAAATTTGCAAATTTTTGGACGACGTTGGTTGAACCTCCTAACAGCACTTAGCTCTCCATATAAAGTGCACGCTGTAAAATCAGAAATTTTTTGTTGTTTGAATGCATATATAAAGTGTGTTTGGAGCTTGTGGCAAATATAATATACGTGTGACCAAACATATTGTGTTTGCTATTCAATATTACATGTTTGAGACACAATGATTAATATATTAGAATATATTTCCTTGCGACTTATATATATTAATATTTGTGACACAAATGCAGCTGTGTTTGTTGCACTGTCTATGCTCTGTCGAGAGCAAGAGAATAAAAGGGGACAACGAGAGAGTCTATCTTGTAAGCGTGTATCTGTATTTTACCACTATTCTCTCCGTCAGTGAGTCATAAATATTCCTGAATGTGCGTGCAAATTCCAGATGAAATCAGTGTTTCTTATTTTTTTGCTGATGTATTGCGTTTTAGTTTCATGTATTCAGTCGTCAATGCTTCATCGGACAGAGGATATCAAAAGCGCTTTATATTGACAAATTTGGATTTATATTAGATTTACATTGATAAAATTAATTATAATAAATAAAAAAAAATGGTTTCCCTTCACATCCCATGAAGGGATTAGGGAGAGCTTCCCACAAACCAGTGAGCTATGTGCGTTCTTGTTTTACACTCATTGATTGGGACCTACAATTATACACCGGTTCCGAACGGTATTTTGAGAAGCTTTTTCATGGCTAAGTACTAGATAGTGTCGCCGTCACTAAACGAGGTGACCGCCGTTGAAAGAAATTTAAGGTGGTCAGAGCAGGGATCGAACCCAAGTGGTCAGAGCAGGATCGAATCGACGGCATATACATATGTATATTTTGGAAGCAAAGAATAATTCGTTTGAAATATTATTATGTTTGGGGGGAAGTACGCATCTGTTTCCACGTAAAAGCATACATGTTTGCTAGTAAACATGATGCTGTTTACATTTAAACACAAGTGAGTTTGGGACTTGCAAACATATTAATGTTTGAAGTGTGTTCCAAACATATACATGGTTCCTGCAGAATATGTTTGGAAGAATATATTAGAGAGGTCGTTATTTTTCAAGGCGTAAAAAAATTGTTTAGCAGGTCTTATGGTGTAATTAGTTTTGAAGCCCGCTACTTGCAATAAAATTATGGTTGTGGTCGCATATTACGTTTATATTGTGTTTGATTACAGTTCTGTCAAGTGGAAATCGAACTCTATAATACTCCAAATATTCCAGTGACATTCTAGTACACTCGGTAAAAGGACAACAGTTGTTGCACACTCCTTAGATTCTAATTGACATCCTTAGGTTGTTACTCTGCGGATGTATCATTGGGTTGGAACTGTGAGTGGCTAATGCAATGATGGTAAATATTTAGGAGAAATCTTTGAAGAATTGTCAGTGGGGTTGAAGACAAAACTGTATTATAGTTTGTAGAAGTTTGTCTGGTCTATAGTGGTTCTGCAAACATTACCGATCGAAATCGACAAGGAACTGTGGGTTCGTTTAACACGATTTTAGATTAAAAGTTCGTGTATTCTATAGAGTGATTCTAGAAGCATTGTGTTTCAAAGCCGTCACGAATTTTTGGATTAAAAGTTCGTGTGATCTATAGATTGTTTCTAGCAGTCTGGTCTTTCGCAACTTGCAAAACACTAAAGACACATTTATTGAGATTTAAAATTAAAAAAGCTCAAATTGCAGTTAATAAATGAATTGTCAAACAAAGAATTCTGTAATTTGTATAATATTGAAATATAGATTCTTGGGCATATACGAATATAGTGTAGACACATTTATTCTCTCATCTGACGTTTCATTTCACACTCTTCGTCGTAGGTTTGTGAAAGTGAGAGAAATTAAATTTAAAATTAACTTACACCAGGTGGAGTTACAAAATGTCTTCACTTAACTTTTTGGCGTAGAATATGTCTTACCTTACGGTATAGGGAGTCGTGTCAGATTGTTATTGTTGTAATCTTTATTTCATTGATTATGAGGAAACGGCGAGATAACTTTTTTAAAAATTTTTTTGTAGGTAAATGAAGTTGTAATCTTTCGTTTGATATACATTTCATATTCGTTGATATCTTCCTAATATTTAAATTTCTCAAATGAAAATTGTTTAAACACATACACTCAAACATATGTGTGGTCATAGAGTAATCTCAGACTAGAGACAATATTTGGCTCATCTGACGTTTCCTTTCACACTCTTCGTGGTGCGGTCGGTGTCATAGAGAGATGTTTGAGGAAAAGTGACCTACACCCGGTGGAATTACAGTAACTTCTTGCTTTAATTTTTCATGTTGTTTTGGTGAAAATCTGTGAAATTTAAATGTGTTTTAAACTTTTGTATTGACTGTTATTGTTAGCATACATTTGTGTTGTATTTAACACAATAATTTTAACACACAAAACGAAATGCGTTGTTGTTATTTTGTTCGTTGTTTTGAACCATTGCCTCTATCTGGTATTAGTAAAGCAATTCTTTTCAACATCAAACGTAAATATCACACCAGGCCAAATGTCATAAATTTGGTGGGAGAACTAGTAGATCTACTCTAAGTATTAATCTATGTGTGTGGTGTTTGGTTGAGTGTTTGAGTTTGTAGCGTGAACACAAACTATGCTGCTGTTTCAGTGTGGACACAAACCTTCGGCTGTTGTTTTGATTGATGAAATATTGAAATTTCGTATATTTACTTATGTATTTAAGTGAAACAAAATGTTAAATGTGAATTTGAATTTAACATGGATATATAATTATAATAAATATATGAAAAAATTAATTCATACATTTTTATGGTAAATTAAAAGTAAATAAGCTTTATTTAAATTTATTTTATTTAATTTTAAGCTTATGTGTATTATCAAAAGTAACTATCAAATAAATAAATTCATTTGCTTATGTTATTTATCATTTATTGTTATATATGTTTTCTGTCTTATCGGATGGCGTATTCTACGTTAAACTTAATGGCCGTGTCTCTGACACAGCCTGCAGGGACAGTCCGTGGCCGAAGGCCTCGGACAACTGTCTGCTGTTTTTTCATGTAGTTTCGGTGTAGAATTGAAACATTTAAATGTATTTTGCACTTTTTTGTTGACTTTTGTCGTTGGTATACATTTGTATTGTATTTAGCACAACTAGTTTGCCACAAACACATGAAATGCGGTTGTTGTTCCTTTGTTGGACGTTCTTTACTATTGCCTCCATCTGGTATTATTGAACCCATGTTTTTCACCATCCACTGTTTACTTGCAACCATACCTATGACGTTTAATTTATTGAGAGAATAAATGTGTCTATACTATATTCATCTATGTTCTTGGGAATGATTAAACAAACCTTATCTTCACATTGCAATTTTTAAACAATTAGATTGACTTTTGTTTGTTTGTTTTGGTTTAAGAAATGTTAAATTTATTGTTATTTTAATTTATAATTATTAATAATATTTGATATATAATAAATGTAATTCATTTTGTTTCGTACTTAAAAGCTAATAAGATTATAAGATTTCGTTAACGTTATCGAAATCGTATTAAGATGTATATATCTGATATATATATGTATATGTACACTTAGCGAAAACAACAATGTATTTTTATATAAATTTATATATAATTATATTTTGTATATAGACTTTTGATTTTTTTATATGTGTGTGACCATTGACTTAATAAATAAATTGACTTCTTATGGATTTTCTAGAAATAAAACTACAAATAACAAAACTTATCGAATACAACACTGTGTGATAAGTAATATTTTGTTTTAATATAGAAAATATGTATTATAAAGATTAGTTTTTCGAACTTTGTTAAAGTTAGAGAAAAAAACGACTTTAAAAATTAAATTTTATATCTTTACGTTATATAAAATAAATGGCTTTTATTTGTGTTTCTTATTTTGTGGGGGAAAATTATTTACTAAAGAAGTTTTAATTTTCCATGTTTTACTTAATATTTAAGACTTTTAAAATGTTTTCTTATTTTCTTTGTGTTTTACTTTATTTCTTCCCTTCAAAATATTCGTTAGTTATTTCTCCTGTTTATTCAAAACACAAAAAAAACGCAACAAAACTTAATAATTTTGTTGTTTTAAGTTATATCACAGATAAATATATTTTTATATAAATTTAATTGATTACTTTATATATATAAATATTAAAGTTAATTTATTCTCTTTGCATTTGATTTAATTGTATTTTCTTTTTAGATTACGCTTTGTTCTTATTAATTCTATAAGAAGATGTAACCCACATCATATATTTCTTTCACTTCACAAAAGGGGGATATTTTTTGCCCCCTTTTCGAAGGTGCTCTGTGTTTAACGCTGTGTCATCGGTGCAAATGCCTGCATACTGTAGTAACGATCGGTGTCATCTTTAGTCACGCTGGTGACATGATGAAATTGACACGGATGTGAAATTTGTGCTTTGGGTGGCAAGGGAGCATGTTTGATGCGTTTTTGCTTTTGCTTCTTACGTCCCGGCATGGAGAGGGCAATATTCTCGGGATCACTGATCAAACGTTCCATGTGTAGCCACAATTCTCGTGCCGCTTCGGAAGAATCAAAACTGAAACCGATCATTTGCTGATGATTGCTGGACAAACACATGGTATGGAATGAGGGACCAGCCACGCGATAATTTGACAAGTTATCAATACGATCCGACCATAGGGCAAAGCAAGATCCACGCTCTGCCAACACTAAGGTGACTCTGGGTATAGATCTAGCACGGGCACTACCCTTATCATATAAAATCACAGGAATGCCGGTGAAAATCAACTGCCAATCGTTATCTTTGCCTGTACCTTCATACAAATTGGCCAAAGCAGAGCTTACAAAGATTTCAGTACCCAAGCCGCCAAAGAATGATTCAACTTGTCCTCTCTCATAATCGGACAATATATTATTGCTGGCCGTATCGGTACTAATGGTATCCGTATCACCCTCCGAGTTATAGACAGAATTGACGCCTCCCCCCACACCACCGTGTTGGGAACCATGAGACCATTCTGAGGTCATAATCATATCATTGTTTTCCGAAGAGTTAGTGCCCTCTGAGGATTCTGATGGTGGTGCCGAATTGCCCATGGAGCCAAGGCGTTGGCGGGTATTCATGTAGGACATCTGAAAGAAGAAAAAAAAGACAAAAATTTAATAAAATATCGTTATTATATTCATTAATAATAAAATATAAATAATTTTTAAAATAATTCTTAATTAAATTATTTAAATAAAAAATTATAAACATATTTATTTGATTTCTCATTAAATCCGAGCATGGAGAGCTTAGCCATGTTCATCGGTTAGCGCTTTTATTCGCGTCATTAGACTCGTGTTATTAAACACATGACAAGTGATGTGAACAACATATTAGAAAGGGTGTCTCAGTAAGATTGCACTTTCTAAATTTACTGTAATTTTTATTTTGTGCAACTGGCAACTCTGAAATTTGGCAGCTGTCACATATGTTTATTCCGATTATTAAAAATGGAGCGCTTTATGAAAAAACAACGCGTTAGAATTGTGAAAACTTATTGCAAAAATTTGGAAAGTTATGCTGAGACCGCAATTGCGAAACGAAGACTTTTCAGTCGAGAAAAAAAAATCAGTCGGGAGAAAAATGTCAAAAAAATCAATGAGTGTTCGAACTCACGGCCGATGTGTTAACACCTTTTTGCTACACAGTACCTGTTCGATTTCTATGAACACATTAGTAAATGTTCCATTGGAAAATAAACAAAAGAATAGCTTTTGTGCTGAATGCTCGATTGCTATTGCACTTTCTTTTTTCTTACATCTGCTTTAACATTAAATATAATATTGTTAAAATAAATAAAACAATATTTAGCTCACTGAAATAAATGTTTGTGTTTTGTCATAAACAGAACGACGACAAAAAAGTATTGTATAATATAGAGAATTTATTGCACTGTTTTTCCGCTCTCATTTAGAGAGTCTGAGTAAAAGAGCATAAATGAGTCTTATACTCTCTATAAAAAAAAAACAACACAAAAAGCATAAATGTTTCAAAAGACATCAATGTTTCACATCAAAATTATGAATGGACCAAGTTATGACAAAAAGAAAGTAATACGTTTTGAATCATTCGCCAGATGTTGTCAGTGTTTTTGAGTTATACAATTCGTTCCATTAGTTCTCTATACTATTCATTACTCTTTGGCGACGAAGACCTGCTTGTTTGTTCGCTGCCGCTTCATCAATACCATCATACTTATTTTCAGGCAGAGACTATTTTTGTACAACAACTACGTATGTGATGCTAACGCTGTGTGTTGTTTGCGTGTGTTCACATTGATAGATTGCCCTACCCGTGCCTATAGATGTTAAAAACTCAAAAATTTGGGTCGGGTACGGACAGTAAGACTCCTGTGCGTCAACGTACCGCTCGGTCTCATGAAAACATGGCTAGTGTAAACGAGAGTGCTGCTGTAAAACGGGTGAGCAATTCATTCAATGGCTAATGGAGCAAAGTGAAGTCAATGTCAATTTTTGAAAAAAATTTCACCTTCTCCGATGAAGCTCATCTCCGTCTGAATGGCTTCGTGAATACACAAAATTTTCGAATTTGGGGCTCAGAAAATCCTCACGTAATCCTTGCTGCACCCGCAGCAAGCAACTGTCTGGTGCGGATTTTGATCAGGCGGCGTGATTGGACCTTATTCTTTTGACGATGAGGCTGAAAATGCAGTGACTGTGAACCGCATTCGTAACAGGACTATGATAACGCAGTTCTCGTGGCCTCAACTAGATGGCAGGGATCTGGACGACATGTGGTTTCAGCAAGACGGCGTCACCAAACAATCGATTTAATGCAGCAACGATTTCCAGAACAAATTATCTCAAGAAACTCTGATGTCAATTGGTCACGAAGATCTTGCGATTTAACGCAGTGCGATTTCTTTCTTTGGGGTTTTGTGAAATCTTGGGGTTATGTTCAGAAAATCCTCTTGCTATCCTTAAGAAACAAATGCACCCGCAACGAGCTACTCTCTGGTGCGCATTTTGCCGAAATTGCAGTGACTGTGAACGGCATTCGATACAGGAATATGATAACGGAATTCTTGTGGCCTCAACTAGATGGCATGGATCTGAACGGCATATGGTTTCAGCAAGACGGCGTCACCTGCCACACCGCGCAGGAAAAAATAGATTTATTGCAGCTACGATTTCCAGAACAAAAAGCTGCTCCAAAACACAAATCTTAGCCCAAGTGGTAGATAAAAGATGCAATATGACAAAATTCATTATATTATGTAGACTATTTTAAATGGAAGCAGCTAAATGACAAAATTCATTATTAACCCTTAGAAGGCAGTTAGTTTTTGCTTACTATCTACCACTTGGGCTAAGATTTGTGTTTTGGAGTGTTCAGACACATATAGTGAAATTTCATGGCGATAATTTTGTGGAACATTTTGACCACGCCCCCCATCGTTTCGGAGCAGTTTTTTACGAGTTTTAAAAAAAAGTAAAAATTATGGTTATACGTGACAGTTAGAGGGTTAATTTGTTCCACAAAAATGTTTATCTGAATCTTTTCTATAAAACTTTTGAACATATTTTGTACCTCAGAAGTACGGAACACACAATTTTGCATACCGATATGTTGCAGGAATGTTCCGAGGGGCGGAAACTTTGACCCGCCCTAAAAAAAAATTCTGATCAGATCTGGCAAAACGCCGATACACGTATATATTTTTTTAGACCTTTCTACCAGAATCCGTTGACAGAACCCCATCATTTCGAAAACAATCTAATTTTGTCTGCCAGTGTTATCTAAAGAAATTCTGATGTCAACTGGCCGATTTAACGCCGTGCGATTTCTTTCTTTGGGGTTTTGTGAAATCTCGGGTTTAGGCGCATAAACCAGAAGCAATTCCTTAGCTCAAATCGAACGCGCCATCGGTGAGATACAGCCACATCTCTGTGAAAAAGTCATGGAAAATTGCATGAAAAGAATAATAGCCTGCCATCAGAGCCGTGTGGGTCATTTGACAGATATTTTACTACATATTTAATCGGAATATGTCTTCTTTACAATACAATAAAAAAATCACAACTATTTCAAAAAACACGTGTTTTTGTTTTAAAATGAAAAAGTGCATCCTTACTGAGACGCCCTTCATATGAGTATTTGCTTTTTAATGTGTTAACATCTATAGGCACGGGTAGGGCAATCTATCAAAGTGAACATGCAAACAACACACAGAGTTAGTATCACATACGTGGTTGTTGTACAACAAATATTCTCTGCCTGAAAATAAGTATGATGGTTTTATCGGCACCGAACAAACCAGAAGGTCTTCGTCGCCAAAGAGTATTGAAAAGTATAGAGAATTAATGGAACGAATTGTACGACTCAAAAGCACTGGCGACATCTGGCGAATGTTTCAAAACGTATTACTCTCTTTCTGTCAAAACTTGTGAAACATTGTTGCCTTTTGAAACATTCATGCTTTTTGTATTGTTTTATGTAACAACATTGTCGAAATGCTGCATTTATATTGTAATATTCTATAAATATAATAAGAATCGTTTATGCTCTTTTACTCAGACTCTCTACATGAGAGCAGAAAACGAGTGCAATTAGTTCTCTACACTATTCAATACTTTTTGTCGTCGCCCTGTGTATGACAAAACAAAAACAAGAATTTCAGCAAGTAGATTCAAAAAAAAAAATCCAATGAGTGTTCGAACTCACGGCCGCTACACGGTACCTGTTCGATTTCTATGAACACATTCGTAAATGTTACATTGGAAAATAAAAAACAGCGTTCAATCATATGATGACGTTACAGTTAAATAATATTAATACTTAAAATTATTTAAAGACCCAGTGCAAGCACATGTGTCATTATTTTCTTGCTCAATACTTTTTCTTTTATTCCCACAAAAGTCAAAGAATGCAAAGCAACAGACACTTGTACATACATACATACATTGTTATATTCGTACGATATAACCGAAGATCAACATAAAATACTTTTTTAATATTACTCCAAATTAATACTCCAATTAAAACACTTCAATCTCGGCTCGCCAATATCGGATCGCCTTAATTTTTGGAATAAACTCTTCGTCGAAACCCGCACTAGCTTTTTAATCCAAAAATTAATAAAATCGGCTATGAATTTCCGGAGAAAATCGCGTGGGAAAATTATATGAAAATCGCCCAATAATCACTTTCAATACCGACTGCCAAGCAACGAACAAACAAACGATGATTTACTCTTACAAACCTAACACTTGTGTATGTATTAAATTTGTAGTTTACTGCCCTAGAGGCGCGCGTATAGATGTTAACACATCAAAAACGTTGTGAATTTTAAAGTCTGACATATTCCACTCATAAGACCGTTGCTAACCAATGTTTATTGCAACAATTAAAATCCAGGGCTATAAACATTAACCCTGACAACATTTTTGGACTAATTAAAACCCATTCCTGACCTAATTAGTGAAGTCTTCAAATGAAGACATATTTGATTTTTAAGTTAAACCATAGAGGGAATTCTCTAGCCAAAAGCAGTGTAAGTTTACTACAATATAAAAGTCAAAGTTAAAGACTTTATGAACTTCTTTCATTCGGCATAACATTAGATAATGAAAGAGAAATAGTAAAGAAGTCTAAGGATAAAGATAAAGAATAAAGTATATATGTATGTACATTTACCAAGCAATATAGTATACGAATGTTCACACATAAAATGTTATATGTGTAGATAGTAGTTGCTGTTTTTATTCTTTCGAGGATATGTGTTAATGTAACCACAAAAGCTCTATCACAAACTGCCGCTTAAAATAGGCCAAAGGCATAAACAATTTTTCTTATTTCTCCAGCACAGCCACAGACACTAAACCAAAAAGTAACCAAATACAAACTGTATCTTTCGCCTGCCATGCTCAGCATCCTTTTTGTGGGTTTGTGTGCTGGAATTTCAGTTCAACATCTTTGCATCAACAATATAAAGTAACATACATTTCCGTTTCCGCCCCACAATGTCCTTATCAGGACACTTGTCGACGGCCGTCATTTGAAAAGGTGAGGGGGGGGGGGGGGAGGGAAGGAGAAGAACTTAAGGAAAATGTAGCTGCCTTCACCACAATATGGATGTAGCATAAAATATTCAAGCACTTGATTTCAATTTTGGTAAAATGAGTAATTTTGTTGCGCTGTTTGTGATTGAAACCGCAAATCGTATAACCGGGTAAAACAAAAGTAACAAGGGGGAGAAAAAATTAGACATTAATTGCTGGTGAGAGGAAATAAGCTAACTAATTTCAAGGAGAACCAAGTTTCCTTCATTCAACTCTTCATGTTTTCAGCAATTCCAAACTGTTACTATTAAATGTTTACAGAAATGTCATACAACGTTTACCAAACATTAATGTGATTTGGGGGAACAAATTTGCCCCCATTTCATTGTAAAGTTAATCCCCGCCCAGGGGAAATGCTGCTTATTTAAAAATACAAAAAAGCGGAAATTTGAAAATCATGTTGTTAGGAATTGAGAAACATTTTCATGGCTAAATACTGGACAGTGTCGCCGTCACTAAGCCAGGTGAAAAAAACTTCTCAAAATTCCGTTCAGAATCCTTAAGAAAAGAACACATTCCTTTAGGATTTTGACAAAATGGGCATCAAGATCATAGCATATGCAGATGACGTGATGCTCCTGATCAGGGGTAAATTTGTGACTACGGTCAGCTAAATCATGGAAAGGTCACTAAAACAATTGGCACGCTGGGCAACAGACAATGGACTAGGAGTCAACCCGACGAAAACAGAACTAGTCCTTTTTACGAGAAGATAAAAAATGCCGAATTTCCAACTCCCAAGACTACAGGTAAAGGAACTTAAACTGTCGAAAGAAGCAAAGTACTTAGGCATTACCCTTGACTCCAAGCTATCCTGGATAGGAATATGAAGGAAAGGGGTAAGAAGGTGTTATGCGTCTTCTATGCCTGTAAGAAAATGTTCGAAGGCAAATTGAGTTTACAACCGAAAATTATACACTGGATGTATGCCGCGATTATAAGACCGATACTCTCCTACGGATCAGTGGTTTGGAAGGAAGCGGTAAATAAGAATTCACACCTCTCACACCTGGCCAAAGTACAAAGACTGACATTCGTCGGCATTACCGGCGCCCTCAGATCTGCCCCTCAAGTGGCACTGGAGCCGATGCGAAATCTCCAACCGAGCAATATACACACCAAATGCATCGCGGCGAAAGTGGCCCTACGGCTAAGAGAATCGGGAATGTCTGTCAACACTACACACGGGCATGGCCCAGTTCTGGTCAGCAGGGGTACTTTCGAAAATATGAACAAGTCAAAGGACTACATGGCTCCGAGAATAAATCAGAAGAAAAAATTTAAGGTAATTATACCAAGCCGTGCAGACTGGGCGGCTAATAGCGTTACTGAGGCCCGTGAAATCTCAATCTTTACGGATGGATCTAAAGTGGAAGCGGGCAATATTTTCCGAACGCCTAAATCTCGGGATTTCCAGACTTCCGAACAAATATACGGTCTTTCAAGTAGAGATGTATGCCATTAACGTTGCCGCAAACCAGATTTTGAAACGGAATTTATCTCCAGCGAAACTCAACATCAACGTCGACAGGAGGGCAGCCCTCAAGGCCGTAGACTGAAGAATCATAAAATCACTTTGTACGATGGACTGCTTGTTATGTCTAACCCAAATTCAGGCGCACGAAATCATGGTCTCTCATAGCAACATTCACGGCAACGTAATAGCAGACGAATACGCAGGAACGAGCTCATGTGCGCGGGAAGACGCCGCGAGCCTGGACGTGCATATTCCGTTTGTGTAACTGAGGTACCAAGTCGACGAACTGGGAATAGCATTAACCAAGTCGAGATGGGAATCGGTACAAAACCGTAGGATAACGCGATCTCTTTGGCCGGCCATTGGTGGAACACGTACCAAAGGGTTGCTCTCCCTTGGAGTCTGTCCCACATGAGTCATAACTGGACTCTCCCACAGGAGTCATAACTGGACACTGCGTGATAGCCCACATGGCTGCACGCATGAAACTTCCATATTAAGACTTCCGCTGAAGTTGTTTAGATGAAGAAGAGGAGTCAATGCAGCTCTTGCTTCATGTAGAGGACTGCAAGAGTATCGTCTAGCCTTCCTAGGGAACAGGCTCTTCGAAAACCTCTATGACCTAGCAGACGCTCCAATTAAACCCCTTGTCAAATTCACGGAAAAATCTCGCTGGTTCAGCAGAGCACTAGAGTATAACTGAGAAAATCTTTTGCGCTAGACTCTCTCCTTTAACTTATCCTCTCTCTTCATCTTAACCAAAACTATTCCTTTCTGCTTTCAATTCTATATAAGGGAACCACAATGGGTCGAAATTTGGGCTTCGGCTGAACGTGGTATTTATTTCTAATACACATGATGGGCTTCCCTTTCAATATAACCTAATCTAACCATTCGGAACCCATGAAAAACTGTAGGAACCGGTGAAAAACCCTAATCTGTGAGTGTAAAACGAGAAAGCGCACAGCTCTCTAACCAAACCAATTCTCTTCATGGAATGTAATGGGAAACAAACAATGTATTGTTAGGAATTAGCGTTCTAAGTATAGACGATCTAAGTATAGACAAACAGCACCCATTTATGGGGACAAATTTTTCGCTCTTGAAATATCAAACCGGTAATGATGTTTATAAAGAGTTCACAAAAAGGTGCAAAGAGAAAAGATCTTGAAAATTTTACGGAATTGTGAATTATCAATCCTTATAAATTAAGGACGCTTAAATGATCAGTTTATCTCAAATGGGAGAAATTTTACCCCCATTAAATTCGAAACTGTTACCTAACCTCTCCCTCTTGTGAACAAGAACAATAACGTGAGCCTAGAAATCAAGCAGAGATTAAGGTATCATTTTGGACTTAGGAAGCATTTCAGAGACTAGGCCCCACTCTCAACTATATCAGACTTTTATGGTACCTGTATTGGTATATGGCGTAGAAACATTGAGCATCTGCAACCTCTTCTTTACACAACTTGGAAAACAAACTTTACCAACGGATTCGATTCTTCGCATTTTCTCTCCATTTGGCCACTTCAAGTATTCGCATTTATTATTCCATCAGACCCTTCCAGCGGAGTCCTGATCGTCCTGTTATACGGCTTCCCTCGATTACATCTTCGAATACACTACGCGTTAGATCGTCTTCATCTATTCTACTCACAAGACCCAACCAACACAATCACTCTCATTGATTCGATGTCGGCATTTAAGTGTACAGCTCGTGGTTTATACGACGTCGAAACTCGCCGTTATCGATAACACGTCCATGTATTAAAAACAAAAATTACATGGGGTGTCAGGGGACACCCGGCTGGAATGGAGAGTTCCTTTCGCTACATATTATATACTAGTTAGTTCTAACACGCCTAAGGCGCCCGTTGAAAAATACGATAATTGAAATGGATCTTTAACAAAATATACTTTTAGTAAAATGATGAACTTTTTTTAAGAACTTTTTTTTACAGAATGTATATGTAAAAAAAAGTAAATGTTTAGGTCCTTTTTATACAAGAAATTTCCCAACATATGTGAGACATCTAGTTAGTCTAGACACAAACCAAAGCAAAAGTAGTTGATAACAGTGGGTCGTAGCATAATAGTGTTAAAACAAAAGTTGTTTAATTTTTTTTCATTTAGCCCCCATCCCGCAACGTGTGATAAGGAATTTCGTTCCAAAAATGAAAATAAATGGTTTGCCGTTACATCCCACGAAGGGATTGGGGAGAGCTTCTCACAAACCAAAGAGTTCCGGGTTCGAGAGTTGCGGGTTCCGAATGTTATTTTTGAGAAGCTTTTTCATAGCTAAATACTCGATTGTGTCGCCGTCACTAACCGAAGTGATCGGCGTCGAAAGATAATTTAAATGGTCTGGGCAGGGATCGAACCCACGTACCCAGAGCCACGCACACCACCATTGCACCACCGACTGCTACGGTCCACATATTTTACAGAGATATTTCCTCTCGAGTACTCCCAGATTTGTTTAATTTACATATCATCGATTTCTGGGCTACATGGCAAGACAGTTACCAAGAAAATTAAACAAAACTGGGAATCTCCGAGCTAAAAGTCCTCCGATATGTATATGGATGTGCTATCGACAACGGTGAGTAGCGACGTAGTATGAATCACGAGATGTACGTTCGATTTATATCCCGACTCAAATTTGAATGAAAGCGTTGTATTATAGAATGGATAAAGACGAACCAGCGCAAAAGTTATTCAGAGACGTACACGAAGATTCCCCTCGCAGAACTAAGTGGATGAATTATTACTAGGTCGATGAATCAGGGAAAGCTTGGTGTAGTTAACTGAAAATAAATTGCGGAGACTCAAATTGACTGGGAAAAATTTTTATATATTTTGCGTAAGGCCTCTAGACAAGTTGTGAATAGGAGTAACCAATGTAACTGTCGGTGGTGACATGTTTAGTATGGGCGTATCTTTTCAAGGAGAACGTGGTTTCGATCCCTGTTCTGACAACCCATTTCTTTCCACGACGGACATCTCGCTTAGTAACAGCACCACCAACGAAAAATTAGCCATGTAAAAGCTTCCAAAAAATCCGTTCGAAACCGGTGAAAAACTGTGGGTCCCTGTCAGTGAGTGTAAATTTAGAAAGGGCACAACTCACTGATTGTGAGAAGCTCTCCCCAATCTCTTGAAAGTAATGTAATGGGACACCATTTTTTACTGCATTATTTGCTTCTAGTTGCGTATCGCTCATTCCCCCATTCACTCTATTCTCTATTCTATTGTTCTCTATTCTATTCTTTGTATTGTTATTTTTGGGCCCCTAAATACAAAATTGTGATATTTTTCCAATTTTAAAAACTTTACATGTAGGTTTGGTTTAATTCTCGAGAATTACATCAGAGATCTTAATTACGATTTTTTTTTAAAAATTTGTCTTTTTTGTTGTTTGGATGGCAACATAACGTGTTCGTATCTTCTCGCAAATATAGTATACTTGTGTCCAAACTTAATGTGTTTGCTATTCAATATAACATCTTTTAGAAACAATGATTTATATGATGAGACCCAAATGTTTTGTTTGTTGAAAACTGCTGAACACAAAAACGTGACAGCCTATAAAGACACAAAACGCAGCAGATCTTCTATTCACGGAAACAATGCTTGCAAACACGTATATGGTTCCTGCAAAATGTTTCTGAATCCGTTATTTTCTAGCGTGCACTATTGATATAATAGGAGTTGTCAATCGGTTTTTGGGTTCAAAAGATATTGACGTTTAGTTTTAAAAAATAATTATTTAAATTAAATATACATTTTTTATTTTCAACCCTCACGAAACCCGGGTTTTGGGTTAAAGGCGTTTGTCATAGACAATGCAATTTTCCTGTAGTTTGGCCGAAAAATGTTCATGAAGAATTTTGACTTATTTTGTTCTCCTTTGCCCTTTTATCATCTTAGAACCTCACGACCTCCCTCCCAAAGGTCCTTGATAAAAAGAAACCTTTAGAGCATAAAGAAACAAATATAGTCTTCCGCAAACAGTTCTGTTGTCACAAACATGTTGAGATTGAGAGTGTCGAGACAAAAGATGAGAGTAGGAAATCATATTGGTAGCTGGTTGTAAATATTCATCGGCTCTGTATCTCCCTTTCCATGACAGGTCTTATCTTATCTTTCCACCAACTCAAATTCCAAATGCTGCTGACATCGATAGTGAAGTGAATTGTTAATGTTATACCAAAGTCATTCGCTGGTGGTGGTGGTGGTGGCAGTGGTGTTAAATACATACATATGTTCCAACATTCCCATTGAGCCATGGAATAGAATATTCATCCTGGCATTGAAACATTGATATTGATATTTATTTTATTTATAGATTTCGATAGTCGTTATGGTTTCCTGAACCTTAAGAAAATCTTCATGCGAATGTTTTATGGATTTCGTGACTATCAGGATTGGAACGGAATCGTGTGGTGTTTGTTGGCTTTCGGGAGGATACAAGTTGATTTTATTCAAACAATAACTCCACTAATGTCATACATAGATAGTTAGATAGATAGATACCGTCTAATGCATATTAGCAGGGGAAAATAAATTATATTTTTATTGTCGCTTAAGCTCGCACCGGGATTTGGGGAAGACATGTGACATGACAGCCATCTTTTACTACGGCACAATAGCAATGAATGCCATCGGAAACTAAATACAAAAATACAATTAGGTTGTCGCTATGGCAAATGAAAAATAATTAATGTTGAAAAGGATAATGTCAGAGAGTGAAAGAAAACTACGTAAAATCACGAAAGCAAATATTCGAATTATTCAAATACTAAACTAACAATAACTTTAACTTAACGGTTAAAAAGGAGACAAATTTGTGAATTTATCATAGTTCGCATCAAAACGAAAGAAAACGACAGTGCACAAGGGGTCGCTCCGTTCATATGCAAAGAAGTCTGTAACATATCAATCATTCGACTGAAAGAAAAATCGTGGTTATACTACTGAAAATATACGCCTTTTCCATGAGTATTTGCAGTGAAAGTGAGATAATGTGGTCAGCGTGCGCTAATCTACATAAGAAAGCTAATCAATACAACCCCCGCTCTGGCCATGTTCAATACACTTTGGAAACTTCAACTTCCTGTAGTGACGGTGACACTATAAAGTTACTTGGCATCAAAGGGCCTCTCAATGCACAAGTGTTCAGATTCGCTGTAAACCTACTAGTCCTGCCCAGTAAGTCTCCAAACTTGAAAGCGGACAGCTCACTTATTGTGAGAAAACCCTCATTCCCTTCATGGAATGTAATTGGAGTCATGTCGTATGAGAAAATTTACAAATTCATCTCCAAAAAGAGTCCAGAAATTGAAACATGTTCGATGCTGCAATGTATTTGTCACACTGCTGTTATGAATATGTTAATTGAAGCGATGATAACTTTCCATTCCCGGAATAACAGATGGCACATTTTTGAATTTCTCATCGAAACTGCTATAAATAAAACATGTGATCATCAACACTTTGTTTCGGTGCGAAGTTATCCGGCAACAACTCACTGTTGACCATTAAATATCTCCTGTTCTGAGAATTGATAAGTTCCTTCTAGACTTGAAAAGCTCATGATTGTGTCCAAACATGATTCTCACAAACATAATCTACATGCAATTATCTTCGTGATTGTTACATCCGGGCATCTCAATTGACTGATTTCGGGACCGAGTTCCACCCAAGTCTAGGCCATTCTACAACTTGATTTGTCATTACGAAAATGAGTTGAACTTTGAATTGAATGGAATTGAATTGAATTGAATTGAATTGAATTGAATTGAATTGTATTGAATTGAATTGAATTGAATTGAATTGAATTGAATTGAATTGAATTGAATTGAATTGAATTGAATTGAATTGAATTGAATTGAAGTGAATTGAAATGAATTGAATTGAATTGAATTGAATTGAATTGAATTGAATTGAATTGAATTGAATTGAATTGAATTGAATTGAATTGAATTGAATTGATTTGAATTGAATTGAATTGAAGCGAATTATATACGATGGGAGTGAATGGGATGGAATTGAATTGAATTGAGTTGAATTGAACTTAATTGAATTGAATTGAATCGGACTGAATTGAATTGGACAGGATGGGAGTGAATGGAATTGAGTTGAATTGAACTTAATTGAATTCAATTACATTGAATTGAACTGAAACGACCGGAACTGAATTATAGTGAATTAAATTGAATTGAATGGATTTGAATTGAATTGAATTCAGTTGAACTAAATTGAGATAAATTGGACTGAAATGAATTAAACTGAACTGAATTGAATTGAATTGAATTGATTTGAACTGAATTGAATTGAACTGAAATGATCGGAACTGAATTGTATTGAATTGAATGGATTTGAATTGAATTGAAACGAATTGAATTGGATTGAATTAAATTTAATTAAATTGAATTGAATTGAATTGAATTGAGTTGAGTTGAGTTGAGTTGAATTGAATTGAAATGAATTGAATTGAATTGCATTGAATTGAATTGAATTGAATTGACTTGAATTGAATTGAATTGAACTGAATTGAATTGAATTTAATTTAATTTAATTTAATTGAATTGAATTGAATTGAATTGAATTGAATTGAATTGAATTGAATTGAATTGAATTGAATTGAATTGAATTGAATTGAATTGAATTGAATTGAATTGAATTGAATTGAATTGAATTGAATTGAATTGAATTGAATTGAATTGAATTGAATTGAATTGAATTGAATTGAATTGAATTGAATTGAATTGAATTGAATTGAATTGAATTGAATTGAATTGAATTGAATTGAATTGAATTGAATTGAATTGAATTGAATTGAATTGAATTGAATTGAATTGAATTGAATTGAATTGAACTGAATTGAATTGAATTGAATTGAATTGAATTGAATTGCATTGAATTGAATTGAATTGAATTGAATTGAATTGAATTGAATTAAATTGAATTGAATTGAATTGAATTGAATTGAATTGAATTGAATTGAATTGAATTGAATTGAATTGAATTGAATTGAATTGAATTGAATTGAATTGAATTGAATTGAATTGAATTGAATTGAATTGAATTGAATTGAATTGAATTGAATTGAATTGAATTGAATTGAATTGAATTGAATTGAATTGAATTGAATTGAATTGAATTGAATTGAATTGAATTGAATTGAATTGAATTGAATTGAATTGAATTGAATTGAATTGCATTGAAATGAATTGAATTGAATTGAATTGAATTGAATTAAATTAAATTGAATTGAATTTAATTGCGTTGAATTGAATTGAATTGAACTGAACTGAACTGAACTGAACTGAACTGAACTGAACTGAACTGAACTGAATTGAATTGAATTGAATTGAATTGAATTGCATTGGATGGAATTGAATTGGGTTGAACAGAACTGAATTGAATTGAACGCACGTAAAAAATCAATGAGTGTTCTAACTCACTGGCGATGTGTTAACGCCTTTTCGTTACACGGTACTTGTTCGATTTCTACGAACACATTAGTAAATGTTACATTGGGAAATAAAAAAAAGAATAGTTTTAGTGCTGAAGGCTCTTTTGCTATTGCACTTTCTTTTTTCTTGCACATGCTTTAACATGATATGTAATATTGTTAAAATAAATACACCAATATTTAGCTCACTGAAATATTTGTCTTTGTTTTGTCATAAACAGAGCGACGACAAAAAGTATTGAATAGTATAGAGAACTTATTGCACTCGTTTTCCGATCTCATGTAGAGAATCTGAGTAGAAGAGCATAAACGAATCTTTTTCCCTTTATATAATATTTCAGTATAAATACACCATTTCGACAATGTTATTACATAAAACAATACAAAAGCATAGATTTTCAAAAGGCAACAATGTTTCACATCAAAATTATGAAGGGCCAAGTAATAACAAAAAGAAAGTAATAAGTTTTGAATCATTGGCCAGATGTCGCCAGTGCTTTTGAGTAATACACTTCGTTCCATGAAGTACTATTTGGCGACGACGATCTGCTTGTTTGTTCGCTGCCGCCGTCATACTTATTTTCAGGCTTTTTTTTGCCGATATTTTGTAAAACCAATTAAAAAGGATAGGCACAGGAAAGCCGAGTTGGAGGCACCAAATTAATTGTGATGAATCACAAACCCATTTTTGAAACTGTATTAGTATTTGTATTATTAATACTAATATAATATATTAATTAATTTATTTAGTTAAATATTTATTTAGTTGTTTCTATATTTATTAATACTAAAGGTATTTGAACGATATTCCAAACCCTTGCAAGCAAATTCTAAAATTTCCCTTGATAAGTTCAAATCTTGCAACGCATTTAAAAACAAAATGAGTAGTTTGTGTGATACATAATGAATACGACGTGAAGTATTCACATTAGGGTGTACTGAAAAAAAATGTTTTACACTAGGAATCGGAATATCAATGGCCAGTAGGTGTCTATAAGTACCCTCGTATAAAAAACAATTTAAGTTGGTGTAGTCAGCTCTTCAATACCCATCTTTTAAGACCACCTACGGTTGAAATTTAAAAAAAAAACGCGGTTTTCAATACACACTAATATACATGTAATACGTATCCTTTTTGTACGAGTGACACAATTAAGTGACACAAACTTTTGGATTTTAACGTTTTACGATACAGCGAATCTCATGTCTCTACCACACTCAGCGCAACCATAAAATACTTTGTTTGAACTTTCGTAAGCCACTTTTTGTTGAACCTCAATCCATGAGGGTGTATTGACTCGCATGCTTAGTTGCTCATACCATTCCCTCCGCTGCACAGTGATTCGTTTCCATCCAAATAAGGGCAAAAATAGAATTTGCAAATAATAGCAAAAATAGGGGCCAACTAGAAATAAAATTGGGTTTACTAAAATAAACTTCCGCAGTATGAAAAAATGTTCCTATGTTGTTAAAAATTGCTGCAAGGATATGCATTTCTATCATATGTCCTGAAATTAAAAAACTGCTTAAAAACTGCTTAAGTCTTTAGACTACTGAAACCGTATTGTCGCAATTGGCCTAAAACAAAATGGAGTGGAAACTGGCGACATTTGTGGAAAGTTGCAACCGTTCGAGGTCACTATATATCCCCTAAATGGTTCATATTTTCCGGTGGGATATGGCAACATGGGTATCATTGGAAAGCTTAGGATGGTCTCGCAAGAAACATTCCATGAACGCATTAAGCGCAAATTCATATTATTCGACTTTTATAGTCCTCCCTTAGCCCGGCCGCGCAGTATGCTTTGTAGTGCGTACTAAAATCTACCGGAGCCGCGAAGGCTGTGTTAAACCATTCGCTTATAATATAAAAACTGCAGAAGACGGGAAAACGGTGTTAAAACCTTCCCAGAGGAGAAAAACTCTAAATCCGGCCGAAGGCCGTCCATGCAGAAGGCTTTGAAACATGAAAAAACTGCCGAAGCCGAGAAGCCGGTGTTGAAACCTTCCCGGAGAAGAAAATACGTAAACCCGCATAACCCCGTAGCCGCATAAGGCTTTGTAACAAAAAAACTGACGAAGCTGGTGTTAAACCCTTTACGGAGGAGAAAATCCTTAAGTACGGCCAAAGGCCGGCCACGCAGAAATGTTTGAAACATAAAAAAATTGCCGAAGCCGCGAAGCAGGTGTTGAAACCTTCTTAAAGGAGAAAAACCCTAAGCCCGGCCGAAGGCCTTCCACGCATAATGGTTTGTAACAAAAAAATGCCGAAACCGCGAAGCCAGTGTTAAACCCTTCACAGAGCAGAAAATTCCTGGGTCCGGCCAAACGCCGTCCAAGCAGGAATGTTTAAAACATAAAAAATTACCGAAGCCGCGAAGCCTTGAAACCTTCCTATAGGAGAAAATCCCCAAACTCGGCCGAAGGTCGTCGCCGCATAAGTCTTTGTAACAATAGAAACTGCCGAAGCCGCGACGCCGGTGTTTAACTCTTTACAGAGGAGAAAATCCTTAAGTCCGGCCAAAGGCGGGCCACACAGAAATCTTTGAAACATAAAAAATCTGTCGAAGCCCCTAAGCTGGTGTTGAAACCTTCTCTGAGGAGAAAATCCCCAAGCCCGGCCGAAGACCCGAGACCCAGAAGGCTTTATGGCAATAGAAACGGCCGAAGTACCAAAACCGAAGTCGTGGCCGGGCACGCTTAAAGCATTTTCTTAATTTAAAAAAAATTGTTAAATATCAACATTTTCAACCCCTACATATCGATACCTAATCAAGTTATCGGAAAAGCTTATTTACAGCCAAAGTCCCGATCTCGTAAAAAACCTAAACGAACGAAAGCCAGTCACTCACTTTCGTGCTTATCCCAGGCTTTAAAATTTTAATGTTATTATGTGATTGTGTGTTTGCAAAATCGGAAGCCACTAACTATTTTCGCTGTCACCTATGCGAACGAAAATGTCAAATCCAGTCACTTGTATTTTGGTTGTCGCATAGCTGGAAATCAAATAAAAGCTTGAAACAAAAACAATTTATATAGAATTCAATGGAAGAAAGACAATGGACAGTAAATAATGTCATTATAATAAATTTGTTATTAAAATATACATATTTCCATTTCAGCACAAAAACACCAACTTTGCGGCACCTGCAGATACTTGTTCTTCGTACTCTTCTCTCTCGCTCCGAAATAAAATGGCGAACGTCAAGTTTATGTCATTGCTTCGAACAACAACCACACAAACGTACGTAAAACCATGCGAACGAGAGTGTGTATGTGGGGTCCGATTTTGTACTGAATTGTATATGTTTTCGTTTGCATGTTAGTGACTCCCAAATCAGCTGTTTGTCGCATAGAAAGAAAGCGAACGTTAACGTTCGCCATTGTCACTTTGGCTGTTAATATTATTTTGTTCTTATTAAATTTTCTACCAAACCCATAATCAGTTTTTTAAATTTAAAACATCGGTATTTTAAAGTCTTCCAACACCGATAACTCGATAATCAAGCAAGTTATCGATTTTGTTCGTTTTATCTTTTATACTTATTTCGACCCCTTTTACATAAAACAACTGGCAGGTCGGTTGCTAGATGTAATTGGAATCACATAATACCACTCCATATATCTGAATTTTGGGGGCCCGTAACTCCGATAATAGGTCTCGACGCCCATTGTTTTATTTAACATTTTGTGTCTAAAATAATGCCCGCCTTCTGAATTTAATTGAATTGAATTGAATTGAATTGAATTGAATTGAATTGAATTGAATTGAATTGAATTGAATTGAATTGAATTGAATTGAATTGAATTGAATTGAATTGAATTGAATTGAATTGAATTGAATTGAATTGAATTGAATTAAATTGAATTGAATTGAATTGAATTGAATTGAATTGAATTGAATTGAATTGAATTGAATTGAATTGCATTGAATTGAATTGAATTGAATTGAATTGAATTGAATTGAATTGAATTGAACTGAATTGAATTGAATTGAAATGAATTGAATTGAATTGAATTGAATTGAATGAATTTGAATTGAATTGAATTGAGTTGAATTGAATTGAAGTGAATTGAATTGAATTGAATTGAATTGAATTGAATTGAATTGAATTAAATTGAATTGAATTGAATTGAATTGAATTGACTTGAATTGAAGTGAATTGAATTGAATTGAATTGAATTGAATTGAATTGAATTGAATTGAATTGAATTGACTTGAATTGAATTGAATTGAATTGAATTGAATTGAATTGAATTGAATTGAATCGAATTGAATTGAATCGAATTGAAAATATTTTATCAAATATCAACAAAATATTTTATCAAGAAAAAATGAGAATATATGAATTAGCTGAGTACTCAATTGACAAGGTTACCACGCCCATTCTGGTACCTTCCATACAAACGATAGGTGGTCGTCCGGGTTGTCAACACCATAAATCCATCCAAACACTTGCGATCTTAATGAAATTAGGTTATAGGCTTCATTTTGTCCAACACAAGTCAGGACCTAAACCAAGAGTGATTTTGCCATACCCGTTTTGGTACCTCCCATACAGAAGTTGGGCAGCTGTCCGGTTGATCGAAAACATATTTCGTAAACCACAGCCGATCTTAATGAAATTTGGTACTGGAAAATCTACGATATAATTTAAAATTAACTACTGTGTCACGCCCGTTTTTGTACCTCCCATATAAAAGTTGGGCGGATTTCCGTGTGGCCGACATCTATATCAAATTCAGTCAAATGCCACTCTTCTATAAAAAAAATAGTTTTGCCAGTACCTTTCTGGTACATCCCATACAAAAGTTGGGCCGCTGCCCGGTTGATAGAAAAGATATTTTGTTAACCACAAGCAATCTTATTGATATTTGGTATTGGACAATATTTTGGCAGAAGCTTCTGAGTAATTACAAATGAACAATATTTCGAGTCCTGGCTATACTTGTGTTGCCAGACGCAAACCAGAACTTCCATTCGAAATTCTGATATTTTTAGCAACATAGAACGTTTTCACTTAGGAGCACTATTTTTTCTATTTACAGTGTGCTGAAAAATTGACGTCGGCCAGAAAATGGAATTAACCCGTGAAAATTTTCGTGCGATTATTTTTTATGATTTCCAGCGTGGATTAGCGAGACTAGAGCGTCTCAAGCAACTTGTTTCTACTTCTACTTTTAGTGAAGCACTGTCAAAAACCACTGTAAACCGCTGCTACCAAGAGTTCAGTCTCGAACTCTGTTCGCTCCAGAATGAATTTCGTGAAGGTCGTCCAACTTCGATCGTTTTGCCGGAAACCATCGATTCTGTGCTTGAGCTGATAAAGCAAGACCGCCATCTGACATACCGTGAAATTGAGGCATCCATGGGCATTAGTATGACAAGCATCAATAGAATATTGCATCCTTATTTGGCCGTGAAAAAGATTTGTTCTCGTTGGATCCCACATAATTTGACGAATGCTCAAAAAAAAGGCAAAGAAATGTTGAAAACATACAACCGCGGTAGCTCAAATGCAGCGTATAACATTGTCACAGGTGACGAATCATGGATCTATCCATTTGAGTCCGAAACAAAACAGCAATCTTTAAAGATGAACTAAATCCAATAGAAGTTGTTCGTGGAAGAAGCACATCGAAGCCAAGGATCGCATTTCTTTAGGTTCAACCGGTCATGTGGCTACAGTGCCTTTAGTGGAACGTAGGACGGTCAATTCTGAGTGGCATACCACCATCTGTTTGCCAACTGTGTAGGAAGAAATATGGAAAAACAACAAGAGAAGACTGATCATTTTGCATGCTCTCACACATCAGCATCTTGCTCCTTACCAAGGAAGAAACTATGCCCAAATGCATAGTTTTAAATTGGTACTCGGATGCTTCGGCATACGGGGGCGTTGGTCGACGCATTGTATTCACCCGGTGTTAATAGCACTGTGAGATTAGGCCATTGTGGCAGGTACTCACATTAATCTGTAACACATATCAGCACCTTGCGAGCTCTCACATATCAGCTGAACCAATGGGCTATTTGAGTACTCAGCATGTCTAGTTGATGGGTCATCCGCCGTACTGCCCTGATTTGGCACATCACATCACTAAAAACTGCGTCGTCCACGTTTTCGACGCCTGAAGCAACTGTTGAGGCGTCCAAAGAGGTGTCTCAATCAGAGTTTAAAAAGTGCTTCGAAAATTGAGTTGAGCTCAAGCAAAAGTGTATTGATCTTCACGGAGAATATTTTGAAAAACAATAAAACCATTTCCAATGATAAATGATTGCTTTTTATTGCTGGTCCCCAAATATAAATAGCAACCTCGTACCTCCCAGACAAATGTTGGGCGAACAACTGGCTGGTAGGCTATTAAATGCCCAAAACCACTTAGGATTCTTATTTGGTTGGGTAGTAGATAATTTTTTGCGCTCTATCTCTCTGTTATTGAATACGGACGCATTTGTATAGGGAGTTTCTATGGAACAGCTGATCGAAAAGGTACTAGGGAAATGATGTAGAATGAGAGACCGAAGAAGACAGGAACTAATTTTAAATAGTGCTTATTGATATTAGCTATGTTTCTTTACTTTTTGGGCAAAGTTCGGGTAAAAGAGAGTAAAAGCTAAATTCTCTCTCAAATACTCAATATTACCCAACAGTAAAGAAACGCAAAAAACACTTTTCTAGCCCGAAAACAAATGTCAAAACATAAAACATACATATATTTGACAACAAATCTTGCATATCATGGTCAATTTCACTGTTCAGTTGCACACTTCCCACCTTCTTTAAATAAGTACTCTCAAAGCAATCACTTTTCAAGTTAATATAATTGTAAATTCAATCATTTTTTCATTTGTTTTCATTTGTGTTATTTTTTCCACAAATAATACATATGTTTTCATGTTGACGTTTCGAACAGCTGATTGTTCACTACTTTACACAAACTTACCCGAAGAAAAAGTCTGTGTAAATTTGGGTAAAAGAGAAACGCATTTTGATGTTAAGAGAAAAAAAATCTCTCTCATTTACACAATTTTGGAGTAAAGAAACGCTTTTGTGTAAGTTTGTGTAAATTTGTGTAAAATTGTGCAAGTAAAGAAACAGACCTATTAATGACAGCTAAATTATGTTGTATGCTGTTTTCATTGAACGAAAATACGCACTCCCTTTGATTTCTGTCCGTTTCATGTCCAAGGAAAGTGTAAAATTGGTAAAATACAGCAGCAAATAAAACTCTATGAAATGGCCTACTACCCCGTCGTCATGAAGAGGCATCGAAGAGAGTAATGGAAACTCTTAAGTATTACTCTATGATTTGCCTCGCCTGTTCGTGTAAATGAACGGCGAATAATGACACTCACTTTTAATGACACTCGGATCCAACGGATGACTTAGGGTGAGGGTATGATTAAGTAGGTTCTGTAGTCGTTTGCATATAGATCACATCACTGTGCGTTGTGAGTGAGCAGCCATACATGCGAATTAATGCTCGCCTAAGGATTGAGTATTTTTATTTTTTTTTAAGCGGCAGCAAGGGGCACTAAATGACAGTAAACTTGTGCCTCTGACAGATGATGTACTACGTACATACATGGCAACTGGCATGTCAACAGTGAATGACAACAAAAATCATTATACTCGTACTTAAGTCATATAATCAAGGTTTTCCGGGCAAATGTTTGACATATGGGGAAAGTTTAGTCAAAATGATTTTTTTATGTTTTTTTGTTTTGTTAAAACCCTGATGTTTTAACCAAGTTTAAAACATAAAAACCAAGTTAATAATGTTAAATTGTGTGCTGTGTAAAATGGAAAATTTTGCTTGATTTAATAACAAATTGACATGCATTGCATTTGGATGTTGTTTGGTTGTTTGAACTTGTCGTCTACATATGTGTACAAAAGTTTATAAATAAAATAAATTGTTACTGTCATTAGATTCTGATATCTGACATGCGTAGAAAGTATGGTCAGACTGGGTTGGAGGGGGGCTAGATTTGCTAGCAGTATGAGGGGCATTTTTAATGTAATCAACCAAATTGGTTCAAGTTCAATGTCATTGCGTTGAAAGATTTTCAAAATGATAAGATGTAATGTGAATTGTTGTTTTGCTACACAATGTAAAATAACAATTTGAGCAACCTTTTTATTTTGTATCAGAAAACAAATCGTTTAAGGAGAGGTTTTGAAATGCGCAGTAAATTGTAGACATAAATAAGTTGTTGTCATTTAAAAGCCTCTTAAAGTTGATGTCATAAGATTGTGATAAAAGTTTGTAAAGAAAAAAAATTTAAAGTTATTGACATTGGACCCCCCTCCAACATTTTATACGGGTACACGGGGCAAGTAAATAATAACACGTGTAAATTTGATCATTTTATTTAAATATAAAATAATTACAAATATTTCCAAGTGATTTATTACGATAATTTGTTTCGTCGTGCATTGTGTAAATTGATCTTAAGGCCTTTTATATTCATTTCACCAGGAAGCATGAGAAATTGCACACGGAACCTCAAACTTGGGAACTCAACCTTTTACTTGATGAATATTGTGTTTAATTGAATGAATGTGCTTAATTGAATTTGATTTCCATCAATTTCTCAAAAGTTCAAATATTTGCCATTGATTGTTTAGCAAAAGGTGTGAAGAGTTTGTTATTTAATTGTGTACAATTGAATTTGTTGAGCGATGAAATGGTTAAAAAAAATTGTTAGTTAATGTAAAGGGTGTCTAAATAAGAATGCACTTTTTCATTTGAAAATAAAAACATGTATTTTTTGAGATAGTTGAGATTTTTTGGAACAAAGTTCCTTATCGCACGTTGCGGGATGGGGGCTAAATGAAAAAATTTTAAACAACTTTTTTTAAACTACTTTATTACAACCCATTATTATCAACTATATTGGGTACTTTTGGTTTGGTTTGGTTTAAAGGGAATAAAAAGTAAATTTAGAAAAGCCAAAGTGCAAGACTAGCAAATCCATGAAGTACAACCCTGAGCATGGAAATACATTTGGCAGCACACTTACTCTTATACTCATACTTTTGGCTTGGTTTGTGTCTAGACTAACATTTGGAGGGATATTTCTTGTTTAATGGGAAATTTTCTAGGTGGAGCCTGTATATTAAATATTATAGTTTAAACCGAAAAAAAAGTAAATTTAGAAAAGCCAAAGTGAAAAAAGTTTAAAAAACTAGCATTTTCTTAAATAGTGTGTCTTCTTAAAAAACAAAAATTTACTCAAAAAAAAATACCTATTCATATTCTTAAACAGAGTACCTTTACTTAACAAAATACCTTATCTTAAAGAAGTACCTTTCCTTAACAAAGTAAATTTCTACCAAAGCCTTCAGGGCGCGGAGACAACATTTATTATTGTGAACTAAATTTTCATGAAATAAATAACTAAATAAATAAAAAAAAAAAAAAGTAAGTTTTCTTAAAAATGTAATTTTTTAAACAAGTACCTTTTCTTAAAAAAGTACATTATCCTACAACAAATTGCCTTTTCTTACAAAACCTACCTTTTCTTTAAAGAGTACATTTTTGTAAAACAAAATAACTTCTCTTGAGATAAGTACCTACTCTTAAAATTGTATCTGCTTTTCTTCAAAAAAAAAGCTACTTCTCTTACAAAAAGTACATTTTCTTACAAAAATTCCTTTTCTTAAAAGTACATTTTCTTAAAAAGAAAATAATAACTTTTCTTTTCTTGAGATAAGTAAATTTTCCTGAAAATAAGTAAATTTTCTTAAAAAAATAACCTTATCCTAAAAAGAGTACCACTTCTTTAAAACGTACCTGCTCTTAAAACAAGTATTTCTTTGTAAAAAAAAATTCATACTCTTAGGCTTTTTCTTACATAAAACCATTAGCTTTAAATGAAAGAAGTATCTCTCATCAATGAAAGGACTTTTTTGGGAAAATATAATACATATTCTTACAAAAGGTATCTAAAAAAAGCTACTTCTCTTACAAAAAGTACATTTTCTTACAAAAATTCCTTTTCTTAAAAGTACATTTTCTTAAAAAGAAAATAATAACTTTTCTTTTCTTGAGATAAGTAGCCTTCCTGAAAATAAGTAAATTTTCTTAAAAAAATAACCTTATCCTAAAAAGAGTACCACTTCTTTAAAACGTACCTGCTCTTAAAACAAGTATTTCTTTGTAAAAAAAAAATTCATACTCTTAGGCTTTTTCTTACATAAAAACATTAGCTTTAAATGAAAGAAGTATCTCTCATCAATGAAAGGACTTTTTCGGGAAAATATAATACATATTCTTACAAAAGGTATCTAAAAATATACAATTTTTTTTTAAAAAATTACATTCAATAAATAAAAAATTTCTAAAAAAAAGTTTTGCATTTTACAAAAAGTATCTTTTCTTAAAGATCCATTTAAATTAGGCATGTTGGAACAACTAACTAGTAC
The DNA here is from genome assembly GCA_963931995.1 of Phaonia tiefii. Taxonomy (NCBI): domain Eukaryota; kingdom Metazoa; phylum Arthropoda; class Insecta; order Diptera; family Muscidae; genus Phaonia; species Phaonia tiefii. The sequence continues at coordinate 300,788,924 of OZ008368.1, forward strand.
ATAACTTCGTTCCAACCGGGTGTCCCCTGACACCTCATGTATTTTATTTTTTACAAAGAAGTACATTTTTTAAGAACAGGTACTTTTTAAAGAGTGGTACTCTTTTTAGGAAAAGGTTATTTTTAAGAAAATGTACTTATTTTCAGAAAGACTACTTATCTCAAGAAAAGAAAAGAAAATGTATTATTTTACTTTGAAGAAAAGGAATTTTTGTAAGAAAGGGTATTTTCTAAGAGAAGGTATGCAATGGTTAGTGTGCGTCGGTGGTGCAATGGTTAGTGTGCGTGGCTCTTGTACATGAGATCCTGGGTTCGAACCCTGCTCTGACCACCTTCAAAAAAAAATTCTTTCGGCGACGGTCACCTCGAATAGTGACAGCGACACTAACGTGTACTTAGCAATGAAAAAGCTTCTCAAAATACCGTTCGGAATCGGTGTAAAACTGTAGGTCCCAATCAGTGAGTGAAAACTGGAAAGCGCACAGCTCAGTGATTGTGAGAAGTTCTCCCCGGCCCCTTCAAGGGATGTAATGATAAACCATTTATTTATTTTTTAATTTTTTGTAGAAAATGTTTTTTTTAAGAAATGGAATTTTTTTTTATAGAATTGGTCATTTTTCAAGAATAGGTAAATTTTTAAGAGTAGATACTTATCTCCAGAAAGGTTATTTTGTTTCACAAAAAAAAGTACTCTTTAAAGAAAATTCAGGTTTTTAAGAAAAGGAAATTTGTGGTAAGAAAATTTACTTTTTTAAAAAAAGGTACCTATTTAAAAAAAAATACTTTTTTAAGAATAGGTATTTTTTGTAACGAAATTTACTTTTTTTAAGAAAATTCACTTATTTAAGAAAGTTTTCTTTTTTTCTTTCACTTTGGCTTTTCTAAATTTACCTTTTATTGGGTTCAAAACTGCAGTATATTATAATTATTGGTTACAGGCTCCACCTAGGAAACTTCCTATTAAACAAGAAATTTCCCAACATATAATAGTCTCGACACAAACCAAACCACAAGTACCCAATATAGTTGATAATACTGGGTTGTACAGGGTGCCGGATGAAAGCGACTACCAAAAAAAAATTTAATAACTTTTTTCTATTTAAAGAATCTGGTTAATTTTTTTTTTTTTGCAGATTGATTTGTAGATTTAACAAAAATGGATAACTGGGACACTGAAACAAGAATTTCGATTGTCCGCGGTTATCACTCACTGGAGTCTGTAGTTTCGGTCCAAAGAGAGTATAGGCGCACGTTTGGCGGCAATCTTGCGGGCAGATGGACCATAATGAGACTTGTTAACAATTTTGCTGAGCATGGGACAGTTAACAGAAGACCTTTCCATCGAAACCCTTCAGTTCGGACGGAGGAAACAATCGCTGCTGTAGCTGCTGCCATACAAAACAATCCAAGAGTTTCGATAAGAAGCTTATCTGCTCAAATGGGTATAAGCAGACAGTCATTGCAGACAATTATGCACAAAGATTTGGACTTATTCCCATATAAACTTCAAATGGACTTCCCGATGCGCTTGGCATTTTGCCAGAAGATGCTTCAAATGGTGTAAGAAGACGGAAACATGTTGAACTGTCTTTTCATGTCTGACGAGGCCCGTTTCGATTTAAAAGGCAACATAAACAAACCAAATTGTCGAATATGGAGTGCATCCAACCCACAGATACTGAATGTGATGGAATTGCATCCAATTCGTGTCACAGTGTGGTGTGCATTGTCGGGTCCTACTTCTTCAACGAAAACGGTCATACCGTTACGGTTACTGGAGACCGTTACTTGAGCATCTTGAGAGAGTTTTTCTATCCAGAATTTCGTCAAATGAGAATTTATTACAACTCTGTGTGGTTTCAGCAAGATGGTGCAGCTCCTCACATACCCCGGCGTGTTATGACAAAATTGCGACGAAAATTTTCCAATAAGCTGATATCCCGAAACTCCACATTCCTCTATTTCTTTCAGCGACTGAATGTATAATTTAAATTTCTATGAAAAATTCAAACGAATAAAATTTTTTTATAAGTTTCTTTCAAAAATCTTGTTTTAGGATACGATTTTGGAAGAAAAAAAATATATATAAAAAAAAGTTGGATTCGATAGTAAAAAACCGTGCCCCACCGGTTGTTCGAAAATGCCGTCCGTCGGCGGATGTTGAAAAAACCACGTTTGCGGCAATAAAATCCCTTAACGAAGTTAATTTTTCTGAGATTTCGTTTGGAAATAACGAAAATGTTGCTAAAGCTCCATGTTCAGTTCTTCCTAAAGTTTCATAAGAAATTTTGATAATTTATCACCATACGGAAAATTTTACTGTAGAGGGAGTTACCACTTATCTTTGATTTACCATGCAAATATTTCATTTAAAATTCCCTTACGCACTCCTATTTATTTTCAACTCACGTGGTGTTACTTCTGTTTGTAAAAATGATCGAAATGTCAAAGCTCCCATCCCAAACAACTGTTTTCGTACGAAATTACTTTGACGTAACAACCCTTCAATTGAGTTTGCCTACGAAATTTTCGCAAAGAGCCGAAGTATCAACAAAATGAAAAGTGAGTGAAATTTTCGGTTCATGGAATTTTCGAAATTTTTTACACACGCACTTCTTACAGCAACGAAAATTTCATAAGAATTGAATAAAAGGCTTAAAGCAAACCCCTACAAATTGCCTACTACAATATCAATTCAATTTCGTACCAAACCTGTGATATGACTGATATTGAAATTATATTTTCCGTTTAAATTTTGTTCAATGATATCATCTTTCCATGTTCCAACATCGATTCCAATTCAATGCTATCGAAGCAATTCACTCTAATTAAACTTAATTTACTTGGCGACGTCCGTCCATCATATTTGTACTCGTCGCATGTACAATCCATCATCGCATGACGAGTACCTGTTTCTGCATAAAAATACGCAAAACTTTAAAGGCAAAATAAAGTATAGAATGAAAACGCAATACCCGAAAGCATTGATCCAAATAATAGTGCTGCTGCTATAGAATATTGATTTAACACGTTGGGGGATAAATATTTGCCGAGCATGAGTTGGCAACGCATTTCGAATGTTATCGACTGATGCGAACGCAAATACATACAACAAAAACGGAAGTATCTGACTACCAAAACTATGTCGCGAGTAACTATCATGTGCAGCGAGTATGTGATTATTTGCGGGGGGGGGCCTTGGGGTAACCTCAAGGTTATAAATGCTATGCGATACAATTAATAAGTTGCTTTTGGGAATATATCAAAAAATTCACTACCAGTTAAAATTAATAGCGATTTCTTTAGAAGCGTAATTAAAATTGTCACAAGGAACATTCAGTGCTGATATTCGTATACATTATATTTAAACCTAAAGTGGAAGTGAATTCATTGTCAAGTCACATAGAATTTTTGGATGTGTTCCTGTTTCATTTCAATACGGAAAATATGTCGTTGAATCTGGCACAGCTATATCTGCTGATTGAAATCCAGTTTTAGAAAAATCGCCAAAATAAGAAAATCGCTAAAATAAAAAAGTGGCTATAACTTGATAACCGTGTGTCCAATCGAAAAAATAATAAAAATTTTACCTCCAACGAAGGCTTTAATCAATGGGTGTCTCCACTATGGCATCACTTTATTTTTTTTTTTAAATCGCTAAAAATAAAATTTTTCAAACAACTCGTATGGAAGAATTTTTTTTCGAAAAATCGCCAAAATAAGAAAATCGCTAAAATGAAAAGGTGGCAATAAATCGAAATTAGATTCACCCATTGGTTAAAGCCTCCGATGGAGTTAAAATTTGTATTATTTTTTCGATTGGACGCACCGTTTTCGAGTTATAGCTACTTTTTTATTTTAGCAATTTTCTTATTTTGGCGATTTTTCGAAAAAAAATTCTTCCAAACGAATTGGAACACTTTATGAAAACCCCTTAGAAACCGGCAAAAATTGGTTATATTTTCGATTGGACGATCCGTTTCCGAGATATAGAGATTTTTGCAAATTTTTTGATATTTCCGATCAAAAATGGGGATGGGTTACCCTGGGTAACCCATTACCCATCGTCGTGGGTAGCTACCCATTATCTTCCCCATTTCCCTGAGGGTAATGGGTAATCGTGATGAGTAATTTCCCATTTCGTGGGTAGCTACCCATTATTTTGCCCATTGCCCTGAGGGTAATGGGTAATCGTGATGGATAATTACTCATTTTCGTGGGTAGCTACCCATTATTTTCCCCATACCCTGTGGGTAATGGGTAAACGATCGCTACCCATTCCCCACGGCAATAATAATGGGTTACCCTGGGTAACCCAGGGTAACTCCTTACCCACGAAATACGAACCCTGGTGAGAGGTCTCTAAAATAGTTCGTTTTCACCGAAGTTTGCAAGCGGTCTCAGCATAACTTGCCACATGTTTGTAATTACTTTTCACAATTATAACGCCTTGTTCTTTCGCAAAGCGCTCCATTTTTAATAATCGGAAGGAATAAAAATATGTGACAGTTGCCAAATTTCAGAGTTGCCACTTTCACAAAAAAAATTACATTATATTTAAAAAGTTTAAAAAGATTAAGGGCGAGTTTCACACTAGTCATTTAAATGCTGAATTTAAAAGCTCACAGACATTTTTCATATTAAATGACAAGCGTACAACAGCAACTAAAACTTGATGAAATTTCCAACCAACTCGGTGACCGCAATAGAACACTAAGAACGGGAAGGAAACTGTTATATATTTCTCTATGAAACGGGAATGTGTACTTGCATTCGATATAACCTGCATACAGAAGTCATTATTACCAACCAAACTCAATTTAAACCGCAGTGCAATAGAAAGCAGTCTTTTTATCCCTCTCTTTACGTTCTCTCGATGACGCCAAGTTAGCAGGCCATTTCATCGAGTTCGATTTGCTGTTGTATTTTACTCTTTGGTTGGCATAAAGCGGACAGAACTGAAAGGGAATGTGTATTTACGTTCGATGAAACCAAAATAAAACATAATATTGTTGTCATTAGTATTAATCATATATTTTTAAACTTAGTTTGCTGCATGGTTTGCTTCTGGTTGCTTTTCGTTTTCTCGCCCATCCACTCTGGTTTCTAAAATTTTCTTACTACATTGTCGGTCAGCTGTGTCATGAATGTTAAAATGTTAAAACTTAGATTGCTGCATGGTTTGCTTCTAGTTGCTTATCGCTCATTCTCCCATCCCATCTGTTCCCTAACAGATTCCCACTACCATATCGAACAGCTGTTCCCACTACAATATCGAACAGCTGCTACCATATCGAACAGCTGTTAAAGTTTTTCATTCAGTATAATAAACAAAAACGCTGTTATTTTTGATTTACTTAGAGTCGTGTACTTGAAGGACCCAATCGTTCAACCAAACGCAAAAGTTGCTAAAGTATCCAATATTAAGCATCTACGTTAAAAAAAATTGTCCATCATACGTATCGACGAGTATTGCCATTAATTGACCGGGGAGCAGGTTTTTGTTGGAAGGACCAGGTGGCAACTCTCCAAAACCAAAAAGTTTGGCTAACTATGAGTTAACTTTGAGTTGGTAATAAATATTTCTATAAGAAAATTATGATAACAAAGATTTCTATAAGAAAATTATGATAACAAAGATTTCTATAAGAAAACTTTGACAACAAATATTTCTATAAGTAAGATATAACAACAAAGATTTGAAGTTTTTTATTATGGAGTAAGACGTTTATCCCTAAAAACCGATAATCCTGGTAGGTGTAACTGTAGGTTTATAGAAACGACAAGGCCGGTAATCGAATGGTTTGAAGTACACTCAAAAAAATATGATAGTAAACACAGCAGAATTTACTCACAGAAAAAGGAAAACAAGCATGTTTGCTATTTCAGAAAACATACGTTTATTAGACCGACTCATCAAAAAAGTTCCTTTTGTCCACCCCTCAAAATTTACCTTGTGTTGTTTTCTGATGATTCCAAAATGTGACAAAATGTGTTTTTAAACAACGAAGATTATGAAAAGGGAACTTTGACAATAAAAAATTGTGTAAGGAAACTTTTACAACATAGATATCTATGTATATGAAAACTGTGGAAACAAAGTTTTCTATAAGAAAACTTTTACAACCTAGATTTCTATAAGAAAGATTTGACACAAAAGATTTGTAAAAGAAATCTTTGTCAGCAAGCAGAAAAGTTTGGCAAGAAAAATTTCTATCAGAAAAGTTTGACATCGAAGACTTGTGAAATAAATTTTTGACAACAAAGTTTTCTGAGAGAAACTTTAGATATCCCGAAGAGAAGTTTGGCAACATAAAATTTTATAATAAAACATTTACAACATATGTACTTATAGATTTGTATAAGAAACTTTGACAACCAAGATTACTATAAGAAAACTTTGATAACAAAGATTTCTATGAGAAAACTTTGATAACAAAGATTTCTATAAGAAAGCTTTGGCAACAAAGATTTCTGTAAGAAAACTGTGCCAATAAAGATTTCTATAAGAAAACTTTGATAACCAAGATTTCTATAAGAAAACTTTGATAACCAAGATTTCTATAATAAAACTTTGACAACCAAGATTTCTATAAGAAAACTTTGACAAGAAAGATTTCTAAAACAAAACTTTGACACCAAAGACTTCTATAAGAAAACTTTGACAACCAAGATTTCTATAAGAAAACTCTGATAACAAAGATTTCTATAAGTAAACTTTGATAACCAAGATTTCTGTGAGAAAATTTTGATAACCAAGCCTACTATAAGAAAGCTTTGATAGCAAAGATTTCTATAAGAAAATTATGATAACAAAGATTTCTATAAGAAAACTTTGATAACCAAGATTTCTATAACAAAACCTTGATAACAAAGATTTCTACAAAAAAGCTTTGATAACAAATATTTCTAAAATAAACCTTGGACAACAGGAAGAAAAGTTTGAATACAAAAATTTCTAAAAGAAAAGTTTGACGACAACAATTTCTATAAGAAGACTGTGCCAGCAAAGATTTCTATGAGAAAGCTTTGATAACAAAGATTTCTAAAAGAAACATTTGACAACAGGAAGAAAAGTTTAACAACAAAAATGTATAAAAAAAACTGTGGCAACAAATATGGAATATTTATGTAAAAGTTCCCGTAATCACCTCTTTAATACGCGTTATTTAAGACCCCACATTTGAAATTCCAAAAAAAGCGTTTTTCAGCACACCCTGTTGTATACAAGCGGCCTTATTCATATAATGTTATGAGACGCTTGAGCGATGATTTATCATACAAAAAACGGACTCTCAAACCTAATCATAGACGAATTTAGTATAGACTTAAGAGAATTAATTCTCTCAATATTTTTAATGTCATAGGTGTGGTTGCAAGTGAACATTGGATGGTGGAAAGCATGAGTTCAATAATACCAGATAGTGGCAATAGTACACAACGTCGAACAAAGCAACAACAATGACATTTCGTGTTTTTGTGGCAAAATAGTTGTGTTAAATACAATACAAATGTATACCAACGATAAAAGTCATCAAAAAAAGTGCAAAATACATTTAAATTTCACAGTTCTATACGAAAAAGAAATGAAAAAAGTTAAGTCAACAGTTCTTGTAACTCCATCTGCTCTAAGTTAATTTTCGTTTGCACAAACCTATGAAGAACAGTGTGAAGAGAAAGGTCAGGTGAGAGAATTAATTTGTCTATACCAAACTCGTATATGCCAATAGTCTTTAGCTAAAGTACCAATTTCTTTGGAAAACTAAAAAAATACATTTTTTCGTGGGATCTGCATGCTAGACACGAAATATTTTGCTAATCATCAGAAAACAAGCCAAGGTACATTTTGGGGGGTGGACAAACCACACTTTTTTCGTCGGCATACAATGTGAGGCGGTCTACTGTTTATGGTTGGGGAAATATTGTGCAAAGTATTTTATCACCACTCTAAACAATTTGTTGTTATAGCAATACATTTGCTGTAATATCAGATAAATTTGCTACTGACAACTAGCAGACAAACTGCCTGCTAAAAAGTAGCAACCACTGTTTGCTGTTAATGGCAAACTTAATTTGTCGAGAGTCTTTTCAAGTCAGAGACAACAGATTATGCTGAGACGCCGTGATGTGGTATATACTTCTATTTAGTGTATACTATTTTATGTAGCTCTTTGCAAATAACACCTTGATCACAATCAGTTTAAAACGTCTCAAAAAACATCCACTGAACATTACCAAAAAGCACCTGAAAATTTATTTATAATTATAACAACATGCGAAGGTGTTTAACACCATCATCCACACATCCATATCAAAGATCCAACCTCCAAATTTAAAAAAAAGCAAACTTTCTACTATTGTCCAAGAAAAGGCAAAAATATCTATAGTGGAAACACGTTTTAAGCAAAATTAAAAAAAAAAGAGAAAAAACATTAAATTAAATACCATAAGATATCAAAATTAAACACGCGATTGTTTAAGACTTCCAATCCCAATTTGGAGGTATTATAAGATCATTATTCCTCATATGAATGCGAGTTAAAAGAAATTGGAATCCTCTCTCTCCTCTAGGTATGTATGACTGTTACATCTCTGTCATGGCATTCCATGCCACCCTCTATATTTGGTCCACAAAAATGTGGTTGGCTGTTTGTATTTGATACCCATAAACACACAATTCAAGTCAAAAATTATGGAAATTGTTTACACCTAAAATTGAATTCGCAAGTAAAGCGTAACAACTTTCATTTTCAATTGAACAAAAGAGACGTAACATGAATGAAAAATGAATGAATGAATTTAATTGAGAGTAGTGAGTGATAGATACGAGTAGTCAGCAAGTGAGTGACTGAGCCACTATGAATAATTTATAAAATGGTTTTCTATCACATCAACCAGTCGATAGAGTGCGTGGTGATTTTGTGTGGCTGTTGGAAGCCGGTAGTAAACACTGCGTGTATGTGGGCAAGGTCAGTTAGTTACATGTAATTTGATTGTCATTGGGGCATTTAATGAGGAACCAATATGACAGGGAATGGGTAGTTAATATAATTGGTCATTTTGAAATGATGGATGAGCTTTAAAGTAATCACAACCAAAATCCATTTGTAAGTTTGAAAAGCAAATTTTTACAAGCAAAAATTATTAGATAAATATTATATCGACCTAGTAATTAAAAACAAACTTCTTAAAACTTAAGGAAATGTGAAAACATTTTTTGAAGGATATATGAAATGATCCACTCCAACTCAGAATACGTGCAAATTTCCTGAATTCCTAGTCCTAAACTCAAACTCCGACTCCGCACCAGAGATACAAGCCTACCGATCACGCGTGTACTTTTCTGAGCCGATAGCCATAGCTGTTTTCATCGGCTTACATCGACTTGAAACACGAGGCGACCAAACAACAAAGCCGCCTACATTCTGATCTACGTTTGAAACACAATTAGCTTCGTTATGGCAAAAACTCCTGGTGAAGATTTATGTGGGGACAAAATATTTTCTAAAGATCGAAGTTTATGAGAAAAGAACTTTGAAAACAAGGTTATGTTTAAGAAGAGTTTGACAACAGAAAATTGTTTATGAAAACTTTTACAACATACATTTCTACTTTATGAAAACTGTGGAAACAAAGATTACTATAAGAAACTTTTACAACATACATTTCTATAATAAAAATGTGACACAAAAGAAACCTTGGATTACAAGGAGAAAAGAAACTTTTGATACCAAGAAGAAAAGTGTGACAACAAAAATTTCTAACAGAAAAGTTTGCCAACAAACATATCCAATAGAAAAAAAGATTTCTAAAAGAAACCGGACAACAGGATGCAAAGTTTGACAACAAAAACTTCTGACAGAAAAGTTTGAAATAAAAAATTTCAAAACGAAAAGTTTTTCAATAAATATTTCTATAAGAAAAGTATGACAACAAAGATTTCTATAAGAAAACTTTGACAAAAAATTTTACTATAAGAAACTTTGGATATCAAGAAGAAAAGTGTGCTAACAAGAATTTCTAACAGAAAACATTGACAACAATAATATCTATAAGAAACCTGTGACAACAAAGATTTCTATCAGAAAACTTTCACAACAAAGATTTCTGAAAGAAACTTTTGACAACAAAGATTTCTGAAAGAAAGTTTTGACCACAAACTTTTCCAAAAGAAGCATTGGATAACAAGAAGAGATCTTTGACAACAACAAAATTCTATAGGAAAGATTTTAAACATAGATTTGTATAAGCAAATTTGACAAACAAGATTGTTATAAGAAAACTTTGATATAGAATTCTAAAAGAAACCTTGGACAATAGGAAGAAAAATTTGGCAACAAAAATGTCTAAGAGAAAAGTTTGACAACAAAAATTTCTATAAGAAAACGGTGGGAACAACGATTTCTATAACAAAGACTCCGGAAAGAAACTTTTGACAACAAAGTTTTCTAAAAGAATCCTGGGATAATAAGAAAAAAAATTTAACAACAAACATTTCTAACAGAAAAGCGACAACAAACATTTGTATAAGAAATATGCGAAAACAAGGATTTCCATCAGAAATCTTTGACAACAAAAGATTCTCAAAGAAATTTTTGCCAACAAAGTTTTCTAAAAGAAACCTGGGAAACCTTAGACAACTAACACTTCTAACAAAAATTTCAAAAAAATGGTTGACAACAAAAATGTCTATAAGAAAACTGTGACAACAAATATTTATATAAGAAAACTTTCGCAACAAAGATTTCTGAAAGAAACCTTTGACAACAGGAAGAAAAATTTGACAACAAAAATTTTTAAAAGAAAAGTTTGACAACAAATATGACTATAAGAAAACTGTGACAACAAAGATTTCTATCAGAAAACTTTCACAACAAAGATTCATGAAAGAAACCTGGGACAACAGGAAAAAAAGAGTGGCAACAAAAATTTCTCAAAGAAAACTGTGGCAACAAAGATTTCTATAAGAAAAATGTGGCAACAAAGATTTATACAAGAAAACTTTGGCAAAAAAGATTTCATTAAGAAAGCTTGACAACAAAGACTTGTGAAAGAAACCTTTGACAACAAAGTTTTCTAAAAGAATACTTGGATAATAAGAAAACAAGTTTGACAACAAAAATTTCTATCAGAAAAGTTTGACAACAAATATTTCTATAAGAAAAATGTGGCAACAAAGATTTCTATAAAAAAATCTTTGATAACAAAGATCTCTATAAGAAATTATTGACAACAAAGTTTTCTAAAAGGACCCTTGGAGAGAAAGAAGAGAAATTTGACAGCTTAAACTTCTAACAGAAAAGTTTGACAACACAAACTTCAAAGGGAAAAGTTTGGCAACAAAAATCTCTAAAAGAAAAGTTTGACAATAAAAGTGTTTATAAGAAACCTATAAGAAAAATGTCTATAAGAAAGCTTTGATAACAAAGATTTCTAAAAGAATCTTTGGAGAACAGGAAGAAAAGTTTGACCACAAAAATTTGTAAAAGAAAAGTTTGACATCAAAAATGTCTATAAGAAAACTGTGACAACAAAGATTTCTATAAGAAAAATGTGGCAACAAAGATTTCTAAAAGAAACCGTGGACAACAGGAGGACAAGTTTGACAACATAAATCTCTAAAAGAAAAGTTTGACAACAAAAATTGCTATAAGAAACCTGTGGCAACAAAGATTTCTATAAGAAAAATGTGGCAACAATGATTTCTAAAAGAAACCGTGGACAACAGCAGGACAAGTTTGACAACATAAATCTCTAAAAGAAAAGTTTGACAACAAAAATTGCTAGAAGAAACCTGTGGCAACAAAGATTTCTATAAGAAAAGTGTGGCAACAAAGATTTCTATTAGAAAGCTTTGATAACAAAGATTCCTAAACGAAACCGTGGACAGCAGGAAGAAAAGTTTGTCAACTAAAATCTCTGAAAGAAAAGTTTGATAACAAAAATTTCTAACAGAAAAGTTTGCCAACAAACATATGCAATAGAAAAAAAGATTTCTAAAAGAAACCGGACAACAGGATGAAAAGTTTTGCAACAATAATTTATATAAGAAAACTATGGCAACAAAGATGTATTTAAGAAAAATGTGACAACAAAGATTTCTATTAGAATGCGTTGATAGCAAAGATTCCTAACAGAATCCTTGGGCAACAGCAAGAAAAGTATGGCAACAAAAATTTCTCTAAGAAAACTGGCAACAAATATTTCTATAAGAAAAATGTGGCAACAAACATTTCTATAAGAAAGTGGCAACAAAGATTTCTATAAAAAAAATGTGGCAACAAAGACTTCTATTAGAAAGCTTTGATATCAAAGATTCCTAAACGAAACCTTGGAGAGCAGGCAGAAAAGTTTGACAACTAAAATTATTAAAATAAAAGTTTGACAATATAAATTTCTATAAGAAAACTGTGAAAACAAATATTTCTATTAGAAAACTTTGACAACATAGATTTCTACAAGAAAACTTGGACAGAAATTATTTCTAAATGAAACCTTGGAAAACAAGAAGAAAAGTTTGACAACAAACATTTTTTTAAAGAAAAGTTTGAGAAAAAAAATTTGTACTAGAAATCTGTGACAACAATGATTTTTATCAGAAACTTTGACAACAAAGATTTCTGAAAGAAATGTTTGACAACAAAGTTTTCTAAAAGAATCTTCTTACAACAAACTTTCGACAACAGTTGTCTAAAAGAAACCTTTGACAACAACATTTTCTAAAAGTAGAATTTTCACAGCAAATGAATTAGATGAATACGCGCTAAACTTTGGGAAGCCGTCGGTTATATTCTGAAATCCCCGCCGTAGACAAATTGATGTCAGCTTTGGACCCTGCTGCACACCTGTGATTAAGCGCCGTATTTCGTTGACAAAAGAAGTACGTGTACAAAAAATAACGAAACTTTCTCTCACTTTTCTTTTACTTGGTAGTCTTTTGCAAAAAACTTCGTAATGTCGTATTCAATTTTAAACGTTACTGGTAACCTTGTTCTTTAATCTTTGCCAATTACTCCACCCGATTGGAGATTAGCTTGACATTTCAGGTCGCAACTTTGTGCTTACACCAATTTAGAGCAACTCCGAGAACAAATTATCGAAGACGGTGCCGCAATAGAAAAATTAAATTGGCGGATCTTGGTTTTGCCACTTTTGTAAAAATTTAGGATATTTTTGAAATAACTGAACATTTAAAATTAGGACAGTCGGTCAAATTCGTTCACATTTTAAACCGATGGCAGCCAACCATATCGGCGGCGCATAATAGTTCAGAATCGATTTTCATCGGCCAAAATACAATATATTTTCATCAAGTAAACATTTTTAAGTTCTGTACAAACCCGTTTAGAGGCAAGAAGTCGAGGATTAATTCGATATAACAGCATTGAAAATCGCACAGTGGGATATATGTCAGAAAGTTTTCCAAAGTTAACTACTTTTTGTTTTTTTCGATTTCTAACATATCGCAAACATTTTGATTTTTTTTCTGACTATGATTTTTTAACATATTTTGACATTGCTGTTCATAATGCGCAGAAAACAGATAGAAGTTTTTTCTAATTTTCAAAATCGAAAAATTTTAATTTCTTTTTCGAATTTCTTGAACTGTACCTCAGTTAGTTTTAGCGATATTGTTCACAGGTAAAAAGGTGTTAAAATTCTCTTTCATTTATACTAAACGGAGTTCATTTGCCAGAGTTATGTCCCAAACTTCCCACCCAACATATTACTGTTTTATACGTAAATACTCATAAAATTCGCCTCAATTACTGACGTGAACCAATTTTATGGTCACTGAGGTGCAATTTATTGGTATTCAGTTATAAAACATTATAATAATGTCAATCAATCTTTGCTGCTTGATGAATTTTTATCGGCTTCCGTCTGTCAAACAGTTGTTTTATTGCGTATGTTTTGTGGTTGAATTTTTAGTACTTAGCAGTGTTGCAGCAAATTGTACACCAGTTTAAAATGAGGTTATAAATATAACTTCAGTCTAAATGCGACATAAATTGTTATCAGTAATCATCTGCGTTTGCATGGGTCAATGGAGTTAAGCTTCGAAACACGGTAATCTTGCTGTATAAGCAAAATCAATTACAGGGTTGTTACGCCAAAGTTATATCGTACGAAACAGTTGTTTAATAATTGTGACATTTCAATGACTGTAACAAACTCTATTCATACCACATGAGTTAAAAGTAAAATGGAGTGAAGAACGGAACTATCAATGAAATATTTTGCAAGGTAAATCAAAAAAAGGTGGTAACTCTCCGTACCAAAATTTCCTGTTTACAGATAAATGACAAAACTTCTTAGGAAAATTTCGCATAAACTCAATACGAAGCTTTAATATCAACCATTAAACACAAAATGCATATGTGATGGCTCTCAAATAGAGATGTTCCGTATTTCACTGTGATAAAAACTACGTTGCTAGTTCTAGTGGAACTGTTGTTGTTGTTCTGTGTTAATATAATATGATTCATTTAATGTAAAAGTACATTTTAGAACTCCCACAAAAGGGATTTTATTGTAAACTGATATGATATTTAGAACAGCCAAAACTGTTATTAAATTTACTGTTATGAAAACGAAATGTAACTGTTTCGCATCTATTTTGAGTGATTTTGGGAGATGTACACACGCTGAGAAAACCCAGCAACATATTGCAGGAAATATGTACATGTTTGCAAGTATTGTTTTCATGAATTGGAGATCTGCTGCATTTTTGTTTAATTGTTATCTATCACACTTTTGTTTTTCAGGGTTTCCAATAAAGAAATCTACATCTGGGTTACCGAAACATGTACTCTATTACAGCTTGTTAATCATGGTGTCTCAAGCATGTAATATTGAATAGCAAACACAATGTGTTTGTACACAAGTATACTGTTTTTGCGACAAGCTATAAACACGTTATATTTGCATCCAAACAACAACAAAACACTGCTTTTTCAGCGTGTGGGTTTTATAAAAAAACAAATGGCTTTCATTACCTTTGTGGTGTAGTCTTGGTAAAGCTGACTTCTCCAACTGGATTGTGTTCCTCGAAACTTTAGTCGCAGTTTGGCTTTCGCCGTATGACTTTTCTATGTAATTATTTTGAACTCGATGACAGAACGGCAATCAAGGAACGATTTAGACACAAAAGGGTAGTATGTATTGATAAAACTTGTTTGGTAAGTAACTAGAATGAGCTACAAAATTAATCGGTTGTTGTTATTCACATGAAATCTGGTTATACGAGGGGACGACGATGTCGTTCCAATTAATCCGAAAGTGTACTTTTCTTTAAAATAAAAATTATTTGTAAACCATTACGCACATACATGGAGGTATTCACATTTCAAGGGTGTCAAATATGGATTTTTATTTATTGGATTTTTATTTATTTCAGGGCTTCCTGTTAAGAGATTTGTGTGTATGTTATTGAATAGATGGGATTTTTGTTGTATTACAAAAAAAAAATAGTATTTTTGGGATATTTTTATGCTTTCTTGACTATTAAACTTAATAGTTTAAAAAACGGCAAACTTCAACTTCGAATTCACTTTAGCGGTTGAAATTCACTTTTCTTTTTTTTATAATTTTCTTGCAAAATATATAATTTATTATTCAATATTTTTTTGAAAAAATTCATCCAAAAAATACACTAAACCCCCGTATGTCGATTTAACGCTAACATTATAAAATTATTTTTAAATAAACATTACGTTATTCATTCGTATGCCACTGTCATGTTTCATGACTGGTTTTTATTTATTATTTTTCGAAAAAAATCACCACAGCAATTTGAAACTTTTGTTCTTAATTACTCGCTCAAATGCCGAAATTAATCTAATGACAAAACACATAATTTTGTTTATCGAACTGCATTTGATTAGAAAAGTAATAAAAAAATCAACACAGATATAGAATAAACAAACAACCGAACACAAATATGAAAACAAAACAACCCGTTCGAAATTCAACAAATAATCGCTAATTCTAACAGCGAAATTACAGCGAAATATATTGAATCATTCCGTTCGACGCGATGCACGAATATGGACTGTCAACACTCTGGTACAGCGAGAAGTTCTCAGCCGCTGTGAAATGTGAAATTTCATTTTGTGTTTTTTTCAGTTCCAGAATAACGTAATGACTGAATGAATAAATAAAGCGCGGTAAACCAATGCCGGGAAATGAATGACGGACGAGCTGGGCTGGTTGAGGGAGAGCATGACAGTCATCATTGTGTTATAGACTGAAATGGAGTGGCGTGGAATGGACTGCGACACTGACAGTGGCAGTGGCAGCGACAGTCACCTCTCGCGGCAGCTGTTTATGGCTGGTATCATAACCAACAACTTTATCACTATTTATGTCTGCCATTATTTGAACACAACATTTGTTGCATGTCTATCTAAATTATTGGTAGGGGAAATATCTTCACATTTCCATCGAAACATGGCCAAGACAAGATGTAGTCAAAACTTAAAACAAAATACAATTTACTGAAACGGAAATTGAAATATATTTTCTAAATATACATCAAGAGAAGCAGCGTCTTCTTCTCCAGAATCTATCTGCTTAAGTATATACATGCATAATAAATTATTTTAAATTTCGTTTTAAAATTTAATGAATTCATTTAAATGTTTCTTTTTTTCTCTTGAACTTGACTTTGATTTTCATTTGAGTTGTTTTTCAAAAAAAAAACACACATTTTATTATATTGCTTTTTTTTCTTTGCTCCTAGATATAAACGAGCGACATGACATCAGAATGTGTCATTGTTTACTGAGAGAGCCATAGTAAAAATACCAAGTAGTCGCAGTAGATACAACAACAATTGTGGGCAACAACAACAGGCATTTTGTTTTTGTTTAGGCTCTTCTCTTGTCAAAGTCAACTCATACGTATACCAACAAATAAATGTGAACAGAAACAAAACCTTCGAATCTGACAGAAGTGGCCAACTAAAGACCGAGAAAAAATTGAAAACAGCTGTCTACCGAGTTTACCTTCTCATTCTACCATGGAGAGAGCGTGTAATAAATTTTTAAACAAAATGCAGTAGCAGCACAGTAGTACACAGTGATGCCAACTTTATAGTTTTCTGGCAAAGTTTAAAATAGTCTGAACGTGTCCAAATAATATCGCAATTAGACCGAAGTTTATTGCAGCCTTGTTTCCTTGCTCCATAAAGCAACTTTTGTATAGAGAAGAAAATTTACTCATGGAGTGGAATGCCAACACGTGTGAAGCGTGTCGTTTCTCTGCTCGCTTTCTTACTCTCTTCGTGGAATATTTCAATACTAAAGCAGTTTTCTGATGATGTTAGAAATTCCATTTTACTCAAACTTTATCCAGTTTATATTCAGGTTAAACTAAATTAATGTGCAAATTTTTTTGCAAATGCACCGAGGAGTGAAGATTTTCTAGTGAATACGAATTTTCACCCAAAATGCCAAAAACCGAAAACTTTGACTAAAATGCGGCACGGCTTAGAGTTGTCCGATTCGGCTCAAATTTTCACCAAGTCAGTTTTAGAACATAAAGAACAAGAATCCGCTTGGGGTTTATTAAAAATACGAAGTTGTTGTTTCATTGCCACCCTAATGTACATAAGTGTATACGATTGCAAGCATAGTTTTCAAGAATTGAACAACTGCATATATCTTGTTTCTTTGTTGTCTGTTAGGCCTTGGTTTTAGTAGTTTTCAGCAATCAAAGCAGCATTTTGGACACAAAATCGTATATTATAACCTATTGACCATAGTGTCCCAAATATGTAATTTTGAACAGTAAACACTCTGTGTTTAGACACAAGTATACCATGTTTGACAGAAGCTAAAAATACGTTGTATTTGCATCCAAACAACAACAAAAATACTGATTTTTCAGCATGTATTACTTTTATTAACAGCGAAATAATTTAAAAAGCACAACAGACAGAAATTTAATTTGTTTTAGAAGAAATATTTATATAAATTAAAAATCATTTGAAATTAAAATAAACAATTCTTATCTTTTAATTGTTATTAATTAATTTTGATGGGAATGCTAAACTTGGAGTCGGAGTCATTTAAATTTTTGCGACTCCAACTCCGACTCCAGGCAAATATCCCCGAATCCGAATCCAAGACTCTGACTTCACAGCATTGGAAAAGTCTGTCTTTGGTGTTGTTTGAATGAAAATGTAACGTGTTTGTAGCTTGTCGCAAATATAGTATACTTGTGCCCAAACACATTGTGTTTGCTATTCAATATTACATGTTGGAGACAACGAAACCGTCTTCCGCCAATATGGGTTCAAATTATAGTTCCGGGTGTTTAATTGTATCACTAAAGGCAGAAAAACATGATCTGTGCACGCTGATGCAAATATATCGTGTTTGAAGCTTGTAGCAAATATAGTGTACTTGTGTCCAAACACATTGTGTTGGCTATTTAATATAACATATTTGGGATACAATGATTAATAGGTTATAATATATGTTTTTGTGACCCAAATTTGGATGTGTATGTTGAAAATGGCTGCAAACAAAAACGTGACGGACAAGAAAGCAACAAAAAGCAGCAACACAATGCGTGTAAATATGAACATGGTTCTTGCAATATGTTACTGGGGTCGTTATTTTTCAATGTGTGCTAACTCTAATAGCTTCTTCTATTAACAATCGTGTTGGCAAGTGTAATCAGTGAGTAAATTTAGATAACAAGAATGATTGATTTGTAGCGGGTAAAAAACACGAAGATAAAAATTAAACGCTTTGTGGTTTTTATGAGGTTTGGAGACGATAGATAAATATTATTATTTATAAATATTTCAATTAGTTGATAGATGATTCAACCAAATTTAGTAGTACACTTTCGTGGGGTAGGAGTTCTATCTCACTAGTAGCTCGACAAATATTGTAATTTAGCATCTGAATCATTTGTTGACTGTTCGAATAATAGTAGTCCTTAACGGAACATCATGGAAAATAGTCCTACGCAGTGAAAGAGCAATGTTTTGACGCATGATAGAAACATGTTCGTTAGTTTGCTTACATTGCTGTAATGAAATGATTCGTACACGCGACGATATTTTCATGCCTGTAACGTAACGTGTCATATGAGATTGATTTTAACGTTCATCGTTGCAATGCTTCAATAATAAAATTTTCGTTGCTGCAACGAACTAAATCCAGTATTGGTAATTGGGTTGCGCGGTCCGCAATTCTATTAGGCGGTCCATAAGTTGCTCCAAGCACACGAAACATGATGCTCGTATAACGCTTTTTTTAAAACACCTGAATAATTTGGAGATGCGGTGCCCGGCGTTCCATGACGAAATTTCAAACACACGCTGAAAACAACGGCCTCTGTAACATATTTTCCCAATCATATTCTGCAGGAATCATGCATATGTTTGGAACACATTTTAAACATTTATATGTTTACAACTCCCAAACTCATGTGTATTTAAATGCAAACATTAGCATGTTTACTGACAAATATGTATGCTTTTACGTGGAAACATGTACGTGCTTCATCCCAAACATCCACATACTTACGTGGAAGCATTCGCGTGTTTCCCCAAACCTCCATATACTTACGTGGAAACATGTGCGTATTTTCCCCCAAACATAATCATATTTAGAAACGAATTATTCTTTCCTTATTTATTATAATTCATTTTATCCATATATATCCACGTTTACTTATATAAATAATTAATACAACAAATTAAAAGATTTAAATGATTTTTACATTTGCTTGCATTGAATGCATTACTCGTTTTGTTTTGAATCTGCTGCTATGTTGTTTCTTCTTTCTTTGTTGCCTATCACGTTTTTATCTTCAGAAGGTTTCAACTATACGTTGGTTATCACTATGCGTTGGTACACGAACAATATACAAGGTGTTTCAAAAGAAGTCATCCGATGTTGTTTGGCTGTCATTTTTTTTCTAAATGAAAAACTTCGATTCTGTTTTTTGATTATGTTTATTTGAACCTTTAGAGTTTTATTGGTTAAGTTGCGAAGATGATATCGGTTAAATGGGCGCCGTCACAATTGATTACCATACGGGCTCGTTTTATGGCATTTTTTTCATAATGATTTGAAAATCATAAAGAGCGATGAGGCTCATTTCCACCTCAGCGGGAACAAGCAAAACTATCGCTTCTGGGGCACCGAAAATCCACGACCGATGCAGGCGGAGCCATTACACCAGCCAAAGTGAATGCATGGTGCGCTGTTCACGCTGGAGGAGTCAATGGGCCATTTTTTTCGAGAACGCCGCAGGTGAAACGACAACAGTGGACGGTGCGCGCTATAGGGCCACGTTAACTGAATTTTTTCTGCCGCAATTCGACGAATTAGGACTGGAGGACATGTGGTTCCAACAGGACGGAGCAACGGCACACACTGCGCGAGCCACAACTGATATTCTGAAGGCAGCGTTCCCGGGTCGCCTCATCTCTCGTTTTGGCGATTTGCACTGCCCCGCAAGATCGCCCGATTTAACCGTTCCAGCCTTTTTTTGTGGTTTTTTTTTAAGTCCCTTGTTTACGTGAACAAGGCCGAGACCCTGGAAGCCCTCAAGGTCAATATTCGACACGAGTGCAAGAATCTGTCGCCCGAAGTTCTCGCCGAAGTGGTGAAGAATGCCATAAAACGAGCCCGTATGGTAATCAATTGTGACGGCGCCCATTTAACCGATATCATCTTCTCAACTTAACCAATAAAATTCTAAAAGTTTAAAAAAACATAATCAAAAAACAGAATCGAAGTTTTTCATTTGGAAAAAAAATGAGAGCCAAACAACATCGGATGAATTCTTTTGAAACACCTTGTACTTATATACAAATCTAGTTCATGAATAAAAAGCGTGTATTAATTACTTGTGTTTTTTTATTATATTTCACAAGTGGTCTGACATTCCGATTTTTCAGTAGAGGCTCGGGCAGAAAAAGGGATCCACGTTGTTGCCCTTTTCAGTTTCTTTCCTCAAAATCGTTTCTCACTTTGGTAGCACACGCATATATAAACGAAAAACATACACAAAAACCAAAGCCACATCACAAACAATTTAACCGTCCGAGCGTTTGTTTATTCTTTTTTCACTGATCAAGCTCTTTTGATACCGTCTTCTGTCCGATGAACCGTTGACGAGTGAATACATGAAACTAAAACGCAATACATCAGGCTAAATAAGAAACACATCATCTGCAATTTACACGCCCATTCAGGAATATTTATGACTCACTGACTGAGAGAATAATGCAAAAATACAGATATACTCTCTCGTTGCCGATCTTTTATTTTCTTGCTCTCGTGAGAACATAAACAGTGCAACAAACACGGTTGTATTTGTATCACAAACACAGATATATTTGGGTCGCAAACACATACATATGTTATAAGATATAATAATATAATGTACTTGTGCCCAAACACATTGTGTTTGCTATTCAATATTACATGTTTGCGACACAATGCTTAATAGGCTATAATATATATTTTGCACATTTGTTTATTGAAAACCGTTGAGAAGCCGTGAGAGAAACAAAGAAACAAAAATGCCACAGATTTTCAATTCATTAAATCAATGCTTGCAAACAAACATATACACGATTCCTGCAATATGGTGCTGGGGCCGTTTTGTTTCAGCGTATATAATTCATATCAAATTAGCGACAACTGCATTGAGCGATGTAAACGAAAACCATGCTTATAGTCTTCAAGTTCATTGCAAAATTATTTAGTGTTCCCCACCTATGAGTCGTAATTTGTTGAGATTTTTTCAAACTTGGCAAATGGTCATCATAATTCACATGTCAATGTTAAATTTCACATTTGTTTTACAGTTGCAACGAAATCTTGTTACTGTATTTTCTTCCTCAAACAAGTTCAGATGCAAAATAATAAAATAAAAAATGTATATAATTTATTTAACAAACATTTGCATTGTATGAAAGAACAGAACATATACGACGTAATGCTTTCGATTCTGAGAAATTTGAAAATGATTCACATGCCGGCGGCGGCGGCTGCGGCGGCTGAGTTTCAACAAATGCAATCAAGTAAATTCATTTAGTAATAATTCGCAGCAATTATTATTGAAATTTTCTTCAAGATTCCAAACAACTGGTTCCCGTGAAAGCCATTTCATTGTACAATACGAGTTGATGTGAATTATTTAAATTTTTTTTAAATAAATGTAGAAAAATGTAAAATTGTGATATTTATGCCTGTGAGTTGTATGAAGAATATACCAAGTACGAGTATCAAGTATAATGGATTCAAGTCATTGGCATTCTTGTGGGAATCTTGTGGCCGTACCAATTTTAAACACATAATACTCTTAATAGGTGTCTGTACACAAACTGTTTCCCATATTTAGTTAGTACTCTCTGGTGTATGTACTTGAAAAGTGGTAATTTAATACCAAAATACCCCTCCGAGTACTTGAGAGCAAACAGCAAAACAGTCTTTGTAAAAAATTTCGATTTTTTCCTACAACGGAAGTTGTATGTTAATCGCTTAATTTGTGCGGGAGCTGATTGCTACCATGGGAAGAAACTTGTTACTCTCTCACAGATAATGATTGTATTTTTAAGGCTGTTTTGGGGGATTGGTTTACTTCATAATGTGGTAATTAAGGTTACTAATTGTTCCAAAAGAAAGTGTTAAACAAAATGTTTAAAGTGTTGAAGTAAAGGTGTTTTAAATAGGCAGGAGCATTGAAATCTGACATACCAATTACACTCGAGGTGAGAATGTGAAGAGAAGGTAACAATTGTTGAAAAACATTTTAGGTAACTTTAAAAAAACCAACACACTATTAAGAAAATAACTAAAAATTTAGCTTCAACTAAAAATAGTAAACTAAACAATCACAACACCAGAGAAGAAAATTTTTACAAGTTAAACCCATTCAAAGTTGTAACATGGTTTTGTCAAAGACTGAGGTAAACTCAGTCATGTTCAGTGTCTTTCGTTACGATGCACTAAACCTTCCCAAATAAGAACAGAATGGTTTACTCTTTGAATTCAGTTTCTTTACTGAGTTTATTGGGATACAAAATAATTTAATTTAAAGAATCAACATCATTTGGCCCACTCGTTGAGAACACTCTGCACTCTGACTGCACTCTTCTGGGACCGGTCCAGAATACCCTTCTGGGAATGGTTTGAGAATACTCCTTTACAAAATTAACCCTTAAATGGATTTTCAGTTTTGACTAATTTTTGTCAGTCAATGTGAATTTTGAGCTTTGCTCGGTTACGAAACTTATAGTAGAATTTTATGGGGAATATTTTTGTAGTACAATTTAACCCGTTACATCCATGTTTTAGGTGTGTTTCTACCCTTTTCCAAAACAAGGACAAAACAGACCAATATATTGAGGCGGTAGGGGGTTAAAGTATTCCTCAAAACTGTTTCTTGAAATTTTTACTTAAAATTACTGAACACATCCTATAGCCATAATGTAAGGATAACATGGTTTCCTATGCCGATAAATAAGTAAATAAATGGTTTCCCGTTACATCCCATGAAGGGATTACGAAGGGCTTCTCACAAAGCAGTGAGCTGTGCGCGTTCTAGTTTTATACTCACTGATTGGGACCTACAGTTTTACACCGGTTCCGAACGATATTTTGAGAATCTTTTTTCATGGATAAATACTCGATAGTATCGCCGTCACTAATAGCGTAGACAGACGACAGCGTTAATTTGCATTAGCAGTCTTAATTCAAATTAACTTGTGAATTATCCCCGTCCCAATGTGTATTAGCTTTGGCGTAAATGCATGAAATCAGAGTGCATTTCGGTATTTCAATATGGCAACACCGTCGACAATCAATCAGCTCAAGATGTATCTATACATAGAGGTGATAGCCGGAACACAGTGGAAGTGGAACTTTCTTGTGTTTGTTGTTTGCTTTGTTGATTTTATGTACTGATGCTTGACACCGCTGGAGTGGATGTTATTGCAATAACACCACCTGTTTTTTGGATAATTGTTGTTTGGCAGCCAGTTGTTTCACACGTGTCTCGTGTTTCTCGATAAACTTGAATCAGCTGTTGTCAAATTGTTTGCTATCGTTAATTGAAAATGGATTCAAAGTCAGAAAAGGTGAGTTATTTTAATTGTTTTTTTGCAAAAAAAAAATGAGAAATATTTAAAATCGAAACGCAATTTTTCCATTTTAAGATTTCCAAGGGAAAGAAACGAAGCGTGTGGTGTGATGGAGATGCGGAGGTTCTGCATCTGATGTAAAAGTGAAATTTAAAAGATACTAATTGAAATTTAAAATTATAATACATAAAATCGGTTAATAGTTTATAAATGTCAAGTGCCGAATTTTAAATTTCAATAGATGTCATTTAAATTGCAATTGATGTGGTTCAAATTTCAATTGGTGAGTTTCAAAGTGCAAATGATGTGTTTTAAATTTCAAGTGATGTCTTTCAAATTTCAATTGATGCCTTTCAAATTTTAATTGATGTGTTTTAAATTTCAATTGATGTATTTCAAATCTCAAACAGAATTTTTACATTTCAATGGATGTTTTTTAAATTTCAAATATAATTTTCAAATTTCAATTGATATTTTTCAAAATTAAACTGATAGTTTTTAGATTTCAATTGAAAATGGTGTAGATTCAATGCCGACGTTCGAGGAATTGAAAAGTAAGTAGTTGTCTTTATTACGAATTACGTATCTGGTTACTTACGAGTAGTGGAAATTGCCACCAACAAAACTTGCGGGTCTTTAGAGATTTCAAATTTGGATTTGATGATTTTATTAATATCCTGATTGTCTGGCAGCGTCTTAATATCCTTTATTAGATTCACTGGAATGAGTTAGATAACTGAAATCGCTCAAGAGTTCCACAAATCGAGTTATTCAAAAATAAAAAATCATTAACCAGCTACAGATCTGTTATCTCGACATCCAATAACAATTCAGATCGAAACAAAAATACAAATAAAAAAATAATTTGATAACGTGTTTAGACGCTGGAACAGTCTTTTAATTCATATTTTGAAGAACGCCATTTGTTCAATGATAAATATTTATTTTTTGGTCTTCTATCCCACTACATCAAAATACTGCCTGGAACTGGGTGGAACCTCTAATAAATATCAAGCTTCTAACGCTCTTTCAACGAGTTGTTTACTGTGTAAACATTGGACGGACGTGATTTGGGATTAAATAGTATAATTATACTTAAGTAATCTCAAAAAATTCTAACATATCATGGTGACTGGGAATTTTGTAAACGTTTGAAGATTTTTGTCTAGCAAACAACAACAACAAAAGATTTAAACAAGAGAGAGCGAGAGAGAGAGAGAGTCAGGTAAACACATTTTCTCTGTAAATATTAAATGCTTCCTACTGAAAATGAATATTGACAGATTGCAAGTGGGTAACAATAGACAAACGAATTTGTAATGCGTTTGTGCATTCATAGAAATAGAGAATACATATCCCACTTCATAGATTATTACTCTTGACACCAAACTGCAAACCTCTTTCAATGCCACTGGCGTTCCAGCTACTTAGTTGTCAGCGCGAGTCTAACGTGATAATACGCTATCAATAGAACTGTATTAGAATACAATTTAAAGAAAATTTCGAAAAAATAATGTTTATATTTTTATTAATTTTTGTTATAACCGCTGCTTGTTTCTATTGCAGACGTCATTATTCACAATGGCAGAGATTGGGTTTCCCCACAGATGAACCCATTGTACCCTACGGCTCTCTACGCCAAGTATTTCGGAGAGAAAAACATTTTGGTCTGGTTATGGCTGATATCTATGACAAGTTTCAAGACAAAGTTGTGGGCTTTTATATGTTTTTCAAGCCTACCCTATTACTGAGAGATGCGGAACTGGCACGTCAAATTATGACCAGCGATTTTGGAAGTTTTCACGACCGTGGTATTTATGTGGACGAGAAAAATGATCCAATGTCAGCGAATATATTTAGTATGCAGGGACAAGCATGGCGTAATCTGAGAACAAAATTGACACCATCATTTTCATCGGGCAATTTGAAGAGAATGTTTGACACCGTAGACGATGTGGCTGACAAGTTGAGAAAGCATATAAATGAACAGTTGAAGGATGGAAAGACCCATACATTGGAAATTAAAAGTTTGCTAACAACGTGAGTATAGTGGAAAATTTTAACTTTTGCCTGTAAAAACTTTTTTGATTGGGTAATTAAATAATTTCATTGTTTTAATTAAGAACATTCTTTGAAACTAAGAACAACAATTTGCTAACAATGCGAGAACTTAATAAATTTAGGTCTGAAAGTGAACAAATCTTGTGATCTACGTCACAGCTAATCCAAATGCTAGTTGGAGGTTTGATAGAGGACACAGTGGATGGAAGAATGATCGATAATCAACAATGTAGAAGCACAGGGCATACATGACATAGCACGTCGAGTATGAAGTAGGAAATTGATAGAAATCAGAGTAGATAGACGAGAGAGCGATCAGCAAACCAGAAGCACACCATGTAGTAAACTAAGTGTAAATATTATTTGATTGATACTAATGATAGCTAAATTTTGTATTATGTTGGTTGCATCGAACAAAAATATGCATTCCCTTTTATTCCTTGGTTGCACTGCTTCGTTACTTGTGTTCGTTCTACCATAGAGAAATAGGAAAGAGCCGCTATACCTATCTTCGTGTTCTCTTAATGACAATGAGGTAGTAGGCCATTCCTTCGAGTTGCTTTTGTAATTTACTCTTTGGTTGGACCAATACGGACAGAGATAAATGGGAAAGCGTATTTTGGTTCGACGCAAAGAACATAAAACATAATTTAGCTGTCATTTATATAAATCAAACACTTTTAAACTTAGTTTGCTACATGGTCTATAATCTGTCATCTCTCATTCTACATAATTTCCCTAGTACCTTTTCGATCAGCAAGGGCATAGAAACCCTCTGGTTCTACCCAGAAATAGTCCTTGATCGATACTAATGACAGCTAAACTATGTTTGATGCTGATTGCATCGAACCAAAATACGAATTCCCTTTTATTTGTGTTCGTCTTATGTCCAAGCAAAGAGCAACGTTCTACAGCAAATCGATCTCTATGAAATGACTTACTACCTCGTCGTGATCTAGACAACGTAAAGAGAGGAATAGACACCCTTATCTATTGCTCAATGATAGAACCAAACTAAGTGTAATTAGTATCTGATCGAGACTGATCATAGAGAAATAGCTAAGAGCTTCTATCAGCCACTTTGCGTACTCTTGCAGTCGCCGCTGTATTTAGAAGTTTATTTTAGTTCAAGTTGGTATTGTATGTGACTCTATGGTTGAACATAAAACGAACTGAAATGAAAGATTTCAGGGGATTACGTGAAACAGCTGATCGGCTATGTACTAGGAAAGTGATTGAGAACTGAGTGGGTAGGCGAGAGAGCGCTAAACAACCCGAAGCAAAATATGCAGCTAAATTATGATTTATTTTATGTTGGTTGCATCGAACGCAAATACGCATTTACTTTTATTTCTGCCCGTTTTATGTCCAACCGAAGAGTAAAATTCAGTTGCAACACCAACTCGATGAAATTTACTATAACCTCGTCGTTATCGAGAGAACCTTAAGAGAGGGATAGAAAGTCTGGTCTATTTCTCTAGGGTCTAACTGTTGAGATGAAACAAGCACTCGGCCGAGTTACTGTTTCGCCACTCTATTCATTACGTATGCTCAAGACACTACATACTTTGTTGCTGAGTTAGCTCTAGTTCCTACCACTCATTCTCCCATCTACTCAGTTCTTTATCAAAGTCTCACTACCATTTCGATCAGCTGTGGCATGGATATAACCCAGTGGACTAATGACAGCTAAAATATGTTTGCTACTGGTTGCATCTAACGGGAAGGCGCATTCTTTTCTATTTTGGTTCAAAGTATGTACAACTTCTAACAGCAACTAGAGCTCTATCAAACTAGTTGAAAGCATGATAACCTGATGGAAACCTTTATCTAGTACCATGTGGTATCAATGCTACAGCTGATCGAAATGGTAGTTGGAATTTGATAGAGAATAGAAAGGATGAAGCAGCAATCTAAGTTTAAATCATGTTTGATTAGTACTCATGACAGATACATTATGTTTTATGCTCGTTGGATCAACCGAAAATACACATTCTCTTTTATTTCTGTTCGTTTTATGTCCAACCCATGGTACAAATTCAAGGTAGTAGCATCAGCCCAGCTGATTTCCTTTGTTTACATTTCATCGTACCAAGTAAATGTCAAAGTTTTTTGTGTGAGTTTTTTTTTTGATTTCATCTCTTTATTTTCACAATTGTACATGTATTTATAACCTTTTTATCAGCTGATTTGGACAATAACTAGGTAAGAAAATTACAACAATGCTAATGCTACTACTTGAATTTGTATCATGGTGCAACCATAGATAAACTTGCAACGGCAACTCAAACTCTATGGAATTTCCAACTACCTCGGTGCCCACAAGAGAACGCACAACAGCTGATGCAAACAGCAGATTCATTATACTTTGTTGATAGTTTGAAGAAAGAGTTAATTAAAATAATGAACAAATTCACCATAACAAATAAAACTCGTCCGTTGGATGTCGATTGAGCTCCATTTTTAAAATAATTTTAATGAGCTTTTTTGATGAACTGTTTCATTAAATACAAGTAATGCAGTTTTCGTTATGTTAACGAAACATTTGATTAACTTATGCAATTTTTTCTTAAAGCTATGCCATTGATATCATTGGTTCCGTGATTTTCGGTTTGGACATCGACAGTTTCACCAATCCTGACAACGAATTTCGCATATTAAGTGATCGTCTCTTTCAGAAATCCCCATTTTTACAAAGATTTCGAAATTTGGCGAATTTTTTGTGTCCTCCGTGAGTATTACCACATGGTATAATTTAGTCATTTATTATAATAATTTATCTTTCCTTAGTCTAGCTAGTTGTTTAGCCCGCTTGGGTGTTCGTGATCCCGTTACATATCGTTTACGAGATATCGTCAAGCGAACGATTGAATTTCGCGAGAAAAATGGTGTAGTACGTAAAGACCTCCTGCAGTCGATGATCCAATTGAAGAACAGTGATCATATATCGGATGGAAATGACGAAGTGCATGGAGTCGAATCGTCAGGGGAAGCCATGTCCATTGACATGATTGCATCCAATTCATTCCTGTTCTATGTAGCAGGCTCAGAAACAACATCAGCCACGACATCATTTACTCTCTATGAACTGGCCATGTATCCGGAACTATTGGAAAAGGCCCAAAAGGAGGTAGATCAATGTCTGGAGAAACATAATTTAAAACCAGACGGACGTTTTACATACGAAGCCATACAAGATTTGAAATTTTTGGACTTGTGTGTAATGGGTAAGATGAGAGTATAAAACAAGGCTACATTTTAGATTTGTCAAAATACGGTTTTTTTTTTGTTATGTAGAAACCACGCGCAAATACCCAGGGTTACCCTTTTTGAACCGCGAATGTACACAAGATTTTCGGTTGCCCGATACTAAATTTACCATTCGCAAGGGTACGGGTATTATTATACCCCTATTGAGCATACATAGAGATGAGCGGTACTTCCCTCAACCTATGGATTATAAGCCTGACAGATTTTCCGAGGACAACAAGGATTATAATGCGGTGGCTTTTATGCCATTCGGAGAGGGTCCACGCCATTGTGTTGGTAGGACGAACTTTAATGAGAACAAATTTTTTATATAATTTAATATTTCGTTTGGGTATTTTATCATTTCAGCTCAACGTATGGGCGTGGTTAATGTTAAAGTAGCTTTAGCCAAGATATTAGCCAATTTCCATATTGCACCTATGCCACGGAAGGAAGTTGAGTTTAAATTTCATACCGCCCCGGTTTTAGTACCAACAGAAGGCCTACGAGTGGGACTCTCAAAGAGGTGGTAGATAGAGATTACAAGAAAATGGAGTTAAAAGTCAAAATACAAAAAGAGTTTAGATTTATGAAAATAACCTGATTTGCATTTGGGTTTTTTTAAAGGTTTAATGACGAATATTTTTAGAATATGATTGTATTTTGGTATTCGCACATT
The DNA here is from genome assembly GCA_963931995.1 of Phaonia tiefii. Taxonomy (NCBI): domain Eukaryota; kingdom Metazoa; phylum Arthropoda; class Insecta; order Diptera; family Muscidae; genus Phaonia; species Phaonia tiefii. The sequence goes on from OZ008368.1 coordinate 300,819,033, forward strand.
TTTCATCAATAAATAATCCAAATTTCTCGACACTTGAGGCCAGTATTGCTTATTTTATTTTCAATATTTCTGTAAATGAAAATCAATACACATTTCAATTTTATTTTCGAAATTTCGATAAAATAAGCAAAACTAATCTCAATCTCGGAAAAATTTGGATTATTTATAATATATATATGCATAAATGTGTAAAGATCTGAAATACTCATTTCATTATGGAAATTATATACATTAATTTAATGAATACAATATAGGAAATACATAAAAAATAATCCGTTACTGTGCAACAGCGTTTTATTTAAAATTGTCCAAGATTGTGGTCCTTCGAGGCGAATGTGAATAATTTAAGTTAAATTAACGTATTCGATGGTATAAACTCAAACAAAGAATTATGGTAGTTTAATTTTTGTTTGATTGTGATGTAAACGAGGCTCAAGAAGATAAGATAGCGAATACTCTTGACTTTTGAAAAAACTCGTTCAGCTATAGGACCCAATCTTTGTAAGTGTTGTTCTTTATGAAATTCGAATGGACGAGAAACTGCCCTAAAGTCGGTCTGGGTACATCTAAACAGTTGTAGGGAAAAATCCACCTGGCACAAAACTCGGAACTAACAGACTTTTCGCTGCAACCTCCAAATAGGTCGGGATTCGCCAATCAATCAAAAAAACCGGTTTGTGATTTGTTCGAAAAATCATATTATCACGAAGTTTACGGTTTCTAATTTTGACAAAAACCTAAAAACCCGGTTTTTTTCTGTTAAATTAAATTACACATTTAATACGTGAAATACATTTGTTTAACGACCACTTCATTTATTTATTCGTGTTCAAAACTCAAAATTTCACGGCTCTATTTAAATTTGGCAATCACATTTTAATTTTAAATTAAATTCAAATTTAAAAGTATTATTCACATTGGCATTATACTTATTCAAATTCCAAAATCATATTGAAACTAGAAAGAATGCTTCATGTATGAAAGTATTATTATGTTCAAAACATTTATATATAAATTAATTTACATTTTGAAATTTGAAAAAAAAAATTTGAACTAATTCTTATTCATTCATGAAAGCATTTTTAACTTTGAATAAAAAATTGGCTAAAAATTTCATTTAGAACTTATATAACTTAGAAATTAGAACCGGTTAACCGACGTCAGAAAACAGGTTTTCGACTTGTTCGAACAATAGGGTTTTTATGAAACGGTTAACAGCTAAAACCCCTGATTTCCTGTTTCACCAGTTGTGGGGTTTCGGTTTTCCCCTTCCCCTTCGATTTTGATAAAGTCCCACAAGGATCTGCCATACCTAAAGAGGAGATCGAAATCTATCTGGTGATACCTGGATCGTTACAATCTGATGTCGTATTCAAAAGTTGTTCCGACATGAACACAGCTATCTCTTCACAAAAACGCTGCAGATGGACTGTTTTAGACAGCTATAAAACATGATCGATGAGGAATTTTGAACTGAAACGAACGGCATTGAAACGGCAGCAACGAGAAGAATATGTGTGGGAATTTTTATAAAAATCCAAAGCCATAAATATCCAGAGTGGGTCGAAATCACCCAATACCAGAATGAACGGTGTGGCCGGTGTTGCCAACCCTACGACTTTAACACAGCTTTCATAACTGACAGAGAACGTAGTGTTTTCCAAAACGTATTTGATGTGTGTGTTAACATCTATCAAACTATCAAAGTGAACACATGCAAACAACACACACCGTTAGCATCACATACGTGGCTGTTGTACAACAATAGTCTCTGCCTGAAAATAAGTATGATGGTATTGATGTAGCGACAGCGAACAAACAAGCAGGCCGTCGTCGCCAAAGAGTATTGAATAGTATAGATAAGTCATGGAACGAAGTGTATGACTCAAAAGCACTGGCGACTTCTGGCGAATGATTCAAAACGTATTATTCTCTTTTTGTCATATCGTAACTTGGTCCATTCATAATTTTGATGTGAAACACTGATGACTTTTGAAACATGTATGCTTTTAGTATTGTTTTGTGTAATATTATTGTCGAAATGGTGTATTTATATTGAAATATTCTATAAAAAGAATAAGACTCGTTTATGCTCTTTTACTCAGACTCTCTAAATGAGAGCGGAAAAAGAGTGCAATAAGTTATCTATACTATTCACTACTTTTTGTCATCGCTCTGTTTATGACAAAACAAAACCAATTATTTCAGTGAGATAAATATTGCTTTATTTGATTTAACAATATTACATTTAATGTTAAATTAGATTTAAGAAACAAGAAAGTGCAATAGCAAAAGAGCCGTCAGCACAAAAACAATTTTTTTTTTATTTTCCAATGTAACATTTACTAATATCTTCATAGAAATCGAACAGGCACCGTGTAACAAAAAGTTGTTAACGCTTCGCCCGTGAGTTCGAACACTCATTGAATATTTTTTTAATTGGCAACACTGATTTTGGCGATGAACAATTTGACTTCCAACGGAAAACTGCTGTCAAAATAAGAAAATGTATTTCCAATAATCAGTCTTTAGCGAAGTGTTTATAGAGAACTTCCTTTATTTTGAGTCTACCGAGTGAAACGACCACCTAAAAAACCATCTATAAATTTAAGTCTACATATAAAGTCATGATCAGTAGACTGGTTCATTTGGCAAAAGTATCTCAGATTCTCGCTCCCCTAACAAAAAATTAAAGTTTCGGCAAAAAAAATAATAACTGTTTAAAAATTTATACTTTTTGCCATTTGGTTTTTAAATGTCATTTATACTTTTGTCATTTTTTTACTTTTGTCATTTATACTTTTGTCATTTATACTTTTTGTCATTTGGTTTTTAAAATTTCAAGAAAACACAGAAAATTTGTACAAGTACAGTAATATTTATGGGAATCGATAAATCAATTTCTGCCATTTACTTTCTAAAGAATATTTCATGCAAAGTTTTTTTTACGACTATGCTTCACGTGGCCCGTTCTGCAGTTCCAATTGTGGCACATTTTTTCCAACATTTCAGCCGGTATCTTACCAATGGCACGTGTAATGTTGTCTTCCAAGGCAGCAATTGTGGATGGCTTGTCTATGTAGACGAAAGATTTCATTTGCCACAACATAAAATTGTCTAGTGGGGTCAAATCGCACGAATGACGCATCTAATTGGCAGCGCCACAACGTGAGATTAATAACTCACCAAACTCGCCTCTCAGTTGCATGTTGAAAAATAATGGCACCAGCAACATATTGCAGGAAATATGTACATATTTGCAAGCATTATTTTAAAGAATTGAACCCCTGCTGCCTTGTTGTGTCTTGGTTATCCGCCACGTTTTTGATTTTAGCGGGTTTCAACAAAAAAGTCACATTTGGATCTCAAAAACATAAATTATAGCCTATTGGTCATTGTATTGTGCCCAAACATGTTATAGTGAATAGCAAACACAATGTGTTTGAGCACAAGTATAGTGTATTTGCTACAAGCTACAAACACGTTATATTTGCATCCAAACAACAAAAGAAGACAGAGTTTCAGCGTGTGGTACATGGTATCACGTGGAGTGTAACATGCCAACCAAGTCCAATTCTTCAATTTTGGGCAAAACACAATCCGTGATCATCGCCCCGTACCTTGATCTACTAACCATAACGTTGCGGTCGCCATCGTCTTTGGAGAAGTATGATCTAATGATGCCGCCGACCCATAATCCGCAAAAAACATTGCATTTTTCAGAATGTATTGGCAGCCCCCTGAAAAATCAGTTTTTTTGTGCTGTTTGGATGCAAACACAGCATGTTTGTTGCTTGTCGGTAATACAATATATATATGTACTTGTGTCCAAACACATTGTGTCTGCTATTCAATACTAAATGTTGGAGTCACAGTGATTATTAGGTTATAATTTATATTTTTGTGACTGAAATGTGGCTTTGTTTGTTGCAAATTGCTTAAAACAAAAACGTGACAGACAGCAAAGAAACAGAAAAGCGGCAGATCTCCAATTCGTGGAAACAATGCTTGCAAGCTGTCTAGCACACTTAGGCTAAAGAAGCCCATTGTGATACCTGCAGTTTCCTCCATAGCAACTATTGACTAGTCATCTAGCCAATTTTCCCTTTCAATAAATTTGTCTATAAGACCTACAGGAATATCCTGTAGCACCACGGTGCTAACTAAATGTGTACCGAATATTCTACTTCTTAGTCCTACCAGAGCAGGGCAATCCAAGAGAAGGTGTTACGTCGTTTCCTCGTCCTCTTCCAGGCAGCATTTACAGAGAGTGGAGTTTCTATGTCCCAATCTTAGGGCGTGTTTTCTAGAAGACAATGTCCCGTAAGTGTTCCTATCATTGTGGATAACCTGCATCTCGGCAAGTTAAGTAGTTGCCTAGTCCTGTCCACCTGTAAGGCTCCACTTGTCCTTGAACTTATTATCGGCCCACTGCCTGATCTGCAAACGGCAGGTAGAGCAAACATACACGCTGAAAAATCTGTCTTTTTTTGTTGTTTGGATGCAAACATAACGTGTATGTAGCTTGTCGCAAATATTATATACTTGTGCCCAAACACATTGTGTTTACTATTCAATATAACATATTTGAGACACAATGATTAATAGGTTATAACATATGTTTTTAAGACCTAAATGTGTTTTTTGTTGAAAACCGCTAAAATCAAATACGCGACAGACAACAAAGAAACCAAAAAGCAGCAGATCTTAAATGCATGAAAACAGTGCTTGGAAAAATGTACATGTTTCCTGTAATATGTTGCTGGGGCCGATATTTTCAGCGTGTATACATAAACATAGTTCCTGCAATGCGTTGCTGGACCTTTTTTCAGCGTGAGATTTTGGACAGCCTTTAGACGCTCTTCGGACCAAATTCAGCAATACTATCGATTGACGTACCCATTGAGCCAAAAATGAGCCTCACCGCGGAAGACAATTTTTCGATAAAAAAAAACAGTTGACCTTCCTCCAGTTTTTCTAAGGCAAGGGTGTGCAAGAATTGTCTATTGATGATAAAAATGGCAAGACAAGCTGAACATTTTGAACAAACATAAAACTGAAAAACCTAATAACAAAAAAATCGCACATTATGTGTGCTTGGTTGAAATTTCGAAAATTTCGAAATCGCAGTGTTTCTAAGAGCCACTGAAGATGCACAACATTCAAGACTGCAGAACAGCCTTTCGCCTTGTGAATTTTGTTTCACAATAATCAAAAATTATGAGTTAAGGAGTGAATTCCATCTAGCACAGATTGAATTGTTCTGTACAAAATCTACAAGCATCTTCCCGATTTTGTCCGACAAAGAGCATTGTAGCCACATCCAAAGCTATAAAAAGAATTCATATTGTAACTTTGACAATGTCATGCAATACAAATATATAAATAGTTCACTAATTGAACAAAAGTCTTATATAAAATGAACTCTACACTCTGTTTTGTGCATTTCCAGAATCGGTACATGTGTACTCAACCGTCCACAGCATCTAATCATCTCAGATACGAATTCAAACATGAAAATTATTAATACAATTCAGTTATCAACTAGACAACTTACGTGAGACACAACGACACTATAACCGGCAGTTTATTCAAAAATTTAAAAATGTTAATAATCCTGTTACTTATCTTATTAACATCAGTGTATCTACTTATAAAACGCCATTACAGCAAGTGGCAAAGGTTGGGCATACCATACGATGAACCCTGCATTCCGCATGGTTCTCTCTCAAAAGTTCGACGCAAACAACTTCATTTTGCTTTAGCACTCGCCGATATCTACGAGCGGTTTCCCCAACAACGTTTCGTGGGGATTTTCTTGCTGTTTAAACCAGTACTCCTTGTCAGGGATGTGGAGTTGGTGCGTCAAATTATGATAGCCGATTTTACTAATTTTCATGATCGTGGGGTTTATGTGGATGCAGAACATGATCCAATGTCAGCGAATCTATTTAGTTTAAAAGGAGAAATGTGGCGGGCATTGAGAGCCAAATTAACACCTTCATTTTCATCGGGGAAATTGAAGGGAATGTTTGATACCGTCGATAAGGTGGCGGAAAAGGTGATTGATCATGTCCACGAACAGTTGAGAAATGGACAGGTGCATACTTTGGAGATTAAAAGTTTGATAACCACGTAAGTGATTTTTGGGACACTGGTTGTATGTGATTTTTATGAATAACTGATTAAGGGAGAAATGTTGAAAATCTGTAGGTTATAAAGACTCACGAAAGATGTGGAACTTCTTGTGTGTGGTTGAAAATATTTCTGCATTTCGCTTTATTTCTTCGAATTCCGGATAGACTCGCTTTTGCGTAAATTTTGTCCGAACCGGTAATCAGCTACGGATAATATAACGAATCCGTTTGGGTATGAAATTCCTCTCGAAATCGCGAATCGATTTTTTCTACTTTTTCGGATCCGTCTCGAACTCGTAACGGACTTCATATTCGAATCCGTTTAGGATTAGTTCTGTTTAAATACAATGAATACGAGACGGATTCACTTTTATCAATTTTTGCGGATTCGAAATGCCTTTGTTATGAATTCGCAGTCCTCTCGGGAAAGCGAATTGTTTTTTCTACATTTTTGGATCCGTTCGAGTTCACGGCATTAATTTTGTCGAACGGCAAAATGACGGCTTCCGAATTGAAAGATTGAAAGATTCGGATCCTCGCGAATAGACTAGTTTACACACTCCACGATTTCTACCGTTCTTGATGACCTTAGCCGCCCAGATTTTAGCTTTTGTAGTGTTGAACCGGTCACTTAAATTTGTTTGATCCATTTTCGAATGAGAGGGATGCTTGGTATATCCATAAAGTGACGAATCTTCTACGCGCTACATGCGTTGAATCAGGGTTTTTGTAAAACTCTCGGAAGCACATCGCGCGGTCCGCCCGCGAGAATCGTTCCATAGTGTGGTTCCATAATTACGATGAACCAGGCTACCTACTGGTATAGCCCACGCGTCCCTTAGATTCAATGCGTTCACTCAGTCAGCTAAACGAATGTAAACGTTCTTTTTGAGACACCCCGAGCTTCCATTCCCCTTGAAGGTGAGCTGCAGCAGCAAAAATTTCTACCGACAAAAGGTGAGGAGGGGAGGGGGTGTGGTGTGGGTCCGGCACGACTTTTAAGATAAACGTTTATTATTTTGGGGGAAACGTTTCACCTGCTGTGGTCAACGTAGAGTATTCGTAGCAAAAAAAAATATTTTTGCAGCAAACAACCTCTTAATACTTTTTCTTTGTATGTAGGGCATTTTTCGGGATCACACAGTGATTCGCCAGGAACTTATATATCTCTCTTCTTCAGCCACTACGCGCAATCGGTGTTGTATCGACAAGCGCCAAGTTTAGTTCGCGACTAGACATTTTTCAGTGTATAAATAAATTTGTAGTTGATCGTGGTGCAATGATTAGTCTGTGTGGCTCCTGTACATGAGAAGGTGGACGCGAACCTTTCTGTGACCAACAGTCACTTCGACGACAGTCACTTCGCTTAATGAAGGCGACACTATTGAGTATTTAGCCATGCAGAAACTTCTGAAAATACCAATCGGCGAGTGTAAAATTTGAAAACTCACAGCTCACTGATTGAGAGAAGCTCTACCAACTCCCTTCATGGGATGTAATGGAAGCCCATGTTTATGTTATGTTATATTATGCGAAAGTCCGTTCACGACAATATAAACGACTTAGTAGATGAACGCTTCATGGAACGAAGTTCCTTATCGCACGTTGCGGGATGGGGGCAAAATGAAAATAAATTAAACAATTTTTTTTTACACTATTATGCTACAACCCAGTTTTATCAACTATATTGGGTACTTTTACCTTGGTTTGTGTCTAGACTAACATATATTGGGAAATTTCTTGTTGTACTGGGAAGTTTTCTAGGTGGAGCCTGTAACCAATAGTTAGTATACTTTTCGGGGATTGTCGTAGATGGACATATTTTCATGAAATGAGCCAAGGAATACACTGGTGAAATTTGTCCAGTCGTGACTGCACCACCCAGTACATTGTGTTTTGAACCAAATAAAAAGTCCATTTAGAAAAGCCAAAGAGAAAGAAGTTTAAAAAAAATAAAATTTTCTTAAATAAGTGCATTTTCTTAAAAAAAAAAGTAAATTTTCTCAAAAAAAAAATACCTATTCATATTCGTAAACAAAGTACCATTTCTTAAAAACAATACATTATCCTAAATAAATACATTTGCTTAAAAAAAGTAAATTTTCTTACAAAAAGTACCTTTTCTTAAAAAAAAGTAATTTGTTTTAAAATAAGTACCTTTTCTTAAAAAAGTAAATTTTCTTACATCAAATTTCCTTTTCTTAAAAAACGTCCTTTTCTTTAAAGAGTACATTTTTGTGAAACAAACTAACTTTTCTTGCGATAAGTACCTACTCTAAAAAATGTACCTATGCTCGAAAACAGAACCAATTCTAAAAAAAATTCCCATTTCTTAAAAAAACTTTTCTCCAAATAATACCTTCTCTTACAAAAACTACCGTTCGTACAAAAATTCCCTTTCTTAAAAGTAGCCTTTCTGAAAATTAGTAAATTTTTTAAAAAAATAACTTTTTCCTAAAAAAAAGAGTACCACCTCCTTAAAAAGCACCTGTTCTTAAAAAAAGTACTTCTTTGTAAAAAAAAAATCATACTCATATGGCTTTTTCTTACAGAAACTAGTTCTTTTTAAGAATTTTCTTTAAAAAGCATTAACCTTTCTTTAAAAAGCATTAACTTTTAATAAAAGAAGTACCTCTCTTTAAAAAAGGACCTTTTCGGGAAAATATAATACATATTCTTACAAAAAGGACCTAAAAATATACTTTCTTTTAAAAAAAATACATCCTATAAAAAAAATTCTCAAGAAAAGTTTATCATTTTACAAAAAGTATATTTTCTTAAAGATCCATTTAAATTGTCGGTTTTTTCAACTGAGGCCTTGACGTGTTGGAACTAAGTTGTACATAATGTATAGCGAAAGGAACTTCGTTCCAATCGGTTTTCCCCTGACACCTCATGTAATTTTTATTTTATTTTATTTATATGTACTTGAGTTTGTGCCAAACGACCTTCAAACGTTTTTTTCTTTGTGTGTATGTTGTCTTTGTTGATTACAAATTGATTCCCCAGGATCTAATATAGCAGTGTCTTCCGTCTTCAGCCACTTCCTGGAACACCATGTACCAACACGCTGAAAAATAACGGCCCCAGCAACATGTTCCAGGAACCATGCACATGTTTGCAAGCATTGTTTTCGTGAATTGAAGATCTGCTGCTTTTTGGTTCTTTATTGTGACAGTCACCAGTGTTTTCAACAGTTTTCAACAAACAAATCCACATTTGGGTGACAAATACATATAATTATAACCTAATAATCATTGTGTCCCAAACATGTTACATTGAATAGCAAACACAATGTGTTTGGACACAAGTATACTATGTTTGAGGAATTCTACAAACACGTTACACAACATAAAAAGACACATTTTTCAGCGAGCACTGGGTCTCCTAGCGACACGTACCAAGATTAATTCCTGACAAGACATTTTTCATTGTTTAAATAAATTTCGTGGTTGGTTGATTTAAAGTATGAATCCTTTATTAATCTTTAAATAGTCTATCAAATTTAGCATTATTTCAATGAAATAATTAATAAAATAATATTTTTATTTGTTTCTTCCTTTTCTTGCACAGCTATGCTATAGATATCGTGGGATCTGTAATCTTTGGCTTAGATATTGATAGTTTTTCGGAGCCTAATAACGAATTCCGAAGGATAAGTGATCGCCTCTTTAATGAGACAAATATCTTGAGAAATTTAAGAGTTATCATGACATTCATATGTCCACCGTAAGAACTACAACAGACTGATTTCAAAAATTTTTGTTTTCAATATTCTCAATATTTTTCAGAATAGCCCAATTGTTATGCCGCTTCGGTGTGAACGATCCCTTTACCTACAGCTTAAGAGATATCGCCAAAAGAACTATAGAGTTTAGGGAGAAGCATGGAGTGGTGCGCAAAGATCTCCTTCAATCACTGATACAATTAAGAAATACGGGTAAAATAAGTGATGACTATGAACAGCTATGGAATGTAGAGACTTCAGCGAATAACTTAAAATCCATGACAATTGATATGATTGCGGCCAATTTGTGTCTGTTCTATTTGGCGGGATCAGAAACGACATCAGCTACAGCAACATTTACCATTTACGAATTGGCCATGTATCCGGATATATTGGAAAAAGTTCAAAAAGAAGTTGAGCAATGTATGGAAAAACATAATCTTGAACGAGGGGCTAAATTGACATATGAAGCTGTGCAAGATATGAAGTATTTGGATTTATGTATAATGGGTAATTTGGGAGAAATTTTTAAATGATACTTTTATTTTTTTATTTTTGTTAAATTTTCTTGTGATTTCTAGAAACCACCCGCAAATATCCAGCTGCTCCATTTTTGAATCGTGAATGCACCATAGACTATAGGGTGCCACATACTGAATTTACTATTAAAAAGGGCACTGCTATAATTGTACCCCTTTTGGGTATTCACAGAGATGCACAGTATTTTCCCAATCCTATGGATTATAGACCAGAAAGATTTTTGGCTGAGAAAATGGACTACAATCAGGATGCGTTTATGCCATTTGGAATAGGACCCAGACATTGTATTGGTAATTTTAAGGAAAAATCGCGATACAAAACATATTTATAAGTTCATCTTGTGTTCTTTCTAGCTCAACGTATGGGTGTCTTGAATACAAAAGTTGTTCTGGCTAAAATTTTAGCAAATTTTAATATCGCATCAATTCCCAGAAAAGAGGTAGAGTTTGTATATCATACAGCTCCCGTTTTGGTGCCAAGGCATAAACTACAGGTGGATATTTCAAAAAGATCATTATTATAAATGGAACGGTTCCAGGGGACGACTTTTTAATAATATATGTTATTCGTCGAATAGTATTTGTTGGGGCCAAAAATACAGCAACAAGAAATAAATGTGATCTGTCAATCGAGTTTTAGTTCTAGCAATCAAATTATCCTGTAGTGGTGAATATTCAATTAGTTGGATGAACGAAAAATGTAAAAACTAATTCGGTTGTACCAAATAATATATTGGTATGCTAAACTAAAGTAATTACATCATTTCCCTTATGGGAATTTTTATTCGGTCTGTTTTCCAGTACTTACAAATTTATTCAAGCTCAAGACCTTTTTAAATAATATAAAGTTATTATCTTTATATTACTTTCAAAAAAGTCGAGCATAAAAATGTTCCAATGATACCAAGGCTGTCTGTATAGCTATTTCGGATCTTGCTAAGATCTTCATCAGCAGACGTTTTTGGTATGTTTTTGGTGAATTCTTCAAAAATATATATCCAGAAACACTTATCATATTAATGAGAATTCCTTCATATACTCGTTTGAAGAATACCAAGCACTACCATTGTCATGCACAACTCTTTTTATCATGCCGTAAAACCATTGGTTTTAATCAGACATGATTTGTTTTTGTTATGTCATTACAAAAACAACAAAACAGAGGGTTGCCATCAACAATATTATTGTTTCAAGCTCGCGGTGCTCTTCGTCAACTTTCATCATTTCCCTTATGGGAATTTTTATTCGGTCTGTTTTCCAGTACTTACAAATTTATTCAAGCTCAAGACCTTTTTAAATAATATAAAGTTATTATCTTTATATTACTTTCAAAAAAGTCGAGCATAAAAATGTTCCAATGATACCAAGGCTGTCTGTATAGCTATTTCGGATCTTGCTAAGATCTTCATCAGCAGACGTTTTTGGTATGTTTTTGGTGAATTCTTCAAAAATATATATCCAGAAACACTTATCATATTAATGAGAATTCCTTCATATACTCGTTTGAAGAATACCAAGCACTACCATTGGAACACCTTCATGCACAACTCTTTTTATCATGCCGTAAAACCATTGGTTTTAATCAGACATGATTTGTTTTTGTTATGTCATTTAAAAAGGTCTTGAGCTTGAATAAATTTGTAAGTACTAAAGTAATTACTTGAATTTGATGGCTGTCACAGCCATTTGATGATGCTTTAACCCCTTATGAATTTTATAGAAAAAAAGTAAAAAAAATTACTGTTTATTAAAATTGTGTATTTTATATTTATATATAAACAAAATTAGTATTATTTATTACTCAGGGTTCATATTTCGTGCCCATTTTTTTTATCGAAAATATGAATAAATTTCTATATCTCGAAAGCGGAGCGTCCAATCGAAAAACAAATATAGACAATCTTTCTAAATTTTATATATTTTCGATCAAAAATGGGGATGGGTTACACTGGGTATATTTAAGTTAATTTGTGTCATCCACAATAATAGTTCCTCCAGCCAAGTGTCCACAATTGTCTGGATGTGTTTGTGAAAGCGTCAATAGTGGCAACATATTCAACGATTATGTTTAAAAGTCTTACTTCACCTCAATTTATGATAATCAGGGGTGTTATAGAATCCAAGTCGGTTTTGTTGATTGTCGGTTTTGCAAACCAATATTGGTTTCATTTGGTGTCATGAAACCAAGTCGGTTTTGTTATTTTCGAATGTAAATAAAACCGATAATCGAATCAGCTGTTGCAAGATATATGTGTATAATGGTAGTGTTATCAGCTAGACACAAAAACAAATTGCCTGTTCTTCTTGGCTACAAAAATTACCATTTCTTATGAGTCTACCTCTAGTAGCTCTTTCTTGAGCTATTGTTTACATTTGTAGAATTGTTTACATGTTTAATTTATAGTGTTTTGATAAAATAGAATGTGTATTAATTGAAAAGAATAAAAATTGTTGTGTTTTTATTATTATTATTTTGTGAATCCCCGTGCTAGGTCCGGATATTTCTCCATGAACTCCATAATTATGGAGTTTTGGGTGCTATTTTTATGCTTTCCCCTGTTTGAGAACAATAAAATTACATATAAATATTTATTTTTATTAAATTAATTATAATTTACTTACATTTTCACAAAATATCCACCTGCACAATAAAATTAAATGATAAACGACGCTTGACGCTACTTGATTTATTCACTATAAGGAAAAGCGATAGCTGTTAGCTGCTTGTTTTATTTCCAATAAGAAAACCGATAACATTGGTTTCTGTGACACCTAAAACCGATACTAATTCTAGTTCGAACATAAAACCGATAACATTGGATTCCATGACACCAAAGTATATTTGTTGCCGTTTTCAAATCCAATACCGACAACATTGGTTTCTATGACAGCCCTGAATGTGTATTCTTCGCTAGCTGATTATCTATACACTTTATTGTTTTTTCACAACTTTGTTTATCACTTTCTGTTTAAAATATTAGTTTTTCTGTAAAGTCCTCGTGTAACATTCCAATGTACGTAGTTTCTCTTTAACAACAAAGCCTCTTGTGAAAAACCGAATACATACTCGTAAGTTTGTAACAAGTATTTTTGTACCAGAAACTAAATTATGATTACAGTAACTAAAATTTGAACACGAATTCTAATATTGTACTTTCTATTAGTTGTATCTTCCATTTCAGAGGAATGAGGTTTTTGAAATACTCAAATTGGTTAATACAACTAAAATTCGGTTGTAGCATCTTGTATTTAGTAAGACCTATTTTTAATCTATCAATAACATCGACAAATAATTCTGATGTTTGACAATTACGAATTCTGATCAAAATATAGACTTTAGCATGGAATTTCCAATGTCTAAATTGATTTCCAACTAATCTTTTCCCTGTGTGTACATTCTTTTCGAACGAACATCTGGCAACTCCATGAGAAAAGAATAGACAAAACAGAAACAAGGAAAACAAAAGAAGGGAAATTTGTTAGAAACTAAAAGAAAAAAGTAACTTTAGACGAATGTGAACAATTAAATTACTCCCCGTTCTGTATTAAACATAGAAAGGAGTATCCCAGGAGTTTCAATAGTAGCAGTTATCGAGCACCAAAGGAGTCAGTATTTTATTCAAAAGTTTAAGCGGCGAAGTTTAAGCGACTCATCATCATATGTATGTGGCAATGTTGTGCAAAATCCTACGTGGCAACGCAGAAGTATGACAACTTTTTGCGTTTCGTGCATATTCTTTAGTAACTTTTTTTAAAAAAATTTTTATTAAAGAAACAGTTTTGGAAAATTATATTTTTAAAAGTACTATTAAACTAGACGAAATACTTTAATCAATAAAAATATAATACGTAGTGTAATTTAGTGTTTTCTCTTTACATTTGTCAATTTCACTGTAGTTTTACCAACTGTTTTGAATACGCAAATTTTTGGGTTACTGATTTCCTGTAGATGGACACAACGGAATTCATATTACTTTCGAACGAAATTGCGCTCTGTGACATGGCTGTATATCAACATTTTTCAAAACGTTACACTCGTTTTTGCTTCAAGTGCATTGCGGGACGTTAACGGGTTAATTGTTTTTTGTTAAATTTTATGTGTGTATTCTACTTGCCCCTGGAACGATTTTTTTGCTAACCAAATCTTGTACATTGAACTTTTTATTTTTCGGCCCTACCTAATACATATCGTTAGCTAAAATGCAAAAAGGCGTAACTAACCAAAAATTCAAAACCGAGTTTTTGATAGATTGTTGTGAATGCCATTAAACTACATGTCTTGACAAAAAATTTACCCATCTGCGATCAAAAATCTGCCTGTGTGCTTAAAGTGAAATTAGAAAAAACTTCTTTAAAAATATTTTTAGTTTTAATTTTACAAAGTTTTTTGCTTCTCCTGTAAAATTATATTTTTGTTAGTTATGCCCTTCTGCATTTTAGCTAACGATATGTATGTTGTCAATTGAAAACTATAAATTTTTAGACATTAACAAAACAGCTGTACAAAAGTTATAATTATATGTAGCTGAAATATATTTGTCAGTTAATTGTTTATACAATTTATGCATGTATGTGTTTTCGTATGAAAATTGTTATAAATTAATTATGTGTTTAATACTGGCGATGTGAATTGTCGGTGACCCAGCTGTTCTTTGGCTTTCCATATGGGTTATTTATACTATAAAGTCGGGTGCATACAACTAAAAAGAGTTACTAGCTAACACAGTTACTAGCTAAAACACCTTAATCAAAAAAAACACCTTAATCAACATTTTCCATCTCATAATTCAGTTTCAAACCAGACAGTTTGCCTATAAGGCGATAGATAGAAAATACTGTCTCTTCAAGAATCTAATAAATTCATAATAAAATGTTTATACTTTTCCTAATTCTATTAATCACATTACTGTACATATTCATAAAACGGCATTACTCGAAGTGGAAACGCTTGGGTATTCCATATGATGAGCCCTCAATACCTTATGGCTCTCTCCTCAAAGTACGACGCATGGAACTGCCCATTGGCTTAGCACTTTGCGATATCTATGAGCGTTTTGCAGTGCATCGTTTCGTTGGAATCCATTTGTTATTCAAACCAGTGATTCTACTCAGAGATGCCGAGTTGGTGCATCAAATTTTGACAACAGATTTTCTACATTTTCATGATCGTGGCATTTATGTGGATGAGAAACATGATCCCATGTCGGCTAACTTGTTGACATTGAAGGGGCAATCATGGCGGACATTAAGGGCAAAATTAGCACCTGCGTTTTCATCTGGAAAGCTGAAGGGAATGTTTGATACTGTGGATGATGTGGCAAATAAATTGATACAACATTTGAATGGCAAGTTAGACGATGGAATGTCTCATACATTGGAAATTAAGAGTTTGATAACAACGTAAGTAAACCAGATTTTAAACACAGTCAGCAAAGCTGCTGTTAACCAAGTGGGAATTGTCCAAGAACAAAAAATGGGAAACTGCATTCAATTCGGATTGTAGGGATGCACAAGGATTTCAAAAAGACAGCATTTTAAATGCAACCCCTGCTCAATTCTCTGTCGTTTGCTGGAAACTTAAGTTAAACTTAATTTCCTTACCCACCGATCGGTGATAGGGTGTTTAGAATTGAAAGCTAAATGTGATTTTTAAATTAAAATTGTTGTTTTTATTTCAGTTATACCGTGGACGTTGTGGCATCTGTTATCTTTGGCTTAGACATCGACAGTTTTTCTAATCCCGCCAATGAATTCAGGAAATTGACTGATCGCCTTTTTAATGAGGCCAGTATTATTGAGAAGATCCGGGGTGTTATGTCCTTTTTATGCCCCCCGTAAGTAAATAAAGCCAACTAGATTTTAAGATAACACAGAAAATTTAAACAACACATTACCAGGGTCGGTCAATAAAGACAGGGTTTAGGAATGAAGAGACAAGTTTTTCACAATTTATTTTTTAATTTTTACCGCATTTCCCAACGCTTCTACCATTTCCTTAACCCCTCCAAAAACTTCCAATTGTCAAACTCTACAAAATACGATTCTGTCTCCCCGATAACGTCCTCGTTTGCGCCAACCGATTGGGCCAACTACAAGAAACTGGTTCCCATTGCTGGATTGGTGGACTCCTTCCAAAAGCAGTATGATGCCATAAAGGTTCCCTATCCAGCTGACAACGTCAGCTCCACCATCGACGCTCAGACCCAGGAAACCAAGGCTGAAATAGAAAACTTCAAAAGAAGCTCTGAATATGATTTCCCCCAAGCCACGTTTTCATATTGGGAAACAGAAAGAAGTCGCAGGGAGCCAAGCCGGGCGAAGTAATACCTCCTGCGAAATTCGCTTAACGACCTCCAAATACTGCTTCGACATTGACAGCCATGACTGCATGTTGTCCACCACGAGTAATCGCGGCCCCATCAGGTCGACACCTTTCTCATGCTTAACTTATCATGTAAAATATTGACTACCATTCCGTACGACGCGCCTACGACCTCGGCTACTTTGCGCACTTTCGTTTGGCGATCAAGGAGAATCATGTCGCAGAAGTTTTGAACGATTTCCTCAGTAACAACGTCGGCCGGGCTGCCTGGGTGCTCCTCATCAAAAACCAGATGTATATACGACCAAGTTTCAATTCACTGAACCAATATCTTACGGTTGTCAAATAGATGGTGAAAAGTCCCCATAGACAGCATCCAACTTTTATTTCTTCGCATGGTTTTCCATCCAAAAATAAAAAGCAAATTACGGATCGATATTGTTATTTTCCATTTCATCGAGAAACACGAAACACGTGTGATACAACTGGCTGTCACATAAAAACTAACCTATGAATCAGGCTGAAATTTCATGTAACGTCATGTGACAGATGGCACAGCACTAGGGTTGCACCAAAAAATTTTCTTTTTCGAATTCCATGGTTGCTCAAGCTTAATTGGAAAGCTTGTAGGGAAAAGTATTTTTCAGATTTTTTCTCAGATCTTTCGGAATAGGTTTAGGGGTCGCGCAAGTCGAATTCACCCCAAAAAACGAGTATTTTAAATTTTACTTAAAAATCGGTCAATAACCACGATTTTCTTACTTTGTAAGTCAACAGTTTTGAAACTAAACGGCCACAATTTTATCGAATATGATTACAGCTCCAGTTTTAGCAATGATTTTGATACCAATGATACCATTTATTAAATTTTATCGTAAATTTTGGATAAATTTAGTAAATAACGCTTTATAACTTTTAAAATTTCTACGATAATTTAAAATACTAATGATGCACGTTAAAAGCCGGATAGATTCCAAGCAATTTTGTAAAACAGAATTTTGAATTTCCAGTTACTGTTGCAGAGTTATACCATTTTAAAACTTTTTACCCATTGTATGAAACAAATAATATTATATACATTGTTTGCCATTTTTGCATCAGATTTGCTTTAAATTTCTAAGAAAATTTAAAAACCTAATGATGCACATTAAAAGACGTATAAATTTTAGGTAATTATGTAAAAGCAATGTTTGAAGTTGCAGTTACCGTTGATGCACTTTAAAAGACGGATAAATACTAGGCAATTATGTGAAAGAAATGTTTGCAGTGTCAGTTACCGTTCCAGAGTTATACCATTTTAAAGCCTTTTACCCATTGTACGAAATTAATAATATTATAAACTGTCATTTTTGCATCGGATTTGCTTTAAACATTTCATTAATGAAAAAATCTACATGCGGTAAGAAACGACAAAGAATTACTCGCAGAAAAAGCGGCTCCAGCAACATATTGCAGCAACCATATATATGTTTGCAAGCACTATTTTCATGATTTGAAAATCTGATGTGTTTTTGTTCCCTTGTTGTCTGTCAGGTTTTTCTTCATCAGTTTGCAACAAACAAAGCCACATTTGCAAACACAATGCTTGCAAACATATGGTTCCTACAATATCTTGCTGGGGCCGTATTTGCTGCGTGTGATTCTTTGTCGATATTTTCATGCAGTGGGTAAAAAGCTTTAAAATGGTATAACTCTGGAACAGTAACGGGAAATTCAAAATTTTTTTTTACAAAATTGCTTGGAATTTATCCGTCTTTTAAAGTACATCATTAGTTTTTTAAAGTTTCATAGCAATTTTTAGCAAATCCGATGCAAAAATGGCAAACAGTTTATAATATTATTAGTTTCATACAATGGGTAAAAAAAAAATAAAATGGTTTCCATTACATCCCATGAAGGAATTAGGGAGAGTTTCTCACAATAAGTGATCTGTGCGCTTTCTAGTTTTATACTCACTGATTGGGACCTACAGTTTTACACCGGTTCCGAACGGTATTTTTGAGAAGCATTTTCATACAATGTTAATAAGGTTTAAAATGGTATAACTCTGGAACAGTAATGGCAAATTCAAAATTTTACAAAATTTACAAAAATTTTACAAAATTGGTTGGAATTTATTCCTCTTTTAAAGTGCCTCATCAGTATTTTAAATTTTCTTAGAAATTTTAAAAGTTATAAAGCGTTATTGACACAATTTATACAAAACTTACACGATACCTGATAGAGCAAAATCATTGCCAAAACTGGTGGTTTATACATACACAATAAAAGTTTGGATGGTTAGCTTCAAAAATGTTGGCTTACAAACTAAGAAAATCGTGGTTATTGACCGAGTTTTAAGTAAAATTCAAAAAACGTCCGGAATAGCCAATTTTTGGTGGAAATTCGACTTGGGCGACCTCTAAACCTCTTCCGAAAAATCTAAAAAAAAACCTCAAAAATACTTTACCCTGTAAGGTTTGAAATAAAGCTTGAGCAAAAACTAATTTTTATTGATGGGACAGCCTATAGTGCACGACAATAGTGCCAGCTTCCCTCATTAACGCCACGTCTCATCACGCACAGGTACTTAATGATCGACCCTCGTAATACATTAAGATCGGTTCTAATTTTAAAATATATAGTTTCAATCATCAGCACAAATATAGTGATCTACATCCATATTTCCCCACTACATCCAACAGTTATTGAGCCCTGCGTTTTTCAGTTTTACACTCAGTAATTGGTCTCTACAATTTAACACAGATTCCGAACGGTTTTTAAGAAGCTTTCCCACGGATAATAGGCGACGATGTCGCCGTCACTAAACGAGGGACATACCCTAAAATGTAGTGGCTATCATCACCCCATATATAGTGGCGATCCTCACCACATATATAGTGGAGCTCATCGCCACATATATAGTAGCGATCATCACCACATATATGGTGGACATCATCACCACATATACAGTGGCGATCATCACCACATATATAGTGGGGATCATCACCACATATGTAGTGGAGATAATCACCAAATATATAGTGGCGATCATCACCACATATATAGTGGAGATATAACCAAATAAACACAGTGGCGATCATCACCACATATATAGTGGAGATATCACTAGATATATATAGTGGCGATCATCATTAAATATATAAAGTGGCGATCACCACCAAATATATATAGTCGAGATCATCACCACATGTATAGTGGCGATCATCACCACAAGTATAGTGGCGATCATCACCACATATATAGTGGCGATCATCACCAAATAGTTAAAGTGGCGATCATCACCAATTATATAATGTGGCGATCACCACCAAATATATATAGTCGAGATCATCACCACATATATAGTGGCGAATATAGCGATAATAAGCGATCATATATCATTTGCTTGCTAAGACCTCCATTGAAAATATTAATCCTAAACCTATGTCACCTCTCTTGGTGAAATTTAATTATTTCGTTTTCTGTTTCCATTACAGTATCACTGCACTTTTATCCCGCTTTGGCGTTCGCGATCCTATTATTTATCGTATACGAGATATCGCTAAGCGAACCGTTGAATTTCGTGAAAAACATGGAGTGGTGCGCAAAGACCTCATGCAACTGTTCATACAATTGAGGAATACTGGGAAAATATCAGAGGACAATGATGAGCTATGGAAAGTTGAAACTGCCGCTGACAACTTAAAGTCCATGTCCATTGATATGATAGCTGCCAATGCATTTTTGTTTTATATGGCGGGTTCAGATAATGCTGCCTCTATAGTGTCATATACAATATATGAACTATCTATGTATCCAGAGATATTGGCGAAAGCTCAAAAAGAAGTGGACGAATGTTTGGAGAGGCATAAAATAAAGGCGGAAGAGCGCTTAACCAATGAGGCCATACACGATATGAAATATTTGGATTTATGTGTGATGGGTAAAAGCAAAATCTTTTGAAATTGTGTCGTAGGAAACAGGATATTGAACCTGCTCTTTATCTTTTTAGAAACCACTCGAAAATATCCAACTTTACCATTTTTAAATCGTGAATGCACTCAGGACTATCAATTGCCCGGGGAGGATTTTATCATCAAAAAGGGTACAGGTGTCATTATATCTATGATGGGTATTCATCGAGATGAAAAATATTTTCCTAGTCCTATGGATTATAAACCAGAACGTTTCTTGCCAGAAAATATGGATTATAACCCAGTGGCATTCATGCCATTTGGTGAAGGTCCTAGATCGTGTATTGGTAAATATAGAGGACTAATTTTGTTTCAAAATAATTGTGTATATTTGATATGTTTCAGCTCAACGTTTGGGAATAATGACTGCTAAAGTGGCACTGCTTAAAATTTTAGCCAATTTTAATATTGAATATATGCCCCGCAAGGAAGTAGAGTTCAAATTTCACACTGCTCCAGTTTTGGTGGTAAAAGACGGTCTACGTGTAACACTATCGAAGAGAGGGTAATGGCGACTGGGAGTATTAATTGTGGGAATGGTAAATATTACGGAATTGTCCCAAATCTGGAACCTTAAAAATAAAAAGATGTGAGAGTTTTGAGCGTCGATTTATATTTCAAAAACGACTTTGAAATCTCCCACAACTTATTCTGAATAAGTCGAAAATGTTACAGCTAAAGTTATTCCTTTTTCAGTATGCATTTTGGACAATCGATCCTGGCAATATATGGATGTGAGGAATCACGTGTGTACAGTGCTTTGGCAACATATTACGAAAACTGTATTAATATATTCAATATATGAAGAGAAATTGTACAAAATGTATATAAATTGTCTTTAACTTGTCCTGAAATTATTCAAAATCTGAGCTGAAAATAGAACTTCAATAATTCCGAGTTACGAAAAAGTCTTAGATATCTTTTAATCTTTACTTGTGTACCATTATCTATTTTACACGGGTTTCAGGGTAGAATTATCTTCACCTGTAGGGTAAAATGCCGCTATAATTGGAGGTAAATTCCAACCGTACAGTTTATTGTTACGAAACACGATTCACATATTTAGCTTAGAAGGTATTTGAATCTCAACAAACATCTGCAGAATGTTAAACCAGCATTTAAATATTAATGAGCAACTTGGTTGTTCTGACTGTTGTCCGATTAGTGAAGCTTAATGAAACGCCGATCATGGCTGACAGTTGACAGCTATCATTTACGATCTCAAAACGAACGGTTGGTGAATTCGCTAAGTAACTTTTCGATTGGAGCAAAAAGTAGATGGCGCTTTAACACACTCCACAAACTGCGGGTTGGTTAGGAAAATGGCTGGATAGTTGAGAGTTGTAACTGATTGTGATTGGGAGAACTTATATAAAGTTTTGAATTCCTGATGAATTGGACGAAAACAGGAAATTTTAATTACAAAAATATATATTTACCGGTACAATAGATACCTATTGAATAACTGATTGCAAGAACGTCAAACTTTGTTTTATACGCATGTACTTATAGTCCCCCACCGGTCTACAGTGGCCAATTTGGCTTCGCTAGCGGAATTTTAATCATAGCTTCCAAAATAAAGAAGATATCTCTAAGAAACTTTATTACTTATTGTAGTTTTGAACCCAAGAAAAAGTAAATTAAATAACCAAAGTACAAGACTGGCAAATCCATGAAGTCCAACCCTGAGCATGTAATTACATTTGGCACCACACTAACTCTTCCACTCGTATTTTTGGATTGGATTGTGTCTAGACTAACATATAACATATGGGGGATATTTCTTGTTTCGTGGGAAATTTTCTAGGTGGAGCCTGTTTATTACATATTGTAGTTCGAACCGAACAAAAAGTAAATTTAGAAAAGTCAAAGTGAAAGAAGTTTACAAAAATACAATTTTCTTAAATAAGTGCATTTTTTTTTTAAAATTTAATTTTCTCAAAAAATTACCTATTAATATTCTTAAAGAGAGTACCTTTACTTAACAAAATACGTTATCTTAAAGAAGCACCTTTGCTTAAAAAAGTAAATTTTCTTACACAAAGTAGCTTTTCTTAGAAAAATAAATTTTTTCATTAAGTACGTTGTCTTATTATCTTACAACAAATTTCTTATCTTATAATTAGTTGTAATTTCCTTTTCTTAAAAAACTAGATTTTCTTTAAAGAGTACCTTTTTTGCAAAACAAAATAACTTTTCTTGAGATGAGTACCTACTCTTAAAATTTTGCATGTTCTTTCGTAAAAACAGAGCTTTTGTTCAAAAAAATCCCTTCTCTTTCAAAAAATATCTTTTCTTACAAAAATTCCTTTCCTTAAAAGTACCCTTTCTTAAAAATAAAATAATACCTTTTCTTTTCTTATCTTGAGATAAGTAGCCTTCCTGAAAATAAGTAAATTTTCTTAAAAAAATAACCTTATCCTAAAAAGAGTACAACTTCTTTAAAAAGTACCTGCTCTAAAAAAAAGTATTTCTTTTTCTTACATAAAAATATTAGCTTTTAAAAAAAGAAGTACCTCTCATCAAAGAAAGGACCTTATCGGGAAAATATATTACATATTCTTACAAAAGGGACCTAAAATATAATTTTTTTTAAAAAAATACATTCAATAAATAAAAAATTTCTTAAAAAAAGTTTATCATTTTACAAAAAGTATCCATTTAAATTACAGTATTTTTCAAAAGGCGCCTTAGGCGTGTTGGAACTAACTAATACATAATATATAGCGAAAGGAACTTCGTTCCAACTGGGTGTCCCCTGACACCTCATGTACTTTTTATTATTTGTCGGTCAAGATGTGGAATAGAAAAATATATTTTCAAAATTTTGACATAGTATTTTCTTTACGACGGAATTTTGAAGTTTTGATTTGCGCAATATGCGATGGCTCAGTGAAAAGACGCTGAAAAATAACGGCCACAGCAACATATTGCAGGAACCATGTATATGTTTGCAAGCATTGTTTTCCTGAATTGAAGATCTGCTACTTTTTGTTTCTTTATTGTCTGTCGCGTTTCTGTTTTCAGTAGTAGTTTCTGTTTTCAGCTACACATATTATAACCTACTAATCATAGTGTCCCAAACATGTTATATTGAATAGCAAACACATTGTGTTTGGCCACGAGTGTACTATATTTGCAGCAAACTACAAACAGATTATATTTGCATTCAAACACCAAAAAACGAAAAAAAATTCAGCGTGTAGACCGATATCGGTCGTTAAAATTTTTTAGAGTGTGTTGGCGAAACAAAATTAATATTTCTTGGTCAAGCTGAGACTCAAATGACGTATTATGATGAGGATATGTAGAAAAATATATTTTCAAATTTTTAACATAAAATATTTCGAACGAAATTCCTTATCGCACGTTGCGGGATGAGGGCAAAATTAAATAAAAAATAAACAACTTTTGTTTTAACACTATTATGTTACAACCCACTATTATCAAATATATTGTTGCCTTTTGCTTTGGTTTGTGTCTAGACTAAGATATGTTGGGCAATTTCTTGTTTAATGGGAAGTTTCTAGGTGGAGCCTGTAACCAATATTTAGTATATATTGTAGTTTTAAACTCAATAAAAAGTAAATTTACAAAAGCCAAAGTGAAAGAAGTTTTAAAAAAGCTAATTTTCTTAAATAAGTGCCTTTTCTTAACAAAAGTAAATTTTCTCAAAAAAATACCTATTCCTATTTTTAAACACAGTACCTTTTCTTAACAAAAATACCTTATCTTACAGTACCTTTGCTTAAAAAAAAGTAAATTTTCTTACAAAAAGTACCGTTTCTTACAAAAAGTACCTTTTCTTACAAAAAGTACCTTTTCTTACAAAAAGTACCTTTTCTTACAAAAAGTACCTCTTCTTACAAAAAGTACATTTTCTTACAAAAAATACCTTTTCTTAAAAAAAGTAATTTTTTTAAAATAAGTATGTACCTTTTCTTAAAAAAGTACATTTTCCTACAACAAATGGCTTTTTATTAAAAAACTACCTTTCCTTTACAGAGTACCTTTTTTGTGAAACAAAATAACTTTTCTTGAGATAAGTACCTACTCTTAAAAATGTATCTATTCTTGAAAAAATGCAATTTAAAAAAAATCCAATTTCTTAAAACAAAAACGATTTCTTCAAACAAATAACTTCTCTTAAAAAAATACCTTTTTCTACATAAAAACAAAATAATACATTTTATTTTCTTGAGATAAGTAGCCTTTCTGAAAATAAGTAAATTTTCTTAAAAAAATACCCTATTCGTAAAGAGAGTACTACTTCTTTCAAAAGTAGATGTTCTTTCAAAAGTACCTGTTCTTAAAACAACTACTTTTTTTAAAAAAAAAATTACACTCTAATGGCCTTTCCTTGCAGAAAGTACTTTTTCTTAAAAATAGTACCTTTTCTTAAAAACAACATTAGCATTTAATAAAAGAAGTACCACTCTTTAAAAAAGCACAATTTTCGGGAAAATATAATACATATTCTTACAAAACGGATCTAGAAACATACTTTTTAAAAAACAAAAATGCCGTATATAAAAAAATGCTCAAAAAATTTATCAGTTTACAAACGCATATTTTCTTAAAGATCCATTTAAATAATTATCGTACTAGTACATAATAACAAGTACATAATAATATATAGGGAAAGGAACTTCGTCACAGCCGGGTCCTCATGTAATTTTTTTTAGATTTCAAAATTTGAATTGGGTTGTTCAATAGCTACGCCTTAATCAATCACGCATTAACAAAAGTAGCGTAAAGTAGTGTTAGCGTAAACGTAGGGTACCAAACAGCTATCCAACGTAAACCTGTTTCTTAGTTTTCCCATTTACCCTCTACGATCTTTTAAGAGGTTTGTTTTGTTTTGGTATTCAGTTTCGTTGCTTTCGACAAAAATTTGAATAATACTATTCTAAAAATATACAAACTGAATTCAAATGGAATATACATAAATAATCGTTGATTAAAATTGATACTGAACTATATAGATGATTTAATGATTAGAATTACAGTGATGAGCAAAATTGTAACAGCTTTCTCATAATGGAAGTTTAAAACTAAAATTTCTAGCATTGTTTAAGCTTAGAACTAAAACATTTGTTGAACTTTAGTTTGATATGGTCTCTTTCGTAATGAAATACATACATGTATGTTTAAAAGAGCGTTATATGTAGAGAAACCCCAATGTTACAATTACGCACTCTCTTCAATGTTACGCAATGTACGCACTCTCTTCTTAAAAGATCCAGAATCTCAAATGTAACCATTACGTAGCTCATAAATTTATTGTTATTTTTTTCAATTGCACATTATTGTCCACGTGCTGATCAAAAATGAAAGAAAATAGTCAAAATCATGGAATTGCAAAAAAAACTGTTCGGAACTTTGCAAAGTTGAATGTAAGTCATATGGCGTTCCAGAGAATAAAACTGAAGAACAATTTTAAAACTTCAACTGGTATTGGATGCCCAGAAAGATTGACGACCGCACTTGTAGTCATTTGGCAAAATTAGTTACAAGTCACAATACAATTACCCCAGCTGGGGCAGTAAAAACGTTATATATATATTGAAGCCAGTGAGTGAAGTGCTCGTCGAAGTCTCAAAAAATTGGGTGTTATGGCTGCAGAGAAGAAAAAGAAACAATTTTTTATCACAAAAGAATATAAAGCTTCGTAAAGAATTCGTCCAGGTCATGGAAAACAATTAATTTTTGTATTCCAACCCTGTTACAATTTTGCTCGTTACTGTACATATTTGCATATGTACGAAATGTATATTTTTATTTTGCTATATGCAGACATTCGTCTTCTCGAAGCATTTCAACCATAGCGTAACATATAAAGCGTGTTCATTAGACCCGGTCGGTCTCCATATAAAAAAAATTCCCAAAGTTCCAAAGGGCAAATATTTAAGATCATCTCGAGACAATTTTTAAAAAAATCCTTTCAAAGCCGGTGAAAAACAGCCAAAATCTTTTTTTTTTGAGGTTTTTTTGTTGGTGGTTCGATCGTAATATACAATACATTGTTGTATAGGCCTCAAAGAGTACTACATTTGTCCTACAGATGTCGCTGACGTTCGAAATAATTTCATAATGAAGGCTTCATTTAATGCAGTTTCTGTCGCCAAAAATTTCAAAATATTTCTTTCTAGGATTAAAGCCCCTTAAAAACCAAGAACATATTGCTTTGATTTATACAGTTTTATTCAAAAACGAAAAAGTTAAGCCGCATGCACAATGCAAGCGACAATTTCGTTTTTCAAGCTATCTCGTTCTCACACACAGAATTTCACATAATGGCCTTTCGTTTTTTTTTTACAAAAATGTAACTCCAATTTGTCGCTGAAGTTGATCTATTCCTACTCCAGCAACATATTTGTTCGAATAAATAATGTACAATTAAGCAGTAGATGGCGCTGTACTTCGAATATTATTTTCAAACCTAAAAACATCAATGAAAATTGAACCCACTTGTGTTAAAAGACGCATTATAAAACGTTATTTTATCTATAGAATCTTTTAATACCAAATAGTTTTAAATACATTAACATTTTTTAATATTCGAAATACAACCCTGGATGTGACATTTGAATCATGATGCTACTAATAGAGGTAGTGTGATAAGAACAACTTAAATTATTTGCTCTTTTTTCTGTTCATTACATGAACAATCAAATTCAAATGTATTTGGTTTTGGTAATTTCTGGCTTACTGTTATTCTTGACAAACATTTGTGTTAACTTTGACATGAAAACAAAATATATTGTATTGTTGCCTTGATATATTGGCCGTAATACTGGTATCACCTGTTAGAACAAATATCTCGATTCGAAGTAAACTGTTGCTGGCATTGTGAACGCCTTTTGAAAATGTTGCTTGCATTGTGATTCCGGCTTTACGCACGACAAGATATATTTGAAGCCTTAATACAAATATTTTTTCATTGTGTTTGCATTATTACCGCAAACTATTGCATACTTTTTGGCGCTATCGCAAAACTTTTTACATAAAAATTATGGTACAAGTTGTAATGCAATAATATACTTTTTAGCGCTATCGAAAAATTTATTAATCATTTTCCTGGGATAGTTC
Source organism: Phaonia tiefii (assembly GCA_963931995.1). NCBI lineage: Eukaryota > Metazoa > Arthropoda > Insecta > Diptera > Muscidae > Phaonia > Phaonia tiefii. Next base: position 300,846,806 of record OZ008368.1, read on the forward strand.
ATTTTTACTCTAGTTACCATTGAAACATTGCTTTGGTTTTATTACTTAAACAAAGGAAATACAAAAAAGAGTAAAGATAAGTTAGGTGTACCGTTCACGACGTTCTACTTTTGCAAAAATATGGCTCAGACGCTTGACGGTTCGCGCTGATTCACTTCCAACTCGTAGAAACCGTTCAGTGTTTTGCGAATGGCATAGAAAATCTATAACAAGTGCTTTATATTTTTATTATTATTTCTTACATTGTTTACCTGGTATCTTTATAATTTCGTTGTTTGAACATTGATAACGTTAAATATCTTTATCCGTATAGAATTGTAAACTAGAGTTGGGTAGTTTATGAACTATATAGTTCATTTAGGCTGACCAGACATCACCGTCACGTACATAATGCACATGTTCGATACAGCGAGTATATTCCATATTGCTATGCCCGGGAACCTTAAATGAACGAGTTCGAGAACTAGTGAACGAGTTCGACACAAGTCTATTGTAAACACGGTGGTTCTGTTACTGTGATTTTGTTCTAGTCGATCATATTAAATACTATTAAAAGCCAAATATTTAAAAAATTTTCGATAGCGCTAAAACGTGGGCCATAATTTGCGCTAAAAGTATGCAATAATTATTATTGAAAATTTTGCGACAATGCCAAAAAGTATGCAATAATTTTCGGTAATAATGCAAACAACAAAAAAAATATTTGCATTAATTCTATAAATACATCTTGTCATACGTAGTTTTTTTTTTTGAATAAAACTGTATACTTCCAAACAAAATGTTCTTGACTTTAACTTAGTTACTTATCCAGTCTCGGACAACCCCGGGGGGTCAGGAACCTTACAAAACGAAGATAACATATTTCGCCAACCAGTTCGATCTTTTGCTTTATTTCTCCAGTTGGCAATACCAAGTGTACGCAGGGATTCGTCAACCTGATCCCTCCAGCGGAGTCTTGGTCTTCCTATTTTTCGTCTTCCTTCGAGTTTGGTTTCGAAAACCCTTCGTGCTGGTTCGTCTTCACCCATTCTACTGAGATGGCCTAGCCAGCGCAATCGCGTTATTTTGATCCGCTTAACTATGTCAATGTCGGGATATAGCTCATACAGCTCATGATTCATGCGTCGCCGATACTCGCCGTTGCGCACTATAGGGCCATACATTTTTCGGAGTATTTTTCTCTCGAAGACTCCTACACATGTTTCGTCTGCTTGCGATAGGACCAGGATTCTGCGCCATAAAGCAAGACAGGTTGAATGAGAGTCTGGTACAGCTGGACCTTTGTTACTCGAGAGAGGGCTTTATCTCTAAAGTGCTTGCTTAGCCCAAAATAACGTATATTCGCAAGCACAATTCTCCGCTTGATCTCAAGGCTGACGTTGTTGTTTTTGTTTACGGCAGATCCGAGGTATATAAATTCGTCCACTATCTCGAAGTTATAACGGTTATCAAAGTTCACGCTTTGGTCTAATCGCGTGGAGGCCCTGTTCGTTGAAACCATTAATTTTGTCTTGTCCTCATTTACCGTCAGACCCACTTTTGTTGACTCCTTCCCAATTCTCGGAAAAACCGCAGTAACTTCTCTAATTGTGGGCCCAATGATATCTATATCATCAGCATACGCGAGCAGCACTTTTAAAGGACTTTAATTGTAGAAAAAATTGTTAAATTTTAAGGGTAGAAAATGCATTAAATTTACAGAGTGTTGTCGTACGTCAGCGACATTTATAGGACAAATGTAGTACTCGTCGACCTATACAACGATGTATGGTATGTTACGATCGAGCCACAAACAACAAAAACTACTATAAAAAACAATTTTGGCTGTTTTTACGGGCTCGGAAAGTATTTTTTTTAAAATTGCCTCGAGGTGATCTTTAATATTTTCCCTCGACTTTGCGAAATTTTTTCGTGACCCGGTCTAGTGTTCATGAGTGTTTCAGTTCTACCAACTTGTAGTAGAAAGTCACGGAGATAGTTGGAGTATTGATACAGTTTGAATTTATGACAGAATTTGGAATTAATACGAACAGAAATGAAATAAAATTATTGTGCTCGTTCTTATGGAAGCCTGTTTTAGGATTTACCATGGTTTCAAAAGTTATAAGAATCAATACAATCAAATTAAATGCCAGTTTTTTTCAATTCGCATATCACTCATACTCCTTCATATTCTATCCTGTACGAAATTTAAAACTAGGAGACCGATCAGCTGTTTCATCCAACATCCCTCATTACATTCATTTCATTTCATTCATTCAACATCCCTGTAATTGTTGATATTCGCGCCACACAACGCTGATTATCTGGTCTCTCTTTAACATTGCTTTCTATTTTCAAATCTATTTACGTCCATGCCACAGCTGATCGATGTGCTATTTGGAATTTGATAGAGAACAGAGTGGATGGAAGACTGAGCGATAACCAACTAGAAGAAAACCATGCAGAAAACTAAGTTTAAATAGAATTTACTTTGTACTAATGACCGCTAAATTATGGTTGATGTTGGATGCATCTTACGAAAATACGCATTGCCTTTTATTTGAGTTCGTTTTATGCCCAACCATAGAGTAACACGCAACAGCAACATGGACTCTACGAAGTTTTTCAGGTGAAATCAGTAATTTTCACTAACCTCTTACACGCGATTTCCATCAGCTACATACACGCTGAAAAAAACGGTTCCAGCAACATATTGCAGGAAACATGTATATGTTTGCAAGCACTACTTCCATTAATTGAAGATCGGCTGCTTGATTGTTTAAATGTTGTCTGCCACGTTTCTGTTTTCAGCTGTTTTCAACAAACAAATACACATTTGGGTCACAAAACCGAAGGTTATAGCCAATTAATCATTATGTCTCAAACTTATTATATTGAATAGCAAACACCATTTTGTTTGCACACAAGTATACTATATTTGCGACAATCTACAAGCACATTACATTTGCATCCAAACAACAAAAAAGACAAATTTTTCAACGTGTAGGTTGAAATAACTGATTATTTGCCACTGTTATCGGTTGGTTAAATAGGGCGGGGGTATCCATGCTACAGCTGATCGAAATGGTAGTTGGAATTTGATAGAGAAGGGAGATGCAGCAAGGGAGATGCAGCAAACTAAGTACAAAAAGTGTTTGATTGATTCTACTGAGAGCTAAATGATGATGTTGGATGTATCGAACGAAAATTTATCTCCGTCTGTTTTATGTCCAACCAATGAGTAACATACAACAGTAACTCGAACTCTACGAAATTTCCAACTACCTCGGTGACCGTAAGAAAACGCAGAGAGCGGAATGGAAACTCATACCTACTCCTCTATGGGTAATGTGAATTTGAACAATAATTTGTGAATTTATATTCAATACGCATTTCAAATTAGAATATGATTTAAAATTTAAACAAAATTGCAAATTTAAATACAGTTACGAAAGTTTGAAATTTGAGCACGAATAAGTATGAGAATATGAAATTGTCCACGAAAAAAATCACATGAGGTGTCAGGGGACACCCGGTTGGAACGAAGTTCCTTTCGCTATAAAGTATATTATGTACTAATTAGTTCCAACACGCCTAAGGCGCCCGTTGAAAGGGATCTTTTAAAACGAAAGATACTTTTTGTGAAAAGATAAACTTTTCTTAACAAATTTTTTTTTTATAGAATGTATTTTTTTAAACATATATTTTTTAGTTCTTTTTATAAGAAAATGTATTATATTTTCCTGAAAAGGTCATTTTGTAAAGAGAGGTACTTTTTTTTATCAGAAGATAATGTTTGTTTTAAGAAAAGGTACTATTTTTAAGAAGAATTACTTTCTGTAAAAAAAAGAGTATGAATTTTTTTACAAAGCACTTGTTTTTAAGAACAGGTACTTTTTAAAAAAGTAGTAATCTTCAGGAAAATATTATTTTTTTAAAAAAATTTACTTGTTTTCAGAAAGGCTACTTATCTCAGGAAATGGAAAGAAATTATTTTATTTTTAAGAAAAGGTACATTTAAGAAACTGAATTCTTGTAAGAAAAGGTACTTTTTTAAGAGAAGGTATTTTTTTGAAGAAAATTTTTTTTTAAGAAATGAGAATTTTTTTTTGGATTGGTCTTTTTTTCAACAATATGTAAATTTCTAAGAGTAGGTACTTGTCTCAAGGAAAGTTATTTTGATTCACAAAAAATGTACACTTTAAAGAAAAGGTAGTTTTGTAAGAAAATGCAATTAGTTTAAGAAAATTTACTTTTTTAAGAAAATTTATTTATTTAAAAAAAAAACTTTTTTTAAGAAAATGTACCTTTTGTAAGAAAATTTAGTTGTTTTAAGCAAAGTTACTACTTTAAGATAAGGTATTTTTTTAAGAAAATGTACTTTGTTTAAGAATATGAATAGGTATTTTTTTCAGAAAATTTACCTTTTTTAAGAGGAGGCACTTAATTAAGAAAATTTTCTTTTTAAACTTCTTTCACTTTGGCTCTTCTAAATTTACTTTTTATTGGGTTCAAAACTGCAATATATACTAAATATTGGATACAGGCTCCACCTAGAAAACTTCATATTAAACAAGAAATTTCCCAACATATGTTAGTCTAGACACAAACCAAAGCAAAAGTAACCAATATAGTTGATAATACTGGGTTGTAGCATAATAGTGTTGTTAAAATAAAGTTGTTAAATTTTTTTCATTTAGCCCCCACCCGCAACGTGTGATTTTTTTTAAACCACGAATCGCTAGTTTTCTCCAGATTCTACCAAAATTTTTTTTTTGGTAATTTTATTTTCGATCTATTTTAACAATAATAAGCAAATTGTATAATAAGTAAAAATTAACATAGGCTACTGTTTCACATTAGAAACAATAGCAATAGAATACATTATAATTTAATGCTGATTATGTAGAGAAAATTAAAATAAAATTTAAAAATTAAATACGTTTGCATTTATATAACTGAAAACTGGGTTCCGGAAAGATAGTTTTTTCAAACAAACCAGGGGGTGTCCATGACCCAGCTGATCGATTAGGTAGTAGGAAATTGATGGAAAAAAATAGATAGGCGAGAGAGCAATAAGCAACCAGAAGCAAACGATGCAGCAAACTAAGTTTAAATAGTGTTTGATTGATACTAATGACAGCTAACTTATATTTTGTGTGAGTTGCATCGAATGAAATTACGCATTCCCTTTTATTTCTGTCCGTTGTATGTCCAACCAAACAGCAAAATTGAACAGCAACTCGAACTCGATGAAATGACCTATTTTCTCGTCGTCATGGAGAGAACGTAAAGAGATTGATAGGAACTCTTGTATATTTCTCTATGAAAACCACGAAAGACAGTGTCTAGAGTGATCGATTCTTTGAACAAACTAGAAATTGGTTTTTAAAAAAAATTCGGATTTTTAACACCCGAGTTATTATGAATTCAAATATAGTATATAATTGCACAGTGCAGAGCACACTAGGGTGTATCGTTTTGCTTTCGATTTAAAGCAAAACAAAAAAAGATATACCCTTTTTGTTTGTGTCAACAAATGTTTGTCTTAGCAAAAATTACATTAAAACTAATAACCTGATATTTCCCATCATATCGCTTCTTTTCAATGGTATAATCCCGTAAAAACGTGTCACCTTTTTTGTAATTCTATCGATAACAAACTCATTACGCGAATGCGTCCACATCAATGCACCTAATAACTCAGTTATAAACCGATAAGACGGGCGAACGCAACAAGTGCCGCTTTAAATAGAATTGAATATAAAAAAATATAACAAAATGTTTATACCTTTTTTTATTTTATTAATCTCAATACTGTACATATTCATAAAACGGCATTACTCGAAGTGGAAACGCTTGGGTATTCCACATGATGAGCCCTCAATACCTTATGGCTCTCTCCTAAAAGTTCGACGCATGGAGCTGCCCTTTGGCTTAGCACTTTCTGATATCTATGAACGTTTTCGGACGCAACGTTTCGTTGGAATCCATTTGCTATTCAAACCAGTGATTCTACTCAGAGATGCCGAGTTGGTGCATCAAATTTTGACAACCGATTTTATACATTTTCATGATCGTGGCATTTATGTGGATGAGGAACATGATCCCATGTCGGCTAACTTGTTGGCATTAAAGGGGCAATCATGGCGGGCATTAAGGTCAAAATTAGCACCTGCATTTTCATCCGGGAAGCTGAAGGGAATGTTTGATACTGTGGATGATGTGGCCAATAAATTGATACAACATTTGAATGACAAGTTAGGTGATGGAACCGCTCAAATGTTCGAAATTAAGAGTTTGATAACAACGTAAGTAAAAGTTGCAAAAACACAGTCAGCAAATGAGGCAAGGCGGAGAGAGAATTACAGAGAGAAGAAGCCGTCATCTCGGATTTTATGGCAACATCAAGCTTTCAATAAAAGACAAAATTTCAACCCCAGTTGGGATTAATCCCTTCTCTAATCTTTTGATGGAAATGCATGTAAAGTTAAACTTCGCCATTCCCTGTGGTAAAAATCCAAAGTTAAATATGAATTTTAAAATCATATCTGTGGTCACAAACAATAACAGCCTAACTCGAGTTAGGACAAAATTGAAAAAAAAATTTTGAGAAGTCACCGTGCTCAAATAAGCAACTCTTTTTTGTTAGGAAGTAAGTAAAAGAATTCGTTTCCTTGTTATCTGTAGCAAAGTTATCACAAAAACTCCGACTCCTGATTTCCAGTAAATATATTAAACTTTAAACTGCTCACCCTGAAAAATTTTAGAATCGACTTAGGCTGTTATTGTTTGTGACCACAGATGCGACATCCCTAACTACAAAAGATACTCAATACTCAGACTCAAAATTTAAAAAATTTTTGCTGAGTAATACATATACTCCTATAGGATTTTGTTGACGAAATCGAAGGGAAAATTACAACAGATTTTTACAGCAGACAGAAATGGTTCTTGGTTATTGGTTTAAGCGAAAAATACATATCTGAAACTTTTGAGTTCAGAGTCTTTCGTACTTAGGTAGCGATATGTTGATGTATTTTGCTTCTTTATTTTAGTTACACCGTTGATGTCGTGGGATCTGTTATCTTCGGCCTAGACATCGATAGTTTCTCAAATCCCCACAACGAATTTCGGATACTGATCGATCGACTTTTTAATGAAACCAGCATTTTTGAGAAGATAAGGGGTATTATGGCCTTTCTATGCCCACCGTAAGTAAAAAAAAACAGGAAAGGTTTTAACATATCACTATGGATCATTACTTTTCCATAAACTTATTGGCTCGATAATTACCGCATTCTTTCTCGGTCATTAAAAAATATTGCCAAAATTATTACCATATGGAAAGCCGCTTTAAACTCAAATATCCTATAGTGGCAATCATCAGGGAAAATATAGTGGGGTTCATCACCACATGCATACTTAAATAGTCGCACCCATCACTACAAACATAACCATCTCTATCCGCTCATTACCACTATGATGTGGTGACGATCATCACCAATACAGTTGGGATTATCACCACATATATCGTGGCGACCATCAGCCCATATGTAGTGTCGACCATCACCTTCAGTGGGGATCATAACCACATATATAGTGGGGATCATCACCACATATGTATATAGTGGGGATCCTAACCACATATATAGTGACGATCATCACCACATACATATATAGTGACGATCATCACCACGCAAATAGTGACGATCATCATCACATATACAGTGGCGATCATCACCACATATATAGTGGGGATCATCACCACATGTATAGTGCCGACCATCACCACGCAAATAGTAAGGATCATAACCACATATACAGTGGGGATCAACACAACACATATAGTGGGGATCATTAACACAAATATAGTGGGGATCATCACCACATATATAGGGGGCATCATCAGCACATATATAGTGGGGATCATCACCACATATACCTATATTGGCGATCACATATATAGTGGGGATCATCACCACATATATAGTGGGGATCATCACCACATATATAGTGGGGAGCATCACAACATATACAGTGGGGATCATCACCACATATATAGTGGGGATCATCACCACAAATATAGTGGGGATCATAACCACATATACAGAAGGCATCATCAGCACATACATATATAGTGGGGGTCATCACCACATATACCTATATTGGCGATCACATATATAGTGGGGATCATCACCACATATATAGTGGGGATCATAACCACATACACAGTGGGTACCATCACCACATATATAGTGGAGATCATCAGCATATATATAGTGGGTATCATCACCAAATATATAGTGGGTATCACCACCACATATAGTGGGGATCATCACCACATATAGTGGGGATCATCACCACATATATAGTGGGGATCATAGCCACATATATAGTGGGGATCGTCACCACATATATAGTGGGGATTATCACCACATATATAAATGGGACCACATATATAAAGGGGATCATCACCACATATATAGTGGGAATCATCACCACATATATAGTGGGGATCATCACCACGAATATAGTGGTGATCATCACCACATACAGTGGCGATCACAACCGATCCACATTCTACCATTTAAGATAACCTCAGAATAAATTAATCTTTATCCTCAATTACCCCTTTTGGTGAAACTAAATTATTTTTTATTAAATCCATAAATTTCTCCTCATTCTTTACAGTATCACTAAATTTTTATCCCGCTTTGGGGTTTACGATCCTATCATTTATCGTTTACGTGATATCGCGAAGCGAACCATAGAATTTCGTGAAAAACATGGAGTGGTGCGCAAAGATATAATGCAATTGTTGATACAATTGAGGAATACTGGCAAAATATCGGATGACAATGATGAGATATGGAAAGTGGAAACTACAGCTGACAACTTAAAGTCCATGTCCATTGATGTGATAGCAGCCAATTCATTTTTATTTTATATGGCCGGCTCGGAGACTACATCCACTACAGTATCATATACGATCTATGAGTTGGCTATGTATCCAGAGATATTGATTAAAGTTCAAAGAGAAGTGGATGGGTGTTTACAGAGGCATAAAATAAAGGCGGGTGAGCGTTTGACCTATGAGGCCATATATGATATGAAATATTTGGATTTATGTGTAATGGGTAATGGAAAATGTTTCAAGTATAAAACAGGATTTTGATTTTTCCTTTTATCGTTTCTAGAAACCACACGAAAATATCCTGCTTTACCTTTTTTAAATCGTGAATGCACTCAGGACTATAAATTGCCCGGAGAGGACTTTACCATCAAAAAGGGTACTGGTGTCATTATATCTATGCTGGGTATTCATCGAGATGAAGAATATTTTCCAAATCCTATGGACTATAAACCAGAGCGCTTCTTGTCGGAAAATATGGATTATAATCCAGTGGCATTTATGCCATTTGGTGAAGGTCCTAGATCGTGTATTGGTAAATAAATGGAACAATTTTTTTTTTTTTCCAAAAATTTCATTTATTTTTATGTTTCCAGCTCAACGTATGGGTTTAATGAATGTCAAGATGGCCCTGGCTAAAATTATAGCTAATTTTAATATTGAATCTATGCCTCGCAAGGAAGTAGAGTACAAATTTCATACTGCCCCCGTTTTAGTGCCAAAAGATGGTCTATGGGTAACACTATCGAAGAGAGGGTAAAGACTGAAGGAGGTAAATATTTCGAAGTAGTTCTCAAAGATAAAGCTACGTAATTTTTAATTTTGTTTATCTTTCCGTATATATTTCAGAAAATTGATCCTGATAATGTATGGAAACGGTCGCTTAAGTGTGTACATTGCTTTGCCTGCATATTATGGAAATTCCATTAATATATTCAATATAACGAGAAAAAATTGATAGTAAGGAATTTGTTTTAAATTGTCGCACAAGTATTTATAATCTGGGCCGAAAAATTAATGTCAGTAATTCCGAAATGGGCCAAAAATTTAAAGATTTCTTTAAGTCATATGATGCCTTAATTTCCGTACACGCAACGAAAAAACCTTTAGAGTTTGTTTGCAGCAAAAATATGTACATATCGTATAAGTTAATCTATTGGTACTCAGTGTAAAAAAAATGTTTCTCATTACATCCCTCGAAGGGAATGGGGAGAGATTCTCATAACCAGTGACCTGTGCCCTTTGTAGTGTTAAACTCAATGGTTGGGACCTATAGTTAGACCTATAGGTTTGCACCGATCCCGAAGGATATTTTGAGAAACTTTTTGGTAGCTAAGTACTCGATATTATCGCCGTCATTAAGCGAGCTGACCGTCGTCGAAAGAAATGTAAGGTGGCCGGAGCAGGGATCGAACCCACGTTCTCATGTATAAGAGTCGGTGACACACTGTTATTGTAACACTGATGGGCACGTGGATTGTATCATGGTCGAGACAGAAAAAGTTGTCACTTTTTCCTCAAATAAACAGTTTTTATCGAAAACGTCGTTTCATTTGTCATAATCGAACTTTCATTTACCTCGAAATTTTCATAATTTAGTTTCGCGGCAAATAAAAATATCCTTTCTTTAGAGACGAAAAGGTGTATATCGTCGCTTGGATGCAGCAGTAGCTTATGTAACTCAGTCAGTCTATCTCCGTTCCTTGCGGCGCTCGTAGATAGACTGATTCTGCATTAAAACTAACGGTGCCACTGACTAGTTCCACGTTTGACCGATGTGAGCGCTAGTTGTAAAGAGGGACTTACGAGACATCTGCATCCTACATAGCGGTGTTTTATTTTCAAATGGACTTAAAATACCAAATTATCCAAAAATGGGCATAGGCCGGCTACTTCTGCATCCAAGCTATGATATACAGTGGCATCTACTCAAAGATGTTCTTTGACAGAAAACGAGTTTATACAAACACAAACTTACACTAAACTGCCGCTTGAATTGATTCTGTAGTCTTTCAATACAAATATAGAAGCAAATCCTGACTTTCGTGATGGAGATACTTCCGTCCAAATTAAGTAGATTATATTCAATGAAATATTTTTCGATCCTCGTAAATTTTTTTGAGTTTGGTGTGATTGCAGTGATGCAAACAAGGTTCAACTCCATTACTGGGGAAGCCTATTTTTTTAGAGTTTGGAGTTACTAAAACTCGTTTGCGGTAAATGAAAGAATAGTTAGTGGAAAAGATTTCGTTTGCAGCAAATGGAATTCTGAGTGTAGAATTGTCACACATCGCTTGTTTTAAGCGTTTTCAGTTCTCATAAGCGATTAATGTAGTTATCACAAAGTTTGATTCAATACATTTTCGATTGCAAAAAAAAATTTCGTTACGCTCAAACGAAATCTGTTCATTTAGGAAATGTATGTGCTAAGGGAATAGATTTCGTTTGAGTGAAACGAAAATTAATTTTTGCGTGTACCATTGTCTATTCTACACAGATTTTAGGGTACTGTTTTTCGTAATGCCAATCGTAGTGTCAAGTCGGTAAGTCTCGATGTGTTACCGACGAAAGCGCTCCGTTGGTTGATGCTAGGAGCTGCCATCCATGCTTTCATGGAATGTGACGGAAATTACGTATTCTCCGTAACAGTTTTTGATCAAAATTATTACAAATTTGAAAGATCTGATGACTTGGATAAGAATATCGTAGGAAAATTGAACTGTAAAATTGATCAAGAACCAAAATATATTCTTATAGATAAACTTTCAATATAACCACTACACCATTTCCAATTGAAATTTAAAAATCATCAATTTAATTTTGAAAAATTTCAATTGAAATTTGAAAATTACATTTGAAATTTAAAATACATCAATTGTAATTTAAACTTTCTATGTGAAACTCGAAATACATCAATTGAAATTTGAAAGACATCAATTGAAATTTGAAAGGCATCAATTGATATTTAAAAGACATCAATTGAAATTTAAAACACATCAATTGAAATTTAATAGACATCAATTGAAATTTAAAAGACCAAAGACCAATTGAAATTTAATCGTCGTCAGTTAAAATTTAAAAAGTGTTAACCGATTTTATGTATTAGATTTTTAAATTTCAATTGCTGTCTTTTAAATTTCAATTGTTGTTTTTAAAATTTCAACTGATGTTTTTCAAATTTCAAACAGAATTTTTAAAATTAAAATAGAATTTTTAAATGTCAATTGATTTTTTTTTTTAAATTTCAATTGGAAATGTTGTAAACGGCTAGGAAACTGACACGAAGGTCACCTGAGAAAGCCGTTTTATACAATTCCAATTTTCCGATTTGTTGAGAGTGTTGAAATCCTTGAGAGACGTTCAAGACTTTACCGAAAACATTGTAATATTAGCCAAAGGTTAAGTTTTACGAAGGCACAGTAACTTGTAAAATAGACTCCTCTGGAGCGCACATGACATGCTAGTGAAAATGTTGAAAAAGTTATTTCAGACAACACCAACGACTGAAGACAGTTTGGGACATACTGAACGTTTTAGAATATCAGGTTTGCAAATGTGGATCACAGATGGATCCTTAACTCTAAAGGGAGAGGAAACTCAAGAAGGAAATCCGAAATGGCTATACAGCCATATGTGGGACTTTAAATCTACACAAGGCGATTTAAAAAATCTTTGTACGTAATTTAAAACCGAAAAGCCTCAAGGTCCTGCAAAGCTTAAATCAAGTAATTCCAATGAAATTCATCTCTTTGTGCATCCAATGAAGCACCATATGTCTGTTTTCAACATCTCAGAACGCACCTTTTCATAACAGCTGATATGCTGTTTGTAAGATAAAAGTAATTAAAACCAGACGTAGCCAGGAATGTAGTGTCAGAGCTGGATTCGGTATTTAGGAGTCGGAGTTCAGACAATTGGACCGATGTTAGCTCGACTCCGACTCAGTGTTAAGAACATTGCTAAAAATTTGAGAAATAGCTAAATGGAAGCAGATGGAGACATACGATTCTAACTCAAAGATGACTAAGATGATATTTTATATTTACAAGGCCTTTAAAGAGATCTTTGTACGTAATCTAAAACATAAAAGTCTCGAAGTCCAGCAAAGCTACAATAAAGTAATTCTAAAAAAATTCTTCTCTCAGTGTGTCCAATAAAACGCTATGTGTATTTTTTCAACTTCCAATAATGCACATTTTCATAACAGCTGATGTGCTGTTTGTAAGAAGAAAAGTGATCAAATGTAGCCAGGAGAGTGGAGTTGGAGTGTCGGCGTCGGAGTTCAGGAGTCCGAGATCAGGAAATTTCCACGGAGTTGGAGTCGAGTGTGTTCAGCCCGTGTTAATAAATAAAAATTTTGCAAAATAGCAAAATGGAAGCAGATAAAGAAATACAATACTAACTTGAAATTGACAATTGTTTGCAAGTTTTAATGCCAGCCCTGTCATCATGAACTCCTCCTGACTCTGCTCAATACTTTGTGTACGCATCATATGTAACCCAAACAAAAAATCACAATTCTTGACAAAATGAGATAGATGGTTTCCCGTTACATCCCATGAAGGCATTAGGGAGAGCTTCGCACAAACCAGTGAGCTGTGCGAGTTCTAGTTGTGCACTCACTGATTGTGTCCAAAAGTTTTACACCGGTTCCGAACGGTAGTTTGAGAAGCTTTTTCACGGATAATTATTCGATAGTGTCGCCGTCAGTAAGCGAGGCGACCGGGGTTTAAAGACATTAAAGGTGGTCAGAGCAGGGATCGAACTACATGCACAAGCGCCGAGCACACTACCATTGCACCACCGAGATATGTAGATACCTTCACTAAATTGTGAATAAGAGCGAAATTTGTATGATCCATGTTTCATTTTGTTCAAGCGTCTTTTGGCTTTAGGATAAACTAACAAAACTTAACACTTTTTACGTTTCGTATGTTTCTTGTTTTTTCTAATATTAACAAATTTGAATTTTTTAAGAAAAAACATATTTTTTTACCATACTTTTTGTATAACTGCGAAACTGTTTAAGACATTGAGAAATATCAGAGGAATAAATTAATGGTATTGTACTTCTAAATTTTTCTAAATTTATTTGGACAAAATCGGACACGTCCTCCTTGAGTAATGATGACATATACATATAATTGACAATTTTTATGTTTATTCCGATTATGAAAAATGGAGCGCTTTACTAAAGAACAACGCGTTCTAATTGTGAAAATTTATTTGAAAAATTTAGAAAGTTATGCTGAGACCGCTCGCAAACTTCGAAGAATTTTCAGTCGAGAAAGTGCACCTAATATGCCAATCATTCGAAGAGTGGTCAAACAATTTTAAGAAACTGGGTCCATTATGAATAGTTAGACCGTGAACGTATCGGTCGGTTTCTTGAAAACATTGCTGCTGTAAACGAGAGTGTCGCCGAAAAACCGAAAACACCAATTCGTCATCGTTCTCAACAACTTCAAATTTCACGCAGAACTACGCAGCGATTTTTGACTAATGACCTCCACCATCATGTGTACAAAATGCAGCTTACTCAGGCGCTCAAACCAGCAGACAATGGAGAGCGCCGGCAATTTGTTCAGTGGGTAATGGAGCAAAGTAAAATCAATGCCAATTTAAAAAGAAAAAGTCATCTTCTCCGATGTAGCGCATTTCCATCTGAATGGCTTCGTGTATACATAAAATTCTCGAATTGGGGGTTCGGAAAATCCTTATATACTCCATGAGACACAAATGCACCCACCGCTGTTTATCGCGACCAGGTTAGCGATAACCTTGTTCTCTAATCTTTGCCGTTTACACCACACAAGTTGAGAATAAATTTACATTTCAGGTGGCAACTCCATGCTTAGACAAACTCCGCGCCGAGAAAAAATTACTGAAGACGGCGGCTATTAGCTTTGCCACTTTTGTACAAATTTTGGATGTTTTTGAAATAACTGCACCCTTAAAATTGGATCAGTGAGTCAAACCGGGCCAGTCGATAAAATCAGTGGTCACAAACCATAACAGCCTAACTCGAGTTAGGACAAAATTTTAAAAAAAAAGTTGAGAAGTCACCGTGCTTAATTAAATAAGCAAACTCCTTTTTTGTTAAGAAGTAAGTAAAAGAATTCGTTTCCTTGTTATTTGTAACAAAGTTATCACAAAAACTCAGACTCCTGATTTCCATTAAGGATATTAAACTTTAAATTGCTCTCCCTGAAAAATTTTAGAATGGACTTAGGCTGTTATGACTTGTGACCACAGAAATATGCTCACAGTTTAAACCAATAAGAGCCATTTATATTGGCTGCGGCGTGAGCTTCAAAAAACATTTGGTGGCGGCGACGCGTCGGAAAATGTTGTCAAATAGTTGACTTTTTGTGTATGTTTTTATTATGGCTGCATTTTTTTAGTTGTTACCAGTGTTGCATTAAAATGTACACGAGTTTAAAATGAGGTTAAAAATTAAACTTCAGTTTCTACAGATTAAAATTGTAAAAGTAATCTTTTGGGTTATCGCGGGTTAAAGGAGTTAACCATCGAAATGCGCTAATCTTGGTCGGTGTAAATGCCGTATAATTGCCCTGGGGCGAATTTTGGTCAGGCGGCGTGATTGAGCCCTACTTGTTTGAAGATGAGAACGAAATTGCAGTGATTGTGAACGGCATTCGTTACAGGAATATGACAACGTTGTTCTTGTGGCCTCAACTGGACGGCATGGAACTGGACGACATTTGGTTTCTGTAAGACGGCTGCATCTGCCACACCGAGCAGGAAATAATCGAATTATTGCAGGAACGATTTCCAGAACAAATTATCTCTTGAAATTCTGATGTCAACTGGCCACCAAGATCATGCGATTTAACGCCGTGCGATTTGTTTCTATGGGGTTTTGCGAAAACTCGGGTTTATGAGAATAAACCAGAAACAAGTCCTGAGCTCAAATCCGAGATCCAAAGCGTCATCGGTGAGATACAGCCACATCTCTCTGAAAAAGTCATGGAACATTTTATGAAAAAAGTAATGGCCTGTCGTCAGAGCTGTAGAGGCCATTTGACGGATATGTTATTCCATAATTAAGCGGAACATGTCTCTTTTATAATCCAATAAAAAAATCACAACTATCTCAACAAATATGTGTTTTTATTTTAAAACGAAAAAGTGAATTCTTACTGAGACACCCTTTATAACTAATAGATTGCATTCATTTGAAAGTTAAAGATGTAAAACTTATCTGTCTTATTCATAAAATGTTGTGAGAGATTTGAGAGACGTTTTTTGTATTGTAGAAGTAAATACTCTCTGAAACCTCGTATAACGTTTTATGAATAAGGCCGTATAAAAAAAATTTTTAATTCAGGTCTAGGGTAATCATTTACAGTAATTTCGAGGTAAACTGTCTGTTTTTTAGTATGAGTTACCTTGTCCACAATATCGTTTGTTCCTTGAGAAATTTATTACACCGGCTTTTCATAGATAAGAACTGCACGAGATATTTTACAAAGACAAGTCAATGTTTAAAGGTGCACATCGACAAAGTAAATGTAAATTTAAACTCAAAATTTAAATATAACTAAAAATTAAATTCACGTTAGCAATAAACCTACTACAATTGCACATATTCTCTGGGTGGACTTCAGCAAAATTCTACATACACCAGAGATAAGCCCCTGCAAATTGAATACAGTAAAAAATTTTACTGACTCTCGAAAATATTTCAGTTGTTTTCGAGCCCATACGACGATAAGACAATAGCGAAAATTTCGCAAAAATTTCTCTCAATTTTAAGAAAAAAAAAAACATGATCCTGATATTATTGGCATTACTTACAACATCTCTGTACCTGCTCTGTAAACGGCACTACCCAAAATGGAGGAGTTTCTGCTCAAGATTAAGCCAGGGGGCGATGCTGAGATTTCAGTGTAAAAGCAACCTTGAACGAGAGTGATTGTGGCAGCAGCTCCAAAGATGATGCATTATATGGAATAACAAGATTCCAATATAATTCATTTAGTGATTTTATAATTAATAAATAAATACTAGGTATATACAGAAACAAAGTGAATTTGTTATAGATTCCAAGAGAAATGTAGAATCTCTCTCATAGGAAAACAAACCGCCCCGTTTTATTCCTTCCAAAAAATAGGATTTCTCAAAGTCCTCAAAATAGCTGTTTGCTTCCTCCGACCCAAATCTCTTACCGCGGACCCACTTATACAGGTTCGAAAATAGAAAGTGGTCACTGGGGCCAAAATTCGGAGAATATGGCGTATGAGGTAGCAATTTTGTAGATCCAATTTTCTTTTATTTGTGCTGATATAACAGCAACAATGATATACCAAACCAATAAAAACGCTATAATAAAAATACCAACAAAAACAACATCAATAATTCACAGTTCTACGTTTGCATATCCTTCGGCCTCGGTGATACAATGGCTAGTGTGTGCGGCTCTTGTACATGAGAACGTGGGTTCAATACCTGCTCTGACCACAAACTGTAGGCCCCAATCTAGTATATCAAGAAAGCGCACAGCTCACTGGTTATGAGAAGCTCTCCCCAATGCCTTCATGGAATTTAATGAGAAACCTATTCTGATTAATTATTATTACCAGAGTGTAACCCATACACATCGCCTGAGGGAATGTGTAATGAACGTTTATATATTACCCACAGGGTATGAGGAAAATAATATATAGCTACTTACGAAAAATGGAAATACCCATCAAGATTCCCATTATCCACAGGGTAATGGGGAAATTTAAGGTAGCTACCCACGACAATGGGGAATTACCCATAACGATTACCTATTACCCAGGGGGTAATGGGGAAAATAATGGCTAGCTATCCACGTCACTGGGCAATTACCCATAACGATAACCCATCACCCTCAGTGTAATAGGGAAAAAAATTGGTAGTTACCCACGACGATGCGTAATGGGTTACCCAGGGTAATCTTTTCCCGTTTATTATCGGAAATATGAAAATTTAGAAAATATTTTCTATATCTCGCAAACGGAGCGTCCAATTGTTTTTTCATAAGTGACCCCATCCGTACGAAACAATTTTTTAAAAAAAATCGCCAAAATATGAAAATAGCCATAATAGAAAAATGGCTATAACTCAGAAACCATGCGTCCAGTGCAAAAATAATAAATTTATTACCTCCGACGCCCACATGTCTATATCTCGGAAATGCAGCGTCCAATCGAAAAAAATAACAAATTTTTGGGCGTTTCTACGAGTTTTTGATAAAGTGGTACAATTCGTAAGAAGTTTTTTTCAAAAAATCGCCAAAATAAGAAACTCGATAAAATAAAAAAGTGGTTATAACTCGGAAATGGTGCGTCCAATCGCAAAAATAATAAATTTTTTACCTCCACAGGACGCTTTAACCAATGGATGCATTCAATATAGCATCACTTTTTGTTTAAAAAAAATCGCCATAAATAAAACTTTTAAAATAAAAAAACGCAAAAACGCCCTCATGTCCATATCTCAGAAACGGAGCGTCCAATCGAAAAATCAACATAAAGTGGTACACTTCGTACGAAAGAATTGGCTTTCAAAACATCGCCAAAAATAAGAAAATCACTAAAATAAAAAAGTGTTTATAACTCGAAAACGGTGCGTCAAATCGCAAAAATAATAAACTGTCTACCTTCATATGAGGCGTTAACTAATGGATTTCTTCAATATGGCACCACTTTTTTAAAAAAAAAAAAGTCGCTAAAACTAAAACTTTTCGAATAAAAACAGACGCTAAAACGCCCTCATATCAATATCTGGGAAACGGAGCGTCGAATCGCAAAAATAAGCAATTTGTTATGTGTTTCTAAGGGTTTTTCATAAAGTGGTCCAATTCGTATGGAATAATTTGTTTTCAAAAAATCGTCAGAACTAGATAATCGCTAAAATAAAAAAGTGGATATAAGTCGGAAGCGGTACGTTCAATCGAAAACTAATAATTTGTTTACCTCCTTAGGAGGCTTTAACCAAAGAATGTCTTCAGTATGGCAGCACGTTAAAAAAATTGCTAACACTAAAATTTTTCGTATAAAAAATCGCTAAAGTGCCCACATGTCTATATCACGGAAACGGAGTGTTCTATCGAAAATAAATCTTCCATACGAATTTGACCACTTTATAAAAAGCCCTTAAAAATCCCTAAAACTAGGCTATTTTTTCGGCTGAAAAAAAAAAATAATTTTTTTTGCGATTGGACGCACCATTTCCGAGTTATACACACTTTTTTATTTCAGCGTTTTTATATTTTGGCGATTTTTTGAAAAATTATTCTTTCATACGAATTGGACCAGTTCATGAAAAACCCTTAGAAACTCCCAAAAATTGGTTATTTTTTTGATTGAACACTCGGTTCCGAGATAAAGACATGTTTGCGTTTTAGCGATTTTTTTATTCGAAAAATTTTGCTTTTTTCAATTTTCTTTTGAAAAAAGTGTTGGCATACTGAAGACATCCATTGGTTAAAGCCTGCACAGCAGGTAACAAATTTACTATTTTTGGGATTGGACGCACTGTTTCCTAGTTATAGACACTTTATTATATACATAGCGATTTTTTGAAAAAACATTCTTTGATAAGAATTGGACCAGTTCTTGAAAAACCCTTAGGAACTCCCAAATATTGGTTATTTTTTTGATTGGACACTCGGTTCCGAGATATAGACTTGTGGGAGTTTTAGCGATATTATATTCGAAAATTTTTTTTAAAGTGATGCCACTTTGAAGGCATCCATTGGTTAAATCCTCCTATTGAGGTAAAAAGTTTTTATTTTTGCGATTGGACGAACCGTTTCCGAGTTATAGGCACTTTTGTATTTTAGCGATTTTTTGAAAAAGAATTATTTCATGCGAATTGAACCACTTTATGAAAAACCCCCAAACATTTTTCTATTTTTTTGATTGTGCGCTCCGTTTCCGAAATATAGACATGACGGCGGTTTAGCTACTGTTTATTCGAAAAATTCGAAATTCATTATGTTTGGGATTGCACGCGCCGTCTGCGAGTTATAGCCACTTTTTTATTTTAGCGATTTTCTTATTTTGGCGATTTTTTTAAAACAAAATTCTTCCATACGAATTGGACCACTTTATGAAAAAACCTTATAAACTCTCAAAAAAAGGTTATTTTTTCGATTGGACGCTCCGTTTCCGAGATATAGAAATTTTTTCTAATTTTTCCATATTTTCGATCAAAAATGGGGATGGATTCATTACCCATTTTCGTGGCTAACTACCCATTATTTTTCCATTACCCTGAGGGTCCCATTAGCATTGTCGTGGGTAACTAACCATTATTTTTCCAATACCCTGTGGGTAATGGGTAAACGATCGCTACCCATTCCCCACGACAATACTAATGGGTTATCCAGAGTAACCCGGGTAACCAATTACCCCTGTATTACAAACTCCGATTATTATGTTTGTTTCAGTTGATATAGCCTTTGTAGAAAACCACGTGACAACAATTTAAATATTTTAAATTGGGGCCAATTGGAGCAAGTGTTGTTTACTGATTATAAAACCGGAAATTTTACACACTATTAACTTATAATTTGTTCTACGAGTTTCCACTGAATACAATTTCAAAATCTCCGAAATTATATTTCAGAATTGTTTGACACACTTTTTCCGTAGTTGTGTGGAGTTGTGGGGTTGTGTTACCCAACCAGCGATGGCGCGTGCCTTTGGAAGATTAGGCGGCGTCTGCAGACGTTCCAAATTCCGATCGTGTTTCCATTCTGGTTGCAGCATTGATTGCGCCCAAGATTATGTATCGATTTTTCATGTTTTTGTGGTCCGAACTTTTCAAATTCAAATTTATTTAGCTTTTATACTTTTTTGTTCAGTTGTATTATGATCATTAAACGAAATTTTATAACTTTTAATTATACTCCAAAACAAAGCTTTCTCAACGCTCTGGTCTATTGTACTAAAATGGATGAGTGAAGCAGAGACACCGCGATATTTCAGATAATTAATTAATTAATACGTTGGAATGAACAAATGTTTGACTATAACTTATGCACCAAAGTTTTAATTCAATGAAATGCATTATATCAATTGAATGGAAAAGAATGAAATTGATGATAAGTGAGCATGCAAATAACGCATAATTTCCATAAAATTGATAAAATAATTTCATTAAAATGACCAAACAATTATATGTTACTAATGTACACTTTACATCAACTCAATGAATAAAAAACAATGGTTTCCCGTTACATACATTAGGTATTAGGAGGAGCTTCTCACGAACCCGTGAGCTATGAGAGTTCTTGTTTTACAGCCACTGATTGGGATGTACAGTTATACATCGGTTCCGAACGGTATTTTGAGAAGCTTTTTATGGGTGATCGCGTCGAAAGAAATTTAAGGTTGTCAGAGCAGGGATCGAACCCACGTTCTCATTCATTGCACCATTGACGGCCACCAACTAAATGCATAACATGCTTTAAATTTGCGTCAAGTTTGCAGCAAATTGATGCTGCATTTCCATTAAACTGATGGCCGATTCTGACGAACAATTGACTTTTAACGATAGCAAGCTGCACGAATGCAATGAAAAAATAATTGATCATCAGCACAATTAAAATGTTTCGTCAATAGTTCTACGTTAAATTGGCGCAAAATTTCATTCATACAATGCACATTTTCCTTAAGTTAACGGTCGTGTTTTTCACATTTGTTCATCATCATTGAATTTATGATTTTTTGTTCATACTTTGATGAAGGTCTGTGAACTTATCTTTCTAACCGCGATGTGACAATGATTCCAGCTCTTTAACATAATTTGTTTTGAGATTTTTCGATGCAAAACTTTTAAGGATAATCAAGGAGACAGTTTTAAAATTACCATATTTCACATTTCTGGTCCTAGAAAAACCAAATAAAAATTTTTAACAAACAGTGAAGAACGTCGCTTTCATTTGATATATAAATATTGGTGCTATTCGCATTGTCATATTGGTTAAGAAAATTACATGAGGTGTCAGGGGACATCCGGTTGGAACGAAGTTCATTTCGCTATATACTTTGTACTAGCTAGTTCCAACACGCCTAAGGCGCCCGTTAAAAAATACGATAATTTAAATGGATCTTTAAGAAAAGATTCTTTTTGTAAAATGGTAAACTTTTTTTTAGAAAAATTTTCTTTTTTTATAGAATGTATTTTTTTTAAAAGTATATTTTTAGGTCTAGCAAATTTTCCCCAAAAATCCGTTTTTTAAAGAAAGGTACTTCCTTATTAAAAGCTAAAGTTTTTTTTTAAGAAAAGGTACTATTTCTAAAAAGTAGTACTTTCTGTAAGAAAAACCATAAGAGTATGATTTTTGTTTACAAAGAAGTACTTTTTTTAAGAACAGGTACTTCTTAACGACGTGGTACTCGTTTTAGGAAAAGGTTATTTTTTTAAGAAAATGTACTTATATTCGGAAATGGTACCTGTATCAAGAAAAGAATAGAAAGAGTATTTTATTTTTAAGAAAAGGTACTTTTAAGAATAGGAATTTTTGTAAGAAAATTTACTTATTTAAGGGAAGGTATTTGTTTTTGAAAAAAAGCTTTTTTTTAAAAAAATTTTATTTTTTTAGAATTGGTAATTTTTTCTAGAATAGGTCCATTTTTAAGAGTAGGTACTTATCTTAAGAAAAGTTATATTGTTTCACAAAAAGGTACTGTTTAAAGAAAGGTAGTTTTTTTAAGAAAAGGCAATATTTTGTAGGAAAATTTAATTTTTTTAGAAAAGTTAGTTATTTAAAAAAAAATAACTGTTTTTAAGAAAAGGTACTTTTTGTAAGAAAATGTACTTTTTTAAGCAAAGGTATTTCGGTAAGATAAGGTATTTTGTTTTAAGAAAAGGTACTTTGATTTAGAATATGAATAGGTTTATTTTTGAGAAAATTTACTTTTTTTTAAGAAAATTCACTTATTTAAGAAAATTTTGTTTTTTAAACATCTATCACTTTGGCTTTTCTAAATTTACTTTTTATTGGGTTCAGAACTACAATGTAGTATACCAAATATTGGTTACAGGCTCCACTGAGAAAACTTCCCAATAAACAAGAAATTTCCTAACATATGTGCGACATCTAGTTAGTCTAGACACAAACCAAAGCAAAAGTATCCTATATAGTTGATAATACTGGGTTGTAGGGGGCTGGCCCGTGTCACTTGATTGGGGAAGGATAAACCATAGAGGAAGGTATTCGAAGACATAGTCGAAGGTGCTAGAAAATAGACCAAGAAAGACTTCGCTGGAAGGATCAGGTAGATGCTAATCAGCTAAAGCTTGGTATTACCAACTGGAGCATAGTTTTTCTTCTTAGGTTTGTAAGAACCTAAACCCCCTCGGATGTTAGAGGCCAATTAAGAAAGTGAGGAAGTATATTTTTAAAGTTATTTGAAAGCGTTTCAAATCCCTTTGGTAAAAGGTTCTATTACACTGTGTGTAATTTTTGTAATCATGGAAATATAACCATATACGCACACCACTACGTGATAAGATACCAAAAAAAAGACCCGTGTCTCCCAGTTTCGCCCAAAGTCATGAACTTTTTTTGTTTAAGATTTGGGGCCTCGATCATTCTTGAAAAAAAGTGATAATTTTGTCAGGCTCATATCTTGCAAACCGTTCGGAATTTTGATTTACTCTCTGAGGGAAAGTTGTAGCTCTTGTGATAAAAAATAAAACTTGTGAACATATAAAATCAAAAAACTTCATATTCAAGGCCAAAATATAAAAGGCCAAAAATTAGTTTTTTTTTACCTTTTTTCCTCTGTTCAGGTCCATAGGTAGCAAAACATTTAAAATTTAAGGGAACAATCAACTACAAAAATTTACCTAAGATCTCAATAAACAACTTTCTAGAATATATCAACTTCCTAAGAATGATTCTTAATACCGTTTACTTCGACACAGGCAAAGCAGTAAACTCAGCACACGCAACAAGTGACTCAGCACACAATATAAGGTTTGCAAGATATGCACCTGACCAAATCATCACTTTTTTTTGCAAAAATGGCACCAAGACCCCAACCCTTTGGGACCCATAAAAAAAGTCCATGACTTTGGGCAAAACTGGGAGACACGGTTCTTCTTTTTTTTTGGTCTTTTATCACGTAGTGGTGTCTGTATATGATTATATTTTTTCGTGTTGCACTGTGTTATTTTAGAAATAAAAATAGAATCTCGGAAAGGAACATTTTGGCAGATCACAGAACTGAAACTGGTCGTTGTGGTTACTATCTACAGAAACAGTTATATATTTTGGTGAGTTTGATACACAGTCTTAATGTTTCGGCTTAATTTAAACCTAATTTCCAATATAATTAATTTGTGTTTTATTTTTAAATATTAAAATGGAATATATTGACGGCAAAAAGACAGTGACTAATATGGATAATTAATACACTTACGGATTGAATATCACTTGCATGACTTCTTGTATGATTAAGGAAACATAAATTGGTATAAAGATACATGGCATCCATTGCACTGTTTTTTTATATGAAACAAAAAAAAATTCAACAAAAAAACACAAACACTTTGATCTCGATTTCAATTCCACTTATAATGAAACTAAAGCTGAGGTTCACTACCGCACTACAGCTTAAACGATATGTTGACACTATGAAGATTCCGTCTCAATTACCACCGAGACAATAACTGTCAATGTTGATCATATTACATGGTAATTGTCAACTCGGTAGTTATGAATAAATGAGAGGGGGAAAAAGAATATGAAAACACAACCGGAAGGATAAATTACTCATTATAAACGAATCATAAAACTGCAAGGAAAGTAAATTTATGCAGGCAAAATTGCCATGAGAGGAGGACAAGCAAAATTAGTGTTTGAATCTCAAGATAGTCAGGTAGAAAATACTTGGGATAGATTTGCTATCTCCTTCACATCAAGCCGTTGTGTAGTTGAGTGGTTAGTTTGAGGAGTTTTTCTTTTCCCTTTTCTTTTATTTTCCTTTAGGCATAACAACAACAACTAAGTGATAATTTAAGCGATCAAAACAACAGACATTCATTGTGTGTAAACATAAACAAAAGTTGAAAACAATCCATCGACATTCGTCCCAGAAAGAACAAGAAAACAACAACATTAGCCATGATAACAACATTTTGTCTTCTGCCTGAGCAAACGTTTTAACGTCCTCGCCAAACAGCCTGAGAACGGAATGCCATGAATTTCAACAGTCCGATGTTGTGGTACTGAGTCTGCATCGAAAAGAAACTAAAAATAATTATCAGCGTCTTCTGGCTCAAGCCAGTGTATTTTGGCAAAAAAAAAAAAAAAAACAACGAAATATTATTTCGCTCACAACAACATCGTCAGGTTTATAGAAACTTATGTTTTTAAAATGAGCAAAAACCTCTGAAACAAAAAAATTAAATATATATAAAGAGAAAGGGAGATTGAAACACAGCGAACGGCAAATAAGAAAAATCCAAAATAAAAATTCTGAAATTAATAAGGTTGATAATGATCTAGAGAAGCACCTTACACTCAGTACGTCGGCAGCAGTTTTGAATAACAACAGACAATAATGTGCTCATTCAAATAAACAATTTAATATTAACGATAACACATATCAAATCTTTGTTATCGTTACTTTAGAAATCACCATACTTTACTGTCGGAAGTGAAAGTAGACTATCGATACCACATAAATATCAAAACTTAAGTTGATCTTAAGCAAACCACAGACTTGTCATTCGGGAGCATGATCTTGGTCGATAACTTTCTATCTGGCTGATGTATTTGAAAAAATATTACCAAAAAAATTTGTTAAACATAGAAGTGATGCGAACAACTTCGAGACTGCAAAAAAAAACACATTTCACGTGATTTCAATTATTAAAAGAGTGTCGATAGTGACGATTTATTGGTTTTAATCAAATATATTTTTTAAAAAAATAAATTACTTTCCGCGTTGTTTTGCAACAAGAAAAGCATATTTTCGATAAAAACCGATAAACCAGTATTTTCAACACTCTAATACCAATTCAATATTATCGATAACACATGGCCAATCATTATTATCGGTATAACATAGTGTTTAAAATACCGGTTTATCGGTTTTTACAAAATATGCTCATTATAAAATAATTAGTTTCGACGTCATTTCAAATTTCAAATAGAACAAATTCTTTCGGAGCCAATTATTGTACCCCGATAACTACTGAGAACTGGTGCTGCTTATCGAACAACATCATGAAGTTAGTAAATTTGTATGGAAACTATATAAAACCTTTCCTAAAACTCAAAATGATTCTCTGATTGTCTTCTAGTATTTCATACAAATATTTCTAATAAAATGATTATTCCATAATTAGTTCTCTTTAACGCATTAGTGTTCCGAAATATTGATCAACTATTGATCGATTGATTAGGCAACAAATTGACAAAAATATATTCTGGCCTAAGATATTTACTCGAGAAACTATTGAAGACGCATTACACATTTTACGGGTATCAACTCTTAAGTATTTTTTCTACATAAATATTGAAACATGATTATCGATAACACATTATGTATCGATATCACATTAACATTCATACTAGAGTGTCAAAACTACTAGTTTATCGGTTTTTTGGAAAAGATACTTTGTATAAAAAACATATTCTACGTTAATTCAAATAAATCAAAAAAGGAAATTAATTTACGCCTAGTTTTCCTACAAGAAAAGTATATTTTCGATAAAAACCAATAAAACAGTATTTTGGACACTCTAGTAGCTATACTACAAAAGTATCGAAACTTCACTACCGATATCATATAAAATAAAATAAATAAATGGTTTCCCACTACTTCCCATGAAGGAATCGGGGTGACCTTCTCACATCTAGTGAGCTGTGCGCTTTCTAGTTTTATACTCACTGACTGGGACCTACAGTTTTACACCGGTTCCGAACGGTATTTTGAGAAGCTTTTTCATGGCTAAATACTCGATACCGTCGCCGTCACTATGCGAGGTAACCGCTGCCGAAAGAAATTTTAAGGTAATCACAACATTTTTTGGTAATATTTTTTCAAACCCATCAATCAGATAAAAAGTTATCGACCAAGCTCATGCTCATGAATGACAAGGCTGTGGTTCGCTTAAGCATCAGAACTCAAGTATATAGAGCACATAGTTATCGATATAAAAATTCGGGCCACACATTTGTCAATCAATAGCATGAGCATTGACTATCGATGACATTTCTTGTAGTTTTAATGTCATTCTCCATTACTAACCGTCTAGCAAACAATTTTGGTAATCTTTGTTCAGTTTTATGAGTCAGAGCAAAAGTTATCGACAAAGATTATGCTCACGAAAAAAAAACGATATCGATAAACCTCTGTGGTGCGCTTAGGAATATAAATTTTTAGAGTATTTTTGAGGTTTGCACAATATTGGAAATTAAAAACAAATGGCTATTATATTTATGCGAAAATCGACCAATATTTGAAAAGGGTGTCCTAAAGTTGACGGAAGATTAGAATTTCGTGTATGCGGTAAAATGTTGTTGCTGAAGAAAACAGACAGCTTGACTGCTGTCACGAACTCTACATGAAAGAACAACGCGCTTTCATTTTGTTATGAATTGTTTAATTGTGATTTAATTAACTTTATAATTTAAACATGATGGCAAAATTTAAAAATCACATGAGGTGTCAGAGGACACCCGGTTGGAACGAAGTTCCTTTCGCTATATACTTTATTGCACAGAAAAAAAAAGACGCCTGTAAAATTTTAACAAAAAAATTGGTACGTGAAAAATCTCAGCAATCAATTACATTTTCGATTGCTATACTGACAAATTACTCAAATACTGAAATGAAAATCGATAAATGTTACCAACAAAAAAATTCATAAGAAATATCCCAATATTTAACGAAGTAAATACGATACGAACAACCACATAACTTCAGTTAGAGATAAGTTTGTACAGGCAGTCAGTGGCGTAACGGGCCAGACGCTGCCCGAAACGACGCTGTGTCACAAACATTGAAACCATCTTCCAGTGGATGTGAGTTCGAATCCTACCGCGGCTGTTTCATTTTTTTTTTAAATAAACAAAACTTCTAAAAATACTTCGGATCGAAGACAAACCGAAAACTGAGATACAATTTAGTTTGTTACTTTAGTTTAGTCAAATTCTTCATCGACTACAAACGAAAATATTTTTGATAAATAACGTACAAATATTTTCGTAGATGGCTGAAATTTTGCATCGATTGAAAAATAATATTTTTCCAATAACCAACCTACAAATATGTTAACTGATATGCGATTTTTTTATCACAGGATTTTCAATTATTTTTTTCTGTGTATGTACTAGGTATTGTCAACACGCCTAAGGCGCTCGTTGAAAAATACGATAATTTAAATGGATCTTTAAGAAAAGATACTTTTTTGTAAAATGATACATTTTTTTAAGAAAATTTTATTATATTTTCCCGAAAAGGTCCTTTTTTATAGAGATGTACTTCTTTTATTAAAAGCTAATATTTTTTTTAAGGAAAGGTACTATTTTTAAGAAGAAGTACTTTCTATGAATGAATATTTATGAATAGTATGAATATTTTTTACAAAGACGTAATTTTTTTAAGAACAGATACTTTTTAAAGAAGTCCTACTCTTTTTAGGAAAAGGTTATTTTTTTAAGAAAATGTACTTATTTGCAGAACGACTACTTATCTCAAGAAAAGAAAAGAATAGAAAAGGTATTATTTTATTTTTAAGAAAATGTACATACTTTTAAGAAAAGGAATTTTTGTAAGAAGGGGTATTTTAAGAGAAGGTATTTTTTTGAAGAAAGGGTTTTTGTTTAAGAAACGGAATTTTTTTTACAATTGGCATTTTTTCAAGAATAGGTACATTTTGATGAGTAGGAAAGGAGGAGGAGGAGGGAAAAGGTTATTTTTTTAAGAAAATGTACTTAAATGTACTAAAAAAAGAAAAGAAAAGGTATTAATTTATTTTTAAGAAAAGGTACTTTTAAGAGAAGGAATTTTTGTAAGAAGGGGTATTTTAAGAGAAGGTATTTTTTTGTAGGAAAGGCTTTTGTTTAAGAAACGAAATTTTTTTTAGAATTGGTCCTTTTTTCAAGAATAGGTAAATTTTGAGGAGTAGGTACTTATCTCAAGAAAAGTTACTTTGTTTCACAAAAAATTTACTCTTTAAAAAAAGGTAATTTTTTTAAGAAAATGCAATTTTATATACGAAAATGTACTTTTTAAGAAAAGGTACTTATTTTTAAAAAAAATTAATTTTTTTAAGAAAATGTACTTTTTGTATGAAACTTTACTTTTTTTAAGCAAATGTACTTCTTTAAGGTGAGGTATTTTTTTTTAAGAAAAGGTACTTTGTTTATGAATATGAGTATGTATTTTTTTGAGAAAATGTAGTTTTTTTTTAAGAAAAGGCACTTGTTTAAGAAAATATTCCACTTTTAAACTTCTTTCACTTTGGCTTTTCTAAATTTGATTTGGAATGGGTTCAAAACTACAATATACATACAGCGAATTCCTTGGCTCATTTCCTGATTCTGCAACTTTAGCAACTTTACCCTCCGACCGCCAATCCGAAAATTTTGAACCCGCTGCCATTTCGCACCCTTGCATTTTCGGACATGGTCCTAGTGGATTTTTCTTCATGAAATGAGCCAAGGAATACGCTGGAGATATTTGTCCGGAACTTCCTGAATCACCCTGTATACTAAATATTGATTACAGGCTCCACCTAGAAAACTTCCCATTAAACAAGAAATTTCCCAACATATGCAAGACATCTAGTTAGTCTAGACACAAATCAAAGCAAAAGTAAACAATATAGTTGATAATAGTGGGATGTAGCATAATAATGTTAAAACAAAAATTGTTAAACATTTTTTCATTTAGCCCCCATCCCGCAACTTGCGATAAGGAATTTCGTTCCAAAAATATTTATGATTTTGTGATTTTCTTCAAAACCCGAAAAGCCCGTTTCACCGGTTTCTACTAAAATACTCGAAACTCGGCTTTTTGAAAACTTAATATTGTGAAAAAGCCTAAATCCGTTTTCTTTACAAATTTATTTTTCGAACAAACCGGAAACGGTTTCCTGGACACTCCAGTTTGAACCGATTAGGACTTTAATGGACTACAAATATGGAATGGTTGAACTGTAAATTGTTTTTCAACTGGAGTAGAAACTAAACTTACGTGTCCATGTTTGAAAAATGTTGGTAACGTACCTGGAAAATAGAAAGAGAAGAGTAATTATTTAATAAAGTACATTTTGCAAAATATTTTGTTGATCAATAAAAATCATTTTGTGAAACAGTTTGAGGATGTAGGACTTGAAATCCCATTGCTAGAAGATATTTAGATATTTATTTAGATATTTAGATATTTTTGGAACTTAACTCCATCTTCAGACATTCTTGACTACGGACCGTGTCGGTTCAAATGCCCAACAGATTCCAGATTAGTTTTGTTAGTTTTTCTTTCTTCAGTGTAAGCAAGGCAATGCTTGTTGTGTGCAAGTTTCGAGTCTGATTCCTAAATCGATCGAAAATTCGAATGCATTTTGCAGTGTTTCATTTAAATTTGTTAAATTTATTACGTTTCACTTTTAATTTATTCACTTTTTCTTTTATTGTTGTAACCATAATTT
The DNA here is from genome assembly GCA_963931995.1 of Phaonia tiefii. Lineage (NCBI taxonomy): Eukaryota > Metazoa > Arthropoda > Insecta > Diptera > Muscidae > Phaonia > Phaonia tiefii. The sequence continues at coordinate 300,877,377 of OZ008368.1, forward strand.
TAAAATGAACAATATTTTTATAGTGCACTGAAGACACATTAGTATTTCAGATAGCGGATAGTTACATGACTATTTTTTTATAGTTACATGGCAATTGTAAATTTAAACCACATTTCTACGAAATGATAAAGAAAGCATCTCAAAATAAATATTGAAATGGAGAAATGGATTTAGTACTTTCGCTACACGATAACTAAAGAGACGTTTAAGATCGTGTAAATTGCATTTTGTTAGTTATACCGGCAGAAAGAAATTTTTCCAATTAGTCTCAAAAGTGTTCTAAGAAAAAGTGGGTGCAGGTTTTATATTTCGGCTTAAAAATTCTTAATTACGATTGAAATTTTGGTAAAGCTGAAATAGAAGTGGAAAAAGTTTCAGAATTCGTTTCGGAATACAAAGAACTATATTATTTATGAGGCATGCAAGAAATTATCTTTGTTTTTGAGACAACACTGAAAGAAAAAGGCTTCATCGTCCTTCTTACATTGTTGTAATAAAAAAATTTGTAAATCCAACAGTTTTATTGTTGCTGCAACGAATTTGTACATTGTAGCTATAAATATCGACGTTAGCTCACATTTGTTGAACTCGCGTCATCGTAGACTCGACAAATGCTTCGTCATAGATCTTTCATTGCTGCAATCCAACATTTCGTATATCCAACGGGTTTGTTGTTGCTGCAACGAATTTGTACGTTGTAACTGCGAAGCTATATGTTAGCTAGCTTTTGATGACACAATTCGTCGAAGTGATTAAGTTTTTGCTTTCAGTGTAAATAATGGAAATTGTATAACTTGCAATAGCTGCCAGAACAGAAAACCTTCGAAACATTTCAACATTATAATTATAATATAATGAAATATTTTTCTAATTTTATCTGACTCTCATTGCTGATCTGCTATCGTAATTAAATCGTTGCCGTTCGTCCTGTACAGTGAGTGATTGCCTATTTGTCTATGCAGCTATAATGATGGAATGTATTAGCGTAGGAATGTAATTGTACTTGTTTGTTTGCTTGTACTTGCAATCAGTGAGTATAAAACTAGCTCTACCCAGTCCCTTCAGTTGATGTAAAGGGGAAACCACGTTACTTTAAATTTTTGCCATTAATTTTTTTCGGTCTCTCATTGATTTTGTACATTTTTGAACCCTTTTGTAATTTTGTGCACACTTTGTGTACATATTTTTAGAATCTGTACTTCTGTATACACTTGGTTTACATTTAGGTACACTTTTTGTACTTTTGTGTACATTTTTGTGTGCTTTTGTACTTTTGTGTAATTTTTTTTTAACTTTTGTGAATAATTTTATACTGGATGAAAATGAGAATTCCCTTTGGGGGTTCCTCTGTTCGCATTTCTATTTAAAATCATATGACTCAGGGGCGAGATTATTAGCCTTCGCATAAGCTGGTAATAGATCATACTAATGATCCCCTGATTTTTCACAAAGCGCATATAAACCCGCGTTTATTGATCTTGGTAAGATGTCGTTGAAAGCACCCTTAATGCCAAAAATGCGACAAGTGTGTTTTCCTTTAGATAAACAGATTTCTCTATGAAGCTCACTATAGCGTACACAGCGGTTTCTGTTGATTTGCTGTTGTTTTAAACGTGCTGACATGTGGACAACAGAGAATGACCTATGGTCGTTCACAGATGTGAGTCAATCATTCTCTCCAATTCATTCAGAAGGATAGAGGAGAGAGTGATTGGCCAAAACTCCTAATATACGATGTAATCTCCAATTCCTTCAGAAGGATAGAGGAGAGAGACATTGGCCAAAACTCCTTATATACGATGCAATATGTGCCGATTTACCCACTTATGAAATGGATGCGACATTGGACTCCCTCCTAAGGATAGCTCAATGCAGCCCGTAAAAAAGTTCAGGTGCTAAGGAGACAAAATGGGTAGTCCACTTTATAATACTACTAGTGCCATGCTATCAGTGATTTGAAGGGTTTGCAACTTCCTACTACCTTGTCTACACGAAGTTCGGTTGTTGCCACCGAATTACAGTTGCCACAATCGAATTGAGGTTGTCACGACTAAATTTAATCCCCACATCTGAACTTTGTTTGAAAAAACCTCTATAAGTCGAGACACCCTCTAATGCGATTGTGACAACCTCTAATTCAAATGTGATGGCATCCAATGTGGGTTTGACAACCTTTAAATTCGATTGTGGGTAATCCTATTGTTGCCACCGAATTGCAGTTTCCACAACTAATTTCACAATTTCACGACTAAATTTGCCCCACACAACTGAAATTCGGTTAAAGGAACCTCTATAGGTTGTGACAACCTCTTATGCTATTGTGGCGACCTCTAATTCGGATGTGATAACGGAAAATGCAGTTTTGACAACCTATAAAATCTATTATGGCTAGTAATAGAGAAATAGACAAGAGCCGCTACCCCTATCTTCACGTTCTCTTAATGACGTCGATGTAGTAGGCCATTTCATCGAGTTCGAGTTGCTTTTGTATGTTACTCTTTGGTTGGACATAAAACGGACAAAAATAAAAGGGTATGCGTATTTTGGTTCGATGCAACCAACATTAAACATAAGTTAACTGTCATTAGTATCAAGCAAACACTACTTAAACTTAGTTTAGTGCATGGTCTATAATCTTTATGTCTTCTTTGGTCTCTCTTTCTACATCATTCCCGAGTATCTTTTCGATCAGCTGTGCCATAGAAACCCCTTGGGCTAATCCGGTTATGTTGTCTGTGTGTTCGTTAGTCACAATATTTCTCAAAACGTGCAAAATGACGTGATTGGTCGGTAAGTCCGAACATACATACGTTTTTGGTCCAGTTGCTTGGAAAGTGTGTGTTACCAGGGTATTTAGTTTTTATGAAATGTGTATAAACAATAACGAGAATTTCGTGAACCGAAAATTTCGCTGACTTTTCATTTGCGTAGTACTCAGCTGTTTGCGAAAATTTCGTAAGCAAAATCAATTACAGGGTTGTTACGCCAAAATTATTTCATTCGAAAACAATTGTTTGACAATTGTTTGGGACCGGAGTTTTGACATTTCAATTATTTTAACAAACATAAGTGATACAACATAATCAAAAAATAAAATGGAGTGCATAGAGGAATTATAAATGAAATATTTACAAGGCAATTTAATGATAAGTGGTAACTCTCCGATAACATATTTTCAGTTTAGAAATAAATGGCAACATTTTTTACGAAAATTTTGCATAAACTAAATACAGGGCTAAAGCAGGAGGTCTTGCGGTTCCGTTTTGTTCTTTAGTCCGTTTTGTTGTTTCAGACATACACGCCGAAAAATATCGGCCCAGCAACATGTTGCAGGAACCATGTATATGTTTGCAAGCATTGTTTTCGTGAATTGAAGATCTGATGCTATTCGTTTGTTTATTGTCTCTCACGTTTTTGTTTTCATCAGTTTTCAACAAACAAAGTCACATTTTATATCACAACCAAGTAATCACTGTGTTCCAAACATGTTATGTTGAATAGCAAACACTATGTGTTTGGACACAAGTATACTATATTTGCGACAAGCTACAAACACGTTGTATTTGCATCCAAAGAACAAAAAAGAAAAATTATCTAACGTTTCTCTTTGCGCTTCTTCAATGAGGAAACGAACTTCTGTCAGCAACATTCGAACAAAATCCTCCATTTTTGGACAAAAATGTACGATGTTCATATATTTACATATTTTGAATATTCCCAGTAACAATTTCAGCTGTGTTTTTCAAACCTTAGCGACAGAATTCTTCTCTTGATGTTCAAACTTGCAACTTCTACAAATTCGGTTTCCGTTAATCATTAAACCGATGAGCGAGTTGACAAATCTATGTGGACATTAATCTATGGTTTTAAATATCTCAAAGATGTGGGTGTCTCCGAGAGAACTTAGTACACTTTAGAAATCGTGGCCTCGCTTTCAATATCATCTCACAAATGCTTCCTGGACTCGTCCTGGAAGATCTGGACAGTCCCTTATATTCGATAAGCTTCAATTTGTATATAATTCGCTTCATCCTTGTGGACTTAGCCTTATTTAAAAAGCTTTATACAAAAGTTATTGAGGATTAGCAGGTCCTTGTTCCCCCACGAAGTTTTCTTCTTCCGTTGGTCGAAATTGGTGGGGCATGTGGACTCAGGTGATGTGTTAAGAGCCGAGGCGACGTTTTACTCTCAGTCCATTTCCGACATAAAATGACAAAAACACATATTCATCGCACCAATGAAACACAATAATCACAGCAATGTAATGTATTGGACAGAAATAAATTTGAGTTGATGCACTAATTTTCGTTGCGGCAATGAATCCGTACGTTACGAGCAACCAGCCTTTGATGAAAATATTAGTCTGTGCGACAACGAATTTCACATTTCTACTTTGGTACTTTGTGGTACACGTTTTTAATAGAACACCCCTAAAATACAGCGAACCAAAGTCTTGGTCTTGTTATTAATGAGTATGAACATCAGATGTCTTTGATGTTTCCTGTTGTTTTACCGCCCTTCTTGATACCAATTAATAGAAATTGTTCTATCAATATCATGGCAACAAATTTATTTAGTAATATTTTTTCAAATTCATCAGCCAGATAACAATTATTGGCCAAGCTCATGCTCATGAACGACAAGTCTGTGCTTTTCCTAATGTGAGCAAATCGATAACTCGCATAGTCAGCAAGTTATCGAAAGTTTAAATTTGATTTGGCAATGACTTCACTCAGTACAGCTTTTTGAGTGATGTTTTCGTCTGTGTATTTGTAATGGCAATGATCGTGGCAAAATAAGTAAAGTAGAAACAGTAGGAATTGAGCCAATTTGTTTTTATATCAAGGTCAGACCTTGTCAAATTCAGCTGATCGAAATTGCCAAGATATATTTATTTCAGGTTATAGCAGGAGGAATAGTTGTAATTTTCGGCAACAACCACAAGGACAAGAAAAATTTAATTTGCTGTTTTAACGCTTCCACCTGTATTAAATACATCTTGGAAATTGGAACTGAAGTTCGTGGCGTGGTACTAAAAAAAATAAATTGAAGAATTGCCAAATAGATCAGCGCCACCTAGAATCAATCTAGTGGGGACACTCAAATTGTAAACAGGTCCTTCATGGAGTGGTTCAAGGGGCGGTTTAAGGACTAGAAATACAGAACTGAAGCTGAACTGGTCCTTTAAGGTGAGGTTCAACACATGACAGAAAATGTCTATTTGGTGTTAATTAACATCTCGATGGACATTTTCGAACAAAATCTACCGGTTCCCCACATACCTTAGTTCTAGAACTAGGACCGCCTATTGCCCACCTGTAGGGAAGTTGCAATTTGAAAAATCAATTACGTTATGGATGAAAAATAAAATAAATGGTTTCCCATTACATCCCATGAAGGAATTGGGGAGAGCTTCCCAAAACCAGTCAGCTGTCCGCTTTCTAGTTATATACTCACTGATTGAGACCTACAGTTTTACACCGATTCCGAAAGGTATTTTGATAAGCTTTTTGATGGCTGAATACACGATAGTGTCGCCTTCACTAAGCGAGGTGAGCGTCGCCAAAAGAAATGTAAGATGGTCTGAGCAGGTATCAAACCTACGTTCTCATGTACAAGAGCCGCGCACACTAACTTCGACGGCAACAAAGAAAGTGTATATTAGGTGTGAATTAAGACCTCAGACGGCAACGCCAAACAAAACCTACCATTCCCCCACATACATTAGTTCTAGAACTCGGACCGACTATTGCCCACATGTAAGGAAGTTGAAATTTGAAAAATCATTTACTTTATGGATACACAGGCGAAAATGCCACTCAAAATGTTTTACTGACTGAAGTCGGAGTCAAATCAAATTTCAAATTTAAACTTTCGATATCTCGCTCACTATGCGAGATATCGATTTGTTCACATTATTTTAGAGATGTTCTATTAAAAAAGTGTACAACAAACGCAGCGCCTTGGATATCGTAATCCTTGCACTGGAAAGTAGAATTGAAGCCCGTGGTGAAAAAAGGTGTTAACTCACTTTTTTTCAAAAACAATATTTTCCTTCTTTCAATGTTTCCATGGTATCTGATTTCATGTTAGATAAGAAAAAAAGTCAATGATATTTAAATTATTAAAATTAAATTAAATTCTGTTTTAAATCAGATATCATGGAAACATTGAAAGAAGGAAAATATTGTTTGTGAAAAAAAGTGAGTTACAAACAGGGGCTTTAATTGTGAAACTATTTGTCGCCTAGACGAATATTTTCATCAACAGCTAGCTACTCGTAACGCACGGATACATTGTCGCAACGAAAATTAGTTAATTATCTGAAACTTTATTTCTGACAAACAAATTAGATTGTTGTGATGATTGTGTTCCATTTGGGCGATGAATATGTTTTTATATAGTTCAAATTCGTGTAGGATTACCATAGCTTGTTAACTGGGCGAGGTACATTTAAGAAAAAATTGCTACGAAAATAACTACATGATAATAAAACGATGACCAACTGATTTGTGGCGGTACAATTTTGGAAAACCTTAAATCTTTGAAAATATTACCAGCATTCTGCCTCAAAGAAGTGCAGAAATATATTTTAAGAAATTTTCTGTTTGATTAGCATTTTATTAGAAAAAGATTTTGTAAAGAAACATACGAGGGTGGATCAATAAGTCCGTGACTTTTGGAATGAAACACAGTTTAATACACTTACTCCAATTTTTGTATCCCTTCCAAAAAATAGGATTTTTCGAGGTCCATAAAATTCGCATATTGATGGTCAATAATTTCATCGTTGGAGCTAAATAAATCTCTTTCCACCGAGCCATTTCTTTAGGTTTGGAAATAGGAAATAGTCACTGGGGGCTAAATCCGGAGAATATGGCGGATGAGTTACCAATTCGAATTTTGCCATTGAGACTACACACGTGTTCACCCGTACGTTTATGGTGAATTGAGAGCAAACGCGACACCCATCTTGCAGACAGCTTTCTTAAACCCAAATGATCATTTAAAATCGAAACCACACTGCCATATGAAATGCCTATGGCATCAACAATCTCACGCACTTTTACTCCTCGATCGGGCAACACTATATCCTAGATTTTGCCGACATTTTCGGGTGTATTGACCTCAACTGGCTGTCCAGAACGTTCGGCGTCATTTGTACTTGTGTGCGACCACAACGAAAGTCAGAAACCACTTTTTTACCATTGAACTCGATGGTGCAGCGTCCCCATAGTATATATCAAGCATTTCCTTGGTTTAATTGACGGTTTTTTTTCGCAAAAAATACTGTTCAATGAACACTCGAAATTCACTTTTTCCATTTTTAAAAAAAATGCACGAGGTTGTATATTTTGAACAGCTGTTAAACGCAATGTAAATGCCGGATCTTGCTCAAAATTTGACAGTACTCTACTAGCAGGTGGTGCTTGATGCATAAATCAACTATGGTATAGAGAAGAAAATTTGCTCATGGAGTGGAATGCCAACAATGAAAGTGTGAAGCGTGTCGTTTCTCTGCTCTCTCTCTTCGTTGAAAATTTACTCATGGAGTGGAATGTCAACAAAGAAAACGAGTGAAGCGTGTCGTTTCTCTGCTCGCTCTCTTCGTTGAATATTTCAATAAACGAGCAGTTTTCTGATACTGCTCGTGTATTGAAATATTCAACAAAGAGAGTAAGACAGAGAGAGAGAGAGCAGAGAAACTACGCATTTTACTCAGTTTCTTTGTTGGGATTCCAATACACGAGCAGTTTTCTGATGATGTTATTATATCTAACTATAGAAATTCCAACCATATTTAAACAAAATTTCATACAGAATTTGAAAAGTATGAAATAATCAAGTTATGACGCGGGGAAAGAAATGCGTTCGAGTGAATCGCGTCGACTTTTTTGGTTCTCTTCTACTAGGGTTGCCAAATTGCGGGGTTTTTTTCTTCTCTACTTGTATATCCTTTTTGCTTGATGGAATCAGTGTTGCATTTCATATAACTACGAGGGAAGTTCGAAAAGGCAGGGACTTATTGATCCGCCCTCTATTTTGAAAAAATGAGGAAACGATCTTCTGTCAGCAACGTCGAACAAAATCCTCCATTTTTAGTTTTGTACATTCACGATTTTTATATATTTACATATTTTGAATATTCGCAGTAACAATTGTACCTGTGTTTGTCAAACATCAGCGGCTGAATTCTTCTCTTGATGTTCAAACACAAGTTCGCTTCCCTTCAATCATTAAACCAATGAGCGAGTTGACAAATCTATGTATAAATTACTCTATGAGTATAACGTTAAAAACGGGATATGAAACTCAAATTTCGGCTGTTGAATTCAGTTTTTTGTATTTATTCTTTTATCTTGTGGTGTCAGAAAACGTGGTCAGATTACGACACCACGGATATCATACCCTTTCCTATCACCGTTTAAATCTTCCTCGTGTGTGTTTAGGCTTCGTATTTGTTGATGTACAGCCAACAACTAAATATATTGCCAACTTATCACTACAACGACCACAACATCTTGTAGGGTGCACATACGCTCAGAAAAATACCTAAGAAAATACAACAAAGAAACCCAAAGGCCTACGGCTTCGGAACAAATACTGAAATGGTCAAACAGGCAGACTAACCAAACAAACAGTGAGACGAACAAGCAGGCAGACGGACAAACAGATTCTTCACTATCAGCTGGACGGATGAAGAGCAACAAATACAATAAACGATTGGACGGACGAAGGTATAATGACGGGAGGTAGTAACTTTCGTTTTCTGTGAAGAAGAAAATGGCACATTACATTTTTATATTTTTGAAACAGTCTGCCGGTAAAGCTTCTGACGAGCAGTTTTAAAAACGATCGCGTGCTCCCTCCTCTACTACAACTCATGCTTTAACACACTGAGCTGACAACGCTGCCGAACGAAATCTCAGTCTTAACATCAACGCGCCAAAGAAACGCTGGTTGGTGACCCTACGACATGTGGCTGCTAATACCGATTCTATTTTATACGATAATATTTCTGTACGTGCGCCATGTCTATAGCTATTGGCGACGCAAGGGGTTCCCCCATGAGAAATCGAATCTCACTTGGTCATTCCTCAAAAATATCTATTTGCGAGAATTCTACTACATCGAGGCGATCAATAACTTCTATCTGTCCGGCAAAGAAAGATTTATGGGTTTCTATTGTCTGTTTCGGCCCGTATTGATGGTAAGAGATTTACCACTGGCCCGCACTATGCTGGAGAATCAAAGTGGTCATTTCAATGACACCAAATGGGATTATGTGCGCAGCTATCGCAAGTATAATTTGCTGGAAAAGTTGTCACCTGCTTTCGCTGGGCCCCGTTTGGAGGCAATGTTTCGTAATGTGGAAAAGGTCGGAGATCATATGATGATCCATCTAAAGATTGCGATGGCACCTGCCGGATTGGCAGAACGTACCGGCAGCAGCAGCAGCGGAACTACGAATTCATCAGATGGTTGTGTTGATATGCAGGATTTGTTAAGAATGTGAGTAAGAAGACGAATTGTTGATAAGAATATTGTTGGATTTGAATATTTATTTGTTTATTATTTTGAAATAAAATAATTTAATTACTGTAAAATGTTTTTTGCCCCTTCTGTTTTTTATTAGTTATTCCGTAAATATTATCGCCAACTTAATCTACGGCTTGGACATTGACGTTTTCAAACACACCGATTCAGTTTTCCGGCAATATTTAAATAATTCACTACGCCAATCCGCTGTCAGTTCATAGTAAGTACAAATCGTATATATCTGTGGTTTTGTGGTATAACGGACTATGTCCATTTTGAGATATTATGTATATATTACAATGTATATAATTACCCGTGAGCTACTATAGCACGCAATATTTCTATATATTTTGTAACTTATTTTGTTATTATTGAAAATCATCAATATATAACCTGTGATTAAGTAATCTATAAAAAGTTAACCTTTGTAGAAAGTGTAGAAACGTGTTACCTAAAGACTTATAACAGACAGTTAAGCCGCAGTTCAGCTGATGCAACATTTTGTATAGACGTTCACCTAAATTTCGAAATTATGTTAAATTTAATATACAAATTATTGTTCATATATGCAATTGAAGCCGCTGGTGGAAGAATCTGTTAACTCATTTTTTAACAAAACCAAATTTATTCTTCTGAAAATGTCTCCATGGTATCTGATTTAAAAAAAATGTCAAACAAAATTTTTAAATTTAATTTTAATATTATAAATATCAGATGTTGACTTTTTCTTATCTAAAACAAAATCAGATCTCATGGAAACATTAAAAGAAGGGAAATATTGTTCTGAAAAAAATTGAGTTAACACCTTCTTCCACCAGGGACTTCAATTGTAAACTTGAATACCCATTTAAATATTCAACAGTTTTGAACTGCAAATACTGATTAAATCGACTTGTGCATTAATCGATAATAGTTACATTATCGGTTTTTAAGCATAAATCGGCCGTACGAAGTTCATCAATCGTCGCTGGCTTGTTGGCATAGACCATAGACTTGACGTAGCCCCACAGGAAATAATCCAACGGCGTCAAATCGCACGACCGAGGCGGCCAATCGACTGGGTCATTTCGTGAGATAACACGTTCACCAAACTTTGATTCCAATAAATTGATTGTGGCATTCGCTGAGTGGCTTGTGGCGCCGTCCTGTTGGAACCACATATCCTCCAAGTCCATATTATCCAATTGGGGCCAAAAATATTCGGTTATCATTGAACGGTAGCAATTCGCATTCACAGTAATGTGCCGGTCTTGATCATCACGGAAGAAGTACGGCCCAATGACGCCGCCGGCCCATAAACCGCACCAAACCGTAATTTTTTCGGGATGCAATGATGACTCATGGATTCCGTGTGGATTGCTGTCTGACCAATAACGCATCTGAACGCCTCATCGCTGAAGATGATTTTCCGATGGAAATCCGAATCATTTTCAAGTTGTTGCTCAGCCCAATTCACGAACAGACGACGCTTATGGTGGTCAGGCGGCTTCAGTTCTTGCGTCAATTTGATCTTGTAAGGATGTAGGCCAAGATCTTTACGCAAAATTCGCCACAACGACGTCATAGAGATGCCCAACGCTTGAGAACGACGTGGGAGAGACACATTTGGGCTTTCTTGAACTTAGGCCTTAGCGGCAGCAATATTCGCGACACTACGGGCACTTCTTTGTCTCACTGGCACGGGAACATTTTGTACTGTGCCTGTGGATTCAAATGTTTCCACTAGACACTCAATTGTTGATCTGGTAGGACGATTATGACGACCATAAATTGGACGTAGCGCTCTTAAAGTTGAGGCCACTGACTCCAAATTTCGGTAGTAAATTTTAATAATTTCGACTCGTTGTTGGCTCGTATATCTTTCCATGATGAAATGGCAAACCTTACTGAAGAGAAATATCAAAAGAGCGGGGAAAAATATGGCGTCATTTGCTGTCCCTATCGATTTACTTTTGTAGCGCCTCTGTGGAAAAACCCTTTACATTACCCAGTGGTGGTAGCATAAAGGACAGTCAATTCGATAGATTCCAATTCAAAACAAAATCACTTCTATTAAAAGATTTATAATTGTTTACGCGGATATAGATCTGGGTTACCCAATTCATTGAAAGTTCTAAACATTTGGAATTATTGGGTTAATGTATGAGCAATTCATACTACAAGCTAACAAGTCATGAACATTTTTCTGATTGAAAAATGGTTGGTTTTTGTTGGAAATAATAGACAATTCAGTTCAACACACACTGACTGGCATGCCCAGTTTCGAACTCCGTGACAAGTACATCATCAGATGCCTAACTACTGAGCCTGAATTGATACCATCGGTTGATCATCAATTGTATATACAACAAACTCAATTCTGCAATTCACATGTGCGAATTAGTATCGATCGAAGATCCCTAAGTATCAACATCACTCATAGGCCTATAATTCCAACAACAAGAACAGACAGAATTTGTCCACCATCTTCTTCTTTGTCCTCATGCGTTTTCGCATTGTTGCAGTGCTTTGAGGTGAGTTTTTAATCTATATCACAGAGTTGAATTTTTCCATGGTATAGCATTTTTGAAGACCGTGCTATTGTCAGTTACGTTTATTTGAATTTGAATTTCTATGACCGATTTTTGTTAGTTTTTGGTTAATGTATGAGAAAATCATACATAATTCATACAAGTCATGAACATTTTTCTAATTGGAATTATGACTTGAACTTGCATTGCCAGACAATCAATTCGAAGCAGATGTACAGGCAAAGAAAAAACTCGTTCCTCCCAAACGAAATGTCAGACAACTGAAGTTCGTTTGGGGACTGTAGTTGGGAGCAACGAACTTCTGTTAATTCATACATGCCATTTCGTTTGGGAGAACCGAAAAATGTTTGCAGCAAACGAGTTATGAAACACTAGAGCTGAAAAAACGTTTGCGAGAAACGAAAAATCGGTTCCGCCAACTGTTCCTACGGTTAAATCAACCGAGTTGTAGTTATTCGAAACTAAAACAACGCTTGCGAGAACTGAAAAACGTTTGCAGTAAACGAGTTATGAAACACTAGAGCCAAAAAAACGTTTGCGAAAAACGAAAAACGCTTCCACCAACTGATCGTTCGGTTACAGCAACCAAGTTGGTATTAAAACTTCCATCAGCTCTTTTTTGTTAGCAGCAAACGAGTTATGGAAAATATAAGCTGAAAAAAACGTTTGCGAGACACGAAAAACGATTCCGCCAACTGTTCCTTCGGTTACAGCAACCGAGTTGTAGTTGTTCCAAACTAAAAACCGTTTGCGACAACTGAAAACCGTTTGCAGTAAATGAGTTATGAAGAATTAGAGCCGAAAAAAAGTTTGCGAGAAACGTAAAACGGTTCCACCAACTGTTCTTTGGGTTACAGCTACCGAGTTGTAATTAAATCTTTTATTTATGGCTTCCATAAGCCCTTTTCTGTTTAAATTTCCAACTTTTATGATTTTGGTTTTACCCATAATGTTTGTTTTAAAATAAGTTGTATTTTTTGTCTATTTTCACTGTCTGCTTACACGTATGTATGTCTCGCCTAGCATTCAAATAACAACTAAAAGCGCAGGAAAATACAACGCGTCAATTGTCCATCCAAGACATATTGACATTGAAACGAGAACTCGTTTGCAACAACATGATACACATTTGCGATATATGAGTTTATTTTGGAGAACTACATGAACGATTGCGATAAATAAATTAATATAAAAAGAATAAATAAATGGTTTCCCATTACATCCCATGAAGGAATCGGGGAGAGCTTCTCACAACCAGTGAGCTGTGCGCTTTCTAGTTTTATACTCACTGACTGGGACCTACAGTTTTACACCGGTTCCGAATGGTATTTTTGAGAAGTATTTTCATGGCTAAACACTCGATAGTGTCGCCGTCACTATGCGAGGTGACCGCCGTCGAAAGAAATTTTAAGGTGGTCAGAGCAGGGATCGAACCCAGGATCTCAAGTACAAGAGGCGCGAACACTACCCATTGCACCACCGACATCCACCGAAATAAATTAATAAGAATCAATCAAAGTATTGTTGCGGCAACCGAGCAATATACGTTTTTTCTTCTTTGCGTGTAGTGTTTATTGGCTAACAGATCGGGGTGTCCCAATTCGTGAAAACTTCTAAACATTTGGAATTATGAAAAATCGTTAAAACGCCCTCATCTTTTATATCTCGGAAACGGAGAGTCCAATCGGAAAAATAATAAAATTTACCCGCTTTCTAAGGGTTTTCCAGAAACTGGTCCAATTCATATGGAAGATTTTTTTAAATCGCCAAAATAAGAAAATCGCTAAAATAAAAATGTGGTTGTAACTCGGAAATGGTGCGTCGAATTGCAAAAATAATAAATTTATCAAAAATGTACCAAAATTAGAAAATCGTTAAAATAAAAAAGTGGGTATAACTGCGTCCAATCGAATAAATAATAAATTCTTTACCACCATAGTAGGTTTTAACCAATGCATATCATCAATATGATAACACTCTTTTGGGTATTTTTACGATTGGACGCTCCGAGTTATATCCACTTTTTTATATTAGCGATTTTCTTACTTTGGCGGTTTTTTGAAAAAAATTCTTCCATACGAATCGAACTAGTTTATAAAAAACCCTTAGAAACAAGGAAAAATTGGTTGTTATTTCGAGAGGTCGCTGCGCTTCCGAGATATACCCATGAAAGCGTTTTAGCGTTTTTTATTCGAAAAATTTTAGTTTGTTTTGAATATTGAATACATCCAAAATTGTATTATTTTTTCCATTTGACGCACCGTTTCCCAGTTATATCCACTTTTGGCTTATTTTTAAAACTATTTGAAAAAAAAATTGGACCACGTTATGAAAAACCCGTAATAACCGGCAAAAATGGTTATTTTTTGATTGGACGCTCCGTTTCCAAGATATAGAAATTTTTTCTAATTTTTAAATATTTTCGATCAAACATGCGGATCAAACAAAAAACTCCGACCACTGGCTCACGAGTTAGCAACTTTACCCTACTACCCTCCGACCACCAATCTGAAAATTTTGAACCCGCTGCCATTTCGCACCCTTGCATTTTCGGACATGGTCCTAGTGGACTTTTCTTCATGAAATGAGCCAAGGAATACGCTGGAGAAATTTGTCCGGAACTTCCTCAATCACCCTGTATATAGTAAGCAACTTCGATTACATTCTTATTTGATATCAAGAAACTGATGCTTCATGCTCATAAATGACAAGTCTGTAGCTCGCTTAAGATCACAGAATTGAACTCCCTAGCAAAGTATAAATTTTTAATTTAAATTTGAAATTTCAACTCGATTTCTGTAATAAATTTCTTATTTGAATTCTATGAAAAAGTTAAAATTCTTCCCACCATTACCATGCCATTATGTCAATGCACTTATAAACTCTAACATCTCTCCCACCCAGCACTTTCAATCGTTTCCTCAGAAAATCATCACTCACCTATCGTCTGCTCGATATTGTCCGGCAAAATGTTGAACGACGCGAAGATGGCGGCATGATACGCAAAGATGTCCTGCAAGTTTTGGTCAAATTTCGAAATGGAAACGATATCGAATGTAGGGAAAAACTCAACTGGCACATAGAAAACCCATTTGAAAGAGAAAAGATCCTGTCCATTAATAAAATGGCACGTATTACTGAATATTTACTAGAAAATAGTTTGGGACCAATTGCATCGACGGCCGTGTTTACGCTATACGAAATATTGAAGCAACCTCAATTAACGGAAAAGATACGCCAAGAATTGAGAGCACAAAAACTAGACGACAAACAACAATTGAATTATGAACAACTCAAGGAATTGAAGTTTATGGATTTATGTATACAAGGTAAGAAAAGGATTAAATAAATTTAAATATTATATTATGAAATTTTCGATTTTAATCTTTGACCTTTATTGTTAATATTGTTGTTCAAAAATCAAGATCAGTATTTCGATCCCCATCGAGGATCATCGTCAGGAATGCTACGGGACATATGTTATACTAATTTTGAATTTTCTTTCCCTACTTGCAGAAACTATTCGCAAATATCCTAGTATGCCCGTAATTGAACGAACTTGCCGCAAACCTTTTCCCATTCCCCATAGTAAACGTGTGTTGAGCGAGGGCAAATCTTTTATTGTCCCTTTATTGGCCATTCAACGAGATGAGAAATATTTTGAGGATCCTTTGCAATATAAACCACAGCGTTTCATACAGGACAGCAATGGCAACCAGGGAGAGAATTTCATTGGGTTTGGTTTGGGAGCTAAAGTATGCATAGGTGAGTAGAAAATCGAAAGCTGCTTAAAATATGTGAATTTTTTTAAAATTTTCTATTTTCTTCTTCTTATAATTGAAGCTCAAAACTTTGTTAAATTGGTGGTGAAATATATGCTGGTGAAACTGTTCCTCAGCTATAACATGGATCTCATACCTCAAGACGATTTTGATATTAGTTATAACGATACACCTTTTATACAATCGACTGAAGGTCTTAAGGTTAAATTAAAACCAGCGAAAATAAAATTTGAAATATAAAGAAATATTGAAAATTGTTTTTCCGATTGGAATAAGATTTAGTTAGGGGAATAACAAGTAGCCGTTCCCTAATGAAAATAATCAGAGAACAATCGCAGGCTTAGGGGATTGTCCAAGTTCAATAAATTGTAAAATGTTTTAGTTTTAACGTTTTTTTAATTTTGGAACCAAGTTTTGGAACGAAGTTCCTTATAGCACGTTGCGGGATGGGGCCTAAATGAAAAAAAAGTAAACAACTGTTTTATAACACTATTATGCTACAACCCAGTATTATCAAATATATTGGGTTCTTTTGCTTTGGTTTGTGTCTAGACTAGCATATGTTGGGTAATTTCTTGTCTAATGGGAAGTTTTCTAGGTGGAGCCTGTAACCCATATTTAGTATATATTTAGGGAATTCACAAGGTGTACTAAGGTTGTAGGCAGTAAGAAAATATAAGACCTTCAAAAATATTGAGGAAGGTGGTGGCTCTAGCTCAAAGTGTATTTATATCAAGTGGAAGCATTAGGCGTTGATGTAATTGTAGGCAAAAAATCCAGATATGTGGTCTTTATTTTGTACCAACGTTATGTCAAACTCTGCATGTATGTATACCAACAATAGAAGTAAACAAGCATGTACAAAAAGAAAATAAACATGAATTTGACAGTTGCTAGGTACAACGTCGTGAAAATACTGAAATCAGCAGTGCTAATGCTTCCACTTGATATAAATACACTTTGCACTAGATGTTATTGGGCGACTTCTAATTAATTAAATTGTCAAAATCAGCTGTGTGTGAGAAGAGTATTCAAGAACCCTCCTATCCCAGAAACCGGGTTTTCAGTTATTTCGAAAAGTGCAATTTTTGAAACATCTGTGACAACGGTTACTTTTAATATAAAAATTAAAATGAAATTTATAGAAAAAACATAATTTATGATAATTCATGATTCTTTTTATTATTTTCTTTTCAACATTTCATACATATTTGCAGGTCGACTTTATGTCTTGTTGTCGTATCAAAATTTTATGGGGAAGAACACACGATTTTCAGCATAAACTGTTAAATACAAAAGTTGGGTGAAATCCCTATTTTAGGTGTTGTGGGCCTCCAAATTCCGGATAAAGGGGTTTTTGTCCACGATTTTTTTTTGTCGGACGATTATTTTGTATTTCGAGTAGTTCGGCCGGTCTCAGGGACCAGAGAGAGGAATACCTCTGTTCCTTAATTTACATTTCTCGACTTTTTGGATTTTGGGAAAATGTGAAAACTATTTTCGATAATTTTTCAAAATTTGAACGGCCGATGTTTCGATAACAAAGCGAGTTATCGAAAATTTATATCTAATTTGTTTTGTTAATTTTGCCTTATATTGTCCAAAAACGCTGGCAGATAAATTCCTTTAGACACTATTTAATACATAGTAGCCCCCCGCATAACCGAACTTTGGAGGTCCATAACTCCTAATATAGAATTTTAACTAAACGTTTGTATCTTACATTTTTCGCTTAGAATTATATCTTCTACCCCACCGGTGGACCGGTTTTGAGTTTTTGATTACTGTAATTGTGAGGCAAATATAAACAAACTCGATCAGCTGTGTTGGTGCAACCACCTACGCCTTGCTACAATCAGAAATGATATGAATAGTACAGCTGACTAAATGGTAAACAAATGTTATCAGCTGACCGGATAGTACACCGCAAAAACATTTCTGAAAAAGTTGTATTACCGTACAACACTTTTGTATGGAAAACATTTACTGTTGTAGAACTTTAGCACTACGACACACGCAACAGTTAGGACACTCTTGTGAACACCCTAGTTGTACTTTTGAACTCATTAAAAAGTAAATTTAGAAAAGCCAAAGAGAAAGAAGTTTAAAACAAAACATTTTCTTAAATTAGTGCCTTTTCTTAAACGAAAGAAAGTTTTCTCAAACAAAACTACTATATTCTTAAGGAAAGTACCTTTTCTTAATTTTCTTACAAAACGTACCTATTCTTAAAACAGTATTATTTTTTAAGTATTCTTTAAAGAAAACCCTTTTTATTAAAAAATACCTTATCTTAAAAAAACCTTTTCTTACAAAAATTCCTTTTCTTAAAAGTACCTTTACTTAAAAGTAACTTTTCTTAAAAGTACCTTTTCTTAAAAGTACCTTTTCTTAAAAGTGCCTTTTCTTAAAAGTACCTTTTCTTTAAAGTACCTTTTTTCAAAAGTACCTTTTCTTAAAAGTATCTTTTTTTAAAAGTACCTTTTCTTAAAAGTACTTTTTCTTAAAAGTGCCTTTTCTTAAAAATAAAATAATACCTTTTCTTTTCTTGAGATAAGAAGCCTTTCTGAAGACAAGCGAAGTTTCTTCAAAGAAAAAACGTTCTCCTAAAGAGAATACCACTTCTTTAAAAAGTACCTGATCTTAAAAAAAAGTACTTCTTTGAAACAAAATTCATACTCTTATGGCTTTTTCTTACAGAGAGTACTTCTTAAAGATAGTACCTTTTCTTTAAAAAAAAAACACTAGCTTTTAATAAAAGAAGTACCTTTCTTTAAAAATCGACCTCTTCGGGAAAATATAATATATTTTCTTACAAAAAGGAGCGCAGAGCTGGCAGTTTCTACAACGATTCCGAACGGTATTTTGAGAAGCTTTTTCATGGCTAACTACTTGATAGTGTCGCCGTCACTATGCGAGGTGACCGCCGCCGAAACAAATTTAAAATGGTCAGAGCAGGGATTGAATCCAGGATCTCATGTATAAGAGGCGCGCACACTACCGACGCCCACAGGAGAATGCATTAGGGTGTTAAAAAACGGGCTTTTACGAATAAATGGTTTTCGGGCTATTCGAAATATCACTTTTCGGAAAACCGGTTATCCGTTTCACGGAATGAATAGAACCGGTGAAGCCGGTTAATTTTCAGTTTTCATTACGCTTATTTTCGGATTTTTCGTTTCGCATGGACCCCAATATCTTTATATTTTTTAAGAAAAATTAATACAAAATCAACACAAAATAACATTTTCTTGTCTTGTTTCGTTTGCCCGTAAAAAGACTCATTATTATCCTGCAAATAGAGGGCGGATCAATAAGTCCGTGACTTTTCGAAATTCCCTCGTAGTTATATGAAATGCAACACTGCTGCCATCAAGTACCACCTGTTAATAGACGGCTACTGTCAAATTTGGAGTACATTCCGTTATTTACTTTGCGTTTAACAGGTGTTCAAAACATACAACCTCGTGCATTTTTTAAAAATGGAAAAAAGTGAATTTCGAGTGCTCATTAAACATTAATTTTTGCCAAACAAAATAGCCGTCAATCAAACTAGGGAAAAGCTTGATAAATACTATGGGGACTCTGCACCATCGAGTTCAATGGTAAAAAAGTGGTTTACTGACTTTCGTTGTAGTCGCACAAGTACAAAGGACGCCGAACGTTCTGGACGGCCAATTGAGGTCAATACACCCTGCTAAACTAATTTCTCGACCACTTTGTATGGGGAGCTAAGCGATATTAAGCGATTTTAGCGGCTCCCCATACAAAGTCGTCGAAAAATTAGTTTAGCAGGGAATAAAAAAACAGGCTCATTATTTTGCATTCAAGTTCAAATTCTCGTATTAAAATTAAAGCCAATAAATTTGCGTTAGAACGAATCTTTTGTTCATTTTATATACCGTCAGACAGACAATTGCACTTACACACTCGCTAGATGTATAAAGCGGATCCTGCTCCGGAACACTCCAGCACACCCTGCTTGGGGGTGGTTGCCGTCCGCCATTAAAAGTTACGAACTACAAACTTTAATTTTGTTAATCCATAATTCAAAAATAAAACTGGAAATTTCTTGAATTAAAAAAAAAATGGGAATTTTCTTCACGTCGTTATCAAAAACCCTGTCGATAGGAATAGAGTCGTTTCAATTAAATATCGACGTCAATTCTAGTGATCGATAACGACTACACAAATACAGATTCTCAACTGTCGTCGTTTTGTGTCGACAACGCAACCGTAATAAGGCTGAATATGAAAAATTGATTTATATCAATCGAAATAAGAATCGATTAATATCTACACGCTGAAAAAGAACAGCCCCAGCAACATGTTACAGGAACCATGTATATGCTTGCTAGCATTGCTTTCGTGAATTGAAGATCTGTTTGCTTTTTGTCTGTCACGTTTTTGATTTCAGCAGTTTGCAACAAACAAATCCACATTTGGGACACAAATACATATATCATATCCTATTAAGCATTGTGTCCCAAACATATTGTGTATATTGAATAGCAAACACAATGTGTTTGAACACAAGAATTCTAGATTTCCGACAAGCTACAAACACGTTATATTTGCATGCAAACATCAAAAAAATACTACATTTTCAGAGTGTATCTCTAACAAATTATTGTTTTTCCACTTGCTTGATATATATTTCTCTTTACAAAATCAATAAATAAGTAGTTCTTTAAAGTTGTTTTAAAGTTCTTAAAAAATATAAAATTTACTTCATATTTTGAAATAAATTTCCGATAAAATCAAAAATAGATCAGTACGATAAAAACCCTAAAATTATGCTTTGCAAAAATCGAAAAGATCGTCCAGCGAATATGAGTTCGAATCCCATCCACGGGTTTTAAATTTTTGTATTACATGAAAGAAATTACAACTGTCTAAAATCGATATATTTCGAATCAAATGTTTCCTTAAAGATTTTTGTGCCGAAAGGGCTGTCTGTGTAGCCTTGATGCAAGAGTCTTTCTCTATATCCCTTGCACCAGTAATGCAGTGTTTCAGAATCTATTTCCAGTGTCCAAAATTCAATATCTTTTGATCTAGTAAACATTTTTAAGTTCTGTAAAAATTCGATAAGTATTTGAAATATAAATTTTTAAAAGTCGACTAAGTGCACCTAATGTGTCAACCATTCGAAGAGTGGTCAACAAATTTGATGACACGGGGTCGGTTATGGACAGGAAGACTCCTGTGGGGCAACGTACCGGTCGGTCTCTTGAAAACATTGCTGCTGTAAACGAAAGTATTGCCGAAACCCCGAAAACATCAATTCAGCATCCTTCTCAACATCTTCAAAATTTCACGAAGCACTACGCAGAGAATTTTGACAAAAGACCTCCTTTTTCATACGTTCCAAATTCAACTTCCTCAGAAGCTCAAACCTGCAGACCATGGAAAGCGCCGGTAATTCGTTCAATGGGTAATGGAGTAAAGTGAAGTCAATGCCAATTTTTCCAAAAAAAAAAGTCATCTTATCCGATGAAGCGCATTTCCATCTGAATAGATTACACATTATTATTACACAAAATTGTCGAAGTTGGGGCTCAGTATCCTCATGCAATCCATGAGAACCTAATGCACCCAAAATGAGCAACTGTCTGGTGCGGATTTTGGTCAAGCGGCGTGAGTGGGCCTCACTTTTTTGAAGAACCACGCTGAAAAATCTGTCCCTTTTTGTTGTTTGGATGCAGATATAACACGTGTTTGGAGCTTGTCAAAAATATAATATACTTGCGTGCAAACATGTTGTGTTTGCTATTCAATATTACATGTTTGGGACACAATGATTAATATGTTGTAATATATGTGTTTGTGACCCAAATATATATGTGTTTCTGATACAAATACAGTTGTGTTTGTTGCACTTTTAATCGTCTCTCGAGAGCAAGGGAATAAAAGAGGGACAACGAGAGAGTCTATTTCGTAAGTGTGTATCTGTATTTTTGCATTTTTCTCTCACTCAGTGATTCATTCCTGAATGTCCGTGTAAATGGTAGATGAAGTCAGTGTTTCTCATTTTGGCTGATGTATTGCGTTTTAGTTTCATGTATTCAGTCGTCAATGTTTCATCGGACAGAGGATATCAAAAGCGCTTGATCAGTGCATGTGCTTAGCATGCACGTGTGCTACCAGAGTGAGAAACGATTTTGAGGAAATAAACTGGAAAGGGTCCCTTGCCTGTCCGAACCTTTACTGAGAAAATTGGAATGGCGGAACATTTGTGAGATACAATAGAAAAAACACAAGCAATTAATACACGCTGGGCTTGTACGAACTTGATTTGTATACAAATATCTTGTTTGTGTACCAACGCATAGTTGAAACCTTCTGGAAAAAAGAGGTGAGACAAAACAAAGAAACGAGAAGTCGAAGAGCAGCAGATTCCCATTTCATTAATAATAATGCATTCAATGCAAGTAAATGTAAAAACTACCGTTTTAGATCTTTTAATTTTTTGTATCAATTGTTTAGAAATGTGGATTTATATAAATAAAATTAATTATAATAAATTACACGTATATATAATTCAAAGACTACTCCGCTTCTAAATATTATTATGTTTGGGAGGAAATACGCATATGCTTTCACGTAAAAGCATACAAGTTTGCCAGTAAACATGCCAATGTTTGCATTTAACTACCTGCAAAAATATGAATGTTTGAAGTGTGTTCTAAGCATGTACATGGCTCCTGCAGAATATGTTTGGGAGAATATGTTATAGATGCCGTTTTTTTTTCAGCGTGTAAGGACGAAATTGCAGTGACTGTGAACGGCATTCGTTACATAAACATTATAACGAAGCTCTTGTGCCTTCAACTGGACGGCATAGATCTGAGTGACAAGTGGTTTCAGCAACACGGCGCCACCTGTCACACAGCTTATGAAACAATCGGTTTAATGCAGCAATGATTTCCAGAACAAAATATCTTAAGAACTACTGATGCAAAATGACCACAAAGATCATGCGATTTAATGCCTTGCGATTTCTTTCTTTGGGGTTTTGTGAAATCTCGTGATTATGCGAATAAACCAGAAACAATTCCTGAGCTTAAATCCGAGATCCAACGCTTCATCGGTGTGATACAGCCACATCTCTGTGAAAAAGTCATGGAAAATTTCATGAAAAGAGTAATGGCCTGTCAACAGAGCCGTGGGGGCGATATGACGGATATTTTATTCCATACTTAATCGGAATATGTCTTCTTTACAATCCAATAAAAAAATCAAAACTATGTCAAAAAATACATGTTTTTGTTTTAGAATAAAAAAAGTGAATACTTACTGAGACACCCTTTATATTCCGCAAGGCGAAATTATGAAAATTTTAAGGTAAATGAATGATCGTTTACAATAAAGGTTATGGCCAAACGAAACAACTTTTATGATAAAAAAATTTTGTTTTCGGGAAAATTATCCACACCTGTATCAATTGAAATATTTTTTGAATTGAATGGACTTTTTGTAAAACAAATATTTTTGTTCCAAGCGAGCTCTAAAACTTTTTCTTTCTGTGTTTACTAAGAAAGGCGGCAGTGACCAATAATACACTTAGCAAAAGTCCCTTGCATGTGGAAAAAATTACAGCGATATATGAGGAATTAGCTTCACACTAGCCATAGCGACCACTCCCGTACTTTACTATCCTCCATACTTCATGTTGCAATAAATATAAACAGATGTACACGAATAAACATCTTCCTACTACATTCGTGAATTTCGCTGACTCCTGAAGTTGCAACACCAAAGTGTCCCTCTTGTGTGACCTTAATGGATGTGAATAAAATTATGAGCTACAAACATCCTAGGGCAATAATTTTATATGTTATCAGAATTATTGTGCCAAGAAGAAAATGAAAAGTAACATACGCAGCAGCTTTTCCATGTTTTCTTAAAATATAAGATGAGAATAACAACTTAGCAGCAGCAGCAGCAGCAGCGTTCAAGACGAAGAGACCGACTGATATATTTTGCCACTCTCATGACAAACAATGGTTCTTCACATAATTATCACTGAGATCCCAATTCATATGAACAAATTATACATCTGTACATTTGTAGGTTGGTTGTAGGTCCATAGATATTTCAAGAATTTATGTCAAAATTATTCATGTTATAAATTTGTCCCACATACAGCCAAATGTGTATATCTCCATATATTATGAGATATATATGAGTAGATTCTTTTCCCAATTATGAAGTTCACTGACGACCATTGTTGTCTGCTCCGTATCTCTTCATTGGATATCACATTTTCCTGGGATGGGAAAATTATACTCCTACTTTATGATGATGCGATTGTTGTGATGTTTTCGACTGGTGCGTGGTGGTAGGTATCATATCGCCAATGTGATGGAAAGTAAACAAATTTATATGATAATCGATGTTTCAGTAGGATGCTTGAGGATAAAATAATAGCGAATTTATGTGAAGAAGAATATTAAATTGCCCGAAATTTTGTGGTCTAAAGATTTTGCAGTGTAGGAATTTAATTTTAAAAAAATATTTTGTATACTTTTCCTCTTCTTTTCGATACCTAAAATAACCGCCCATGAAGGGATTGGGGAAAGCTTCTCACAACCTACTTTAAGAAAATACAAAAACAAACGAAGAAATGTGTCCAAAATCCTATTAAAACAAAATGTTCACCGCCTAAATTTTAGATAAAATGAAGTGATAGAGTTTAGTTTGTGCTACCTCTTCTTATATTATATCGACCCCAGCAACATATCGCAGGAAACATGTACAAATTTGCAAGCATTGTTTACATGAATTTCAGATCTGCTGCCATTTTTTTCTTTATTGTCTGTCTCGTTTTTGGTTTTAGCAGTTTTCAACAAACAAAGCGACATTTGGGTCTCAAAAACATATATTACAGCCTAATAATCTTTGTGTTTCAGACATGTTATATTGAATAGCAAACACAATATGTTTGGACACAAAATATAAAATATTTGCCATATGCTACAAAGACTTTATATTTGCATCCAAACATTAAAATAAGACAGGGTTTTCAGCGGTTCAATAATTCCATGACTTTGAATGAAACACAGTTTTTTTTACAAAGAAAAAATTATTTTCCAACATAATCTCCTTTCAGCTCAATACACTTTTTTGTATCCCTTCCAAAAAAATAGGATTTTTCGAGATCCATAAAATAGGCATTTTTTTGATCAATAATTTCATCGTTGGAGCTAAATCTCTTTCCACCGAGCCATTTCTTTAGGTTTGGCAATAGGAAATAGTCACTGGGGGCTAAATCCGGAGACTATGGCGGATGAAGTACCTATTCGTAGCCCAATTCATGGAATTGTGCCATTGAGACTATACACGTGTGCATTATCTGGATGAAAAATAACTTTTTGTCTTGACCCTATGGGGTCTTTTTTTAAATCCCCGTTAAATCTGCCCAATAAGTTGGCATAATATTCGCCGTTTATTGTTTTTCCGTTTTGAAGGTAATCGATGTGGATTATCCCGCGTGCATCCCAAAAAACTGTTGCCATCACCTTATTGGCCGACAAATTTACCTTGTCCTTCTTCGGAGCCGGTTCACCCGGAGAAACCCACTGTTTAGACTGCTGCTTGGTCTCCGGAGTGTTGTAATTGATCCACGTTTCATTCACAGTTACAAAACTCCTTCGAATTGCGGTTAAACAACTCCAAACAATCCTTTGAATCCTTCAATCACGTTTATGGTCAATTGAGAGCAAACGCGGCACCCATCTTGCAGACGGCTTTCTTAAACCCAACTGATCATTTAAAATCGAAACCACACTACCATATGAAATGCCTATGGCATCAATAGTCTCACGCTCTTTTACGCTTCGATCGGCCAACACCTTATCCTTGATTTTTTCGACATTTTCGGGTGTATTGACTTCAATTGACCTCAATCCAGCGTCATTTATATTCACTTGTGCTACCGCAACGAAAGTCAGTAACCCACTTTTTTACCATTGACATCGATGGTGCAGAGTCCCCATATTATTTATCAAGCTTTTCCTTGGTTTGATTGACGGTTTTTTTCGCAAAAAAATATTGTTTACTGAGCACTCGAAATTCACTTTTTTCCATTTAAAAAAAAAATGCACGAGGTTGTACGCTTTGAACAGCTGTTAAACGCAAAGTAAATGCTGGAACTTGTTCAAAATTTGCCAGTAGTCGTCTATTAACAGGTGGTACTTGATGGGAGCAGTGTTTCATTTCATATAACTACAAGGAAAGTTCGAAAAGTAACGGACTTATTGATCCGCCCTCGTATTCAGTTTTTATGAAATTTGCATTGCCATAACAAAACTACGTGTGTAAAATATAACGAAATTTTCATGGACCAAAAATTTCTTTCACTTTTCATTTGCTTGCAATTCAGCTCTTTGCAAAAATGTCGTAGGCAAAATCAATTACAGGGTTGTTACGCTAAAGTTATTTTGTACGAAAACAATTGTTTGATAATTGTTTGTGAGCGGAATTTTGAAATATTTTTTATTCTAATAAAGAAAAGTAACAGTAATTGCGTTAAAAATCAAATGGAGTACAAAGAGAAATACTTGCCAGATAAATCAGAGATATGTGGTAACTCTCTGCAACAAAATGTTCAATTTAGAGATAAATGACAAAAGTACTCAAGAAAATGTCGCAAGAACTGAATTTAGGGCTTAAGGATTTAAAAAAAGTTAAATTTTATTCCACATTTTTGACCTGAGGGTCCTTTAAATTCCTAGATCCAACTGTTTTACACGCAACGAATCCGACTCTCGATATGAGGGGTCTCAGTAAGATTATACTTTTTAAATTTTGTGTCATTTTTTTGTGCGAGTGGCAACTCTGAAATTTGGCAGTTGTCGTATATGTTTATTCGCAGAAACTGAATTTATGGGTTTAGGCTTTAAAAAAAGTTAAATTTCGTTTCACATTTTTGACCTGAGAGTCCGCTAAATTCCTAGATCCAAATGTTTAACACGCAACGAATCCGACTCTCGATAAGTATAAGGGGGTCTCAGTAAGATTGCACTTTTGAAAATTTTTGAATTGGTGCTTGTTTTCAAGAATAGGTAAATTTTTAAGTGTAGGGGTACTTATCTCAAGAAAAGTTATTTTGTCTCTCAAAGATGGTAAAGGGTCCGCCAAATAACTTTTTTTTTAAAATGCTATAAAACAAAACTACTGAATATTTTCTCAAATTTCTTTTTTTATTTGAAAGTACAATCCTTCCGGTTAATAATGGAAAATAATTTCATTCAAATGGCTGCCTCGGCTGGCCATGCAGTAGCCTACACCATCGGTCCAATTTTTAAGCACATTATCGATTGTGTGCAGCTGCATTTCACCAATGGCTTCACGAATATTGTCCTTTGAAGCGTCAATTGTCTCTGGCTTGTCGGCGTAACACTTATCTTTGAGGGTACCCCACAAATAATAGTCCAACGGTGTCAAATCGCAGCTCCGAGGTGGCCAAACGACATCAGCTCTGCGGCTGATAATGCGATCTACGTGCTGTGTGGCACGTAGCGCCGTCCTGTTGAAATCAAATGTTGCCAACATCCTCCTCTTCAATTTTTGTGAACAAAAATTCGTTCAACATGGCCCGATAACGATCGCCATTGACTGTAACGGCCACTCCTTGCTCATTTTCGAAGAAAAATGGACCAATTATGCCTCTGGACCAAAATCCGCACCAAACAGTGACTCGTTTTGGGTGCATCGGCTTTTCAATGAATGCGTGCGGGTTTTCTGTGCCCCAAATGCGACAATTTTGCTTGTTTACATACCCGCCAAGATCAAAATGAGCTTCATCTGAAAAGATGATTTTTTTTGGCAAAATCGGCATCTTCTGTAAGTCCCATTTTCCCCATATTTCCCAGCGTTGTTCAAGCGTATACACAATCATATTCGTTCAGCGGAAGGATAAAACTAATTATCTGTCAAATCAGACATGAGCTAAGTGTTACCATTCACGAAATAAGCACATGTTGAAAAAAAACGTTAGATGGCGGACCCGTTACTTTTAAAGAAAAGGTAATTTTTTAAGAAAACGCAATTTGTTGTAAGAAACTGCCATTTTTTAAGAAAAGGTACTTATTTAAAAACACTTTTTTTAAGAAAAGGTACTTTTTGTAAAAAAGTATATTTTTTAAGCAGCGGTCTTCTTTAAGATAAGTTTTTTTTTTTTTAAGAAAAGGTACTTTGTTTAAGGATATGAATAGGTAGTTTTGTTTGAAAAAACTTACTTTTTTTAAGAAAAGGCACTTATTTAAGAAAATTTTATTTTTCTTTCATTTTGGCTTTTCTAAATTTACGTTTTATTGGGTTAAAAACTACAATATATACTAAATACTGGTTACAGGCTCCACCTAGCAAACTTCCCATTAAATAAAAAATTTTCCAATATATGTGAGATATCTAGTTAATTTATTTTTCTATGATCCAAGCCTTTTGTCTAGACACAAACCAAAGCAAAAATAGACAATATAGTTGATAATAGTGGGTTGTAGCATAATAGTGTTAAAACAAAATTTGTTTAATTTCTTTTTTCAGTTAGCCCCCCAACCCGCAACGTGCGATAAGGAACTTTGCTCCAATTACAAAAAGCCTTATGCACAGAAAAGAATAACAAGTTTGACTTCTTCGTTTATAATCTTTCACTATCGGAAAACACTGTTTATTACCTATGGAAAGCCAGCAAAAATTACAACACTACAACGGAAAGAATACCTCCCATAAAATTAACTAACGGAACGTGGTCCAGATCTGATAAAGAAAAAGCTAACTCGTTTCCTCAACCCTTTCACACTGTTTTCAACCCAACGCGTTAACAAATTACACATCACCTGCTCAAATGAACTTTCCAATCAAAAGTACAACCTGCTATGAACGACAAGAAATAATAGGAAGCCTACCAAACAGGAAAAGGACACCAGGTTTTGATATGATTACGGCAAAAATCCTCAAAGAACTCCCGAATTAAGCTATAACACATTTCAGGAACATAAAATTGCATGAGGTGTCAGGGGACACCCGGTTGGAACGAAGTTCCTTTCGCTATATATTATGTACTAGTTAATTCCAACACGCCTAAGGCGCCTGTTGAAAATTACGATGATTTAAATGGATCTTTAAGAAAATATACTTTCTGTAAAATTATAAACTTTTTTAAGAAATGATTTTTTATTGCATGAATTTTTTAAAAAAAGGCTATTTTTAGGTCCTTTTTGTAAGAATAAGTAATATATTTTACCGAAAAGGTCCGTTATTTTATGGCCTTATTATGGATTGACAACTAGACCGAAACTAGTTGTAATTTGAAGACTAGTTGTAATTTCGGTATTATGATTTACAACCAGTGACACAATTCGTTAGTTTTAAGTTGTGTTGTCATTTTGTAGCTATTATGAATCAAGGGTTGTCATTCACAGTTGTTAGATATTGTATAAACTAACGAATTGTGTTACTGGGTGTAAATCATAATACCGAAATTACAACTAGTCTTCAAATTACAACTAGTTTCGGTCTAGTTGTCAATCCATAATAAGGGCATTAATGAGAGGTACTTCTTTTAAACTAATGTTTTTTTAAGAAAAGCTACCATTTTTGATAAGAAGTACTTTGTGTAAGAAAAAGCCTACGAGTATGCCTAAGAGTAAGGCCGTCGGTGGTGCAATGGTTAGTGTGCTCGGCTCTTGTACGTGAGATCCTGGGTTCGAACCCTGCTCTGACCACCTTCAAATTTCTTTCGGCGGCGGTCACCTCGCATAGTGACGGCGACACTATCGAGTATATAGCCATGAAAAAGCTTCTCAAAATACCGTTCGGAATCGGTGTAAAACTGTAGGTCCCATTCAGTGAGTGAAAACTGTAAAGCGCACAGCTCAGTGGTTGTGAGAAGTTCTCCCCGGTCCCTTCATGGGATGTAATGGGAAACCATTTATTTTTTTTATGCATTTATTTTACAAAGAAGCACTTTTTTTAAGAACGGGTGCTTTTTAAAGAAAATTTAATTTTTTTATTTTTTTAAGAAAATTTACTTATTTTCAGAAAGGCTACTTATCAAAAGAAAAGAAAAGGTATTATTTTATTTTTAAGAAAATGTACTTTGAAGAAAAAGTATATTTGTAAGAAAATATATTTTTGTTTAAGAGAAGGTTTTTTTTTTTTTTGAAGAAAAGTTTTTTTTAAGAAATGGGAATTTTTTAGAATTGGTAATTTTTTCAAGAACAGGCACAATTTTAAGAGTAGGTACTTATCTCAAGAAAAGTTATTTTGTTTTACATAAAAGGTACTTGTCAAAGAAAAGGTAATTTTTTAAGAAAATGCAATTCGATGTAGGATAATGTACTTTTTTAAGAAAAGGTACTTATTTAAAAAAATTATTTTTTTAAGAAAATTAACTTTTTGGAAGAAAATTTACTTTTTTAAGCAAAGGTACTTCTTTAAGATAAGGTATTTTTTTTAAGAAACCGTACTCTGTTTAAGAATATGAGTAGATATTTTTTTTGAGAAAATTTACTTTTTTTAAGAAAACGCATTTAGTTAAGAAAATGTTATTTGTTTAAACTTCTTTCACTTTGACTTTTCTAAATTTACTTTTTATTCGGCTCAAAACTAACATCAATATGTAATAAACAGGCTCCACCTAGAAAATTTCCCATTAAAGAACAAATTTCTCCCCATATGTTAGTGTAGAGACAAACCAAACCAAAGGTAAGAGTGTTAGAGAGTAAGTGTGCTGCCAAATGTAATTCCATGCTCAGGGTTGTATTTCATGGATTTGCCAGTCTAGCACTTTGGCTTTTCTAAATTTACTTTTTATTGGGTTGAAAACTACAATATGTAATAAACAGTCTCCACCTCGAAAACTTCCCGTTAAACCAAACCAAATCAAAAGTACCCAAAATAGTTGATAATAATGGGTTGTAATAAAGTAGTTAAAGAAAAAGTTGTTTAAAATTTTTCCATTTAGCCCCCATGCCGCAACGTGCGATAAGGAACTTCGTTCCAAAACTTCGTTCCAATAAATGCTATTTTCAGAGTCGGCTACTTTTATGATTATGATTCTAAAGGTTGGTAAACCGCTCGAGATCGTGAATTGGTACAGACCGATAAGCCTCCTTCCAGTGTTAAGCAAAATAGTTGAAAAAATTTTGCTTAACAGAATGAAGCCCATACTTCGAACCAAACACCTGATTCCTGACCATCAATTTGGTTTCAGGGGCAAACACGCAACAATTGAATAGGTGAACAGAACGGTAAAAACAATAAGGACAGCGTTGGAGGAGAATAAAAAATGTTCAGCAGCGTTCTTAGATATTAGCCAAGCCCTTAACAAGGTTTGGCATTAGGGCCTACTCTACAAGTTAAAGAAATTCTAAACTTCTATTGGACAATAAGCTACCACTGTACAAGGCTATTTTTAAACCAGTATGGACCTACGGTGCAGAAGTGTGGGGCTCGGCGTCAAAAACAAACACCGAAATTATACAAAGATTTCAATCAAAATGTCTACGACTCATCGCTGATGCCCCCACCTACGTGAGAAACAAAATTCTGCACAGAGACTTCCAAATAAATACTGTTCAAGAGGAGATTGATAAAATCAACGAACGCTGTACTTAAGAATGTATTCACACACTAATGTCTTAGCACGAAATCTTATAGCAGTAACTTCATAAAGCAGAAACTTAATTCCTTTATTGTAAACTAATACCTCTCTTCGCGTGCAACATAAACTGAATCCAAACATGTACGATTTGGCAAATATTTCAATACTTTAACTCCCATACAATTTTTTAATACTAAATGTTATTTAAATTTAATCCATTGAATTTTATATTTCAATTCATTGCTGTACTAACCACTTGGCAAAAATTCAGTATGTGTTGCCACTACACAAAACAAAAAAAATCAAATACAAAATGCTAAATAGTATTTCATGTAATTAATTAAAATTTCATTAATTATAATATAAAGTTACAAAAAATACAACTATGATTAAGTTAATTTATTAGGGTTTAATGCCATAACATTTGGTTTTTGCAGTGGCACAAAAGGATGATTTGCAATGCAAATAAATGGATGGAAAATAACAAGGAAACACAAAAAACCATATTTAGTAATAAACTACAGCTATCGAATGTGTTGTTTATTAAAGCTAAATATTTAAACAAATAGGAATTTAAACAAAAAAATACAGCAAATTTGTTAAACGAAAAATGTATTTAGACGACAACAAAATCTAGTATAGAACTACTTAAGTCAAGCATGTAAATATTTCGTTTTATATTCCATTTAAAATTATTCAAACAGATTTTCGGTTTCTCTTCTACATTAAAATATTCACATTATACCATTTTCAAACCGAAACCATTTACAATGATTTGAAAATCTTCAATTCAACGGAAATGTGTGTTTGAAGGGGAAACGGAAATGTATTGGGATATGAAAGTGACACCGCCTAAACACGTGTAACGTTTAAAGGCATTTTAAGACATTTTTAATATGAATTCATTTCAATTCATTTATGTGTCTTTATAAATATTTTTCCACTTCCTAATTGCTTACGAATATTCAAATCTTTTAAAAATTTACATATTTTATAACTTCGCAGTGAAACGTTCAAATATTTACTTAGCAAATAAAAATAAATATAAAATTTATGACCTGAAAATTGTATTCAGTTCAAATAAAAAATAACAGAAAATACATTAACACAACAATTTACACCATTAAACCTTTTATGAATGGAGAGATATGAAATGGAATAATAACCAGTACAAACATTTCAGTCCGGTGAATTGTCTTAAATATACCCTCACTCCCAGTCATTCAATGGGGCCGAGTTGCCTTTAAACTAGCTGATCCAAATTGTAGGATAATTTGAGAGATGTAACCAGATGAGTTTTTTTCGACAATCCTTTAGGCATCCTAATGGCCGTGGAACATTCGTCCAACATTAATAGCAGCTCGGCATGAGATAAAATGTTGTTTAATACCAAAGATTGGGAACCTTCTGCCTATGACTCTTTCCTCCACGTAGTCGTCCCCGAGCAACGGTAGAATATTTTTGGAACGACCCTCCTTATCGCACGTTGCGGGAGGGGGCCTAAATGAAAAAAAATTAAACGACTTTTTAACACTATTACGCTACAACCCAGTATTATCAACTATATTGGGTACTTTTGCTTTGCGCTGTGTCTCGACTAACGTATGGTGGGAAATACCTTGTTGAAAGGGACGTTTTCTAGGTGAAGCCTTTAACCAATAAATTTAGAAAAGCCAAAGTGAAAGAAGTTGAAAAAATAGTAAATTTTCTCAAAAAAAAATACCTATTTATATTCTTAAACAAACACCTTCTCTTAAAAAAATACCTTATCTTAAGGAGAAGTACCTATGCTTAAAAAAAAGTAAACTTTCTCACAAAAAGTTCCTTTTCTTAAAAAAATTATTTTTTTAAATAAGTACCTTTTCTTAAAACGTAAATTTTTTACAACAAATTGCCTTTTTTTTAAAAACTATCTCTTGTTTAAAGAGTACTTTTTTGTGAAACAAAGTACCTACTCTTAAAAATGTACCTATTCTTATATACTACTTCTTAAAAATAGTACATTTTCTTAAAAAAACGTTAGCTTTTAATAAAAGAAGTACTTCTCTTTAAAAAATTACCTTTTCGAGAAAATATAATACAAATTCTTACAAAAGGGACCTAAAAATATACTTGTTTGAATAAAATATACATTGTATAAAAAAAAATTTCATTTACAAAAAATGTACATAACTTATCATTTTACAAAAAGGATATTTTCTGAAAGATCCATTTTAATTATCATATTTTTCAACGGGCACCTTGGCGTGTTGGAACTAACTAGTACATAATATGTAGCGAAAGGAGCTTCGTTCCAACCCGGTGTTCCCTGACACGTCATGTAATTTTATACTTGAAAGTACACCTCTGTACGTGTAAGAATACCTTACGTACTTGTAAGTACACGTTGCATTCTTGTACATCCACTCGATGTAATTGTAAGTACTCGTTGTGTATTAGATAGAAAACTGTTTATTCTGGTGAATTTTTGCCAGTACATGTTGGTACTCTAAAATGCACGTTGAGCGTTTGTGAATTCAATTTATGTATTTGTTTTTATTTGTGTAACATTTGAACATGAAAATGTTATGCTAGAGATGGGTGCCACTTCTAGTCCTTAACCGGGGACGAATCATGGATCCTACTCCGGTTGAACTTGTACCAAAGAAGGCCAAGGTGGGTGTGTAAGACAACAAGGTCATGGCGAATGTTTTTTGGGATGCATGAATTTTATTCACATCTGTTGGCCAGAATGTACTAGTTAGTTCCAACACGCCTAAGGCGCCCGTTCAAACATGCGATAATTTAAATGGATCTTTAAGAAAATATACTTTTTGTAAAATGTTAAAACTCTTTTTAAGAACAATTTTTTTTATAGAATCTATTTTTTTTAAGTCTATTTTCAGGTCCTGTATTATATTTTCCCGAAAAGGTCCGTTTTTAAAGAGAGGTACTTCTTTTATTAAAAACTAATATTTTTTTTAAGGAAAGGCTCTACTTTTAAGAAGAAGTACTTTCTGGAAGAAAGTACAAAAAAAGTTACAAAAAGTACTTTTTTTAAGAACAGGTACTTTTTAAAGAAGTGGTACTGTTTTTAGAAAAAGGTTATTATATGTACATATTTTCAGAAAGGCTACTTATCTCAAGAAAAGATAAGAAAAGGTATTATTTTATTTTTAAGAAAAGGTACTTTTAAGAAAAGGAATTTTAGTAAGAAAATGTATTTTTTTAAGAAAAGCTATTTTTTTGAAGAAAATGGTTTTTTTAGGAAATGGAAATTTTTTCCAAAATAGGTAAATTTGATTCACAAAAAACGTACTCTTTAAGGAGGAGATAGTTTTTTAAGAAAATTTGTTGTAAGAAAATTTCCTTTTTTAAGAAAAGGTACTTATTTAAAAAAAACTTTTTTTACGCAAAGGTACTTCTTTAAGATACGGGTTTTTTGTAAGAAAATGTACTTTGTTTAAGAATAGGAATAGGTATTTTATTGAGAAAATTTACTTTTTTTAAGAAAAGGCACTTATTTAAGCAAATTTTCTTTTTTTAAACTTCTTTCACTTTGGCTTGTCTAAATTTACTTTTTATTGGGTTCAAAACTACAATATAATAATATAAATAAAATAAACAAATCGGGGCAAATGCATAGTTTCGGAGTTATGGATCACAACATTTCAGATAATTTTTCCACTAACGTACCGTGCAAAACCATTGATATCACTTTTTTGTATAAAACAAGTCATAACTAACTCCAAAAATAATGTAGAATTTTTCGATAAGTCGCTTAGTTATCGAGTTATCGGATGTTTTTGTTTCTCAAACAAAAATTTAAAAATTTTTTAAAATAATTTTTATTTTTGTTTGGAAAATAAAAAATTTTTGGTTTTCATCAGATAACTCGATAACTAAACGACTTATCGAAAAGTGCTACATTATTTTATGAGTTTGCTTTGAATTGTTTTATACAAAAAACTGATATCAATGGCTTTACACAGTACGTTAACGCCATAACCCTCTCACATATGCGAAATTTCGGGGTCCATAACTACGAAACTATGCATTTGCCCCAATTTTGTTATTTTACCTTTTTTGCTTAGAATAACGTATTCTACACCTAGTGGTTGTT
Organism: Phaonia tiefii; assembly: GCA_963931995.1. Lineage (NCBI taxonomy): Eukaryota > Metazoa > Arthropoda > Insecta > Diptera > Muscidae > Phaonia > Phaonia tiefii. The sequence goes on from OZ008368.1 coordinate 300,912,945, forward strand.
TATTGGAGTGCAAGCCGTAAAATAGGCCAGTTCCCAAAAAAAAATTAAATATAAAATCCTGAAAAATCCAGGAAAATCCCAGGAGCCCGAAAAATACCGTAATCCCGAAAATCCCCGGATTTCGGGATCGAAATTTCGAAAATCCCGAATCCCGGGATTTTTTAAAATCAGTGCCGTTAGCATCCGCAGTTGTAGCATAATAGTGTTAAAAGAAATGTGTTTAATTTTTTTCAACGTGCGTTAAGGAAGTTCGTTCCAATAAAACTGTCGGAAATGGGATTTGAACTTACGTTGGCGGACGGTCGTTGCGAAGTTTGTAACTAGTTATTAGAACAGTGACCGTCGTGGTCTCATTGTCAGAAATTTCAATTATTTTATATAAAATGATCGTATCTCTTGGGTTTCAAAAAACATAGTATTTGTTAAGTATCATGACTGTAGTTGGTGCAATGGCTAGTGTGCGCGTCTCTTGTCGGCGAGAGCGTGGATTCGATCCCTGCTCTGACCACCTTACGTTTCCTTCGACGACGGCCACCACGGTTTGTGATGGCATCACTATCTAGTACTTAGCCATGAAAAAGCTTCTCAAAATACCGTTCGAAACCGGAGTAAAACTGTAGGTCCCAATCAGTGAGTGAAAAGTTAGAAAGCGCACTGGCTGCGAGAAGCTCCCCCCAATCCCTTCGAGGATGTAATGGGATTTTTTTTATTTGTTAGGCATCATACTAAATTGCAAGCTTTTCTCCTTAATTCTTTCCTAAAATTTCCGTCACACCTTGGGCTAAAAACCCTTTTTAATTGTGACACAATGAGAAGAGAATTAAAAATGTAAAAGTCGGGTTTACTACAATGATATACCCCCGAGCTTATTCTATCATCATCCTCGTCATCATCATCACCATCAAGCCAAACCTAACACTTCTATCAACATCAGCGACATCGTCATGTCCTGTGTTGACCCAGTTAATGATTCATATACTCCAACTTATCGCTCGAAGCCCAGGGATCCTACAACCAAATTTGTAATTCATACAAAAAAAAAACCAAACAACTACGACAACCAACTAAAAAAAAATACTCATCTCTGGCCACAAAATAGGTTGGCTTGGCAAATACTTCATTGTTGTAAACTTACAAGACAAAAAAAAAAGGATTCTCCCAAAGGCGAACACACTTTCATATGCAGAAAGTAAAAAAAGAGAAACGAAGAGAGAGGGAGAGTGTGTGTGTTCAAGTTGTTGTCAGTGTATTCTGTGGGGAATATGTACATATGTAGTAATATGTAGTATGGATGTGTTGAAGGAGTTTAAGGATATTTATGTGCGTATACGATGGTACTGTCTGTTGTTATGAAATATGTATGTGTGTGTCTCTGGCTAAGTGGTATGAATTTCAACATTTGCTGGTGATGTGTTATTGTTATCCTTGTGTTCTCACTCTCCCCCTTTCGCTCTCTGAACAGGATGTTGTGAATTTATGCATTTGGAATTGTAAATTAAGTAGAAAACTAAACCAACAACAACCATACAAACAGTAAAAGTGTTATAGTGTTTGTTGATATTGTGGTTTCTTTTACATTTTTCCTTTTTCCTTTTTAATTGTAGAACAAGAGGATTTAAATGTTACATCCTGCATCTGTATTACAAACAAAATCAAAAACAGAATTTTCAAGTTAATTTATGTAATGGTTTTTATATTAATTATTGGGTAAATATGTTTTGACAGGTTTGGTTTGCAGGAGCAATGAGAGCAACAACACTTACCATTTTTAATTGTTAAATTTGTTGAAAAAGTCCTTTTTGAACCGCAAATGTTTCGCCTACAATTATGTAATTTACCGCAAGTGTTTAATGAAAATCTGAAAAAAAGCAAAAGGTAATTTGTGAAGTAAACAATTTGTAAATTAAATAATTGTTTAAATAAAATGAAACAAAGTTGCAGCAGTTAAGAAATGTCGTTTACAGCTTCAATCACAACATCTAAATCACTTCCCATAGAAGTTAAAACAGAGAGTTCCTTCAACTATCGAGAATCGTACTACAAAAACAAATAGTAATAACTTTAAAAAACAGAGCTTAAACCATCCCTTCAACAATAAGTTCGAACAAAGGAAAAAAATGTTGGAATTAGTTCGGCGCATTCACATTTCTTTTGTCCCAAACATATTATGTTTGCTACAGGGTGGCGCGCGAATCGTACTACAAAAACAAATAGTAATAACTTTAAAAAACAGACCTTAAACCGTCCCTTCAACAATAAGTTCGCACAAAGGAAAAAAATGTTGGATCTAGTTCCGCGCAATCACATTTCTTTTGTCCCAAACATATTATATTTGCTGCAAGGTGGCGCGTGAATCATGCTACAAAAACAAATAGTAATAACTTTAAAAAACAGAGCTTAAACCGTCCCTTCAACTATAAGTTCGCACAAAGGAAAACAATCTTGGAATTAGTTCGGCGCATTCACATTTCTTTTGTCCCAAACATATTATGTTTGCTACAGGGTGACATGCGAATCGTGCTACACAAATAAAACGTAATAACTTTAAAAATAGAGCTTACAACTATAAGGTCACTCAAAGGAAAACAAACTTGGATATAGTTCGGAGCAATCAAATTTATTTTGTCCCAAAAATATTATGTTTGCTACAAGGTAGCGCGCGAATGGTGCTACAAAAACAAAACGTTATAACTTTAAAAAACAGAGCTTAAACCGTCCCTTCAACTATAAGTTCGCACAAAGGCAACCAATCTTGGATCTAGTAAATCACATTTCTTTTGTCCCAAATATATTACCTTTGCTACAAGGTGAGACGCGAATTGTGCCACAGAAACTAAACGTAATAACTTTAAAAAACAGAGCTTACAACGTCCCTTCAACTATAACTTCACATAAAGGAACACAGTCTTGGATCTAGTTCGGCGCAATCATATTTCTTTTGTCCCAAAAATATTATATTTGCTGCAAGGTGGCACGCGAATAGAGAAAACAAACGTAATAACTTTAAACACAGAGCTTACAACTATAAGATGGCACAAAGGAGAACAAACTTGGATCTAGTTCGCCGCAATCACATTTCTTTTGTCCCAAAAATATTATGTTTGCTACAGGGTGGCGCGCGAATCATACTACAAAAATAAAACGTAATAAATATTTAATAAACGTAATAAATAGTAAACGGCCTATTTTTTCTTTTTAGTTAACAGGTTACTATTTAGATTTATTAAAATTAATGCTTGGGATTCCGAAAAGAGGATTTGAATATCGCAGCGGTGCGATTCCAATGCAGTCCTTCATTTTCCTCCAACTCGAATTTAGGCGGAAGTTTGGCGGCACTCTCCCGAGTAGATGGAACATTATGAGATGGGTAAACATGCATCGCTCAAAGACCGTACCATGAAGATCCGTGGTATGTCGGGGTTCAACACACAATCGCGGCTGTAGCATCGTCAATTCACCCAAATCCAAGCATTTCAACTCGAAACTAATCGGTGCAAATTGGAGTTAACAGACGGTCATGATGACTTAATCTTGGTTCCGTACAAAGACCAAATTACAAGCAGTTAAATCCTCTGGATTTGCCTATTCCTCTGGAATTATACCAAAAAATAATTGAAATGGCCGAAGAAGAACAACTTGATAAATTGTTTGTCAACGTTCAAAAAAAAGCCGCCTCCCATTACATTCCTTGAAAGGATTGGAGAGAGCCACTAACAACCAGTGAGCTGTGCACTTTCTAATTTTTCAGTCATTGATTGGGACCTACAGTTTTTACACCGGTTCCGAACGGAATGTTGGTAAACTTTTTCATGGTTCACTTGGCTCTACGAAATAACCCTCGAGTGAAATAACCCCCAAACGAGGAATGAAATAACGCCTAAATCTAAGCGGAACCTTTCACTAACCGAAGAAAACATTATCTCTTACAGCCTTAAAGGAAATTACAACTTTAAACATAACGAGGATCTAAAACAACAACATTTGAAACATATGGTAGGGCCAAACCAAAACAGAACGAGATAACTACAATTAGAATAGTTCGCTCTATAAATAGAACTTTCAAAACTTCTGCATCAGTGCGTGTAAGTAGGAAATCATTGTGTAAGTAGCGACAAACAATCACTCTGCACACAATCGATAAATGCCTTCGGTTAGTGACTTGTGTAAATACACACCGCAGTGGCTTAACGGGGCTAGACGCTGCTGAAGATGATGCTTCTCAAACATCGAAACGATCGTCCAGCGAATGTGACTTCGAATCCCACCCGCGGCATTTACATTTATTTCACTAACCGGAGAAAACATGATCTCTTACAGCCTTAAAGGAAATTATAACGCCTAAATATTTTCATACATTTTTGGGTGTTTGGGTCATATGAAATAACTATCAAATTTTTTTTGGGGTTTATTTCTTTGTTTTGGGCTTGTTTCATTTTCCAATTGGGGTTTCTATATTAAGATATAAACCCCAATGAAATATCACCCAACAGTATTTTATATTCGGGAGTTATTTCATTTTGTTTATAATTTGGTTATTGTTTCATTTCCCAAATGATGGGGGGTTATTTCGTTTTTGATTTGCAGTTTATTTAATTTTTATTTGGTTGTAATTTCATTGGGAGTTATTTCATTTTCTTGGGGGCTTATTTCATTGGGGATTATTTCATTTCTCGTGTGGGGGTTATTTCACTCGGGCGTTATTCCGTAGAGCCGTTTACTTACATACTTACTTACCCGGTCTCGAATAACCCCGTGAGTTCAGGGACCTTACAACACGAAGATAACATATTTCGCCAACCAGTTCGACCTTTTGCCTTATCTCTCCAGTTGGCAATACCAAGTGTACACGGGGGCTGGTCAACATGAACCCCCAGCGGAGTCTTGGTCTTCCCATTTTTCGTCTTCCTTCGAGTTCGGTTTCGAAAACCCTTCGTGCTGGTTCGTCTTCATCCATTGTACCGAAATGGCCTAGCCAGCGCAATCGCGTTATTTTGATCTACTTAACCATGTCGGGATAAAACTCATACAGTTCATGGTTCATGCATCGCCGATACTCGCCGCTGTGCACTTCCGGGGCATAAATTTTTCAGAGTATTTTTCTTTCAAAGATTCCGTCATCTTCTTGCGATGAGACCCAGGATTCTTCGCCACAAAGCAAGGCAGGTTGTATGAGAGTCTGGTATAGTTGGACTTTTGTTACTCGAGAGAGGGCTTTATCTCTAAAGTGCTTGCTTAGCCCAAAATAACATCTATTCGCAAGCACAATTCTCCGCTTGATCTCAAGACTGACGTTGTTGTTTTTGTTTACGGCAGATCCGAGGTATATAAATTCGTCTGCCACCACGAAATTATAACGTTCACTTGAGTATAAAACTAGAAAGCGAATATCTCACTGGTGGTGAGAAGCTCTCCCCAATTCATTCATGGAATGTAATGGGAAAACATTTATATTTTAAAATCTCTGGTCTAACCGCGTGGAGGCCCTGCTCGTTGAAACCATTAATTTTTTCTTGTCCTCATTTACTGTCAGACCCACTTTTGCTTACTCCTTCTCAATTCTCGAAAACACCGCTGTAAATTTTCTCATTGTGGGCCCAATGATGTCTACATCATCAGCATATGCGAGCAGTATGTGACTTTTGCTGCTGCTGGTTTTATTCATGTTGACTGAGGCTTTTCTCATAATGATCTCCATTAAGATGTTAAAGAAGGGTTCGGTAAGATTCTTACCGTACTTTCACTGTGGATTTGGTGGTCGTCAGGGTCATCCTGCAAAGGCGTATGAGGTTTGCAGGAATACCCAGCTCAGACATTGATTCGTAGAGTTTCCCCCATATCGGGCTATCGAAGGCGGCCTAATAATCGACAAGCAGGTGATAGGTGTCGATTTGTTTTCCGTGGGTCTCTTCCAGGATTTTCCAGGTCTAAAGTCGCACTGGAATGTTCCAATCAGGTCAGCGATAATTGGTTTTAGTCTTTCGCACATTATACTTGATATAACCTTCTATGCTATGGATACAAGATCTATTCCACGGTAGTTGGCACAGAAACTCGGGTCACCTTTTTAAGTATGGGACATAGTACACTGAGACTCCAATCACCGGGCATGCATTCATCTAACCAAATTTTGCTAATGAGCTGATGTATGCACCTTATCAGCTCATCACGCCCAGCCTTAAACAACTCCACCGGTAATCCATCGGCTCCTGCGGCTTTATTGTTCTTAAGCCGGGTAATAGCTGTTCTGACCTCGTCTTGGTTAGGAGGGGGCAATCGACGTCGTCGTCCAAATTGTGATCGACTGTCGCATGGTTATTGTACACACCAGGTACCAGTAGCGCGAATAAATGATCTCTCCATATTCCCAACAAGCTCTGCACATCTGCGATGAGATTTCCGTCCTTGTCTTTACAAAAGGGCGGTCCTGAACCATGTCCGTTAGGTCTGTTTTCGACCTTTTGGTAGAATTTTCGGGCTTCGTTCTTTCTTCTGTATGTCACCATTTTTTCAGTCTTGTGTTTTCTCCACTGCCGTTTCTTACGCCTAAAGAGACGGTTTACCTCCTTCCTTTTTCCCTATACCGTTCGCGTTACAACTGACTGAGGCATTGCCATATATGCAGCGTTGTTCTCATAATTTTCTATGCCACACTCTTTTTCAAAACCAAGTACGGTTGTTGGGGCAGTTACTATAGAGTCGGAAATGGGTTCGCACTGCGCTTCAGTATCGTCACCTGGAGGGGGTGGGTTCTGTGCCAAAAGTTGCGAGAGCTTCCGTGGGTAGGCTGTGGCTACCTCTGGTAATTGCAGTTTACCGATGTTCAGCTTCCTCTGCATCTAGTTTCGTACGATTTTACCTCTACTTAATCTTGTGCGAACCTTTGCTGCTACCGGATAGTGATCAGAATCGATGTTAGCTCTAGCTCCTCTGATCACTCGTACCTCCATTACAATGGATGAGAGTCTTCCACCAATTACCACGTGATTAAATTGGTCTTTTGATCAGGCGATACCCAAGTAGCCATGTGGATGTTTTTATGCTGGAATCTTGTGCCACTATTGACTACGTGTTTTGCCGCGAGGAAGTCAATAAGTCTCATTCCGTTGTCGGAAGTGTCAGCATGTAGACTGAAATTGCCAATAGTTGGATGAAACATATTTTCCCTGCCTACTTTAACATTAAAATCTCCTAGTACAATCTGAATGTCATGGGCAGGTCAGCCCTCATACGTTTCCACTAGGCGCTCATAGAATATGTGTTTGGCATCATCAGCTTTCTCTTCTATCGGGTCATGCACAAAAATTAGGGAAATATAAAAATATTTCGATTTTATGCGGATTGTGGTTATATGTTACCTCACAGGATGGAACCTAGAGACTAGATGTCGCAGTATTCTGCCAACTATAAATCCGCCACAAAATTCTGATTTTTTTCTCATGGCAACTGTAGTATATGTCGCAGTTTCTGTGTCTTGTGCAGCCATGTCCTGTTCATCGCATTTCCGGGATAGCGGTAATGTCAGCCATATAACTTTCGAGGACATCTGCCAATGGGATACTTCCACCGGATCTATATAGAGTTCTTACATTCCAAGTGAATATCAGTAAATCGTGGTCCTTACAACGCTTGCGGGGGTCGTCAACAAATAGAGGTTGTTTATATTTTCTCTTTCGTTTTTGTATTTTCACTGCCATCATGAACGGAGGCGGGAGGCAAACCCGGGGTTGTTGTATTTTACCTACTGCCAGGATACTTGATTAACCGCTACGAGTCAAAAAAACAACAAAAAGCGAATCAGTGAAACTGAGATTTAGCGGATCCGTTACAAGTCCGCAGATATATGAAAAGCGAATTAGTGAAATTGCACTTTCATGGATCCGAGACCGTAAAAACATAAGAAAGTGAATCAGTAAAATTGCAATTTGCCTGACCCCGTTACGTGTTCGTTGAAACGTAAAAAACGAATCATGAGATAAGGCGATTTGACGGATCCCTTTCGAACCCGTTACTAGTCCGTAAAAATATCAACAAGTGAAATTCGACTTAGGGTAAGCAAATTTTAAATTGCAAACATCTCGTGAGGGAACCCAGCTCGTATTTCGGTTAAGGCCAGAACGACTCACGCATAGAGTAATGATTTATAGAGACGCCATTGTTCTCATCTGACATTTCCTTTCACACTATTCGTTGTGCGGTCGGTGCGACAGAGAGTTATTTGACAGAAATTGACTTAAACCAGGTGGAATTAGAAAAATTTTTGACGTAAATTTTTCATACCGTATTGAAGAAAAACTGGGAAAATTAAAAGTATTTTGGACTTTTTTGTTATATTTTATTGTTAGTATATGTTTGTGGTGCATTTCCACAAAAATTTTAACGCACAAATCGAAATGCCTTTGCTGATTTATTGTTGGATGGTTTGAGCCATTGCCTCTATCTGGTATTATTAAAGCAATACCTTCCAACATGCAACCGCCCATATGCAACACATTAAATGTCAGCAAAATACTGAGATAGATGGCGTCTCGATACATCATTACTCTATAGGCTCACGCACCCTCCACCTCTCCTCTTTTGGCTTCAGATATTTTTGGCTAAAAATATTTAATGTCGCAGATTGATATCTGAGTTGCTCAAACACTAAAACTGAAACAAAACTTGACTAACAACGAAAAATTCGAATTTTTCGTTTCGAATCCGAAAAAATTTATAAAAGTGAATCCGCCTCGAATCCATTATATTTAAAAAAAGAACCCGAAACGGATTCGAATATGAAGTCCGTTACGGGTTCAAGACGGAACCGAAAATGTAGAAAACACAATCTGCTTTTTCGAGAGGAATTTCATACGCAAACGGACCCATTGTGTCCTTAACTGATTTCAGTGTCGAACAAAGAGTTCGAAAAAGTGAGTCCATCTGAAATTCGAAACGGATTCATATGGCACACTGAACTTTATATTGTCCAGGTAGGAAGGAGATGAAACAAATTCTGTGAGTTCTGAACGCTGAAAAATCTATCGTTTTTGTTGTTTGGATGAAAATATAACATGTGTTTGGTGCTTGTCCCAAATATAATATACTTGTGTCCAAACACATTTCTCTGCTCTGACCAATTAAAATTTCTTTCGGCGGCGGTTACCTCGCATAGTGACGGCGTCACTATCGAGTATTTAGCAATAAAGATGCTTCTCAAAAAACGTTCGGAACCGGTGTAAAACTGTAGGTCCCAATCAGTGAGTATACAACTAAAAAGCGCACAGCTCACTGGTTATGAGAAGCTCTCCCCAATTTATTCATGAGATGTAATGGAAAACAATTTTTTGTTCTTTTTTCCAAAAACATTGTGTTTTCTATTCAATATTACATGTTTGAGACACAATGATTAACATCTTATAATATATGTGGTCGCGACACAAATATATCTTTGATTGTGGTACAAATACATTTGTGTTTGGTGCACTGTTAAATGATCTCTCGATAGCAAGAGAATTAAAAAGGGACACCGAGAGAGTCTATCTTGTAAGTGTGTATCTGTATTTTTTAAATTATTCTCTCAGTCAGTGTTTTTTATATTGCCTGATGTATTGCGTTTTAGTTCCATGTATTCAGTCGTCAGTGGTTCATCCGACAGAGGTTATCAAAAGGGCCTGATCAGTGAAAAAAGTAAAATCAAAGACTCGAACGATTAAATGGTTTGTGATTTTGTTTTGGTTTTTGTGTATGTGTTTCATATATATGAATGTGTATTACCAAAGTGAGAAACGATTTTGAGGAAAGAAACTGGAAAGGGCAAGCCCTGTGTCTGTCGGAGCCTTTACTGAGAAAATCGGAACGACCGACGCTTTATGAAATATAATAACAAATCACAAGTATTTAATACACGCTTGACTTGTATGTACTAGATTTGTATATAAATATCTTGTTTGTGTACCAACGCATAGTGATAACCAACGCATAGCTGAAACCTTCTGTAAACAAAAACGTGAGAGACAACAAAGTAAGGAGAAGCAAAAACGCAGCAGATTCGCGTTTCATTAAAAATATCCAATGAGTGTTCGAACTCACGGGCGATGTATTAACACCTTTTTGTTACACGGTACGTGTTCGATTTCCATGAACACATTAGTAAATATTACATTGGAAAATAAATAACAGCGTTCAATCATATGATGACGTTACATTTAAATAATATTAATACTTAAAATTATTTAATGACCAGTGCAAGCACATGTGTCAATATTTTCTTGCTTAATACTTTTTGTTTTATTCCCACAAAAAAAACAAAGAAAATGCAAAGCAACAGACACATGTACATACGTACATTGTTATGTTCGTACATACGCCTCATAAGTTCATACAATTTTCGTTGCTCTCTTGCTATCTCATTTTTATATACGTCATTATTGTCTTTGCACTGAGAGTGCTTTGCACCCACACAAGACAAGTATTCACTGCCGCTACATCAGGGTGTGTTTTTTCGCAGTCTGACAATCTGTGTTTCCCAGTCGGACAAATCTGTGTTCTGTATAGGGATGGGGTCACCCTTATCATTTAGGGGTATGAAAAATAGATGTTGGCCGATTCTGAGACCTACCGATGTGCACACAGAATTTTATACAAATCGGTCCAGCCGTTTCGGAGGAGTTTAACGCCAAACAATCTGTGATCGCAGTCGGACGGACAAACTGTGTTTGGATGTGTTCACTTTGTGAGTTTAGTCCCTACCCGCGCCTATAGGTGATAACACATCAAAAAAAAAACAAATAATTCAGTCAATGCAAATAAATGTAAAAAGGGCCGTTTTAAATCTATTAATTATTTGTATTAATTAAATATAACTGTATTTATATTGATAAAGTTAATTATAAAAAAAATAAATAATAACAAAAATAATAAAAAAAAAAATCGTTTCTAAATATTACTATGTTTGGGAGGAAATAGGCATATGTTTCCACGTAAGTCTATGAAGGTTTGGGGGAAAGGCGTAGCGAAATAACTCCCACATGAAATAACTTCCACCAGAAAAATGAAATAAGTCCCAAAAAATGTCCATACAAAAGTGGGAGTTATTTCATATGAAATAACTCCCACTTTGGTAGGACTTATTTCGTTTTTTTTGGGAGTTATCTCATTTTTCCTGGTGTCATATTATGACAATGAAATAACTCCCAAAAAAAATGACCGTTTGTACAAGGCCCATATAACAAGTGCTGTAGGAGTAGTCTTGCGACATATTTCACTTCGCTATTGGGAGTTTTTTAATTTTTTGTGGGACTTATTTCATTTTTTCGTTATTGGAAGTTATTTCATTTTTGGTGGGAATTATTTCGTTGGGAGTTATTTCATGGGAGTTATTTCATGGGGAGTTATTTCGCTACGCCTGGGGGAAACACTCGAATGCTTCCACGTAAGTATATAGATGTTTGGGATGAAGAAGGTATATGTGTCCACGCAAAAACATACATGTTTACCAGTAAACATGCTACTGTCTTCATTTAAATACAAGTGAGTTTGGGACTTGCAAGCATATAAATGTTTAAAGTGTGTTCCAAACATATACATGGTTCCTGCAGAATATGTTTGGGAGAATATGTTACAGTGACCGTTTTTTCAGCGTGTGGAAGTGCATTGGAACAACATCACAACCCACTTTTACAAATCATCTATGTACAAATTTGCTCTATCGCTTAGCTAAACCATTTTAGATGCCAGAAACTCTTGTCAATCACAGTTGCCTGTGGTCATTAAAGGGTTAAATTAATTGTTCTACAGCAGCTTTTTACACAGATTCGATAAACCCTTAAGGAAAATAACAACAATTCTAGTTATTATTATTATTATTTATAAATCCCTTTGTAAGTTGTATTAATACTTCTTAATTCTGTTGTTGTTGCTACACAACCAAGAGCAAAATATTAAATTCCAAAATATTAATTAAATTGATGATAGTCCTTAGATGAAACTTTGAACATAAATATATATTTCTCCATGGAATTTTCCATAGTGAAATTGTAGATTTAACTGCAGAGGATTTGTACTTCACAATTCCCAAAAATACAAAACAAAAAATGGGGAAGGAACTCCCACATAAGTAAAAACATCCTGAGGTACACTCATAAATCAAAGACAATAACACAAATTAAATTAATTCTCTATTCATAGGAAAATCATCTAGCAGACAACATAATTCTGATGTCTCTGTTTCTCGCTCCTCCATATTGTAGATACGTGTGTACTTAACCAAATCCGTAGGTCCATAAATGGCATATAAATTTTCGTATTTGTTGTCATAGTTAGAAGGCAACAGCAATCATTTTTCCTAATTATTCCCAACAACGAGAGGATTTCCACTTCGAGTGCTTTAAAAATCCCCTTGATATTGAAGTGAACAAAACCGAAGAAAACCAGGGGAAACATGACAGTCGAACATGAACATCTTAAATCACCCTATTAGTCGTTTGAATGCTTAGGCCAAAAATAAAGACATTGTGCGTTACAAATCCAGCCACAGTGTTTGGAAACCCATAAGATTTGGCAACTGTTTGATTTTGAATATATTTCAAACATAAGTTGTTATTTTACTTTACTGAACCCTCATATTTTTCCAAAAGAATTATTCGTCTTAGGAAGTAGAGAGGGGACAACCTTAGCAAACTTTGTTGCCGTCTCTGAAACGCCCAATGGCTTTCAACTTCTTAGATCTAAAATTAAACATAAATACACAAAGACACAAGATTTCAAAATAACACAGAAGTCTGAACTTTTGTTGTTTTGTTTAATTTCATATTTTCCGCTTGAGTTGATAAATTCACAAAGAAAAATCATAGCAAAAGGAAACTGTTACTGGATGAATTTCCGCATGCGAGTATAAAAATATGCTGAGAATCAAACAAAAAATTTAAATAAAATTGTAGAATTGTTTAAATATTTGCAAAAGGCAATTGCGTGAGACAGACATTGGAATAAAAATACAACTACAGAGACAAAAAATGTTCTTCAATGTATGTGTGGGATACTCGTTGTTAAATTATGTAAATTGATCTTAAACATTTTCCAAAGACAAAAAATTTAATTTCCATTTCAATGAGAATATACAAATGTATACAAGTATTTATTCTTTTTGAAGTCACAAGGCGGAAGTGTATATGATATAGTACACAATAGAGTGGATTGATTTAAATTGTTTTTTTTTTAAACATACACTGAAAGAAACACGTAAATGAAAATGACAAATTTGTTCATTGTCGTGATGTAAAAGTTCATCCGTATCCACCCCCTACATCAATTTGATATAAATGAAATTAATTGATGCAAACTGTTCACAAATTTAAAGCATGGTATTTATTCTTTCAGTTGATTTAAAATGTACTGTTTGCTCATATACAGGGTGGTTCAGTAACGACTGGACAAATTTCACCATCGTATTCCTTGGCTCCCAGCGGAGCCCAGAGGTCTTACCGAACATGTCCGAAGTGGTTCGCAAACTGCTACAATTTTGTTTAGTAGAAAACGGGAACCACATTGAAAACTTCCTTTAACATCAAATGTTTTTTTCCCCTTTGCCTTTGATTCTTCAGCCAAAAATTTCAATAAAATAAAATCTGAATCGTATTAATTTACCAAAACAAATAAATGTGTGCTGTTATTTCGCTTCCAAAACCCAAAAAAAAAATTTTTGCACTTCAGTCAAATAGTCATAACTTTGGAACGGTAAGACCTCTGGGTTTCGTTTAGGTAATTTTGGAAAGATAAGAGGAAGGGCTATTTTTTAAGAGAAAAACCAACATAAGTCATCTGCCATCTGGGTGAGATAATTGAGGTTATGTGCACGTTCTTATGTCTTTTTTTTCCAAATTTTTTTTAAAGCTTTGTATGTCGGTGATTTCACTTTTTATAATTTTTTTGTATCCGACTACTGGTTCAGAACTTACCAATTTTACCCTAGTACCCTCCGACCACCAATCCGAACATTTTCAAACCGCTGTCATTTTGCCCTTTTGCATTTTCGGGGATGGGCGTAGATGAACATATTTTCATGAAATGAGCCAAGGAATAGGCTGGTGAGATTTGTCCAATCGTGACTGAACCACCCGTATATGAAATTATTTTGCCAATCTTATAAAAATTATGCGTTATTTGCATGAGAACTTGTCATCAATTTGATGATTTTTTACATTTAATTGATGTAATGGATTTCATTGAATTAAAACATTGGTGCATTGATTATATTCACACGTTAGTACAACCCAACGAATTAATTACATTAACCCAAAGTTCGGAGTGTCTCTTCTGCAGATTTGAGAGCACATCATTTTGGAAATTTGAGAGGTGGTCATAGATATTATTTGTTCAGTCAGTGCCACTGACATATGGGGTACAAAACGCAGTTAAGTACAAGTACAAAAACAAAACATATGTATATTAATTTGTCAAGTTCGGGACACAACGACATGAAAACTGATTAAATCGTCGGTTTTTATTCTACCACTTTAGATACACGTTGGGCGCAATAAACGGTGTAACCAGAATGGTAAGGCGATCGGAATTTGAGACGTCTGTCGCCGCCGCCTACGCTTTTTCCCAGGCATGCGCAGCCGCCGATTGGGTAAGCTCCAAAAAACTATGAATGAAGTGCGTCACACAATTCTTTAATATAATTTAGACAAAACATTGTAAAGAAATAGAGGACAAACGACCAAATTATATAGAAACTTCAAAAAAAAAAATAATCATCGCGGTTTCAAATATAAGTTTACAGAAATTCATCAAAATGTTGTAACAAAACTCTTCAATTCAATCATGATGAAAAAATTTGGAAAAAATATGATCCTTAATTTAAGGAAAATTTTCGTTGCACATGTTCTCCGCACAGCTGATTATATGATACAAAAAACGAAACACCGTGGGAGGAAAGGATCTCTTCTGTGACGACAATAGAGGCCAATGTTAGGGAAGTGAATCTGTTGTGGAAGCGTGCCGTCGTATACAGTGTAAAAAACAAATGCGAGTCATTCCTTTTACCCTGGTGGCAATGAGAATGTTCTTTGAGAGATCACACTTTCTGATATCATGTGAACCAAAAGAATATGCCATGTGCAGCCACTGAATTTCTTAAAAGGACTTTATGTAATCCTGGGGGGCAAAGACAGTGTGTCGTTAGAGGCCACGCTATATCCTGCAAGTTCTTGCTGATATCCTGCGAATTCTTTCTGATATCCTGTGAACCAAGAGCGTGTGCCGTGTGCGGTCACACCATGTCCTATGAGTCCCTGCCATAATCCTGTGTACAAAGAGAGTATGTTGTGTGATATCATTTTAAATACTGCGAGGCCTTTCCGATATCCTATGATCCAAGGGTGTGTGCCACGTAGGGTTGCCTTATATCCTGCGAGTTCTTGCAGTAATATTGTAAACCAAGAGACGGTGTAAATCAAGAGAGTGTGACAACACTATATTTCCTTCGAGTTCTTGCCGTAATCCTGTCAACCAAGAGAGTGTGCTAAGTAAGGCCACTGTATATCCCGCGAGTCCTTCTTTAAAACTTGGATAACCAATAGTGTTCCGTGTGAGGTTACCTTGAGATATTTAGAGATCAGAGTGTACCGAAATGACCTGGGAACGTAATAAACTATACGGCGTGCCGTGAGAAGTCACTCAACCATTAAGGCCTGTCTTTCAGTTTGTCCGATAGAATTATAGCGGTGCGATTTTTTTGATGTGTTCACACAATCTATCAAAGTGCACACATCCACACAACACATAGCGTTAGCATCACATACGTGGTTATTGTACAACAATAGTCTCTGCCTGTAAATAAGTAAGTATGTAGCGGCAGCGAACAAACAAGCAGGTCGTCGTCGCCAAAGAGTATTGAATAGTATAGAGAACTCATGGAACATTAATGCCTTTTGAAACATTTATGCTTTTTGTATTGTTTTATGTAATAACATGGTCGAAATGGTGTATTTATATTAAAATCTATACTAATATTATAAGGAGGAAGTGTTTGTGAGATTGTTTGCTTGTATGTCGGGGTTAAACCTCTAAACTACGCAACCGAATTTAAAAATTCTTTCACCAGTAGAATGCTGCGCTACCATTGAGTGCTATAGGGTATTTTTTTTGTTTTTCCCCCTACTAAAATACAGGACGAAGTCTTGTGGGTTGCCTAGTATTCTATAAAGAGAATAAGACTCGTTTATGCTGTTGTACTCAGACTCTCTACATGAGAGCGGAAAAAGAGTGCAATAAGTTCTCTATACTATTCAGTACTTTTGTCGTCGCTCTGTTTAAGACCAAACAACAAGAATTATTTCAGTGAGCTGAATATTGCTTTATTTATTTAAACAATATTAAACCTAATACTGCAAAGCAGATGTAAGAAAAAGAAAATGTAACATTTACGAACGTGTTCATTCAAATGGAACACAAAGGTGTTATTTGATTTTTTTTACATTCTCAACCCTCATGTTGTTTGACTGGACACGATGGTATGGTAAGATATATAAATACAAACGAAACTATAAGATTATCATTTACACGAAATAAATATCTGTGACGATCCCTGACCAACACGAGCATATCCTTCCAACCGGAGAAACTTGTCTTCAAAAACTGTTAGACCTGAAACGTGAGTCTACAGATGCAATAGCTTTTGAGAGTTTTCACCCTTCCCTTTAATGAAATACTATGGGAAGCAAATGGTTGAAAACTATGCTAAGTATACACGCTGAAAAAAAAACGGCCTCTGTAACATATTCTGCAGGAACCATGTATATGTTTGGAACACACTTCATATATTTACATGTTTGCAAGTCCCAAACGCAGGTGTATTTAAATGCAAACATTAGCATGTTTACAGACAAACATGTATGATTTTACGTGGAAACATATGCGTGCTTCATCCCAAACACCGATATACCAACGTGGAAACGTATGCGTATTTTCTCCCAAATATAATAATATTTAGAATCGAATTATTCTTTCTTATTTTATGTATTATATTGAAAATAAATAATTAATACAAAAAATTAAAATATTTAAAGCGACCCTTTTACATTTACTTGCTAAATGCATTACTTTTTTATGAAATGCGAATCTTTTTTCAGTAGAGGCTCGGGCAGAAAAAGTGATTCACGTTGTTGCCCTTTCCACTTTCTTTCCCCAAAATCGCTTCGCACTTTGGTAGCACACAGACACATGTAAGAAACACATACACAAAACCAAAGCAACACCACAAACCATTTAACCGCCAGAGCGTTTGTTTATTCTTTTTTCACTGATCAAGCGCTTTTGATGAACCATTGATGGCTGAATACATGAAACTAAAACGCAATACACCAGCCAAAATAAGAAACACTGACTTCATCTGCAATTTGGACGCACATTCTGGAATATTTCGGAATCACTCACTGAGAGAATAATGCAAAAATAAAGATACACATTTACGTGATATACACACTCGTTTTTCCTCTTGTATTAGGTTGTTCTCGAGAGAGTATAAACAGTGCAACAAACACAGCTGTATTTATGTCACAAACACAAGTATATTTGGGTCGCAAACACTTGTATTATGACATATGAATCATTGTGTCTCAAACATGTAATATTGAATTGCAAACACATTGCGTTTGGGCACAAGTATATCATATTTGCGACAAGCTCCAAACGCATGTTATATTTGCATCCAAACAACAAAAAACTACAGATTTTGTGCGTATAGAACATGCTAAAAATCACTATGATATTGTAGATGGCTGAAGACGAGCGATTGCATTTGATATAATATTGCAATTGCTATAATAAAAAAAGTTCCTGAATTGCGGAAAGGTGCAATGAAGGCCTGATTTTTACGATTATATAAATATTTCGTCAACAAAACCGTAGATCTCTTTTAAGTTGTGCTATGCATAAAATCACAAACTGAAAATTCGAACTGTTCATATAGTTGCAAATTTTATTTGTATTTAAATATTATATCATTATATTGTGTTTTATCTTGACTTCGAGTATAATCTACTAAAAAAAATCCTTAGCCGTCACTCCCGGCTCCGGCACCGGTAATTTGCGAGCAGACTCCCGAGTATGGAGCTATAAATTATGTAGCACACCTTTGCATGTGCTACATTTTCAACCACTTAAAATGCTATAAATCCTCATCCCCTTTAGGATAAGGATATTTATTTGTTGTTTTTTTAATGCATTGATTTCCGTTTATTATATTTGCCTGCCAATATGAGCTTTAACAAAATGCAAATTTATTAAAATATTAATTTGACATATTTAAATCGTAAATTTCCAATTTTCCTTTGATTTACTGACATTTCACATTTAACGCTTCACAGGATTTCTGAGATAGTACAAGGGAGGAGGTGGCTGTTGGGCATAAATTACCACTTCAATGCTGTTGATGGGTAGAAAGAATCCTGAGAATAAAGTTCGTTTTAAATATTTTCATATTTTATTTATTATGCACATATTTTTGAAATATTCATGGATATGTGGGCATACTTTACACAGCCCGACAAAAATAAAGATTATAGGTTAGTGGTGGGGAGGTAAGAAGGTATTTTGTAAAAAATTCATCCATAGATGTGAAAAAGAATCAAGAGTTTGGTACGAGACAAGTGTATGTAACTTAAGTTTGACTTTGGTGAAAATCACTTAATTTTACAAAATAATATCCTGAAAGTTTCATCGAATATAACTTGGCATATAAATTCATCGCTACAACGTAAATAAATCTTCATTACAGCAATGTACAGTTTAGTACATTCCACAGTTGCGCCTTTGCTGCAATGAATATTTTCCTTATGACGTTGTATTTGTGCGTTAGCTGACTTACTAGGTTATATATGGTATTTAGGCTTCTAAACCGAGGGTTCCCAACTGGATGACAAAGTGGAAGTTGGAATCTATTCTAAAGAGCTGGGTCTAGATTTTGTACTTAGACTACCAGACGATTGTAGTGTCTTCATGTAAATATGAGCAGAGTTCGTATTTACCCCCATGTGTAACCCAAACACATCGTCGTGGGGAATGTGTAATGAACGTTTACCCATTACCCGCAGAGTATCCAAAACCGAAACCGAAAAACCGGTGAAACCGGTTAACCGGTTTCTTTGCAATTAACCGCGTGCCGGTTTTTTAAAAATCGTAATTTTCGAACAAACCGGAAACGGGTTATTTGTCGTCGGTTAACCGGTTTTTTCTCAATTTGTGTTAAAGCATGTTCTTGTATAACGCATTTCAGCTCAAAAGATTCTGGAATTACCTTCGAAATCTAAAGTGTTCAGGTATACATATTTTGACATTCAAGTAGATTTCGCTTCATTTTGACAACAACTTGTTTACAAACATTTATATTATTTACTCACTGA
Organism: Phaonia tiefii; assembly: GCA_963931995.1. NCBI lineage: Eukaryota > Metazoa > Arthropoda > Insecta > Diptera > Muscidae > Phaonia > Phaonia tiefii. Next base: position 300,932,324 of record OZ008368.1, read on the forward strand.
AAATTTGAGAGAAATCTAAAAAATATATGGAGACTCCAGTAATGACAAAATGTATGCAGAATCTCTGAATTTCGTTGCCATTTCGCGCAAAATCTCAAAAACTGCCAAATCTCGGTACACCACTGAATGCCGCTTTAATATCCTTAAAAAAATTAATAATAATTGATATGATTTTCGAATTATATTGAAATTTTGGTATTAAAAAACTTGATTTATATTCTCAAATATGACTTTATGCTTCAAAAAGTTTCAAATGATATTTCCACACATGTTTTTATTCAAATTCTATTACAAAATGATTAAGAGTTAATTAAGCTTTCAAACTTCTTTTCCAAATTTCAAAAATAAAATAATTTTATAAATAAACTTTGCAAACTTAATAAGATTTTCATACATTAAAAACCTTTTTCAAATTTGAATATGATTTTCGAATTGAAATCAGTTTAATGTGAGTTTGAATAAAAGTTTAAAATTTTTTATTAAACACGCATTTCAAATTGGAATCTAATAAAAAAAAATTTGAATAAGTATGTGAAATGGGCACTAAACAAACGTATTGTAAGTGGTACATGTGTAATGTAATTTAAAGCAAAAAAACCGGTTCCACCGGTTTTTGCCAAACTTAAAAACCGAAAACCGGTTTCTGGAGAAATTAATTTTTCGAACAAAGCAAAAACCGGTTTCCTGAAAAATTGATTTTTTAAACAAACCAAAAACCGGGTTTTAAAAAGTTCCGGTTTTTTGGACTCTCAAGTAGCTACTCACGAAAATTAGAAATTACCCATCACGGTTACCCATTACCCTCAAGGCAATCGGTAAAATAATTGGTAGCCAGGGTAACCCATCCCCATTTTTAATCGAAAATATCAAAAAATTAGAAAAAAATCTCTATATCTCGGAAATGGAGCGTCCAATCGAATAAATAACCAATGTTTGCGAGTTTCTTAATGGTTTTCAAAAAGTGGACCCATTCGTATGGAAGAATTTTTTTTTCGAAAAATCGCCAAAATAAGAAAATCGCCAAAATAAAAAAGTGGCTATAACTCGAAAACGGTGCGTCCAATAGAAAAAATAATACAAAGTTTACCTCCATTGGAGACTTTAACCAATGGGTATCTCCAATATCACATCACATCACACTTAAATCGCTAAAAATAAAATTTTTCAAACAAAAAATCGCTAAACGCTCTCATGTTTATATCTCGGTAACGAAGTGTCCAATCGAAAAAATAACCAATTTTTGCGGGTCTCTAAGGGGTTTCATAAAGTGGTCCAATTCTCTAATATCGCCAAAAATCGCTAAAATAAAAAGTCTCAAGGTTCAACCCCGTGAGTGACTGTATAGCCACCATCCGTATAAAAGCAAAATACTTTAACATATCGGTAATTTGGTTACATGCCCCGAAGGAGGTAAAAGACAATGACACCAAGACGATGACATACGACCACTGCCCTGGCTTTAACATTAAGATTGATCTAGGTGCTTTTAAGGCTAAAGTCGGAAGGGAAAATGGTTTTGAACCAAACATCGGTAAATTCAGTCTACACCCCATCACTTCCGATAATGGAGTGAGAATGTTAGATTTTGCAGCGGCGAAAAACATGGTAATCATTAGTATGAAATTCCAACATAAAGACGTCCGCAAGGCTGCTTGGATATCCCCTGATTAAGAAACGAAATATCAGACTATTCACCTGGCAATTTATGGAAGGCACTCTAGTAGTATTATGGACGAACAAGTGATTCAGATTATCAGGCGATCTCTCCATTATATTACTTGATATCATCGTGAGAAAAGCTGCAGTCAACACGAATAAAATTATCAGCGGCAAAAGTCACATGCTATTCGCGTAAGCTGATGATTTAGACATCATTGGGCGAACTCTGCGAGAACTTACTGCTGTATTTACCAGTATTGAGAAGGAATCAGCGCAAACCGGGGTAGGAAGTAAACGAGGACAGAAGAAAATTAATGGTTTTGACAAGCAGAAAATCCACCCGATTGGGTGAAAAGGTGAACGTTGATAACCATTATAATTTCGAGGTAATGGCCGAAATTGGTTGACCTCGGATCTGCAGTAAACAAAAGCAAAACAACATTAAACAGACTCGTTTCTGGCAAAATTTAAGAACTTTTTCAGAGCCAAAATAACCATCATAAAATACTCTTTTTAACAAAACTGAATAGCCCAAAAAAAACAGAATAAAATACTCTTTTCTGACCAATCAGAGCCCAAAAACACATAATATAAAATACTCTTTTCGGACAAATATTAAAAGCTCTTTCAGAGCCCAACATCCATCATAAAAGTCTAGTTTCTGACAAACCTTAAGGGTCAAAAAAACCTGACAAAGTTGAAGAGCCCAAAAAAACACCATAAAAGATTCTTTTCTGACAAACGTAAGAGCCCAAAAAAAATCATAAAACACTCTTTTCTGACAAACATTAAGAGCCCACCTTTCAGACCCCAAAAAACAATCATAAACAACTCTCTTCTGACGAAATTTTCTGACTCATTTTTCAGAGCGCTCCGAAAATGCATTTTAGTATGAGTATTTCCAGATTCCTTTTTCTGAGAGCTCTGAAAATGAATGCTCTTTAGTGGGACTCTTTTCTGACTCTTTTTTGGAAGCGCTCCGAAAAGCCCAATCAGTGTTCGAACTCACGGGCGATATTTTAACACTTTTCTGTTACACGGTATCTGTTCGATTTCTATGTACACATTAGTAAATGTGACATTGATAAATAAAAAAAGAATAGTTTTTTGTGCTGAGACTCTTTTGCTATTGCACTTTCTTTTTTCTTACATCTGCTGTAACATTAGACGTAATATGTTAAAATAAATATATTAATATTTAGCTCACTGAAATAATTGCTTTTGTTTTGTCATAAACAGAGCGACGACAAAAAGTATTGAATAGTATAGAGAACTTATTGCACCCGTTTTCCGCTCTAATGTAGAGAGTCTCAGTAAAAGAGCATAAACGAGTTGCATTCTCTTTATACAATATTTCAATATAAATTCACCATTTCGACAATATTATTACAATACAATACAATACAACAACAACACAAAACGTATAAATGTTTCAAACGGCATCAATATTTCACATCAAAATTATGAATGGACCAAGTTATCAGAAAAAGAGAGTAATACGTTTTAAATCATTCGCCAGATGTCGCTACTGTATTTCAGTCATACAATTCGTTCCATGAGTTCTCTATACCATTCAATACTCTTTGGTAACGACGACTGGCGCAACATCAATACCATCATACTTATTTTCAGGCAGAGACTACTGTTGTCCAACAACCACGTATGTGTGCTAACGCTGTGTGTTTTTCGCATGTGTTCACTTTCATAGATTGCCCTACCCGTGCCTATAGATGTTAATACATCAAAAATAAGAGCTCTTTCAGAGCCCAAAAAACCATCATACAAGACATGTAATGGTAATAAGTATTATAATTTTTGAAATAAAGCGCTGTAGTTTGAAAAAATTTATATTTTAAAGTTAAATTTTAAGAATACAAAATTTGGTCGCTCCCTTGTGACCATCGAATACAAATGAAAGCAGCTGGCAGTCGATGATGAAAGGGTAGTGCACGCGACTATTGTTCAGGATAACGTGGGTTCGATCCCTGCTCTGACCACCTACAAATTTGTTTCGACGGCGGTCACCTCGCTTAGTGACGGCACCACTATCGATTATTTAGCCACGAAAAAGCTTCTTCAAGTACCGTTCGGAACCGGTGAAAACTATAAGTCCCAATCAGTAAGTGTAAAACTAGAACGCGCACAGCTCACTGGTTTATGAGAAGGTCTCCCTAATCCCTTCAAAATTGAACAATTGCTGAAGGGAATATCAGTATTACCTTCGATTCAACATTAGCTCACTTTTGTCATCGATCTGATGATTTCTTTTGTCAGTGTGTTAACCCCAAAATTATTGTTGCACAGTGTTATGAATCACTTTGTTTTTTACACTTTTGTTTAGCAGTTAATAAATACATTATGCAGCCATAAGTCATAAAGTGTTTAATGTGCTATAAAGCCATTAGACATTCAATTTATTACATCAGCCGGGGGCTATCAAAAATATATGTTCAAATGTATTTTGCTCCCGCAGTTACATGCAAGAAATTTAAATTAATTTTATGTTTATAAAATTTAAAGAATATAAATTTCTTTTGTTTACAAAATATTTTGGCAGCTGGTGAGGAATCTTTAGAAGTAGTTTAACGAACCCCTTTTAAAGATTTCCAAATTTGTTTCAATTAAATTCACCACCTCCATATCTAATTGGCATAACAGTTCAATGAAGCAACACAAACCAATATTTATGCCAATTGTCTTCTTGTAAAGTTCCAATCAATATAGCGAAATCAATACGGTATCCCAGCACCCCATATATCCCACGGAGCCATTTAACCAACAGCTGGATGGCTGGTTGGTTCAATGCCTTCTTAGATCATTGGTGTTGCCATCACATGTTGCATGAAGATTGACGGAGATTTTTGTTTCGTTTGTTTTCTTTTGTGTGTCATGGATGCATCTAAACATGTTGAATTCCACTACATACATTACCAGAAATCTGTAAACAATTCTTTCATGTAAACAAAAAAGAAGCCGAAGGAGGTGGAGGTGGAAACAACTAACAATTGTTTACTCAAAAATGTTTACAAAAAAAAAAAGAATTTTCCAAAAACTAAACAATGAAACATTAAAATTGTTCTTTTGTGTTGAAAATTCGTGTTTTAGTTCATTTGTGTTTTAGGTCCAGGTATTCAAAACTTACCAAACGAACATGACTGTGTCAAGATTTATGACGATTTTAAATGACCTGACTGCTGTTATTTATGAAGTTTTGAGAAGCAGCATGCAAATGCAATAAATCCAAACACATCTAATGACAGAAATACATTTAAGTTTCGAAATTCAAAATCCAAAGTAACTCTATTCGGCATCCAACGTATATCTTTCGAAATCCATTTCATGGTGACTTCCACCTGTCATCATTCTTGTCAGAAACAGTGAAACGATTGATTGATGGACAAATAACAATTCATGAGATACTACAGGCAGGGTTATGAACCCGATGACGCGAAGGAGACCTCTCTAATATCAGCAAAAGTTGTTATGGTAGTTGGGTTTTCCCCACAAAGCTGGAGTGTTAAGTGAAGTATTCCTTGCCATGTTACTCAGCTTGCCTTACACAGAAAAAAATCAGTGGGTCATAAACAGAGACAATCAAGAAGTAGGCGACCAGCAGTTGTGCGCAATTTGGCAATCTTCGTAAAAGACAACCAAAAAGTGGACACGATTCACTCAAACGCATTTCTCTCTAGCGTCATATCTTGATTATTTCATACTTTTTACATACTTTATGTAATTTTACTTAAACATGGCTGAGTTACATACAATTGCATCAACAAAAAACTACCCGTGTATTGAAACATTCAATGAAGAGAGTAAGAGAGAGAGAGAGCAGAGAGTCGTAACGCTTCACTCGTTTTGTTTGTGGGCATTCGAGTCAAGAGAAATTTTGACTCTCTTCTTTAGTACATAGTTTTTGTCATAAACAGACGCGACAGAAGTGAGACTTGTTGGTTGCATTTCAAATTAGTTATTCACGTCGCTTTATCGTCTGAAGACTGAATACTCGGTCCATAGAGTAACTCTATACCTAGAGTAACTACTTCTCTCAGTAAGTTTATGATGCTCGGCTAGGTTGCATACCGATATTGTATGTAGAAAAGTATTGCTTTGATAGAGGCAATGGTTCAAAACAACCAGCAAGAAAAGAACAACGCCACTAAATTTTGTGTGTTAAAATTTTTGTGTTATACACAACACAAATGTATTCTAACAACAAAAGATAAGAACAAAGTTCACAATCTGTTTAAATTTCACACTTCCCTACCAAAACGACATGACAAATTTAAGTCACCAGTTCTTGTAACTCCACCTGGTGTAAGTCAATTTACGTCGAAAATCTCTCCATCGCACCGACCTTGCCACGAAGAGTGTGATGAAACAGATGGCACCGCTAGGTATAGAATTACTTTATGATTCGTTCGTACGTACACTGAAAGAAAATCTGTACATCAAATCGATGATAAGTGTTCATATTTCATCAACTTAATAAAAAGGTCCTTCAGTTAGAAGATTGAGCGTTTTTTCACATTTTTCAGCTTCACTGAATTGATGATATTTTTAACATTAATCTTCATCATTGGAATTTAGAAACAATTAGTGGGATGGTTTCAGAATACGGATGTAGAATTGTAATATTTAATATTTGTACTCTAGTGATTATTCTCTAGATATTATAGAATTAACGTAGACGAAAAAATAAAAAGCAAAAGAAAAAAGAAAACACGCTATGAGCATATTTTATGTGGTCTTATACACTGTTCTTGTGATTTCAATGAAAAATCCAATGTCAAATAGTCCAAAGAGTTTGGGTACATATTAACAACCAATTTGCATCAAAATGGTGACCAATTTACATCAAACTGTGATGACAAACTTATATAATATTGATGACAACCTTATATCTAATTAACGAAAAATGTACAGCAAATTGATGAACAATTTACACCACAATGGTGAAAAATTTACCTCAACTTGATAGCAAACTTATATCAATTTGAGGTAACGTTGTCGTTGAATCAACATAAACTATTGATGAAATATGGATGAAAGAATGACGAAATGTTCTTAATCAATTCACTTAAATGTGTCGTAGTTTGGAATATAAGGTAATGTTTCATAAAAGTGATGAAAAAATTCATAAATTTGATGAAGCTTTTTCTTTCAGTGTATAGATGTCAAATATGTATGTAGGTAGGTGTTGATTTCTTCCTTGAAGAGGGTTTACGTTTCCTGATTGTGTCTGCCTTCATTTTTCCCTGTCTGTGGGGTCTCGATCTTGGTCCCTACGGGAGTCCCAGCTTTTACCCAGAGGTTCCCTAACGTAGTATAGTCGGAGGTTCCCTACCTGTGTGCCAAAGTCCAGCGTACAACGCGGTCATTAATGCCTTGCCATCGTAGGCGCACATCAGCAGACGTCCCGACATCGACTGCGAACCATCGACCACGACAACTCCAACGACCCATCGAGGCTCGTCTCTGTCACAGTCGGTAAGTCACTCACCCACGACACAGCGCCGTTTCTGTCAACGATCTCCGCCACCGGTAACACTTTGCTCGATTCATCATCTTCTGCGAGCTGCCAACGCCTAAAGAATCTCACCACCGTCTTGCCGCTGCAGGCTAACACTACTGTTAATATTGAATATTAATCCGTTTGAAATAAAATGTATTTATATCCAGAATATTGCTAGCATTCTACTCTTTCTCTCCAAAGTAAATGGTAAATAACGAACCCCTGACGACCACTGAGTATATCCCAGCTTCAAAGGGAATCCCTTCGTCACAAATTGATGTGCAATTTATCCATTATTCTCAACATTAAAATTGTCCACAAATTCATCATGCAATTAATCAGCAATCAGCATCTCGGCAAGTATTTTTGGAGGGTTTCTCAGGTCAGTAATTTTGAAGTTTTCAATATTAATATTCGACCTTTATCGTTAATATTATTGTTCTTGTTCAAAAATCAAGCTCGAGGACAGTTGTATTTTCAATTTATTTATTCACTATTTCGATCCATCTTCAGGCATACTACGGACATGCACATAATATAATTTGGTTTATCTGCTTTGCAATTATTTGTTTAATACGCACCTCTGACATTTATGGTGTTCTAATTTCCGCCATTACATGTATCTATTTTTCATTCTCAACAAAATCTTCTATAGGTTTTAAGATTTTTAATATTTTCTGCATATTTGTTATTTTCCTTTTGCCTTTTCATCTGTGTTTCTGTATTTAACCAGTTCCCATTTCCATCATTCTCTTTATCACCAAATCTTTAATTTTTCTGAAGACATGGACGTGGACTTTTGTCATTACATTTTTTCGCCAGGATTTCCGCATGACATGGACATGGACTTTTGTCATTAAACTTTTTCGTCAGCTTTTCCGCCCTCCAATTATGGTTAGATCATCTGCATCATTGTTCAAGAGCGTTTTAAGTGAAATTAATATCCGTGTCTTAAAGTTTACCCACACTTTCGTCATTTCACGGAACAAATTGTTTAAAAAGATGTTGCAGCAACAGTAAATATGGCTGTTGTATTTCCTACAACTAAAATTCGGTTATGTGACAAACTCTAATTCGGAACTTAGACCACCTAATTTGGTTGTGACAACCTCTAAATTCGGTTACGGCTAATTCGGTTATTTTTCTGAAAGTGTCCATGAGATTTTCGGTTTCATTTTTTAATATTTACACCAAAATGTTGTGATGTTTTGATGTGTTAACGGGTAGGGCAATCTATCAAAGTGAACACATGCAAACAACATACAGCATTAGCATCACATACGTGGTTGTTGTTCAACAATAGTCTCTACCTGATAATAAGTATGATGGTATTGGCCGTCGATGGTGCAATGGTTAGTGTACGCGGCTCTTGTACATGAGATCCTGGGTTCGAACCCTGCTCTGACCACCCTCAAAAAAAAAAAATAAAAAAAAAATTTCTTTCGGCGGCGGTCACCTCGCATAGTGACGGCGACACTATCGAGTATATAGCCATGATAAAGCTTCTCAAAATACCGTTCGGAATCGGTGTAAAACTGTAGGTCCCAATCAGTGAGTGAAAACTGGAAAGCGCACAGCTCAGTGATTTTGAGAAGTTCTCCCCGATCCCTTCATGGGATGTAATGGGAAACCATTTATTTATTTATTGATGTAGCGGCAGCGAATAAACAAGCAGGTCGTCGTCGCCAAAGAGTGTTGAATAGTATAGAGAACTCATGGAACGAATTGTATGACTGAAAAGCACCAGCGACATATGGCAAATGATTCGAAACGCATTACTGTCTTTTTGTCATAACTTCGTTCATTCATAATTTTGATGTGAAACATTGATGCCGTTTGAAACAGTTATGCATTTTGTATTGATTTATGTAATAACATTGTCCAATGGTGTCGAAATATTCTATAAAGAGAATAAGACTCGTTTATGCTCTTTAAATAAGACTCTCTACATGACAGAGGAAAAAAAGTGCAATAAGTTCTCTATACTATTCATTACTTTTTGTCGTAGCTATGTTTATGACAAAACATGATTACGCAGCGCCAGTTTAAAAACAATATTGGAAGATATGAATGAACTCAATGGTTTTACTGTGATGGTCATGATGGTTTCATACAGACTGTCTATAACATGCAACTTGTTGCAACTGACATAACCGTCGCCATACACGCAGCAAGCGTTTACTTTGTCACTTTATGTGTTCGCTACAAAACAAATTGATTTATTTAATAATGACCTTGGTAATTTGACATCAAAATCTACAGAAATTGTTGCTTTTTCCACTTCACTTGTTAAAGAATCGTAAAATCAAAATTCTTTAAATCAAGAGTCATACACTAATCTCACATCATCGAATAAAAGTCCTATAAATATGACCCAAATTTGCCATTCCAAATGCGATAATGCCACCATAAGCACATTTTATAAGAAACCTCATTAACCATTCAAGTGGAATGTGGCAAATGGAATGGGATGTATGCAGCTTCTTAGCCACCACACAAAAATACAAAGCAACCGACGTCTGACTGCCTCCTCATTAGACGGCAATAAGTTTCACAGTTCACAGTTTACAGGCGGCCCAACAAACCCAGCCAAACAGTTCGTCGTTCCCAACTCAATGAAGTTGTTTCAGATTTTTATACATGATTTATTTTCCGATTGTCTCAGCATTTTTCCGCCATTCATGCAACAACAGCCAGAGCCAGCGACAACACAATGGCAACCTACAACAGCAGTGGCAACAAGCAGCAACATCAGCTTAACAATTTCGAGCAAACTTACGGAAAATTTTGCAATTGTTTCCAAAGGCAAAAGGGCGTCTTTTTGTTTCTTACTTTTCCTTGTTGTTGCTTTAGTTTTCTTTTTCGTCTTCTTCACATTCAACTTTTCCTTGTTATGCAAATGCAAAATTTTCACAAGAAACATGAAAATGCTGTTGAATCTAGGGTAGGAAGTTTTTCGTTACAGGAATTCAACACAAATCTAGGGAACTGGATAAAGTAGGTAATGAATGTCACATTAAATAACAGGGAAGAAATCTTTGTAATGTAATCTTTGCTCAGAAATATGTTATGGAAGACAAACTGAAACGTGTCGGCACAGAGTTTATGCAATATTTCTGATGTTGGTTGATAGTTGGAAAAAGGATAGCAAATTAATAGGGTTTAAATTTCAAAATTTTAAGTAACAGGATTTAGTTTAACCGATGTACAAGACTTAAAGGAGAAAGGGGATAAATAATCTATCACCTTTTAAGGTCCTTTTTAACTTTTGCATAGCAATTACCTAGTATGATGGCAAATCCAGATGAATGAACCAAAGTAAAAAGTGTAAACTATCAAACTTGGTCATAGCCTTTCCCCGGTGTGCAGGATCAATGCGAATTTGGCCAGCAACATACCAGGATTGGCAAGCGTATTTTTCTTGTTTCGAAGTATTTGTATACTAAAAATCATTTCTGTTTATAAATTCTATGAAATTTACCAACATTCCCACAATTTCTACAATTTGTTTTACAATTAGTCCTATAAATTGATTGGTCGTTACAGTTTTCGTAGACGCACCAAAATATGGCCTTAACTGTGGTCTCTGTAATAAAGGGGTTTTCAACAGAGACGCTACAAAAGTAAATCGATAGGGACAGCAAACAACGCCATATTTTTCCCGCTCTTTTGACATTTCTCTTCAGTAAGGTTTGCCATTTCATCATGGAAAGATATACGAGCCAACAACGAGTCGAAATTATTAAAATTTACTACCCAAATTTGGTGTCAGTGGCCTCAACTTTAAGAGCGCTACGTCCAATTTATGGTCGTCATAATCGTCCTACCAGATCAACACTTGAGCGTCTAGTGGAAAAAATTGAATCCTCAGGCACAGTACAAAATGTTTCCGTGCCAGTGAGACAAAGAAGTGCCCGTAGTGTCGAGAATATTGCTGCCGCTAAGGCCTCAGTTAAAGAAAGCCCAAATGTGTCTCTCACACGTCGTTCTCAAGCGTGGGGCATCTCTGTGACGTCGTTGTGGCGAATTTTGCGAAAAGATCTTGGCCTACATCCTTACAAGATCAAATTGACGCAAGAACTGAAGACGCTTGACCACCATAAGCGTCGTATGTTCGTGAATTGGGCTGAACAACAACTTGAAAATTATTCGGATTTTCATCGGAAAATCATCTTAAGCGATGAGGCTCATTTCTGGCTGAATGGCTTCGTCAATAAGCTAAATATGCGTTATAGGTCAGACAGCAATCCACACATAATCCATGAGTCATCATTGCATCCCGAAAAAATTATGGTTTGGTGCGGTTTATGGGCCGGTGGCGTCATTGGGCCGTACTTCTTCCGTGATGATCAAGACCGGCACATTACTGTGAATGCGAATCTCTACCGTTCAATGATAACCGAATATTTTTGGCCCCAATTGGATAATATGGACTTGAAGGACATGTGGCTCCAACAGGACGGCGCCACAAGCCACACAGCGAATGCCACAATCAATTTATTGGAAACCAAGTTTGGTGAACGTGTTATCTCACGAAATGGCCCAGTCGATTGGCCGCCTCGGTCGTGCGATTTGACGCCGTTAGAGTATTTCCAGTGGGGCTACGTCAAGTCTATGATCTATACCAACAAGCCAGCGACGATTGCGACAGCGAAATTGGGTTCAGCGTCTGGACTTCTGCAAGCGTGCCCGTGGTGGCCATGCAAAAGAAATCGAGTTCAATACATAATGGTATCGAACGTACTTTCACAGGAATAAAGAATTTCATTGGTAACTAAAACCGGTTTTGTTTTATTTAAAAAAACTTTTGTAGCATTCTTATTGAAAAACTCGTTATAATCTTTCAAGCACATTCTGCAGAAACCATGTATATGCTTAAAACACTTTCCAAATATTGATATGTTTGCAAGTCCAAAGCTCACTTATATTTAAATGCAAACATTAGCATGTTTACTTGAAACCATGTGTATAATCTTACGATTATACTCTTATATATTTATAATTAAGTAAAAATTGAAGAATATGAACTAAAAAGAATATGAACTATCGAATTATAATGTTTGCTAAAATACTATTACACAATTATTATCTACTACTATTTGCCTCAACTGAAATCATTGTGAATTGTTACTTAACGGTTAAGAATGATAAAAACCAAGAAAGCATAAAATTTTAAGTTTCTTGCGATCTTAACTTATACAAACTCGGCACTGTTCCTTGAACCCCTAATTGGTGAGCATCAACAACGCCCAATAAACAAAACATACTGAATTGTACTAATTCATTTGGTTTTACTCATTTCTACTTTCCTCAACTTGTCTGTATAATTTCTCCAACCCTTGAGAAATTATACAATCAAGTAACACCAACTCCTTAGCGCAGCAAATAGTCGCTCCTGAGGAATTGGTCCTAACGGCTATCTAACCCCCTCTTAAATACAGTCCACTAAGCTACCTGACGTCACTTACGTTGGAACGTAAACTCAAGAGATTACTCCCGACATTAATCTCTCCCACTAAGTCAATACACCATGTTACTTGAAAGAATGGTCATTCAAGAAATTGCCGTTTCAATACATGTACTGTAGCGAAGTTGCGGTAACCAAATACTTCAGTGTACTGAAAAAAGACATTCGTTCATGTTTGTAAAACTGTACAGCACAAAAAGACATCGTATTGTGCTTTTGTGTACACACACATACACGAATGCTTTGTTGGTAGTATCACGAAGTACTTGGTTGTTGCAACTTCGCTACAGTATGTGTCTTGAAAAAAAGCAAATATCTTGCATGGCTATTCAAGACGTCTTGGGCAAATATCTAACTTAGATACGAGACTTTTGGAGGCAGATACAGTAGTTCTTTTGAAGGAGATGGCTACAAATCTGAAGTTAGCACAGTTAAGCACATATTGCAGCATTTATGCTAGGTTATGTTGAGTAATTTAAATGTAATTGATCAGTAAAATCTAGCGCTGCATATGGCGGCTACGAGACTCTCGGAAGAAGAATGTTAGGGATGATCAAGGGCAATACTAATTACTTGAAAACTAAACCACGAAATTCATTCTATTACAAGTAAAAAAGGCTTCCCAAATAAAAGAATTTTAGAAAATTAAAATTTATTATAATGACACGGAATATTTTCAAAATTTTGTGATAAACAAGGGCCGTCCCAAAACTAGACGACCTAACAAAAGAGACACACAAAAAATTACATGAGGTGTCAAGGGACACCTGGTTGGTATATTCCTTTCGCTATATAACTATTATGTACTAGTAATTCCAACACGCCTGAGAAAATATAGTTCTTGTAAAAGAATAACCATTTTTTTTTAAAAAATTTTTTTCTTATTGAGTGTATTTTTTTAAAGTAAATTTTAAGGTCCTTTTTGTAAGAATATATAATATATTTTGCTGAAAATGTCCTTTTTTAAAGAGAGGTAGTTATTTAATGTTTTTGTGGTAATATTTTTAAGAAGAAGTTCTTTCTGTAAGATAAAGTGATAAGACGTACTTTTTTTAGAAGTGGTACTCTTTTTAGGAAAAGGTTATTTTTTTAAGAAAATGTACTTATTTTCAGAAAGGCTACTAAGAAAATAAATTACTTTATTTTTAAGAACAGGTACTTTAAGAAAATTAATTTTTGTAAGAAAATTTACTTTTTTTAAGAGAAGGTATTTTTTTGAGGAAACGTTTGTTCCTAAGAAATGCGAAATTTTCTTGGAATTGGTCCTGTTTTCAAGAATAGGTAAATTTTTAAGTAGGTACTTATCTCAAGAAAAGTTATTTTGTTTCACAAAAAATTTACTCTTTAAAGAAAAGGTAGTTTTTTAAAAAAAGGCAATTTGTTGTAAGAAAATTTACTTTTTTAAGAAAAGGTACTTATTTAAAAAAAAAATTTTTTTTTAAGAAAATGCACTTTTTGTACGATTATTTACTTTTTGTAAGAAAATTTACTTTTTGTAAGAAAATTTCCTTTTTTTAAGCAAAGGTACATCTCTAAGATGAGGTATTTTTTTTTAAGAAAATATACTTTGTTTAAGAATATGAATAGGTATTTTCTTTTTTGAGAAAATTTACTTTTTTCAAGAAAAGGCACTTATTTAAGAAAATTTTTTCTTAAACTTCTTTCACTTTGGCTTTTCCAAATTTACTTGTTATTGGGTTCAAAACTACAATATATACTAAATATTGGTTACAGGCTCCACCTAGAAAACTTCCCATTAAACAATAAATTTCCCAACATATGTTAGTCTAGACACAAACCAAAGTAGAGTACCCAATATAGTTCATAATACTGAGTTGTAGCAAAATAGTGTTAAAAAAAAGTTGTTTAATTTTTTTTCTCATTTTGCCCCCATCCCGCAACGTGCGATAAGGAACTTCGTTCCAAAAGTTGGGAAAAATTTTCTTAATTTTTCAATAAAATCTTCCTTTAGCTCGATACACGTTTTCCAGCGATATTCAAGAGCCTCGATACCCTAATTATAGTAAGAACTGTCAAACTGCTTAAAATAGCCATCAACCCCAGACTCCACCTCTTCATTGTTGGCAAATCTTTTACCACCGAGCCATTTTTTCTAGTTTGGAAATAGAAAATAGTCCATGGGTGCTAAATCTGTGGAATAAGGTGCGTGATGAAGCAATTCGAACTTTAATTCATTAATTTTGGCCATCGCAATAGTGGATGTGTGAACGGGAGCATTGTTCTTATGAAACAACACTTTCTTTACAAATGCAGCTATATTTCCAGAATTTAATAACTTAAACGCTGCAATAAAATATCACAATATTCGTCGTTGATGGCTTTTCCTTTCTGAAGATTGCCAATAAATATCCCATGCGCACCCCTAAAAGCAGACGCCATGACATTGCCTGCAGTCTTCGCCTTCTTTGGACACGATTCTCTCATTCCAGTCCACTGCTTTAACTATTCCTTTGACTTAGCTGTGAAGTGGTGGACCAGTCTCTCATTCATGGTTATAAATCGACGCAATATTATACATAAATCAACGCCAAACACTCTACTGAAACATCTTCACGACGCTGTTTTTGCTCTATTGAAAGCAAGTGCGGCACCCATTTTGCACACAGCTGTTTCATCTTCAAATCTTCGCTCAATATTAGAAGTCTTGCATTTTTTCAAATGCACACCGTTGCAGCTAGCTCACGCACCTTCAGCCGACGATCATCCAATACCATTTTGTGGACTTTCTTAGCCGTATCATTTGGTCGACCACTACGGTGTTCGTCTTGTCAGCTCGTACGGCCTCGTTTAAGCACTGCTACGCAACATTTTATAGCTCGTTTACCTGCACTCTCTTATTATGATAATGCCATGATTATCATTCTACGGCAAAAAGGTGTTTACGTGAATTTTTTCTCGTTTTGGTTTTGACATTTTTGTATTTCATGATGCCATTATGGAATTATACCAGGTGGTGGCAAGAGGATTTGTATATTATAGTATCTTACAATCCTGTCAACCAGACATTTTTTATATTTCTTTATTTGTAAACATAACCTTTTATTTAATTGAAGACATTTTTATGTGAAATTTATTTGGAATTTCTCGTAATTTTGTAAGTATTTAGAAAATAAAGAAAGAAAGTTAAATCAGCTGATCTTATAACACTACCTCTTATACCAATCATTTTGAATGTGTTGCCATTAATGTACATGTTCAGTGAATTACGTTTCCTTTATATTCCCATTTCCGTTTCATGTTCACACAGTCTCATACTGAAAGTGCGTATACAACTCTGTGGTTGAAATGATTTGTGATATGATAATAGCATTATCGAGGTAAATGTACCCGATCTTGGGTGCCTAAAATGTATGAGAAACCGCTTGATAATAGTGTGATTTGTCGATTATCGAGTTGATCTGGAAGATTTCAATCGTAAGCGAAGGAGCGAACTCCCCCATTGTAGAATCTAGCTCGCCTTTAATATTGCTTGGACTGAGACCTTGCAAATGGAAATATTGAATTACATAACGGTGACCAATTTTTAGCATGTTTACAAATTCTCTGAGATCGTTTACTTTTGATGGCTCAAATAAAAATACTAAACAACATGGCGCTTTGAAACTTAAAATATATATTTTATAAGGTTGGCAATTTTCACCTACATGTTTTGTTTTCAGACTACTGGCACCATCTATACGACAGGTACGCTAGTTTTGGGACCGCCCGTTGCAATTGAAACCCAACATACATCTGCCTATCGTTACACTAACAGTTGAATGTTAATGATCTACCGAGGTGAATGTTGCAGTTTGGTTGTTGTCAAATTAGTCAAGTTTAATTTTAATGACATACCGGTCATGGCAGTAAGTTAAAAGCTATCGTTTACGACCTCACCAAATACGGTTGGTGAATTCGCTAAGGAGATTTTTGGAAGAATCGAGAAAAAGAAGGCGCTATTGCTCCCGCCGCAAACTACGAGATAGTTCGGATTACGGCCATAGATAAATAAAAAAAAAAGATAAGTGGTGGATTTTAAAGTAAAGGGAAATTTTCTAGATGGCGCCGGAGTGGTGGGTATAAGCAAATTTCCCTGGAAACAAAAACTATTGAAAATATTATACAACCGATGTTTTTTGCCTTTTGTATCTACAAATACCAAAAGCGATTTGCTTTTCTATTATTTATATTCTATTTTCAACTTTAAACACCAGAGTCGAAATAAAAATTATGTTTGAGTGCTTTTTCGTCGCATCCGAGTGAAAAATGGCCGTACGGAAACAGCATGTGCCATCTGGCGGAAATGGTGATTAGGCAAGTGAATCATCAATGGTTTTTATTTATCTATGTTATGGCTGTAAATTGAATGCTACGGTTTTCGATCTCACCGCAAACGGTTGGTGAACTCGCTAAGGAGATTTTTAGAAGAATCGAGAAAAAGATGACGCTATTACTCCCGCCACAAACTACAAGATATTTCGGGAAACGGCATTGGCGAGTAATAATAAAAGTGCTGTGACTGTTTAACGTTGTTATTGAGTTTAGAACTATTGCGAAGTATTTAGTTTTGGATCTTGTGAATAAAGACTGTACTATTATCACTATGGAATTTTTTAGAAGGACCCTCAAAAAGATAATTCGCAAAACGTAACAATATTTAAAACCTGTAGCAAAATAATATACAGGGGGAAACATTTAATCCTTCCGCACCTGGCAGCTCTATAACTTTTTTTTTGTTTCAGATCAGCCCGAGTTCGAAGTGTCAGTCCAAGTGATTTGTGTCATGAAAAAGTATACCCCACCAAAGCGCGCCATGTCGCTAGGATTGTTAGAATGTCCTGCTGAACATGACTGAAATCGTCGACCATTTTTGACAACAAATTTATACTGCGCGCTGAGGCTAATTTTTCTTGGAATAGCGCCGTGAATAAACAAAATCATTGGTTCTACGCCCATGAAAATCCTGAATTACTTCACAAGCAACCTATCTACTAACAACGCGTGACTGCTTGTTGGTCTGGAATTTGTGCGGAAAGTATCATTAGATCGCTCTATATCGAAGACATGCTGGAGTAGTCGTAACCATCAATGGAGAACGTTATCTAGCTATGATAATGGATTTTGTTAAGCTTATTCTGACTGCTAACGTCATGGACAGCTTGTGATTCCAACAGGGCGGCGCCACAGTCCACACAGCCCGGAACCACGATCGCTTTATTGCGTCCTTTGTTCCTCGACCGCCTAATTTCGAAAAATGATGATTATGACTAGCATCCGCGATCGCCCGACTTAACTGCAACAGGCTTCTTCCTAAGGAGTTATTTGAAGTTCAAAGTTTCAATAAAGTTTCTACAAGCCATGAATCTTGGAAGCTTTCAAATACTATATTCAACATAAAATGGCCGCTATTCAGCTCGAAACACTACAAAATGTGCTGGAAAATGCGAAAAAACGAGCACATCGCTTCACTCAAAGAAACAACTAGTTACTCCCAAACGAAATCTCACATAACTGCCGTTCGTTTGGGGACTGTAGTTGGGAGAAACGAACTTCTCTTAACCCATACATGTCATTTCGTTTGGGAGAACCGAAAAATGTTTGCAGCAAACGAGTTATGAAAAATATAAGCTGAAAAACGTTTGCCAGAAACGAAAACCGGTTCAGCCAACTGGTGTTGCGGTTATAGCAACCGAGTTGTAGTTGCTCCAAACTAAAAACCGTTTGCGAGAACTAAAATACGTTTGCAGTAAACGAGTTATGAAAAATTGGAGCTGAAAATACGTTTGCGAGAAACGGAAAACGTTTCCAACAACTGTTCTTTGGGTTACAGCAACCGAATTGTAATTAAAACTTTTATTTATGTCTTCCATAAGCTCTTTTTTTAAATTTCTGCGGAAATTGGAATTTGTACGGAAAGTATCATTGGACCACTCTACTTCGACTACGAGGCTGGAGTAGTCGTAACCATCAATGGAGCACGGTAGCAAGCTATGATAATGAATTTTGTTATGCTTATTCTGACTGCTAACGTCATGGACAGCTTGTGATTCGAACAGGGCGGAGCCACAGCCCGGAACCACGATCGCTTTATTGCGTCTATTGTTGCTCGACCGCCTAATTTTGAAAAATGATGATTATGACTGGCATCCGCGATCGCTCGACTTAAGAGGTCAAGGCTTCTTCCTAAGGAGTTGTTTGAAGTTCAAAGTTTCAACACAGTTTCTACAAGCCTTGGATCTTGGAAGCTATGAAATACTGTATTCGACATGAAATGACGGCTATTCAGCTCGAAACATTACGAAATGTTATGGAAAATGCGAGCGCATCGCTTCACGCGAAGAAAAAACTCGTTCTTCCAAACGAAATCTGGGATAACTGACGTTTGTTTGGGGACTGTACTTGGGAGAAACGAACTTCTGTTAATCCATACATGTCATTTCGTTTGGGAGAACCGAAAACTGTTTGTAGCAAACGAGTTATGAAAAACATAAGCTTAAAAACGTTTGCGAGGAACGCAAAACCGTTCAGCCAACTGGTGTTTCGGTTACAGCAACCGAGTTGTAGTTGCTCCAAACTACAAAAACGTTTGCGTGATGTAAAAAACATTTGCAGTAAACGTGTTATGAAAAATTGGAGCTGAAAAAACTTTGCGAGAAACGAACAACGGTTCCACCAACTGTTATTTCAGTTACAGCAACCGAATTGTAATTAAAACTGTTATTTATGGCTTCCATAAGCCCTTTTTTTAAATTTCCATGTTTTATGATTAGGGAATTGTTGTCTATTTTTTACTGTCTACTTACACGTCTGTCTCGCCTTGCATTCAAATAACAACTAAAAGCGCAGCAAATTACAACGCGTCAATTGTCCAATCCAAGATATATTGACAAGGTAGAAGCCTTTATATGTATGCTTGAGTGTGAATGCCAAAGAAGTGGATAAAACTGTGTATACAGTCGACAGAATGAGAGAAATTTACGTTGGTCGTAGTCTGTGCTCTTATTAGCAAAATGACTAATTTCATGTATCGCAAACGTTATTTAAATTTGTATGCGTTTGATGTAAACGAAAGCTCGTTTGCAACAACATGATACACATTTGCGATATTTGAGTGTATTTGGGAGAACTACGTGAACGGTTGCGGTTAATAAATTAATGCAAATCAATCACAGTGTTGTTGCGGCAACCGAGCAATAAACGTTTTTTCCTTTGCGTGTTGGATTGGCTCTGGCGGCGACTATTTACGCGATATCGTATTCCTCAAGCGATCAAAACAAATTTTCGTGGTTCAAAATAAATGAAACTTGTTTACTCCACTCGTTTTTGAATTATTGCCAAAAAGCATTGGGAAGGTTTAAATGGACGAGCCTGTACAAAGATTTTAAGATTACTACGTGTTTGTTTCACTTATATGTAATTTTATAAATTTATAAATTTTCGTGACCGTCGGTGGTGCAAAGGTTAGTATGCGGGCCTCTTGAACAGGAGATCCTGGATTCGATTCCTGCTCCGGCCACCTTAAAATTTCTTTCGACGACGGTCACCTCGCTTAGTGACTGCAACACTATCGAGTACTTAGCCATGAAAAAAGCTTCTCAAAATACCGTTCGGAACCGGTGTAAAACTGTAGGTCCCAAACAGTGAGTATAACACTATAAAGCACACAGCTCACTGGTTGTGAGAAGCTGTCCCCAATTCATTCATGGGATGTAATGGGAGACCTTTTTTTTACGTGTTTGTTTCTGTCACTCTCGATTTATTGTTAAATTGTTTCAATATTAATCATTCAAAAGTGTTACCTTTTGTTTGTGTACCTAGAACACCCACATGCATTTTCACTTCTCATCTTTGGAGTTTTCCATCACCCAAAACTCCATTTGGTTTATCGTCAAAAATAACAGCGGATAAATCGCATGTCATTTCGCAGAATGCAAAAATGACATGAGACCTCCAAAAGTTGCGTCCCGCACTCTCCTTTCAAATATAAAACAAAAAGATGAAGAGGAAGAAATACAAAAGTTACAACAGCCATCATGTCGCGAACATTAATCATGACAGCAGCAGCAGCAACAATAACAAACCACCATCCACAACATACTATCGTGCAACATTTACTGCACAACAACTAAAGTCAGCGCAGCGCGACACGAAATCCATTGGAAAAGTCAACAACTATACATCACCAACTATTACATATGTATGTACGACGACAATGCAATTGCAGCAACTGCTGCAAAAGTTTTCAACAACATCTCCAACATAAGTTGTTGTTGCAACATAAGCGTCATGACTCGGTGATGTAGTGCTGCTGCGTCATATTTCCTTTGCGTTGCTGCCGAGTGTAATTTGCCATAAAAATCAAATGAATGTTTCATCCAAAAATAAAGTGCAGATTTTGAATTTTTCTTTTCGTTTTCATATTTTCCGATTTCTGAAGTGACGAAGGAAGTAACAGCAACACCGATGCTTTGCATGCAAAAAACAAAGGAAAACATATGATGTCGATGCCGGTTGATGGCTGCACTGGTTGTAAGTTAACACCACGACAAAAGGAGCAATTTGTAGCGTCATCAGTTCGTTTATTTATTTTTGTTCATTAAAATCATCATCATCTTGTGACAACGATGTTGTTTGCATCTTCTGATAGCAGCACAATGGTGTTGAAGTAATGGAACTCTGTCATTGTTATACTTAAAGCAGCTCCTCGCGAAATCCGTAAGATAAAACATCACGATTTATTGATGCAGAAAAAGGGAATTGCAAATGGAGAAGCTGCAGCTGCCACTTGGAGAATATGCAACAAATCTTATGGGTTTTTGGGGAGAGATTTAAATTGTTATTGAATTTAGCGAGATATGCATACTTTTTTATACCTAAATGGAAAGTTAAACCTCGGTTTTGAAATTGCTACCTAATATCGCATTTACACCGCCGTTTATCGTGGCCAGGTTAGCGATAAACATGTTGTCTAATCTTTGCCGTTTACACTACCCAATTTCAGATTAAATTGATATTTCAGGTGGCAACTCCGTGCTTAGAGAAACTCCGCGGCGGGAGAAAATTATCGAAAAGGGCGGCACAATAGAAAAATTAAGTTAGCGGCTATTGGTTTTGCCAGTTTAATAAAAATCCAATGAGTGTTCGAACTCACGGGCGATGTGTTAACACCTTTTTGCTACACGGTACCTGTTCGATTTCTATGAACACATTCGTAAATGTTACATTGGAAAATAACAAACAGCGTTCAATCATATGATGACGTTACAGTTAAATAATATTAATACTTAAAATTATTTAAAGACCCAGTGCAAGCACATGTGTCATTATTTTCTTGCTCAATACTTTTTGTTTTATTCCCACAAAAGTCAAAGAATGCAAAGCAACAGACACTTGTACATACATACATACATTGTTATATTCGTACGATATAACCAAAGTTCAACATAAAATACTTTTTTAATATTACTCCAAATTAAAACACTTCAATCTCGGCTCGCCGATATCGGATCGCCTTAATTTTTGGAATAAACTCTTCGTCGAAACCCGCACTAGCTTTTTAATCCAAAAATTAATAAAATCGGCTATGAATTTCCGGAGAAAATCGCGTGGGAAAATTATATGAAAATCGCCCAATAATCACTTTCAATACCGACTGCCAAGCAACGAACAAACAAACGATGATAAGACAAAACCGAAGATCAACATAAAACACTTTTTTAATATTACTCCAAATTAATACTCCAAATTAAAACACTTAAATCTCGGCTCGCCGATATCGGATCGCCTTAATTTTTGGCCTAAACTCTTCGTCGAAACCCGCGCTAGCTTTTTAATCCAAAAACTAAGAAAATCGGCTATGAATTTCCGGAGAAAATCGCGTGGGAAAATTATATGAAAATCGCCCAATAATCACTTTACTCTTACAAACCTAACACTTGTGTATGTATTAAATTTATAGTTTACTGCCCTAGAGGCGCGCGTATAGATGTTAACACATCAAAAATTTGGGATGTTTTTGAAATAACTAAACCTTTAAAATTCATACAGTTTGTTACATCGGGCCAGTCGATAAAATCTTCTCACGGTTTCAACCAAAAAGAGCCATTTATATTGGAGCTTCAAAAACTTTTAGTGGTGCGTACGCATCGAAAAATTTTCGATCGGCTTCGGTTGCATTTTTTTAGTAACTTGCATCAAAATGTACACCAGTTTAACCAGTTTATACATTAAACTTCAGTTTCTACGGATTAAAATTGTATGAG
This sequence comes from Phaonia tiefii, assembly GCA_963931995.1. NCBI lineage: Eukaryota > Metazoa > Arthropoda > Insecta > Diptera > Muscidae > Phaonia > Phaonia tiefii. Next base: position 300,955,227 of record OZ008368.1, read on the forward strand.
TAATCGTCTGTGTTAAACCGGGTTAACGGCGTTAACCTTCGAAATGCGTTAATCTTGTTTGGTGTAAATGCCGCATAACAGTCTTTTCTAAAACACTTTATTGATCATGACTACAAAACTGATTTCAACAAAATTAACATCCAGTTCCGCTAAGTCTAACGAATATCTACGCGAAAGAAAGCTAGTCACTCACTTTCGTTAGAAATTTGATTCCGCTAATCTCACTTTGTTCTTTCGAATGGCTTTTCGTATGTCAAAAAAAAAAACAAATTACGATTTGTCGAATGACATTGTGGTCAGATCAACAATTTCAACAATTCTTCAATAATAACTGCAATAAAAAAACCGGTTATAGTAGTGAATTAATGATTTATAAATACAACACTGTCTGATTAAAAGTGATCAGCTGGGACCAAATGACAATTCAAATGTAAACAAAGAAATCTTGAAAACAAAGGCAAAATATTGTAAATTTTGTTTCATTTGGTGTTGTGGTTTTAACGTTTGTGTTTATTGCAACGATATGGATATTTCAATTGCCGTATATTTTTTTGGCCAGAATGAAGAACTAGTCGAAGTGCCCCGGCGGCAGAAATGCCCACAAACCAGTGGCATAAATACACTTTAGTTATTATTCTCTGATCTGGACCAAAATTTCACCTTTTAGAAAAGCTTCTGCGCTGAGTCCAAAAAAATGTGCTTTCCCCCCTCAGTCCAACTTCTTGAGATAAAGCTTTAGTATATAATCGCTCATATCTCACGCATTTATAATTCGATTTGGTTGAAATGGGTGTCATTACGAAGGTCCTTAGAAACTCTATAAGTGCCTATATAAAGATTTTTTTTGTTAACATATTGGGGACCACTAAAAAAAATTGTTAACCTCACTTTTTTTAAATTTATTTTTCCCCCAAACTATACCCTATATACTATACTTATTCTTTCGATCGACTCCGATAATAGGTAAGACTTTCACTTTTCTTTTCAGGTATAATACTCGCCTGTAACCCTTTAAAGGTCGGAGATATTCAAAGTCTCCATAAACATTTGTCGCTTTTTTCAAAAAAATCACGCGAATTTTTTGCCTGCGGCGATTTTGGTTTTATGAAAACATTAAAAATTATTACAAAAAATACAACAAAATATTATGCCGAAGATGGAAGGGATACAAAAATTGGAGAAACGTTGGACTAAGTGAGATTATGTTGAAAAATAATTTTTTTTTTGGAAAAAATGTGTTTCATTCAAAAACTCACGGACATAATGATCCGCCCTTCAATATGTTTATACACAGATTCATAGAGTTTAGAAAGACCTTTGTAATGATACTCATCTCAACAAGATTGGATAATAAATGACTTATGCCCGATTATACATTCCACCTTTGGAGGACTACATTTCGGAAAATATGCACCAGGGGCCAAATTTGTTTTGGTTTTTGACGTAGAATACGTCTTACCTTACGGTATGAGGAGTCATGTCAGGTTTTTATTGTTGTAATCTTTATTTCATTGAATTTGAGGAAACGGCTAGATGAATTTTTTTAAAAATTTTTTTTGTAGGTAAATGAAGATGTTATCTTTCGTTTGATATACATTTCATATTGGTTGATATATTTCTAGTATTTTAATTTCTCAAATGAAAATTGTTTAAACACATACACTCAAACATATGTGTGGTGTTTGGTTAAGTGTTTTTGGTTGCTCAACATTGCTTAGGAACATGTATCTAGTAAAAAGTGAAACGAACAGCAAGCTAATGTTGCTTGGCAACATGTATCTAGTAAAAAGTGAAACAAACAGTAAGCTAACGTAATAAAGCTTTTTGCGAAAGCTTCAATAAAGCCGTTGTAACATTAATTTTGAATTGTAAAGCGTAAAGCTTTCACACAACGCTCGAATGCTAATGCGAAGACTCGATAAGGTAAACCTTTTTAAATATTAGGGCGGCCCTCTCAACATTCGCAGAACTTATTTCATTAAAAATATTAATTAAAATACATAAATTAAATTAAGTTTAAAAAAATTGAACATAAATATAAAAATTACAGCAGACAGTTGTCCGAGGCCTTCGGCCACGGACTGTCCCTGCAGGCTGTGTCAGAGACACGGCCATTAAGTTTAACGTAGAATACGCCATCCGATAAGACAGAAAACATATATGTATAACAATAAATGATAAATAATATAAGCAAATGAATTTATTGTTATATATGTTTTCTGTCTTATCGGATGGCGTATTCTACGTTGAACTTAATGGCCGTGTCTCTGACACAGCCTGCAGGGACAGTCCGTGGCCGAAGGCTTCGGACAACTGTCTGCTGTAATTTTTTTTAATCAGCGTATAATGCCCTATCAGGCAGAAAAAACCCAAAAAATAGGTCATTTGCTCTTAAAATAAATTTGCTCCTAACTTTATTTAAAATTCATTAATTGAAATTGAAAATGTGCAAAATATAAATCAGCAATAATTAGAAAATTTTATTTCAAATAAATAACACACCAAAAATTCCTATGCTGAATAAATTTGAATTCAAAATTTATATTTGAAATATAGCAGACAACAGCTAAATTCAAAAGAAGAAAACAATAATTTAAAATAGATCTAACGCTAGAAAATTTTAATTTTAAATAGAATACGAAAGTTCGAATAAATCATCACATTTTTAAATTCAAAAATTGTATTTCAAAAAATATTAAATGAAATTAAAAATTGTTGTTTCAAATGCACAAAAAAAAACAGCAACTGAATACAAAAAATCCAATTTGTTTCCAATTTAAAGCTACCCAAGGTTTAATTTTTTTGTTTTGCTTTATAATGTTGACATTATATCCCATCTACGCCCCGAAATATTAGTTAACACATTTTAAAATATTTACAGTTTTTGTTTAAACATTTGACCATAACTAATACCAATGTTCAATGTGGCCAACCACACCGATAACACCAAAAAACACAAAACAAAACAGCTGCGAATTAACAGAGACAAGAAACACAAAGGTATTAAAGTTTAATGACATTTTCGTGTGAAGGGTAAAATCAACAACGGATGGATGGATGAATAGACGGACGAATTGGTATAAAAGCAAAACAAAACAAAAAACATTGGATACAAGAAAACAGATCCCAAAGATATCTCTATGATTTAACATGCAAACAACAAAAACAATTGAACAAATATCTATCAAAAACATGGATGTAAAAAACTAACAATCCCCTCCAAAAAAAAAACAAAAAAAAACATATCGATTTGCTTCATTGCGATATGAAATTGAAAACAGAGTTTTAATGAATGATCGCTCTTGGTATCCCAATCCAGCCCACCAAACCAACCAACCAACCAACATCTTCTTTTTTACATCTGCTGAAGATGAAGACAATCATGATAATGATAATGAGTGTCTTTTATGTTCATTATGCCGGTATTTTACTTGTTTTATGTTGTCTTTCTTTTTCAGTTGAATACTTTCACTTAATTCAGCTTTATGACGAGTTTTATGAGAGTTTTTTATATTTTTTCTTTTTTTTTTTGACTGAATAAAATTTGGAAATTGTTTAGAAACGAAATGACTTCGAATTTCAATCGTAGAGGTGCGGACGCGTCACTTGTGTCAGGTTTTTTGGGTGAGAACATTCGAGGGGCTTTTCTTACATTCGCCGCAAAGGCAATAGCACCAACAGAAACAGCAGCATCAGCATCAGATTCAGCAGCAACATTAAAAATCACATTAATACAGCATCCAAATATAAAACTAGATTTCATTTTGGTAGTACAATTGCGGTCACATGTGGTGCGGAATTGTGGAAACACAAAGTATGAAAAATTACAGTTACACTCGAAGACAATTATGTGACAAACTTCAGATAACTCAAACATAGAAAACCAAATAGAAAACTACATCCTATCCTGGTTTGCAGGAGTTTCTTTCGGGAGGGCCAATTTGAAATTTGGGTTGAAAAATAGCACTACATTCAAAAATCACCACTGAAGGAAAGAATTTCTCCCTCCCCTCCGTACATGCCTGTCATTGTCATTGAAATCCTGATCGGCCAACTTTTCTGTGACAGAAATAAAGTGAGTGCATCACGTCGCGTTACCGGAGAGAGGATAACAAGCCGTGTTACTTAAAAGTAAAGGGTGTCTCAGTAAGATCACACTTTTTAAATTTAGTGCCATTTTTTGTGCATGTGGCAACTCTGGCAGTTGTCACATATTGTCACATCACATAATCCAAGAGAAACAAATGCACCCACAACGACCAACTGTCTGGAACGGATTTTGTCCAGGCGGTGGGATTGCACTTTACTTTTTTGAAGATGAGTCCTAAATTGCAGTGACTGTGAACGGGTCTGGACGACATGTGGTTTCAGCAAGACGGCGCCACCTGCCACACCGCGCATGAAACAATCGATTTATTGCATTATAATCATTGTGCCTCAAACATATTATATTGAATAGCAAACACAATGTGTTTGGACATAAATATACTATATTTGCGTTAATCCACAAACACGTTATATTTGCACCCAAACAACAACAAATATACCGATTTTTCAACGTGTAGGTACCTGGAAGAATTATCTCAGATAGGCGTAGACTAGATGATGAGCTTTTTGGAGGAAACTAAATGGTTCTACGGTAGGGCTAATGCTTAACCTCGTAAGTCTGTGGTATCACAATGAACTTGTAAGTCTAATTGAGTCGTTCATAGACTGCCACCAAAACACCTAATCTAAACTAACCTCCTGAACTTCAACGAGGCAGCGTATGATTTTAGGACCAAATTTATCATGAGCGACGACGACCATTTTCATCTGAACGAATACGTAAACAAGCAAAAAACTGAAGTACTGAGAACACACTAATCATTCAACCGCGGTGACTGAATGGTGCGCCATTTACACATCATCGGACATTAGTTTTTCGAGCATCAAGGTTACTGTGACTGGTGAGCGATACAGAGCAATAATCAACGAATTTTTATTGCAGCAAATTGATGAATTGGTACTGGAACCTACGTGGTTCCAGCAGTACCATGCAAATACACACACGCAATCAGAAAAAATAACCTAATTTACCGTAAACGCATTTAGAGGTTACCACAACCACTTAGATGTCATCACATTCGAATTAGAGGTTATCACAACCACATTACAGGATGCCACAATCGCATTAAAGGTTGTCGCAACCGCTTTAGAGATTGTTGCAACCGCATTAGACGTTTTCACAACCTATTAGAGGTTTCTTCTTTCTGACAACCTCAATTCGTTTGTGGCAACCGAAGTTCGGTGGCAGAAGCAGAATTTATGGTTGGTACAACCTTTTTTCAAACAATTAGTTCTGAGATTGGAGCTCGTGAGACAATCTAATTTTTGAAAGATGCATTTCTGGATGGCCTAACGCCTCGCTTTGGCGATTTGCATTGACCGGGAAGATCGCACGATTTTTTGATTTTTCCAGACATTTTTGCTCAGGTGTTTTTGAAGTTAAAGGTCTATGCGAATAAGCGACATACTCGGAAAGCTATCAAACAGAATATTCGACAAGTGTGCGAGAACTTATCGACCAAAGAACGACTGAACGATTGAAAATTCGGTAAAAATCAATTATGAAATTATGTCGATCCATTTTAAAGATACTTATAATGGGTGGTCCATGTAAAAATTGGCATTTGTTCCCCCCTTTACTTCAAACTGTAAGAAATCTCCGAAATAAATACGATAAAAATAGAGTACCAGGGAGGTCCCAAAACTAACCGACCTAACAAAGCAGACACAAAAAAGTTGGGAAAACTTTTCTTAATTTTTCAAAATAATCTCCTTTTAGCTCGATATTCAATATTCAGGCGATATTCAATAGCTTCGATACCCTGTTTATGCTTTTTGTATTGTTTTATGTAATAATATTGCCGAAATGGTGCATTTATATTGAAATATTCTATAAAGAGAATAAAACTCGTTTATGCTCTGTTACTCAGACTCTCTAGATGAGACCGGAAAAAGAGTGCAATAAGTTCTCTATACTATGCAATACTTTTTGTCGTCGCTCTCTTTATGAGAAAACAAAAACAATTATTGCATTGAGCTAAATATTGCTCTATTTATTTTAAAAATATTGCATCTAATGTTAAAGCAGATGTAAGCAAAAAGAAAGTGCAATAGCAAATGAACCTTCAGCACAAAAACTATTCTTTTTTATTTTCCAATGTAACATTTACTAATGTGTTCATAGAAATCGAACAGGTACCGTGTAACAAAAAGGTGGTAACACATCGGCCGAAAGTTCGAACACTCATTGGTTTTTTTATTCAAACTACTGGCACAATCTACACGGCAGGTCCGCTAGTTTTGGGACAGCCCTCGTACCATCAACTAAATTTGTGGATCAATTTGTGAAGCGTCCAGTGCATTCAGTGGGAAATATTTCCGCTATAGCTGAAAGTGTGATCGAACAAAAATCGACATCAAATTGCCACCATTCGCAGCAATTTAACATTTCGTTGCGCATGCTTTTTGCATAAAGTCCTCGGTATGAAGGCTTACAAAGTCCAATTAGTCCAAAAACTGAAGCCCCGTGACCATGTGATGCGTTTTCGCTTTGCTGTATGCGCTGAAGTTCGCTTGGCTGGAGATGAGCATTTTTTAGCGAAAAATCTTATTTTCCGATGAAGCCCATTTTCACCTCGGGGGCTACGTTAACAAACAAAATAGGTACATTCGTGCCATGCTCAGCGATTTTTGAAAAGAAGTTTCCTTAACGCACGTTGCGGGATGGGGGCTAAATGAAAAAAAATTAAAGAACTTTTTTTAATAGTATTATGCCACAACCCAGCATTATCAATTATATTGCGTACTTTTGCTTTGGTTTGTGTCTAGACTAACATATGTTGGCAAATTCCTTGTTTATTGGGAAGTTTTCTAGGTGAAGCCTGTAACCAATACTTAGTATATATTGTAGTTTTGAACCAAATACAAAGTAAATTTAGAAAAGCCAAAGTGAAAGAAGTTTAAAAACCATTCTCTTAAATAAGTGCCTTTTCTTAAAAAAAGTTAATTTTGTCAAAAAAATACCTATTACCTAAACAAAGTACCTTTTCTTAAAAAAAATCCATTATCTTAAAGAAGTACCTTTGCTTAAAAAAAATAAATTTTCTTATAAAACTACCTTTTCTTAAAAAAAGTAATTATTTGAAAATAATTATCTATTCTTAAAAAAGTACATTTTCTTACAACAAATTGCCTTTTCTTAAAAACCTACCTTTTCTTGAAAGAGTAGCTTTATTGTGAAACAAAATAACTTTTCTTGAGATAAGCAGCTACTCTTAAAAATGTACCTATTCTTGAAAAGGACCAATTCTAAAAAAAATCCCATTTCTTAAAAAAAACTTATTTTGAAAAAAATATTTTCTCTAAAGAAAAAACCTTTTCTTACAAAAATCCCTTTTCTTAAAAGTACATTCTCTTACAAATAAAACAATACCTTTTCTTTTATTTTCCAGAGATAAGTAGCCTTTCTGAAAAGAATTAAATTTTCTTTAAAATATAACCTTTTCCTAAAAAGAGTACCACTTTTTTAAAAAGTACCTGTTGCTAAAAAAAGTACTTCTTTGTAAAAAAAAATCATACTCTTGTGGCTTTTCTTCCAGAAAGTACTTGTTCTTAAAAATAGTACCTTTCCTTAAAAAAACAACATTAGCTTTTAGTAAAAGAAGTACCTTTCCTTAAACAAGGACCTTTTCGGGAAAATATAATACATATTCTTACAAAAAGGACCTAAACACATACTGTTTTTAAAAAAAACCTACATGGTAGTAAAAAAATTGTTCTTAAAAAAAGTTGATCATTTTACAAAAAGTATATTTTTTTAAAGATTCATTTAAATTATTGTATTTTTCAACGGGCGCCTTAGGCGTGTTGGAACTAACTAGTAGATAATACATAGTGAAAGGAACTTCGTTCCAACTGGATGTCCCCTGACACCTCATGTAATTTTTTGTTCCCAAACATTGACGAAGATGCGATGGACGACTCACGGTTTCAACAGGATGGCGCTCCGTGCTACAGAACCAACGCTACAATCGATCTATTGCGCACTCTGTGTTCCGAACCTCGTAATCCATTGGCCGCCTCGCAGTTGCGATTTTACCCCATTATTCTATTATCTCTTTCTCGCCGTGAAAGATAAGTGTTACGCATACAATCCCGAGTCTATTGACACCTTAAAACTTGAAATCGACGCTAGGGTTCACGACATAGAGACCCAATCAATCGAAAATTTCGTCAAAAATTAGGTACATCAAATGAGGTGCTGTAAAGTAAGAAGTAGAAGCCATTTGAAAGATGTTGTGCTTCATTCACAAATATCAATGATGGGAGTTTCCACTGAAATCATAATTTTGAAAAATGTCTCTTAGTATTTGTTTAACCTTGCACCGTCATCATTCGTCAAAACGACGACGCGCGATTTTATTTTCGAGCTGAACTATGTTTTTTCCGTTTGGTTCGACCTCATTTTTTTCGTATAGCGTTACGCGTTTGCAAACTGAATTTATGTTGAATATTAATTAAAAATTAACAAAATAATATTCATTTTGGTTCCAATGTTTGATCACGATATTATTTATAGTGCCTTGAAATATGTCGTAGTCATAATGACGAAGGATGACGTTTGTGTACAAAAAAAAGAATGACGTTCTAGGCTTAAAGCGTAATTAAATTGCAAATTTTACATGGCTCACCCTTTATTTAATGAAAACGAATGCTAACTTTTTTGACTACCAATATTTGCTCTATCGTTCAGTTTTCAACATTTTTTTTCGAGTGCGTCAATAACTAACAATCCAACTTTACATTCACCCAATATATAGATTTTATGCATAATTTAATTAAAAATTGTTTATATTTTGATTTATATACATACATATGAAGGTATGTGCTACTACTATGGTTCTAATAGGATTTGTGGTAACTGTGGTGGAATACAAGTAAAATATCGTGTTGAGTGTGAAAAACACTTGCAACAACTCATGTTTGCAGCGATGCGAGTTATTGGTCCCATTAAAATTTAACAATTTCAGAAACATTAACATTTGCACCACAAACCCCAGCCATCAAGCTAAACACACATATTTTGCTAAAAATATTTAAATTATGACACAAAATGAAAGGGAGTTAATTTAACAAAAATGATAGAAAATGTAAAATTACTTTTTTAATGTGAAAATGTTTATGGGTAGTATGACATTCGGACCGGCAACCTTTGCTGTGATTCACAGTCATCGGTTAAAAAACCGAAATGCACAAATACTTTCAAATACTCCAATAGTTTCACCACTATCACGTGTCTTCATGACACATTGATTTCTTTGAGTTACATCTATATTAAGCTTTTGCGAATATCTGTCACTCCAAACATTATTACACTGTAGTCGAAAAATTTCATGTTCCATGTTTTCTCGGTGTCTCAATTTTGTTGTCAACATGTCAGACACAATCTATACGAGTAGAAATGAAAATGGCAGTTTTTGATATGAATACCAAACCAAACAGAATCAACAAATAAATACTCACAAATCGCAAGGTGGGAGATGGACATGTGAACTGAAAGTTGACACTGGGTTGAGCACTACACGCGAAGAAACTACACGCAAAGAAAATATTACAAAATTACACCCGGTTCGAAGGAAGTTCCTTTCGGTATATATAGGGTTTTACAACAGAGACGCTACAAAAGTAAATCGATAGGGACAGCAAACGACGCCATATTTTTTCCTGCTCTTTTGACATTTCTCTTCAGTAAGGTTTGCCATTTCATATACGAGCCAACAACGAGTCGAAATTATTAAAATTTACTACCGAAATTTGGAGTCAGTGGCCTCAACTTTAAGAGGCCAACTTTAAGAGGCCTCAGCAATCAGCGGTGAGGCTCATTTCTGGCCGATTGGCTTCGTCAATAAGCAAAATATGCGTTATTGGTCAGACAGCAATCCACACGTAATCCATGAGTCATCATTGCATCCCGCAAAAATTACGGTTTGGTGCGGTTTATTGGGCCGTACTTCTCCCGTGATGATCAAGACCGGCACATTATTGTGAATGCGAATCGCTACCGTTCAATGATAACCGAATATTTTTGGCCTCAATTGGATAATATGGACTTGGAGGACATGTGGTTCCAACAGGACGGCGCCACAAGCCACACAGCGAATGCCACAATCAATTTATTGGAAACCAAGTTTGGTGAATGTGTTATTTCACGAAATGGCCGAGTCGATTGGCCGCCTCGGTCGTGCGATTTGACGCCGTTAGATTATTTCCTGTGGGGCTACGTCAAGTTTGGTGAATGTGTTATTTCACGAAATGGCCCAGTCGATTGGCCGCCTCGGTCGTGCGATTTGACGCCGTTAGATTATTTCCTGTGGGGCTACGTCAAGTCTACGATTGATGAACTTCGTACGAATATCGAACGTGAAATTGCAGCAGTATCGACCGATTTATGCTTGAAAACCGTCGAAAATTGGGTTCAGCGTCTGGACTTCTGCAAGCGTGCCCGTGGTGGCCATGCAATAGAAATCGAGTTCCATACATAATGGCATCAAACGTACTTTCACAGGAATAAAGAATTTCATTGGTATCTAAAACCGGTTGTGTTTTGTTTAAAAAAAAAACTTTTGTAGCGCTCTTATTGAAGAACCCGGTATTATGTACTAGTTAGTTCCAACACGCCTAAGGGTTCGTTGAAAAATACGATAATTTAAATGGATCTTTAAGAAACGATACTTTTTGTAAAATGATAAACTTTTTTAAGAAATTGTTTTTTACAGAATGTATTTTTGTTGTTATTTTTTAGTTGCTTTTTGTCAGAATATGTATTATATTTTCCCAAAAACGTTATTTTTAAAAGGGAGGTACTTCTTTTACAAAAACCTAATGTTTTTTTTAAGAAAAGGCACTATTTTTAATATGAAATACTTTTAGTACCAAAAATCCATAAGAGTACGAATTTATTTTACAAAGAAGTACTTTTTTTAAGTACTGGTACTTTTTAAAGAAGTGGTACTCGTTTTAGGAAAAGGTTATTTTTTACGAAAATGTACTTATTTTCAGAAAGTCTACTTATGTATTTCAAGAAAAGAAAACAAAAGGTATTACTTTATTTTTAAGAAAAGCTACTCTTAAGAAAAGGAATTTTTGTAAGAAAAGGTTTTTTTTAATAGAAGGTATTTTTTTTTTGAAGAAATGCTTTTTTTAAATGCATTTTTCTAGAATTTTCTAGAATTGGTCCTTTTTCAAGAATAGGTACATTTTTAACAGTAGTTACTTATCTCGAGAAAAGTTGTTTTGTTTCACAAAAAAGGTACTCTTTATAGAAAATATATTTTTTTAAGAAAAGGCAATTTGTGGTAAGAAAATTAATTTTTTTAAGTAAAGGTACTTATTTCAAAAGCATTACTTTTTTAAGAAAAGGTACTTTTTGTAAGAAAGCCTTCTACCTTCTTTAAGCAAAGGTACTTCTTTAAGATAAGGTATTTTTTTTAATAAAAGGTACTTTGTTTAAGAATATGAATAGGTATTTTGTTTTTTGAGAAAACTTACTTTTTTAAGAAAAGACACTTATTTATGAAAATGTTCTTTTTTTAACTTTTTTCACTTTGGCTTTTCCAAATTTACTTTTTATTGGGTTCAAAGCTACAATATATACTAAATATTGGTTACAGGCTCCACTAGGAAGCTTCCCATTAAACAAAGAAATTTCCCACCATATGTTAGTCTAGACACAAACAAAAGCAAAATAACCCAATATAACTAGTTGATAATACTGGGTTGTAAGAAAGTTTTTAAAAAAAGTTGTTCTTTTTTTTCATTTAGCCCCCAACCCGCAACGTGCGATAAGGAACTTCGTCCAAAAAGCGTCAAGATGGCCTAATATGGGTGCTAGGTGCTAGGTACTCCAAATTCGTACAATTAGAACCGGTTTCTATTACAACCCCGGATTATATAATTATCACCGATTTTAAATCTGTTTATTTGAATATGTTTGCTATTTTCAAAACCGGTTTCTAACCGAGATTTAAATACCGGTATTGAAACTGGTTCTCAAAACTGGTTATTGTGTCTACTCATCAAACTCGGCATGTTTGAAGCTGTTGGAATACATTAGTTTTGTTTCTCACTTATATTTTAACTTATTTTATGATCTAGCCCGACATCGCAAACGCACTCTCGCAGCTCGATCACCCGGAACGAGCCGTAACACAAGGATTAGAAAAACCCACTCGTTAGTAGTGAGATGTAAAAAAAATCCAAACTATACCACTCGTCATCGCGTGCTAAGAAGAAAACAAAATGTGCACGTGAACGCGAGCGAGCTGCGTGCTTTTTTTATATGCATTTCCACACTCTCCTTTTAGTAAAAGGAGTAAAACGAGCGACTCGGGAGCAGTTCCTGTACCGCACGTGAGTAATAGAAACTTTAATTGTATATGATACGACCTGAAGTTATTTTTTAGAAGAATATTTTTCTATTTCTTACGAGCTACATAGATCAGGGGGGATTTTTTCATGTTTGTAATGGAATAAAGCCGTTTTCAAGGGATATCGAAAGAGGAGAGAAACCCCGACGACAACAACTGCAATTAGTTACAACGTGCGCAACACGGTCACTGGCCTCGAACGCTGAGGTGCTTATGAGAAGAGTCATAAACTTCGAAACGATCTACCGCCAACGTGAGTTCAAATCCTGGTGCCGCCGACTGTTTAAGTTTTTTCTAATTTCGGAGAAAACCCCCTGATCGGTGTAGCTCGCAAGAAACAGAAATATATTCTTCTACAAATTTTTATATTTGTGACTGTCAGTGGTGCAATGATTAATGTGCGCGACTCTCGTACATGAGAACGTGGGTTCGATCGGTCACCTCGCTTACTGACGGCGACACTATCGAGTGCTTAACCGTGAAAAAAAGCTTTTCGAACTACCATTCGGAACCAGTGTAAAACTGTAAGTCCCAATCAGTGAGTGTAAAACTATAAAACGAACAGCTCACTGGTTGTTAAAAGCTCTCCCCAATTCCTTCATGGAATGTAATGGGAAACTATTTATTTTGTACAGAGGTAGGAAAAATTGTACCCAATAAATGAATATGGATCAAAGTTCTCGTTATTAATATAATTTGTACCAAAAACTAATTAAATGCCATTAACGAAAAGTACATAGCATAGTCAAGACAATACATAAACAGAAGGTACAAAAATGTACTTAAATTATAAAAAAGTTAACAAAATGCGCCCAAACGTATATATTGGGTAGCAAAGTATATAAACTGAACCAAAATGTACATAGTGTACTCGAAACGCACAGAAAATGTAGCAAAAATTTACCAAAAAAAAGAACCGTACACCAAAAAGTATATAAAATGCACCAAAAAGTACATACAATGCACCACAAAGTATATTGTACACCCAAAAAGTACATTCAATTCACCAAAAAGTATATAGGTTGCTACAAAAGTACATAAAAAGAAACAAAAACAGTACCAAATAGTACATAACATGTTTTAGCATATTACCAAAGAGTACTTTTTGGGCGAAAAAAGTATCAACAAAGGTCCATTTTGGTTGCAAATATTTAAATATAAGTACCAAAAAAAGTTTATTTGTGGTGCCAAAAAATACATCAAAATACCAACAAACTTTCTTTGATGACAATCCGCACCAAAAATTTTACCTAATGTATGAAAAGTTCATACTACGAGCTTACAAGGTCAGGAACATTTTTCTAGTTGAAAAATGGTTGGCTTTTGTTTGAGTAAAAGACAATTCAGTTTCAACACACACTAACTGGCATGACTAGTTTCGCACTCCGAAACAAGTTCATCATCAGATGCCTAACTACTGTGCCTGAATTGATACCAGCAGTAGATCATCAATCGTATATATACAATCCAAACATGCAAATTCAAAAACAAAAATTTAACATTTGGTACCATAAAGTACAAATGTACCCAAAAAAACATTGTGTACCAAACCCGCACATAAAGAGTACCAAAGTGTACATAACATGTTTCAGCATTTTACAAAAAAGTATTTTTGGGCATAAATGTAACAGAGAAGGTTTTTCTTGGTAGCAAACATTTACATAAAACTACCCAACAAATGTACTTGCGGTACCAACAAAATACATGAAAGTACCAACAAATTTTCTTTGATGGTAATCCGCTCATAGAAGTACCAAACATTTTACGTTTGGTACCAAAAAGTACATATTTCGGTCAGTTGTTGTAGTTTTGTTATCAAAAAACGGTTTTTTTGTGATATATTTTTTGTGCCGAAAAGTACGTTTAAAAAGAACCAAAACGTGCATAAAATGTACCCAACACCACTTCGTGTACCAAACCCGTACATAAACAGTACCAAAGTGTACACAACATGTTTGTTCATTTTACCCAAAAATTACTTTTTGTGCGAAAAAGGAACAGAAAATGTCCGTTTTTGTGGCAAACATTTACATAAAACTACCAACAAAATTTATTTGCGGTACCAAAAAATAAGTCAAAGTACCAACAAATTTTCTGTGGTGGCAATCCGCTCATAGAAGTACCAAAAATTTTACATTTGGTACCAACAACTACATATTTCGGCACTTTTTTATAATTTTGTTTCCAAAAAACGGGTTTCTTTAATACTTTTTATTTCCCTGTTGGTTCTTTTTATGTTCCTTTCTTGATACCAAAAACACTTTTAGTACAAAATAAAAATTTGTTGGATATTTGTATGTACTTCTCTGGTACAGGATGTAGTTTTTGGTAATTTGGTACTCAGTGCAATTTTTGTACACAGTTTTTGTAGTACAATACACATATACTTTTTGATGCATTCTTCGGCATACTATTTGTGTATTTTGACACACATTATGTACTTTGTTTGGTACTCTTTATGTACGTTTAAGTATATTCTATTTACTTAGTGATAGACTTTAGGAAACTTTGATATAATGTATACAATTTTTGGTACAAATTATCTGCTTATCTGTACTTTTGTTATATTTTATTACATATTGTGAACTTTGCGGCAAATTTTTTGTAATCTTTGGTACACTCTATGTACTTTTTGGTATATTTCGAAAGCCTGTTGCTCAAACGTCGAATATGCATTTATTTGTGAATGGCCAACCGGCTTAAATTGTTGCGTGAGTTAGACTTTATATGGATGGAGGTGCAAATCCCCATGCAAAATACGCCATAATGAGCCGTAAGATAAGTCCAATTCCTGAGAACGCCGTGGAATCGACAAATTCCGATTATCCGCCACACTTTCACTAACAGAAGTGATATTTTCGGCAGTGCGTACATTTCGATGGTGCACAGGACTTGCCAAATCTGTAACGCTACCACTTTCATCAAATTTCTTTATTATTTTTCCAATTGCTTGCACAATGGGGCCACATTCGAATCAACACTTTCGTAGTAAGTTTTAAGCGAACCACAGACTTGTCATTCATGAGCATGAGCTTGGTCGATAACTTTTTATCGGACTGATGAATTTGTAAAAACTTTTGTGAACATGATAGTGATGCGAACAACTTCGATTACATTCTTACGAGTATTTGTGATCAAGACGGGCGGTAAACAAACAATAAACATCAACGACAAGAGGCGGGTGTGCTATCCATTGCACCACGGACGACCACGCCTTATACAATTTTACAAATGCATGAAAATTATAACAGTTATTCGACTTTACTTAATAAGCTTTCAATTGCATTTGCCTAATGAGAATATGAGAATATGATTCCTTTTATGTTAAAAATGATCATTAATTAAAAAGGTCTGGATCAGTTTTATTTTTTGCGCGTAAAAAGTTTAATAACTTCTATATTTTTTTATCCGGTTTTCATAACCTTTTTGATTCAAAATAAAATATTTTTAAGAAAATGTACAATAAGGGGATAGCCAAATGGAATACCCATCACCACGAGGTGGCCACTGATGTGTATTTAAAGAAAACAGTTTATTTGAATCAATTTTGTGAAAACCCCTTCACCCCAAATCGTTTTTTTTTCTTTATTGCAAAATTTTTAATTTCAAGTGGGTTTAAATTAAAAGAAATACATATATTGTTTTTTAAAAACACTCAAAATATTTTCAACAGACAAATATGGCTGACTGATGATATGAATGAATGAATGATATGAATCGTAATCCTAATCTATTTTCTTTTTCAATCTGTATTGTTTCTCCATTGTATAACAATAGCGGTTTTAAAATATATTTTTTCTAAATATTTTTTTTAAAAAAATTTTCCAAAGGAAAAGGATGATAGTAAAATCAACGCACTTAACGATCAGTGCTGACAACATGGTATCTAAAACATGATTGAAAGATATCACACGTTTGAATATTTAAATTCGCCACCAGATGGCGACACTCAACAACTACCCATTGTAATTAGGGTTGCCAGATTCAAATGGCCTTTTGTCTGGAATTTTGAATAAGTTAGCTGGATTTTATAAAAAAAAATCGGGATTTCGTAAATCCCCAAATATGAGGAATAAATTCTGTTAAACATAACAAAACATTTATAATTCAGTCTTTTCCATTTATCGGAAAAGCTTGTAAAATTTATTTTTCTAGACGGTCCAGCTTCCTCATGGCTCTCCACGTTTATTGAACGAATGTTTTGCTTGCAATGTGAAACTTTGTATTTACATTTGCTGTCGATCAGCTGTTAACAATTGTCAAATTATCAGTATTGGTCACACAAATCAGAGATGGGGCAATATGGAAATACTGCGTACTATTATTTTCTCTCTTTGGGTGTAATTGAGTGCTGGCTAAAAGTAATTAGCACTCAAAAATCACCTTATTGAGAATGAAATTGATACATATGTATCTAAACGTATAGTCTTTCCTACTGAAATAATATTACAAAATGTATATTTAGCTGGAAAAATTATTGAATAGCTTGTAACTGGACTTGACATAGAAAATCTGGAAATTCCAGCCCATTCCAGCCCATCTGGCAACCCTAATTGTAATACATAAATCTACAAACACAGTGTGTGAAATCAGAAAAATAAGAGCTTTTGTGCACATGGGAAAATGTTTTCTTTAAAAAAATAAAACAAAACAAAAGTGCTAAATTAACAAAATGCTTGAAATTCGGAAACAGGCCATTCAACCTCAAAAATAACCTAATCTTTCGTCTCATTCGAACTTTTTTACCTTTTGTGATTTTACCAAGATTATACTTTAAAAAATTTGAAATAAAATTTAACGAAAGATATCCACTCCTTTATGTAATGAAGACAGTGAAAATGGCCCCTATCTAATACTTATTGCAACTGAGGCCATAATGAGACGTTGGGTGAAAATCTGGAGTTTTTAGGTGAAGATTGGCAAATCTGATCTGATATCTTATTATTGCAAGTGAATACTTTCGTTGGTTGTATATCCTTGAGAAATCGGCAAGAAGGTTGCAAAAGCTACTAAAAAATGGACCAAAAAGTACCCAAAGAAATACAAACACAGTACCAAAAATGTGATGAACCCAACAATAAAAGTACCCAAAAATGTACTAAAATGTAAAAAAGTACAACAATTTTTATTAACAGCATAAATGAATGGAGAAAGATACCCAGAAAAGCCAAGTATGATCACATAGATGTTGAAAAACGGAACAAAAGAGTACCAACAAGTACATAAAAAGTACCAAAAAGTACGAAATAATGTAGAATGGACTACAAACTGACTATAAAAGAAATATCAAAGAAGGAAGCAAAAGGTACTAAAAATGGTACCCAAAAAAGAACCCACAGCGGTACCAAAAAAGTACCATAAAAGTATCAAAAAATATCATTTATTTTGAAATGTAGTCGCCAAAATTCATAATTGCATCTCCAACCGTTTGGTTTTGAAGAATGTACTCTATTTTTCTCCTTTTTCCTTATTTGTATCTCCAACAGTTTAAATCTTGAAAATCACGTATCTTCGTATGTCTGCATTATAAGTGTAATGTGCAACCCAAATTTCATGGCTCGGTCTTCAGCCGTTTGGTATTCACGGTGGTACCATTTTCGTCCCGGTTTGCACTATTTTTCTCCCTTAAAGCAAACATGTTTAAGTCACTTAGCTCCCCCCACCCCCACCATTTGTATGCGGTAAGAGGAGTGTACACACCAAGCATCGTGATTATGCCTTTAGCCGTTTGGATTTGTGCCGTTTTGCCCCCTTTTTCTCCCTAAAAGTACAAATTTTTAAAAGTCACTTTCTCCCAACGTTTATATGTGTTAAGAGAAATTTACACACCATGTTTCGTGAATCTGTTTTTAGACATTTGGATTTTAGTATAGAACCATTTTTATCACTTTTTGCCCCATTTTTTGTCCCTTAGAGCACGAATTTCAAAATATCCCTTCTTCTCTCGCATATTTACCCCAAAAGGAGTATACAGTTCAAATTTCGTTATCCTACCGTTAGCGGTTTGGACAGGGCGTCAGTAACGCAACAATTTTATATAAATATATAGATTTCACATGTATTGAATGTGAATTCTACTGAATGAAACTATCGATGGTATTAAAACTTCGAATGTGTAAAGTTGTGTTGCAGGAAAATACAACTGCTTTTAAAAGGGTAGGTAGTACATTTTGATTTTTCTGTATTGTACAAAATTTTCACACCGTTTAAATTTTATTCGATTTTATCCTAAAGATAAAAATTCTTTAATAATTTTCAGTTCAAGATCAATTACTACACGCTGAAAAATTTGTTTGTAGCTTGTCGCAAATATACTATACTTGTGTCCAAACACATTGTGTTTGCTATTCAATATAACATGTTTGGAACACGATGATTAATAGGATATAATATATGTATTTGTGACTCAAATGTGGCAATGTTTGTTGAAAACGGCTGAAACCAAAATCGTGGCTAACAATAAAGAAACAAAGAAGCAGAAGATCTTTTAACGAAAATAATGCTTGCAAACATGTACATGGTTCCCGCAATATGTTGCTGGAGCGGTTATTTTTCAGCGTGTATGAAAAGTAACTTTTCTATGGAAAAGTATGTTATTTAAGTCATAAACAAAAGTTCATAAAGAGCACAACAAGTTCGTTACAAACAAGAATTACCTGATAAAAAAGGCAATAAGAGTAAAGCGTAAACTGTCGGAAAAATTAAAAAAAAGTTTTAAAAAATGGCAAAAATTAACCCAAACGATACTGCAGTTTCCGCCACATAAAAGCAAAATCATTGATGAGAATTGAATATATTTCATTGTTGCTCAGACAAAATGACTGCCATCATGAAGATGCATAGTTTTAACAGAGATGGCCAATCAAAGGAGTACCATGAATACTACTTCAGTAACAGCGAAGAGCCGGGGATAGAGCCAAGTGTTAACCATCTCGGAAGTTCAAAATCTGCACATGTGAAAAGAATGTGATGATGTTCAAACCCCAACCGGTTGGTTAGCCAGGGAAAAAAATCAGCAACAAAAAGTACTACTATGCCGCGAATGATGGAGACCAACATGCGGGCAATCTGCGTAGCAATCTGAAAAGGTACCACAACGACATCGACACACCGATAAATGCTGAACTTGACCAAAACACCAAAAGTGGCCAAAACGCATCAAAGGCAAAGAAGAAAAATCTGCGAAACCAAAACCAGTTAAAGAGGAATTTTTTGAAAAACGTCAAGAAATATAATATATGAGCTTAACAAATATGGCCTTTGCTTAACAAACATGATTTCAAGCCTGCAAATCTTTTGTATTATCAGGAGCAGAGGGGAAGGAAGTTCGTATTTTATAATGGGCATTCCAGTATTAGTCGTCGCTCGCCGCCTTTGTCCTCCGCCAAACGATACGCTGGCAAGTTACAACAAAGAAAGTATGAGTACAAATGGTAATAAAACTGAAATTCCTTGATTTAAAACAACACGTTCTTGCGAGAACCTCACGTACTTCAGAATTTTTGTCATTTGTAGCATTTGCATTTTATTTGATGGCACTTTTGTTTCCGTTCCCTAGACGGAAGGGAAGCAGCAAGAATTTGTGTATTTTTCTGTGGAACTCGTATTTATCGAAATCCATAAAATGTCAATATTATGTAAATTTTAGTCAATTTACATGAGACCATTTGATTCTAAACCATATAAAACGCATTTCCCTGAATCAAAAAGGGGCACGCCAGAGGCGATAAGCAGGAGCTGATTTGTTGGGTTTGAAATGTTTTGCTGTAAGACTGTAAGGACTTCTTGTACTGAGGGCAGCTATAAAAATGGAAATCCTTTATTTCAACACGTTTGCAAATTCGATGTAATGGCTAAACAAGGATTTCTCCTTTTGTTTATGAGGAAAACACATTATTATCTTAAAACAAACACACACCAAGAAAATGTAATCAAATTGGCCCTTAAAGAAGTTACAGTGGGTAAAAATTAAATAATCATCTTGTAAATAGCCAGACCAGATCAGCCTGAGAGTTTCAATGGTCTCAACTTTTAGATCAGACTAACACAATTTGTCGTCGACTGAAAGAAAAACTTTACATCAAATCGATGACAAATGTTCATCAATTGTTCGTCGCTGAATTGATGACATATTTCATCAACTTAATGAAAAGGTTCTTCAGTTTCAAGATTATGCGTTTCTTCACCCTTTTCAGTTTCAACGAATTGATGATATTTTTAACATCAATCTTCATAATTGGAATTTAGAAATAATTAGTGGGAAAATAAAGAGGAAAAGAAAAAAACTAGTAAAAAATTTTAAGTAAATACATAATAAAAAATAATGCAATGGACAGAAAACAATACCCACGCTATGAGCATTTTTCACGTGGTCTTATACCCTGTTGGTGGTGCAATGGTTAGTGCGTGCGCCTCTTGTGCATGAGATCCTGGGTTCGATCCCTGCTCTGACCACCTTACATTTCTATCGGCGGCGGTCATCTCGCTTAGTGACGCCGACACTATCGACTTTTCAGCCATGAAAACGCTTCTCAAAAATACCGTTCGGAATCGGTGTAAAACTGTAGGTCCCAATCAGTGAGTATAAAACTAGAAAGCGCACAGCTCAGTGGTTGTGAGAAGTTCTCCCCGGTCCCTTCATGGGATGTAATGGGAAACCATTTTTTTTATACCCTGTTCTTGTGAATTTTTTACAATGAGAAATAGTCTAAAGAGTTTGGTTACACATTAACAATCAATTTATATCAAAATGATGACCAATTTGCATAAAATTGATGACAAACTTATATCAAATTGATGACCAATTTACATAAAATTGATTTCAAAATCACATCAAATTTATGACAACCTTACATCTAATTGACGAAAAATTTACAACAAATTGATGAACAATTTCCATCAATATGATGAACAATTTACTTCAACTTGATGACAAACTTACATCAACTTGATGTAACGTTGTCGTTGAATCAACATAAACCATTGATGAAATATGGATGATAAATTGACGAAATTTTTTTCATCAATCCAATGAAATGTGTCGTAGGTTGGAAATTGAGAAAATGTTTCAGCAAATCGACGAAGGAATTTATAAATTTGATGAAGCTTTTTATTTCAGGATCAAAAAACAGATTTGTTATACACAGACAATGAAATATTTCCTTTAATCCATAAAAAGGTTTTAATGAAATATTTGTCTTGAACCTTTCAATTTTGGTTTCATTTCTATATTTACGCCCTCATTCATGTTAGGGTGCCCCTTCCGATAAAACAGTTTAGGGGGAAAATAAAAACAAAAATTAATAAACAGATTTCTTATATAGAGACAATGAAACGTTTCTTTTAATCCATAAAAAGGTTTTAATGAAATATTTTCTTTAACCTTTTAATTTTGGATTCATTTCTATATTTACGGCCTCATCCATGTTAGGGTGTCTCTTCCAATAAAGCAGATTAGGGCAAATATAAAAACAAAAATTAAATATCTTCACCTCAACACATCATAATTAAATTTAAAATGTTATACTCTGCTTTTGAAAATAAATTACCCGTTTTTAATGGAACTCGGTCCCAATGGACAACTAAGAGTGGGGCAAGTTTAAGTCGCTTCACTCGACTGCAATTTCTATACTAGTTTATTATTAGTATTGTTAACTTTAAAATTCGTGTACATTGTTTTTAGTCGGTGGTTACTTTAAACGTCCGTGGTGCAATACAGGTAGGAAAATATACGTTTTTTGTTGTTTGAATGCAAATATACTTTGTCGCAAAAGCAGTAAACTTGTAGTCAAACACATTGTGTTTCCTATTCAATATAACATGTTTGGGACACAATGATTAATAGGTTATAATATATGTATTTATGACCCAAATGTGGCTTTGTTTGTTGAAAACTGCTGAAAACAAAAATGTGACATCCAATAAAGAAACAAAAAGCAACAGATCTTCTATTCACGAAAACAATTCTTCCAAACATGTACATTGTTTGTGCAGTATGTTGCTTTAGCTGTTATTTTTCACCGTGTAGACTATGTGAGCGACTGTTGTCCGCAAGAATGACGGTTCTAGCCTCTACCATTTCTTGCGACTACAGTCACCCCGCTAAGTGGTGGCGGGACTATCGAGGAATTAAACATAAAAATGCTTCTCACGCTGAAAAACTCGGCCCCAGCAACATACTGCAAGAACCATGTATCTGTTTGCAAGCATTGATTTCAACGAACTGCTGCTTTCTTGCTTCTTTGATGTCTCCCAGACTTTTGTTTTCAGCCGTTTTCCGCAATCACAGCCACATTTGAGTCACGAAAATATATATTATAACCTATTAATCATTGTGTCTCAAACATGTAATATTGAATAGCAACCACAATTTATTTGGAGCCAAGTGTACTATATTTGCGACAAATAGAAAAACAAGAACTATTTACGTCCAAACAAAAAAGACAGATTTTCCAGCGTGTAGGAATCGGTGAACAACAGTAGGTCCCGGGTAGCAAGTTGCAAAATACAAGGCACAGGTGTGGTGTCGGAACGTAGTTATCACTCATCAGCCAGAAAGAAAGTTAGCGACGAAAGTCATGCTCATGAATGAATTCGAGTGACTCTATTTTGTCATTTTTTGTAATAGAAAACAGAAAAATTACCGGAAAATACTAAATAAAGGACTATGCATGTTATACAGATTCGAAAGATGTAATGATTGAAATTTCGATCAAAAAAATAGTCTCTTAAGGAAAAATATTATACAGAAAAACAAAATTTTTCGATAGCTCTCCTAGGTGTCAAGTTAGCGGAAGGTTAGGTATAGAAAATTCGATAAATTCGAAATAGATTCTAGATTTTAAGTTTTGTTTAATAGAAAACTGCAAATGAATCCAAAAAAGTTAAACAAACTCTATGGAACTTATCGAGATATCGAAAGATCAAATGTTTAAAAAATCGATTTAAAAAAATTATATGAGGTGTCCCGGTTGGAACGAATTTCCTATCGCTATGTATTATGTACTAGTTAAATCCAACACGCCTAAGGCGCCCGTTGAAAAATACGATAATTGAAATGGATATTTAAGAAAAGATACTTTTTGTAAAATGATAAACTTTTTTAAGAACATTTTTTTTTATAGAATGTATTTAAAAATTCAATGGTTAGTCGTCGGTGGTGCAATGGTTAGTGTGCGCGGCTATTGTACATGAGATCCTGGGTTCAAACCCTGCTCTGACCACCTTCAAATTTCTTTCGGCGGCGGTCACCTCGCATACTGACGGCGACACTATCGAGTATATAGCCATGAAAAAGCTTCTCAAAATACCGTTCGGAATCGGTGTAAAACTGTAGGTCCCAATCAGTGAGTGAAAACTGGAAAGCGCACAGCTCAGTGGTTGTGAGAAGTTCTCCCCGGTCCCTTCATGGGATGTAATGGGAAACCATTTATTTTTTTTATTTAAAAAAAGGATATTTTTAGGTCCTTTTTGTAAGAATATGTATTATATTTTCCCGAAAAGGTTATTTTTTAAAGAGACGTACTTCTTTTATTAAAACCTAATGTTTTTTTAAGAAAAGGTACTATTTTTAAGAAGAATTACTTTCTGCAAGAAAAGGCCATTAAAGTATACATTTTGTTACAAGGAAACACTTTTTTTAAGAACAGGTACTTTTTAAAGAAGTAGTACTCTTTTCAGGAAAAGGTTATTTCTTTTTTTAGGAAAATGTACTTATTTTCAGAAAGCCTACTCATCTCAAGAAAAGAAAAGGAAAGGTATTATTTTATTTTTAAGAAAATGTACTTTTCAGTAAAGGAATTTTTTTAAAGAAAAGGTATTTTTTAAGAGAAGGAAAAAAATTTTTAGAAAAAAATTTTTAGAAAAAAATTGATTTTTTTAAGAAATGGAATTTTTTTAGAATTGGTCCTTATTTCAAGAATAGGTAAATTTTTAAGAGTAGGTATTTTTAAGGGAAATATATACCCAGAAGCATTGTTTTATCAAATCTAGAAGATAGTTTTTTTTTCCAAATTTAGCGAAATTGTGTAAACTTTTAGTTAAAGCCTTTTAGAGTCAGCATTTAAGAGTTAACCAGAGTTCATATTTACCCCCCCATGTGTAACCCATACACATCGTCGTGGGTAATGTGTAAATAATGTGTACCCATTACCCACAGGGTATGGGGAAAATAATGGATAGCTTCCCACGAAAACTGGGAATTACCCATCGCGATTATCCATTTCCCACAGGGTTATGGGGAAAATAATGGGTAGCTACCCACGACAATAGGGAATTACTCATCACGATTACCCATTACCTTCAAGGAAATGGGGAAAATATTGGGTAGCTACCCGCGACGGTGGGTAACGGGTTATGAAATCGAAAATATGAAAAAATTCAAAAAAAAATTTCTATATCTCGGAATCGGAGTGTCCAATCGGAAAAATATCAAATTTTTCCGATTTCTAAGGGTTATTAATAAACTGGTCCAATTCTTATGGAAGATTTTTTTTTTCAAAAATCGCAAAAATAAAAAAAATCGCTAAAAATATTCTTTCATAAGAATGCACTGATGCCGAAGTTTTGAAAGTCCTATTTATAGAACGCACTATTCTAATTGTAGTTGTCTCGTTCTGTTTTGGTCTGGCCCTACCATATGGTTCAAATTTAGTTGTCTTAGATCATCGTTATTTTTTTCAAAGTTGTAATTTCCTTTAGGCTTAAGAGATCATGTTTTCTCCGTTTTCATTTTAGCGATTTTATTAAAAAATTTGTTATTTTTTTCGATTGGACGCTCCGTTTCCGAGATATAAACATGAGGGCGTTTTCGCGACTTTTTTGTTTGAAAATGTTTAGGAATGCCTTATTGAAGACATCCATCATTACTTTTTCGATTGGACGCACCGTTTCCGAGTTATAGCCTATTTTCTATTTTAGCGATTTTCTTATTTTGGCAATTTTTGGAAAAAAAAATTCTGCCATACGAATTGAACCACCCTTAGAAATCAGCAAAAATTTTTATTTTTTCGTTTACGTTTAGAATTTACGATATAGAATTTTTTTTCTAATTTTTTCATATTTTTGATCAAAAATGGGGATGGTTTACCCATCCTCGTGGGTAGCTACCCATAATTTTCCCCATACCCTGTGGGTAATGGACACACGTTCTTTACACATTACCCACGGCAAAAATATTGGGTACAGGGCCTTTAAACTAAGTTAGATAAAAAACAAATGGGACGTAGGGAGTGCGAAGAAAACCCCAAACTTTTGAGAAAACCTCAATTTTGTCCCACTGTTCTTTATATTTGTCTGCAATTTATATGATGTTTGCAACAATAATAATAATATGCCCCGGCCCCCTTTTACGACAATAAAACCAATGACTCAATTTATTCACCTTCTTTTTAGTGCTTGGATTTTTGCAATAAAAATCCTTAACTGAAAAGTGTTATCAGTCAAATGAATTGTGACATCCAACGCGAGCAATTTAACCCAACAAACAACTGATGATTGGATGGAATAAATGAATATTGCAGAAAGTACAACTTGAAAGAAAAATAGATAATTTTGCAGACAATTTTTGGATACGGTTTTGTAAGAACTCCCTTTATTGGAAGAAGCTAAACAATGTTGTCAAGTGATGGGGGGGGGGGGGGGGAGAGAGGCGCTACCTTTGGTACTACAGTCACACCTAGTTCACATAAAGACAATCGAGTTTAACTCTCAGTTGTGGCTAAATTAACTATAATATTGTTGTCTAATCATATTAAAATCGTGATTTATTTATGTTGTGATTTCGCTGTAATTTATATTTCCATTTTGCTTTTCATCTGTTTGGGTGCGGTTTGATTTCAGTTTTCTCAGTTTCTCTCATCTCTTTCGTTTGCGACTCGATTCTGTCCACGTTCAAGTATTGAAAACTTTATTGATCTGATTTGGATTTGAGACTTAATTGCCACTTTTGTTTTGCAATCGTCGTTGGCGTTTTTGCAATTTCTGTAACAGTTTCTGGTTCTGGCGCCAAAGCGCTTAAATGAAGCTCAATTAAGTTGAAAGTAATTACTAATCATGGTTTGTGATACGAAGAAGAGAAACAAAAGGAAATGAATTTTGCAATTTCGCAGCAAGAAAAAAAAAGGAAAGTGGCGAAATTATAAAATTATATAATTGAGTGATACAAAGGTGGGTCAAACGTAAAACAAGACAGCAGAGAAAAACATACGATATAAAAAGTGTCGCCAAGAGTGTAAAGTGTACTGTCAACAAACAGTATGTAAAGTGGTACTTTAATTAAGTACTAAAAACTGAACTTTGTACGTTTTGCAAAAAAAAAAAAACGCTTTAAAAAGTAAACTAAAATGAACAAAAAAAGTACTCGAAGTTGTATTAATAGAAAACTTACAGTACACAAATATGTACTGTTTGAAAGTTCAACCTACAAGTATTAACAAGTACACTATGTGTAATTTCTAGTATTTCCAAGTACACAGTATATTTTTACAAGTATTCATAAGAACTTAAAACAAACGATTACATTTGAGTACCGTACTTACACGAGGTATTTAAAAGGACATAACGTGTATTCATATGTAGAGAGCAGTTTGACAACTCCCATTTAGCTCCATTTAGCTGTATACATTTTGTTCATCGTTTTTCAAAATATTTTATTGGGACGAATTTCCTTATCGCACTTTGCAGGATAAGGGCTAAATGAAAAACCAATTAAACAACTTTTGTTTTGACACTATTATGCTACAATCCACTATTATCTACAATACTGTTTACTTTTGCTTTGGGTTGTGTCTAGACTAACTAGATGTTTCACATATGTTGGGAAATTTATTGTATAATGGGAAGTTTTCTAGGTGGAGCCTGTAAAAAAAAAAAAATAAATAGTTTCCCATTACATCCCATAAAGGGACTGGGGAGAACTTCTCACAATCAGTGAGCTGTGCGCTTTCCAGTTTTCGCTCACTGATTGGGACCTACAGTTTTACACCGATTCCGAACGGTATTTTGAGAAGCTTTTTCATGGCTAGATACTCGATAGTGTCGCCGTCACTATGCGAGGTGACCGCCGCCGAAAGAAAATTTGAAGGTGGTCAGAGCCGGGTTCGAACCCAGGATCTCATGTACAAGAGCCGCGCACACTAACCATTGCACCACCGACGGCAACGGCTCCACAGGTGGAGCCTGTAACCTATATTTAATACACATTGTAGTTTTAAACCCAATATAAAGTAAATTTAGAAAATCCAAACTGAAAGAAGATTAAAAAAAGAACATTATGCCTTTTCTTAAAAAAAGTAAATTTTCTCAAAAAAAAATACCTATTCATATTCTTAAACAAAGTACCTTATCTTAAAACAATACCCTATCTTAAAGAAGTACCTTTGCTTGAAATAAGTAAATTTTCTTACAAAAAATATCTTTTGATAAAAGACGTAATTATTTTTTTTAATAAATAGCTTTTCTTAAAAAAGTACATTTTCTTGCAAAAAATTGCAATTTCTTTAAAAACTACATTTTCTTTAAAAATTAAATTTTTTGTGAAACAAAATAATATACATATTGTTACAAAAAGGACTTAAAAATATACTTTTTTTAAAAAAAAGTACACTAAAAAAAGGTAAATTTTCTTATAACAAATTAACTTTCTTAAAAAACTATATTTTCTTTAAAGAGTACCTTTTTTGTGAAACAAAATAACAATTCTTGAGATAAGTACCTACTCTTAAAAATTTACCTTTTCTTAAAAAAAGGATCAATT
Organism: Phaonia tiefii; assembly: GCA_963931995.1. Classification (NCBI taxonomy): domain Eukaryota; kingdom Metazoa; phylum Arthropoda; class Insecta; order Diptera; family Muscidae; genus Phaonia; species Phaonia tiefii. The sequence goes on from OZ008368.1 coordinate 300,983,454, forward strand.
CTAAAAAAAAATCCCATTTCTGAAAAAAAACTTTTCTTCAAACAAACATACCTTCTCTTACAAAATACCTCTTCTTACAAAACTTCCTTTTCTTAAAAGTGCCTTTTTTTAAAAATAAAATAATACCTTTTCTTGAGATAAGTAATCTTTATGAAAATAAGTAAACTTTTTTTTAAAAAATAATCTCTTCCTAAAAAGAGTACTCCTACAAAGAAGCACCTGTTCTTAAAAAAAGTAATTCTTTGTAAAAAAAAAATCATATTCTTACGGCTTTTTCTTACAGAAAGCACTTCTTCTTAAAAATGGTACCTTTTCTTAAAAAACACATTTAGGGTGTTCACAAGACTGTCCTAAATGTTGTATGTGTCGTATGTGCTAAAGTTCTACAACAGTTGTACAACTGTAGTAAATTTTTTCCACAGATATGTTTTTGCGATATACTAAGCGATCAGCTGATACCATTTGTTTACCATTGTAGCAAGACGTAGTGAAGAAGGTGGTTGCACCAACACAGCTGATCGAGTTTGTTAATGTTCGCCTCACAATTACAGTAATCAAAAACTGAAAACCGGTCCACAGGTGGGGTAAAATATATAATTGTAAGCTCAAAATGTAAGATACTAAAGTTTCGATAAAATTCTATATTAGGAGTTATGGGCCTGCCAAGTTCGGATATACGGGGGCCTACTATGTATTAAAAAGCATCTAAAGGAATTTGTGTGGCAGCGTTTTTGGTCAATATAAGGCAAAATATACAAAACAAATTAAATGAAAATTTTCGACAACTCTCTCTGTTATCGAAATATCTGCCATTCAAATTTTGAAAAATTATCGGAAATAATTGTTAACATGATGATGTATTTCTCTCCTTGGTCCCTGAGCCCGGCCGGACGACTCGAAATACTAAATAATCGTCCAACAAAATAAAATCGTGCGACAAAAACCCCCGTTAGCCGGTCCCACAACTCCTCAAATAGGGATTTCTCCCTACTTTTGTATTTAACAGTTTGTGCTGAAAATCGTGTGTTCTAGCCCCTTTCCCCGTAAAATTGTTGATATGACAACAAGACACAAAGTCGAATATTTCATTATTATTACTATTAAATGCAAATATGTGTGAAATTTTTAAAATAAAATAATAAAAAAAAAGTCTTGAATTAACATAATTTACGTTTGTTCTATAAAAATTTTTTTATTTTTTTAAAAATAACAGGTGTTTCAAAAATTGCACTTTTCGAACCAACTGAAATCCCGGATTCTGGGATAGGCGGGTTCCTGAATACTCTTCTCACAAACAGCTGAAAATATGTTTCTTAAAAATAGTTTATCATTTGACAAAAAGTACCTTTTCTTACAGATCCATTTAATTTATCGATTTTTTCAACGGTTGCCTTAGGCGTGTTGGAACTAACTACTACATAATATATAGCGAGAGAATCTTCGTTCCATCCTGGTGTCCCCTGACACCTCAAGTGATTTTTCTTCCAGATAATGCATTTTACCATGTCACCTAAATCTTTTACCGCCTACATTTTTTCCGGTTTGGAAATAGAAGGTAGTCACTGGAGGCTAAATCAGGATAATACGGCGGATTAGGTAGCTATTCGTAGCCCAATTTAGAGATTTTTACCATGGAGACTACAAATCTGTGCGCAATGGCAGAGGTGGAAGATCTTTCTTCCTTCACCAAATGAGATCGTTTTTGCTTCACATCACTGTTGAAATTGGCCAACAGATGTGAATAAACACCATGAATCCCAAAAAACTGTCGCCATGACCTTGTTGTCTGACACACCCACCTTGGACTTCTTTGGTACAAGTTCACCCGGAGTAGGTCATTACTTTGACTGTTACGTGGTCTCTGGTTAGTTGTGATGGATCCATGATTCGTCCACGGTTAAGGCGCAAAAAATTCTTCGGATTCCGGTTGAACATCACCAATTCGTCCACTGAAGTGTCCACGCGGTTGCGCTTACGGTCGAGTGTGAGTAATCGCGGCACCCATCCCGAGCCTAACTTTTCATGTTCAAATATTACATAAATAAAAACAAATACATAAATTGAATTCACAAACACTCAACGTGCATTTAAGAGTACTCAAATGTACTTGCAAACATGCACAAGAATAATCACTTTTCTGTCTGATCACAAAGAGTACTTACAAGTACATAGAATTTTCGCACAAGTACGCAACGTGCACTTACAAGTACGTAAGGTATACTTACAAGTACAAAAGTGTACTTTCAATTAAAAAATGTATACTTGCAAGCACAAAAGAAGTACATTTAAGTCCACCAACACCGTTATATTGGCAATGAAAATATAAAACGGGAATGGGGAACATAAACCCCCCGCAAACGTTATGAGGACCACGATTTGCGGATATGCACTTGGTATGTTGGGACTCGGTGCAGAACCGGTGCAACCGTACATCTGGCTGATGTTCTCGAGACATTACTGCTATCCAGGAGATGCAATGGATGAGAAAAATCATGAATTTGGTTGCGGATTTGTAGGTGGCAAGAGACTGCGACATCTGGTCTCAAGGTTTAACCCCGTGAGTGAGCATATAACCGTTTCCCATTGCATCCCATAAAGGGATTGGGGGAGCTTCTCACAACCAGATCGTATAACCAGCATCCGCATAAAAACGAAATATTTCAATATATCGTCAATTTGTGTGCACGCCCCGACGGAAGAAATAGACGATGACACCAAGGACATGTTCTATGAGCGCCTAGAGGAAACATAAAGAGATCCACAAGGCTACTACGATATCCCCTGATCAACAGACGACGGATCATATTGATCACCTAGTAATTGATGGAAGGCACTGTACCAATGACATGGACGTACGTGTGATTCGAGGAGCTAATATCGCTTCGGATCACTACCTTGTTGCAGCAAAAATTCGCAGAAGGTTAAGCAGATTGGATGTCGTACGAAACCAGTTACATATACATGGAAACCTGTAAATCGAAACGCTTACCGGAGATGGTCACGGCCTATGTGGAGAAGGTCTCTCATATACTGGCGCGGAACGCACCCCCGCCTCATGATACGGAAGGTTAAGTAGATTGGATGTCGATCAAAACCAGACATTTGGAAACCCGAAAATCGGAACGTTGCGATTACTAGAGATGGCCACGGCCTATGCGGAGAAGCTCACTCAGATACTGGCGCAAAACGCACCCCGACTCATGATACTGAAGCGCAGTGGAAGTACATTTCCCACTCAATGGAAACTACTGCTCTATGGAAACTGCCTTACTTATGAAACCCGCTTGGACCAAACCATGATGCGATGAAGGTTGTTGCATGGCAGGTGATGAAGAGAACGCTGAACGTATGGTCATACTTCAGTCAGTTGCAACGCGAACCGCGACAGAGCGGTATAAGAAGAGGAAATGATATAAGTATAAGAAAAATATAAGTATAAGAAATGAGGCTGTTTAAGAAGAAAAACGGTTGTGGAGAAAGAGCGAGAGTGATACCATTGAATCGTACAGAAGGAAGAATGAGGCGGCTAAATTCTACCGAAAAGTACAAAGCCACCCCAAAAGAAATGGGAATCTTGTCCCAGATGTGCAGAGTGTGCTGGGAATATAGGGAAATCACTTCTCTGCTTTACTTGTCCCAGGGAAATTAAATATAGATGAGGGTGTTGATCGCAGAGAAGACGATACCATCGAGTGCCACCCTCCTGGCTAAGGCGATTTTCGAAGTATAATCTCCCGGCTTAATAACATCAGAGCCGCTGGTGCTGATGGACCACCGGCTGAGCTGTATAAGGCCGGGGGCTATGACTTGGAAAGTTGCAGACATTAGCTCAAATGCAAAATCTGGCTAATCGAATGCATGCCCGACGATTGGAGTCTTAGCTCAAAGGCGACCCAAGTCTATGCACAGACTATCGTGGAAGAACCCTTTTATCCATCGCATACAAGGTCGAGCGAAATGTGCTAAAACCTAAAGCCGTTTGATGCAGACCTGATCGCACCTTATTAGTGTGGCTTTAGGCCTAAAAAGTCAACAATTGACCAGATATTCACTTTGCGACAAATCCTGGAGAAAACCCAAGAAACAGAAATCGACACCTACCCTCTCTTTGTAGATTATAAGGCTGACTTCTATAGTCCGATACGGGGCAAACTATACCAAGCTATGTCGGGGCCTGGTATTACTGCTAAACTGAGGCTCCCATCTTTGCCCACAGTTATCTCATCTTCAAACCTTTGGTCAATATATACGATGTACTACTGGCACCACACGCAAAGAAAAAAACGTTTATTACTCGGTTGCCCCAACAATACTTTGATTGATTTGTATTAATTTATTAATCGCAATCGTTCATGTAGTTCTCCCAAATAAACTCATATATCACAAATGTGTATCATGTTGTTGCAAACGAGTTTTCGTTTGCATCAAACGCGTACAAAATTACTATTGCTGCAAATTTAAAAAAAAAAAACGTTTGCGATAACTGAAATTAGCCATTTTTCTAATGAGAGCATAGATTACGAAGAACGTAAATTTCTCTCATTCTGTCGACTGTATACACAGTTTTATCCACTCGTTTGGCATACACACTCACGCATACACATAAAAGAGATCACACACTTTAGTGCTTCTACCCAGTGGCGGTAGTCGAAAGGCATTCCGCAAATAAGGCATGCGGAATGGTTCTTTTATAATGCCTTCCTAAAATAAGGCCTGAGGAATGCATTAATTTTTTCATCAGATATAACCAAGAAGAAGATTTTTACAATTTTGATAAATTTATTTTCCGATTCTTTTTAACCGTAGTTTAATTATAAAATATCATGCCAATTATAAAATTATATTGTTTATTTAATATTTTTCAGGGTAGTTTTAAAATATTAAATTTAAAGTTGGGCGTGGTAAAACTTTCTAAGACAGATACATACATATTTATAAATAAATATGTAGAAGTGGTTAATGATTTTGTGATAAAATAAATTATTTTATTTTTATATTTTTTTAACAAAAATAAATTAAAGTAAATGCCTTCTAAGGTCTTCCTCTTTGCATGCCGTCCAAGGCCTTCTTTAGGTAATGGGCAAGGAAGGCGTTGCCTCCCATCTTCACGCAATGTTAAACAGAAAGGAGGGCGCAATGTGTAGGGAAGGCCTTCCGTATTTTAAAGAAGGCCTGTTTGGTCTTGATTTCAGGCCTTCCAGGTCATGACTTCTGCCGTTGGGTACCTTGTCAATATATCTTGGATGGACAATTGACGGGTTGTAGTTTGCTGTGCAGTTAGTTGTTATTTGAATGCGAGGCGAGACGGACGGGTAAGTAGACAGTGAATAAATAGACAAACATTCCAACTTTTTGTAAAAGAAACTTTATGGGTAAATCCAAAATCATAAGTATGAAATTTAAACAAAAAAGAGCTTATGGAAGCCATAAATATATATTTTAATTACAACTCGATTGCTGTAACCGAAAGAACAGTTGGTGGAACCGTTTTTGAAGTTGTAATTTCCTTTAAGGCCGTAAGAGATCATGTTTTCTCCGGTTAGTGAAAAAAATGTAAATGCCGCGGGTGGGATTCGAACTCACATTCGCTGGACGATCGATTCGATGTTTGTGAAGCATCATCTTCAGCAGCGTCTAGCCCGTTAAGCCACTGCGGTGTGTATTTACACAAGTCACTAACAGGAGACATTTGTTGATTGTGTGTAGAGCGCTTGTTGTCGCTACTTTCTCGCAAACGTTTTTTCAGCTCTAATTTTTCATAACTCGTTTACTGCAAACGTTTTTCAGTTCTCGCAAACGTTTTTTTAAGTTTAGAGCAACTGCAACTCGGTTCCTGTAACCGAAGGAACAATTGGCGACACGGTTTTTCGTTTCTCGTAAAAGTTTTTTTCCAGATTATATTTTTCATGACGCGTTTGCTGAAAACATTTTTCGATTCTCCCAAACGAAATGAGATGTATGGATTAACAGTAGTTCGTTTCTCCCAACTACAGTCCCCAAACCAACTGCAGTTATCTGAGGTTTCGTTTGGGAGGAACGAGATTTTTCTTTGCGTGCATTTATACGTCAGGTCGGCTAGTTTTGGGGACCGCCCTCGTACCTTGTCTAACAAGGTCATAGCGATAGTTTTTTGAGATGCATGCGGTATCATTCACATCGATTACCTTGACCAAAGTCAAACGATCACCGGCGAATAATGTTCACGGCTGTTGGACAGATTCGACATTGATTTGAACCAAAAATTAGCGCATTTGAAGGTAATAAAACCCAATAAAATGGGCTACGAATTGCTACCTCATCCGCCATATTCTCTGGGTTTAGCCCCAGTGCCTGTTTTATATTTCTAAACCGAACGAATTGGCTCGGCTGTAACAGACATGAGTCGAATGATGAGGTCATCACTAAAAAAAAGACTATTTTGAAGACCTTGAGGAAACCTATTATTGGGAAGGGAAACAAATGGAAGGCTATGGACTAAATGTATCGAGCTGAAAGGAGACTGTATTGAGAAATAAAATGTTTTCTTTTTTGCAAAAAAAATATATTTCATTGTAACAGTTTTCAAACTCTCTCATACATATTCGGAATAAAAAAAAATGCGAATTAACTCAGAAACTGTTCACCAAAAAATTAAACTCTGTTAATGAAATTTCTCAACCCGTAACTCTTTCAGAAGACCAAACTGCAGCAAGTAAATAAATGGTAGTATATCCAGGAACCGTCGGTGGTTCAATCGATAGTGTGCGCGGCTCTTGTGTTCGATACCTGCTCTGACCACCTTAAAATTCCTTCGACGACGGCTACCTCGCTTAGTGATGGCGACACAATCCAGTGCTTAGCCATGAAAAAGCTTCTAAAAAACCGTTCGGAACCTGTGTGAAACTGTAGGTCCCAATCAGTGAGTGAAAAACTAGCGCACAGCTCACTGCCGGGATGTAAGGGAAACGGTGTTTTTTTTATATCCACGAACTATTTGTGCCACAACATTTTACTTCTCTGCAAGTTCTGTAAAAATTCCGTGGTAGGTTTAGAGAGGCTGGCAGCTAAACTGTAGAAAAGATTGATGTTGGAGTCATTGTTGACTTGATATACTTAAATATATTTAAAGGTTCCGGACAAATACTCGTCTTATCGCACCCTCGTAAAACAGATTTCGACAAGAAACTCTTCCGGCAATACTGTCTCTGCTCTGCTTTAGATAGATCTGGTTTTGTTACCAGTCAAAGATATCAATATGAGTTTCTAAAGATGGGGATGTTTTAACAATAGAAATGATATGGGACGCGAAACGGTTTGAAAACCACAGTTATGTTTCATCTTCTCCTCCTCATTCAATTTTAAATTATATTCCATAAATTAACTTACCTTCACAGCAACGTAATTGATATCTGCAATAAATGAGAGAGACAGAGGAAAAGTTAATTAATATAAATCAAGATTCGGTTCTTATATCATTTGTCACATTCATGAAAGATCGACATATATAAAGTGACAATAATAATTTTATCATTAAAATCCAAATATGTAAGTTAAACATGATCGAAATTTTATACCATCCAACGCAAAAAGTATAATTTCAAGAAATTCACCAAATTAGGATTTAAAATAGAATTCAACACAACATAAACCCAGTCCATAATTAATTAAAGAATTCGCATATGATTAATAACAATGTTTTGGTAAGGAACTTTCTTTTAAGACGTTTCCAAAACTAACATTAAACAGTTTCGAAAACTTTCCTTTCTTCAGAGAGAATGCCTAGATTTTCTTTAAGAAAACTATCCATTTTCTTACATATTTTCCCCAATTATCTACTGTCTACAGAAGAAAAACAATAATGAAAGCTTAATGAAAATCGCATATAAATGTGATTAAAACTGAAGTGACAAACTCAAACTCTATCATTGCAGAAATCTTATGAATTACACCTCAGCAGCCACTGAAACAGGCAATATTTCTTAATAAGCAATTGTCATTTTCCGATAAAGAGCTTGCGAAAATGTTGCAAGCAACCAATTTTAACCACATTTGCCCCCAGACTCTGGTCGCAACTAAAGAAACAAATTACCATAACACGGCGTTCTAACATAATAGACAGACAGACATACCGAAAGACATACTGAAAGACCGAAAGACTAGACGTGAAACCCAAACACAAGTTTGATGAAAAACCACATCCATGAGATAAACACAGACTACATGTCTAGTGTCTCAAAAGAACAGTGGGGTAAAATGCTAAAAATGTTCAGACTGTAAAGAATTTGAAGTGCCCTTCAAAGTTTCTTGATATTTTGTACGCCTGCGTTCAGAATCGTCAAAGATTCTTTAGCCTCTCAAAGTTTCTTCTGTAACTTTTCAACGATAAAAATCTGTAGTCAAAATGCATACAATTTCAACAAAAAAAAGCCCAAGTTTTGTCAATACAAATGCCGATTTCTATAGTTAAAAAGTTATAGAACTCCGTTACCGGTCCTTTAAAAGGTATCTTGGCCGGTCCCTTTTAAATAGCGTCCGGTTCTACTATCCTACAACGTTTATGAAGCTCGATATAATTAATTAACCTAATCTAATTATCAAGGCAATGACTTCAAACCTAACCACCTACTACACCATTTCCAATTGAAATTCCATAAATATTAACTTAATTTTGAAAAAATATCAATTGAAATTTAAAATGCTACAATTGGAATTTAAAATTTGTATTTGAAATTTAAAATACATCCATTGAAATTTGAAATACATCAATTAAAATTTAAAAGGCAGCAATTAAATTTTAAAATTCGTCGGTTAAAATTACAAGATATTAACGGATTTTCTATATATATCTGTGTCAAAAAGGAAAAACATCTTAATTGCACTTAGGAAATATTAACTAAGTGCACTACGATAACCACTGGAGTCTCAATTACTTCCAGATCCAGTTTTTGTTTAATTTTCCGTAAGTATCAGGAAGTCATACACCAGATATGGTTTACATATCTAATTACATGTCAGAACTTCTCATGGAAAGTACCTCCGAAAGGGGTACCTTTTCGGCACAGATATTATATTTTTAAATTTCAATTGATGTCTTTTAAATTTCAATTAACGTTTTTGAAATTTTTTTTAAAATTCATAAAGTGTGCGGAGTGCGAAAATTGTACACAATTGTAAACAATTGTACTTGTAATAATTGTACAAAACAAAATGTAATAGAAAGTACACGACGTTTATTAAAAAGTACCAATAGAGTACGGAAAGCACACAAAGTGTACATATGTATGTATTACAGTGTTGCATGGGAACCAGTTTTTAGTATTCAAGAACGCCCACTCAACATCAAATACTTCATTTCACTTACTCTCTGTGATTTGCGTAGAGCGCCGAAGTGTCGTTACTTGTTAGAGTGAGAGCAAAACCGAGTGAAAACAAGAAAGGGTACACTGATTAGTTTGTATTTGCTAAATCGGTCCGAAGAGAACAAATGTCTTGTAAAACAAAAGTACTCCAGATGAAAGTTCTCGGATACAGTGTACTCATTAACGGGTACAACGGGTACTCCAGATGAAAGTTCTCGAATACAGCGCACTCATTAACGTGTACAACGAGTGAAGTGATTGTTTCGTAAAAGAAAATGTGAGGAGTAGAAACGGGCCAAAACAACAGATAGGGAATTCACAAGGTGTACTAAGGTTGTAGGTTGTAAGAAAATACAAGACCCCCAATAGCACGTATGTGAACACCCTGTCGTAAATGCATATACTACACTCCAATGCGTATTGAAGAAGGTGGTGGCACTAGATCAAAGTGTATTTATATCAAGTGGAAGCATTAGGCGTTGTTGTAATTGTATTTATTTCGCACCGACGTTGTGTCAAACTCTGCATGTATGTATACCAACAATAAAATAAACAAGCATGTACAAAAACAAAATTCTCATGACTTTGACAGTTTATAGGTACAATGTCATGAAAATACTAAAAATCAGCTGTGCTAATGTTTCCACTTAATATAAATACACTTTGCACAAAATGTTATTGGGCGACTTCTAATTAATTAAATTGTCAAAATCAGCTGAGTGTGAGAAGAGTATTCAGGAACCCGCCTATCCCAGAAACCGGAGTTTCAGTTCAAAAATGTTATGGGGAAGGGGTTTTCAGCACAAAATGTTAAATACAAAAGTTGGGGGAAATCCCTATTTTAGGAATTATGGGCCCCCAAAATCCGGATAAAAAAAATAAATGGTTTCCCATTACATCCCATGAAGGGACCGGGGAGAACTTCTCACAATCACTGAGCTGTGCGCTTTCCAGTTTTCACTCACTGATTGGGGCCTACAGTTTTACACCGATTCCGAACGGTATTTTGAGAAGCTTTTTCATGGTTATATACTCGATAGTGTCGCCGTCACTATGCGAGGTGACCGCCGCAGAAAGAAATTTTAGGTGGTCATAGCAGGGTTCGAACCCAGAATCTCTCTCTCTTTATTTTGCCTTATGTTGCCCAAAAACGCTGCCAGACAAATTCCTTTAGACGCTTTTTAATACATAGCAGCCGCCCATATATGCGAACTTTGGAAGCCCATAACCACTAACATAGAATTTTACCCAAATCGTTTGTATCTAACATTTTAAGCTTAAAATTATATCTGCGACCCCACCGGTGGACCGGTTTTCAGTTTTTGATTACTGTAATTGTGAGGCGAATACAAACAAACTCGATCAGCTGTATTGGTGCAACCACCTTATTCACTACGCCTTGCTACAAATGGTAAACAAATAGTATCAGCTTAGCGCTTACTACATCGCAAAAACATATCTTCAAAAGTTGTACTATCGTACAACACTTTTGTATGGAAAAAATCTACTACAGTTGTACAACTGTTGTAGAACTTTTTGTGAACACCCTAAGAGAAAAGAGAAAAGACAGTTGTTTACAAAAATTATAGAAAATTGATTTTACTATATTTTTTTAGTTTATACGTACGTTGCTTTCAAGCATTAGGAAACAATTGGCCTTTAATATTTCCAACAAAGCCAACCCAATCTACAGTTATAATGGGTACTCTATTCTCGAAAGCTCATATATCGGCAAATGTCTGTTGTTCTTTGTGTTCTCAAATTTCTTAACTACAGTGGTTACTCTATTCTTCTGCTCCAAAAACTTCAATATCGTGTACTCAGAGAAAATGTATTTAAAACAGTAACCGAACCGTTTTTTTTTTTTTGTCTGCATGGTTTGAATGAATGGTTTGATGCAATATTTTAGTATGTATATAAAAAGAGTAAAACTGTATAAAAAAAGTACACAACAAGGTACCGAAAAGTACACAAATTCTTTTAACAGTTCGCAGAATTTACGTAAGTGTAACCAAAATGCACTAAACTATAACGAAATTATACCAAAAATTCCACACATAACCAAAAAGTACACAAAATATGCCAAAAAGTAAGCCAGGTCTAGTAAAAAGTACACAAAGTGGACAGCAACGTATAAAAAGCGTAATAAAACACATAAGGTGTAATAAAAAGTACAATATTTATACACACTAAAATGTACGCAAAATTTATGAGGAGTGTACTAAAAACTACTAAACTTGACTGAGTACATGGCATGCAGTACAAGTACATTAAGTACGCCGAAGTGTACTTCAAACATTACAAAGTGTACTTCAAACTTCACACAGTGTATTTAAAATTGCTCCAAGGGTGTAGAAAGTGTTGAACAGTACATAAACTGCAGTATACAAACTGGAATAAAATATGTACAAAGTGTACTAGAAGTATACACAGCGTACTAAAAATTATAAAAAATGGGCTAAAACTACAGAAAGGGTACTAACAAGTATACGATGTGTACCAAACAGTATAGAAAGTGTATCCAACAGTACACAGAGTATCAAATGTAAAGGGCGTGTAACGATACAAAAAGTACCAAAAGTACAGAGCGTGTACCTAGAAATATACATAGTGCATGAAGAAAGAAAGTGTGCACCAAGAATGAAATAAAATATTAAAAAAGCTCACGAAATATACTAAATTGTTCATAAAGTATTCTAAACAGTACTCAAAGTGTAGTAAAACATAACCAAAGTGTTCTAACGCATACGAGAAGGGTTTAAAACGTACACAATGTATATTAAAAGTACACAAAGTGTACTAAAAATACACAATGTGCACTAAAAAGAGCAGTAATTGTTTTAAATATTACATCAATTGTACTTAAAAAAAACTGCATAAAAAGTTATGTCCCATAACATCCCATGAAGGGATTGAGGAGAGGTTCTCGCAACTGCATAGACTACTACAAAGTTCATAAAAGTGAATTTGAAAATATGCACAACGTACTGAGAAATAAACAACCTATTATAAAAATTACATCAAGTATACACAAAACTACACCAATTGTAATAAACAGTACACGAGGTGTAAAAAGTTATATAAAGGGTACGAAAAAATACACAGTGTACTAAAAATTGCACTAATTGTACTAATAAGTTCACAAAATTCTCTACAAAGTACACAAAATCTAGTAATATTTACACCAAATATACTAAAAAATAACACCAAATGTAGCACAAAGTACACAAACTGTGCTATAACAAGCGCAAAATTTAATAAAATGTACACAACCTTTACTGAAAAGTATACAATGCGTTCTAAAATGTACACAATGTGCACCAAAAAGTATGCATTGTACTAAAAAGAACACAGCGTGCACTGAAAAGAACACAATGTGTACCAAAAAGAACACAACGTGTACCAAAAAGAACACAACGTGTACTAAAAAGAACACAAAGTGTACTAAAACACAAGGTTTACTAAAAAGGCAAACTAAATGTACTAAAAAGTACACCAAATTTACTAAAACTTACAGAAAACGTACTAAATCGTTTTCCAAAGTTTGTCAAAAACTACACAATGTCGACTAAAAAGTATACAACGTGTACTAAAAAGATCATACAGTCTACTAAAAATGCATGAAATATTCTTAGATATACACAAAGTATACTATAATTCACAAATTGATCTAAAAATTCGGTGACGCGTCATAACGCCCATGGACATAACGCCCATGGGCGTTATGTCACACCTAAAATGGACATAAAGCCCATGACCGGTGTGACATAAAGCCCGTGGGCGTTATGACCATTCTTGGTGCAACATAACGTCCACAACTCAGTAAAAGGCCATAAAGTCCGTGGACACCTAAGATGGACATAGAGTCCATGACTGGGCTTTATGTCCATTTTAGGTGCGACATAACGCCCATGGGCTTTATGTCCATTTTAGGTCTGACATAACGTCCACGGACTTTATGGCCTTTTACGGAGTTGTGGACGTTATGTTGCACCTAGAATGGTCATAACGCCCACGGGCTTTATGTCACACCGGTCATGGGATTTATGTCCATTTTAGGTGCGACATAACGCCCACGGACTTTATGGCCTTTTACGGAGTTGTGGACGTTATGTTGCACCTAGAATGGTCATAACGCCCACGGGCTTTATGTCACATCGGTCATGGGCTTTATGTCGCTTTTAGGTGCGACATAACGCCCATGGGCTTTATGTCCATTTTAGGTGTGACATAACGCCCATGGGCGTTATGTCCATGGGCGTTATGACGCGTCACTAAAAAATACAAAAAGTGTACTAAGAAATATTCAAGTTGTACTAGAAAGTCCACAAATAGTACTAAACCGTATACAAATTGTACTAGAGAGTACACAAAAAGGTTAAAAATATCCGCAAGGTACATATAAAGTAAATTAAAAATGTACGCAATGTCTACAAAGTTCACTATGAAATCCACCAAGTTTACTACAATTACAAAAAGTTTAGCACAAATTACAAAACGTGTACAAACGTACGTAAATTACGCTAACAACTACACAAGGTGTACTAAATAGTGTATATAAGATATTAAAGTTTGCGCAAAGTGTGCAAATAGTAAACAAACAAACAAACAAACAAACATGGAAAATAAGAACAAAATTTCAATAAACTACTTGAACAAGTTCCCACTCGGAAAATGAACTTCTTGGGTTCTTAAACCAGATCAGAGCTGTCGTAATTTCCACAAGTGGAACTTGTCAGCGAACCATCAAAAACCATATTAATTAGAGGTGACAACAATTGTTGAGGTCGATTAAATTCATTTCGATATCTTGTTCGATTGGACCATCAACACAACTTCTATAGAAAATGTACCTACTACAACTTTATATAAAACTGTCGAAGACCTACAAAAATCAACGGTTTAACGGAGAGATTTTTTAGCATGCGATTCGTTAAAAGTTCAAAAACTGCAACAGTGCCCTCGAAAAGAATATACTTGATTGAATCTACAAACTATATCTAGCTTTTTCTCAATTTTTATATTTATTATATTTTTAATATTTATTTTATTTATTATATTTATTGTGTTTATTATATTTAATGTATGTGCGACAGTGGTTCTGAAAATCATGCAGCACTATGACGGTTCGTTAGTGTATCCAAAATAATGACGATTGCCTAAAGAATTTTTTCCCTGAGGTATCCGTTTTCGAAATATAGCTCTTGTTATTTTCCAATTATCGAATGTTGAGTGGATATTTATAAGGCAATATTTCAGTACCGGGTGCAAATTTCATAATACTCGTACTGTTTTGGCTGAAATTTTACTTATGAATTGTAGAAAATTAGTGTTACTATTACAAAGCGAAAAAATGTTTTGTTCATGGACTTTTTTGGCAAAATATTGAAAAAAATACAATTTTTCGAAATTTTTTTCAAATTTTGTCTCTACAAGCAGGAAGTTGTATAACTTTTAATGCATGAAATTTTGACTGGGATGCGTAGAATAATGCGCGCAACAATTTATGCCCGAGAGATTAATTTTTTATTGTCCTAATTACCTGGAAATCTCATTAAAGTTAAACACTTGAAAACATTTGAAACAATTCTTCGTGTTTTGATCGAATGACAGAAAAATGCACGGCATAAATATATGGTAAACGCAATTCATAACGACATAAATCAGCTGTGGTATTGATACTACCATATACTCGTATTTGTACCATGCAAAAATGGATAAATATTTGTAATTTTTGATTGAAAGGGCGTTAGTTTTGTAGTAAGATGGTGTTTCACGCATAATACGATACTACTTCTCTGATTTGAATAAATTAATTTTCAGTCACACATTTTTGTGTCATGTCATATGTGCCAAATGTTGAACTTTAATGAGAACTGCCGGTAAGTAAAAAAAAAAAAAATGGTGTCCCTTAACATCCCATGAAGGGATTGGGGAGAGCTTCTCACAATCAGTGAGATGTGCGCTTTCTAGTTTTACACTCACTGAGTGGGACCTACAGTTTCACACCGGTTCCGAACGGTATTTTTAGAAGCATTTTCATGGCTAGATACTCGATAGTGTCGCCGTGACTATGCGAGGTGACCGCCGCCGAAAGAAATTTTAAGGTGGTCAGAGCCGGGTTCGAACCCAAGATCTCATGTACAAGAGCCGCGCACACTACCCATTGCACCACCGACGGCCACAAGTAGGTCAATGAAAAATTAATCTCTTCGGCTTAAATTGTATAGCCGCATTATTCTACGTGTAAGAGGTAAAATTTCATCCAAAAAAAAAGTAATCAAACTTTCTGCTTGTAAAGTCAAAATTGGAAAAAGTTCGAAAACTGGCTTTTTTAATATTTTTCCAAAAAAGTTGACAAAACACATATTTTTTTCGCTTTGTACGATTTTGCTACGATTCATAAGCTACATTTTTGCCAAAAACAGTATTATAAAATTAGCAGCCGTTTCTGAGATATTGGCTCTCACAAATACCCACTCGACACACTAAAATTTGAGAATGACAAGAGCGATATTTCGAAAACGGGAATCTCAGGGAAAATATCTATTAGGCAATCGTTATAATTTTGGATTCACTAACGAACCGCAGATAATAACCTTCAATTTGTTTCACTGTGTATATTTATTATATTTAATAAGTGATGATTTATCCGACCTTTCGTATTGTATTCTGACATTGTTCGAGCGTTTGGTCGTATTTTTAATTAATTTTATTCTTCGATATTTTGCTACCCTTTGGATAGCATCGTCAGGAAGATAAACACAATTATTAATTAGAAATGAAACCAATTGAGTTAATCATTTCTAATTAATAATTGTGTTTATCTTCCTGACGATGCTATCCAAAGGGTAGTGAAATATCGAAGAATAAAATTAATTAAAAATACGACCAAACGCTCGAACAATTTTATTTTTGAATTTATTATACTTATTATATATATTATATTTATTATATTTATTATATTTGTTATATTTATTATATTTATTATATATATTATATTTATTATATATATTATATTTATTATTATATATTTTTATTCTGTTGTTCGACCTTTTCCTTATCAATAAATAATCAATATTCTTCGAGCTTGAGGTCAGATTTGCTGTTGTTATATTTATTTTCCTCGATATGTCGCTACTCCTTTGTGTAGCATCATTAGGAGATATAAACAATATTTAACAATTAAAACAAAACAAAAAAACAAAATAAAATTTGTTTTGTTTTAGTTGTTAAATATTGTTTATATCTCCTAATGATGCTACACAATGATGCCTCAAGCTCGAAGAATATTGATTATTTATTATTATATATATTATACTGATTATATTTCTTATTATATTTATTATACTTATTATATATATTACATTTCGTATATTTACTATATATATTATATTTATTATTATATTTATTATATTGATTAAATTTATTATACTTATTATATCTATTATATTTATTTTATTTATTATATTTATTATATATATTTATTATATTTATTTTATTTTTTATATTTATTTATCATATTTGTTATATTTATTTATTATATTTACTATATTTATTTTATTTATCATATTTTTAATATGTATTACATTGCTTATTTTTATTATAATTAGTAGCGGACATAAATTGTACCCAATAACAAGCTTTTCATCCCATTGTGACCGTTGCCAACCACTTTGAACTAACCACAGACACATGCAAACAGGTAAAAGTGATTTGGCCCCTCTGGCAAGTCAATTTCTAGCCCCAACCAACCACAAGTAAGCGGCTACCGCAATTGCCACCAGAATTATTGTGGATACAACGAACATGACTCTAAACATTGTACGCTAAAATTTTTCCACCAACGAAAATGTGTGTTTCTTTCACCACAATGACAAACCTCAAACAGCGGACGGGAAAAGCCCCAAAATTTCCCCCCTTTAAAAAGATTCATCATAAAGTTGTTGACATCTTCTATGGCTGAACTTGACGCTGAAGTGGCGTTTTGGTTGTCCACCGCACACGTTCAAATCATTTTAATGCAATTTACCTCTCAAACCACCAAAAACATTCGAACGACTTCAAAAGTTCCATGTTTAGGAATCTCTGCAGAGCTGAGTTGTAGGATTTTTCTACAACAGCACAACACCTGAGATGAAGGGGTGAATGGCAGTGAATGGCAGTGACGGAATAAAAGAGTGCGCGTGTGCCGCCACCTCATGATGTCGAATTTGTTAATTAATTTAGTGGTTACTTTCATTTTCAGGAATTTTCCATTTCGGAGGCAGTGATTTACGCAAAGAGGGAGTGGGGATTTGGCCTTTAGATTTCTGAGAAATTGATAAAATTTTTATAAGAAAATTGATTTTTGTGGTTGGTGTATTTGGAAAAGGCTGTAGTGAGTGTTCGGGTCTGTAATAAACATTTCAATTACACAATTTAGCTTAAAGACAAGACAAGCGGGATGATAAATTGAAAATTTAATTGCAAAATGTAAATTTTTTAAAAGAATAGAGTTTGAGAGGAATAGCTGTTTACATATTTCAAATTTGAACTTCTAAGTGGGAACAATTTGGACTAACACGACACAAACTCTTCAACAATTTAGTGCTTTTACAACTTGGTATTATTTAAGTAAAGGTGATTCAAACGTTGTCTGGACGAATGCATGCCCGTTGAATATCGTTGAATAAGCCTTTTATCCATCGTATACAAGGTCCTCTCAAGCGTAATATGCGATAGAATAAAGCCATTTATTGCCTACCTGATCGGTCTTTATCAGCGTAGCTTTTCGCCTTTTCGACCACATATTGACATGACGACAAATTCTGGAGAAAACCCTCGATTTACAAATCAACAGTTATCACCTCTTTGTAAATTATAATTCGGCATTTACACCGACCAAGATTAGTGCATTTCGAAGGTTAACTTCCAGGTTAACCCACGCCAACCCAGAATATCACTCATACAATTTTGATCTGCAGAAACTGAGGTTTAATTTTTAAATTTCAATTTAAACTCGTTTACAATTTGATGCAACACTTCTAAGTACGAAAAAATGCAACCATAATAAAAACATACACAAAAAATCGACTGTTGGAAGACGGACAAAGACGATCTAGAATTAGTCGACCAGAAGATGTGCCTAATTTGGCAACCCTGGTAAAAGAGAACCAAAAAGTGCTAGAAATTCACTCAAAGGCATTTCTCTCATGCGTCATATCTTGATTATTTCATACTTTTTGCACAGTTTATGTAATTTTACTTCAACATGGTTGGAAGTTGTGTAGTTATATATAATAATACTATTAAAAAGCTGCTCGTGTATTGAAATATATATTCAATGAAGAGAGTAAGAGAGAGAACAGAGAATGACTAGGGTTTCACTCGATGTGTTTGTTGGCATTTGAGTGAAGAGACATTTTGACTGTTTACTTGTACATCGTTTTTAAGACGGAAGCCGATCGAAAATATTCCGTGGCGTCGGCGCCACCAAAATATTTTGAAGCTCACCCCTCTATCGACATAATTGGCTCTCATCGGCTTAAAGTGTAAGCCAACTTGACCGTTTGTCCCTACTTGACCACTTGATTAAATTTTAAAGCTTCAGTTATTTCAAAAACATCCCAAATTTGTACAAAACTGGCAAAAGCCACAGCCGCCAATTTAATTGATCTATTCCGCTGCCTTCTTCGATAATTTTGTCTTGGCACAGAGTTGCTCTAAATTAGTAAAGCACAAAGTTGCCTCCTGAAGTGTCAATTTAATCTTAAGTTGGGCGGTGTAAACGGCAAAGATTAGAGAACAATGTTATCGGTATCCTGACCGCGATAAACTGTGGTGTAAATGCGACATAATACGACATTTACACCCATCAAGATTAGCGCATTTCGAAGGTTAACTCCGTTAACCCACGCTAACCCAGAAGATTACTCATACAATTTTAATCTGTAAAACCTGAAGTTTCATTTTTAACCTCATTTTAAACTGATATACAATTTGATACAACCCTGCCTATTACCATAATAAAAACATACACAAAAAATCAACTGTTTGACAGATGGAAGTCGATCGAAAATTTTCCGAAGATTGAAATGATCTCACCGAACCATTTAGTACGAGAAGCGGCCTTAGCCAGGTCGGCAGACTATCATGCGATCTCTTCAACATATTAATTGAGATTATTGTGAGAAATGCTGCAGTCAACACGAATAACCTGGCGTTTACACGGGACAGTTTTGCTCCGACGGTATCAATACATTCACACATTTTTACTACCACACTTACACTTCTCTCACTTGCCTCGCCACTGTCTCTGATTTTTCAACGACAGTAAATTCGGCAAGAGATTTGACATAAGCGGTCAGATCATGGCTGAACTAGTAGAGGTTGGCGCATTAGAACAACTGATTTTGCTTTCGTATGACCCCATCTGTCAAATTCAGTGTATTTTGTTGTTGTACTTTTTTGTTTACTGTGTTTGTTCATATGGATTTGTGTTGAATTTGACGGTAAGAGTCATGAAACAAAAACTAAATGCCTGTTCTTGGTGCACACAATTACAACAAATCCTTCTGCGTCAACCTCTACTAGTTCAGCCACGGGCCAGATCGGTGGCGTTTCGTAGTAATTTGAGAAAAAAGCTTAGTAACTTTTATTGAAATATTGTTTGACAATACAAACATATAAACTTGAATGCTACTAATTTTTCAGAGTACATCAATTTCATTCTAATTGGGAGAAGTAAGACAAAACACAATGGCAAATTACCGAAGAAACAATCAATCAGAGCACGAAATTTAACTAAACGACACTGTCGGCGGCTGCTTAAAATTGTACTGTCTTTATAACTGGTGACAACTAATACATATTCTCAATTATCTTGTCTCAAACTGTCCCGTGTAAACGCACCGTAAAACTATCATCAGCAAAAATCACATGCTGCTCGCGTCATTGACATCATTGGGCAAAATCTACGAGAAAATACTGTAGTATTTTCGAGAATTGAGAAGGAATCAGCAAAGGTGGGTTTGGCAGTAAACGAGGACAAGACAAAACTACTGGTTTCGACAAACATAACATCCACCCGATTGAATGAAAGAGTGAACGTTGATAACCGTTATATTTTCCAGGTAGTGAACGAATTTATTTAACCCGGATCTGCAGTGAACAGAGGCAATATCGTCAGCCTAGAAATCACGTAGAGGATTGTGCGTGTGAACAGGTGGTATTTCGGCTTAAACAAGCACTTCAAAAATAAGGCCATCTCTTGAGGAACGGAGATCCAACTATATAAGACTCTCATACAACAAAACTACTGGTTTCGACAAACATAACATCCACCCGATTGAATGAAAGAGTGAACGTTGATAACCGTTATATTTTCGAAGTAGTGAATGAATTTATTTAACCCGGATCTGCCGTGAATAGAGGCAAGAACGTCAGCCTAGAAATCACGCAGCCTGTCTTGCTTTATAGCGCAGAATCCTGGGTGATATCGCATAATTTTTTGTGGATACGCCCCTTTTTTAAATATCGTTACACCGCCCATAATAAGAGACCGATTGTAGTGAAATGTTCACAGTGTGGTACTTTCGGTCGGGCCTCTATCATTGGGTATATAAGAACATAATTAGACAAAGGAGCGTAACACCCTCCAAAAAATCAAAATTTGAGCTAGCCACTAGGATGTCCCAAAAAAATTTACTTTTTCGATTTTCATGGCTGCTTAAGCTTCATTGGGAACCTTATAGGGTAAAGCATTTTTAAGATTTTTTTCAGATTATTCGCAAGAGGTTTAGAGGTCGCACAAATCGAATTTCCCCCAAAAATCGGGTATACCGGACGTTTTTTTGTGTGTTCCAAAAAATTTATCTTTTTCCATTTTCATGGTTGCTCAATCTTGATTGGAAACCTTATAGGGTAAAGTGTTTTTGAGATTTTTTTCAGATTTTTCGGAAGAGGTTTAGAGGTCGCACAATTCGAATTTCCCCCAAATATCGGGTATTCCGGACGGTTTTTGAATTTTACTTAAAACTCGGTCAATAACCACGATTTTCTTAGTTTGTAAGTCAACATTTTTAGAGCAAAACGTTCAAAATTTATAGTATATGCATAAACCACCAGTTTTGGCAATGATGAATGAATACATGATACATTTTGTTAGTAACGTTTTATAACTTTTAAAATTTCTATGCAAATATTAAAAAAAACTAATGATGCATTGTAAAAGACGGATAAATTCCAAGCAATTTCGTAGATATATATTTTTAACTTGCTGTTACTGTTCCAGAGTTATACCATTTTAAAGCCGTTTACTCATTGTATGAAACTAATAATATTATAAACTGTTTGCCTATTTTCCATCGGATTTGCTTGAAATTTCTATGAAAATTTAAAACACTAATGATGAACTTTAAAAGATGCATAAATGCCAAGCAATTTGGTGGAAAAAGTTTTGAATTTGCAGTTACTGTTCCACAGTTATGCCATTTTAAAGCACTTTACGCAATGTATGAACCTAATAATACTATAAACTGTTTGCCAATTTTTCGTCGGATATGCTTTAAACATTGTATTCTTGACAAAATTTACATGCACTAAGTAACGACAAAGAGTTACACGCAGAAAAAAACGGCCCCAGCAGCTTAAAACAGGAAAAATATATATGTTTGCAAGCAATCATATATATGGTTCCTGCAATATGTTGTCAGGGCCATTTTTTGCTGCGTGTAATTCTTTGTCGTTACTTAGCGCAAGTAGATTTTTTCAATAATACAATGTTTAAAGCATATCCTATGAAAAAAGACAAACAGTTTATAATATTATTAGGTTCATACCATGGGTAAAGAGTTTTCAAGTGGCATAACTCTGGAACAGTAACTGCAAATTCAAATTTTTTTACAAAATTACTAGGAATTTATCCATCTTTTAAAGTGCATCATTAGTATTTTAAATTTTCACAGAAATTTAAAGCAAATCCGGTGCAAAAATGGCAAACTGTTTATAATATTGTTAGGTTCATACATTCGGTAAAAAAAGCTTTAAAATTGTATAACTCTGGAACAGTAACAGCAAATTAAAATTTTTTATCTACAAAATTGCTTGAAATTTATCCATATTTTAAAGTGCATCATTAGTATTTCTAATTTGCATAGAAATTTAAAGCAAATCCGATGCAAAAATGGCAAACAGATTATAATATTATTAGTTACATACCATGAGAAAACGGCTTTAAAATGGAATAACTCTGAAACAGTAAATGCAAATTAAAAATTTTTTTCTAGAAAATTACTTAGCATTTATACGTCTTTTAAAGTGCATCATTAGTTTTTTAAATTTTCATATAAATTTTAAATTTTTTTTCAATTTTCAATTTATAGCATCATCTTTATTCAAATTTCGATTATATACATATTTACATAGTTTGAGATATTATTCTATATATTACAACAAATAAGTGCTTTTATTAAGTTATGACGTTTTATGTGGAGTTTGGATATTTATGTAAATTTTAAAAGATATAAAGCGTTGTTTACAAAATTTACCAAAATGTGCGAAAAAATGTAATACGTGTTATCTTATTGAGGAAAATCATTTCCAAAACTGGTGGCTTATATATTTATATTACTATAATATAATATATTTATATTAATATATATATTTATATATAATGAAAGTTTGGACGTTTAGCTTCAAAAATTTTGACTTACAAACTAAGAAAATCGTGGTTATTGACCGAGTTTTAAGTAAAATTCAAAAAACACCCGGAATACCCGATTATTGTGGGTATTTCGAATTGGGCGACCTCGAAACCACTTCGGAAAAATCTGAAAAATTCTCAAAAATACTTTACCCTATAAGCTTTCAAATAAAGCTTGAGCCAACAAAGAATTTTATTGATGGGACACCCTACTGGCCATATCTCAAGAGCCATCAGGGGTAGAAAGATGTAATTTGGTACATATGCTGGTAATACAATAAAAATTTAATTTTTGTGGAAAGTGGGTGTGACTACGTCCCTTTTTGAAAACCCGTTATGCCGCACATAATAATAGAAATAGGCTTGTCACTAAATCGGATAAATTAGCATTCTGACCAAGCGAAAGATCCCAGAATCATGAAAATTTTAAAGTATATAGTACTTTATATATCGTAGCTCCAAGCGACATTTCCATACTGAAATTGGGCGCAGTAGAAACGAAAGCGTGGCCATCAATATGATTAAACGACGTCCTACCCAGAAGCGAGAAGCTGGACTTATGAAATTTGTAATGAATGCTCCTCTTATGGATTCGATATTAGCTAAGAAGGAGTTTTTTATAATGTGATTAGGGGCGATAGAATTAATCTCCACAGTGAATCAAAGTAACAAGTCTTATGAACGAAAGCGTGATGTTAGAATCATCTGGGAAGAAAAAATTAAAAGAAACTGGATTTTCATGTTTTTGTTTAAGTCGACAGCATTCTAACCATACACGGAAATTGAGGCTTACAACATTTGGAGAAATTATACCCTTTTAAGTGTAGATCTCAGGTTAGAGGAATTGAATCCCCTGCTAAAAGAAGGTGTTAGCTCACTTTTTTAAAAACATTACTGTCGTTCTTTCAATGTTTCCGTGGTATCTGATTTTGTTTTAGATAAGCAAAAAAGTCAACATCTGATATTTAAATTAAATTTTAAAATTTTTTTTTTTTTGAATGAAGCCCCTGGTGGAAGGAAGAAGTTATTTACTCACTTTTTTTCAAAAACAATATTTTCCTTCTTTTAGTATTTCCATGGTATCCGATTTCGGTTTAGATAAGAAAAAAAGTCAGATTAAATTATTAAAATTAAATTTTTAAATTAAATTTTTTTTAAAATTTTTTTTAAATCAGATACCATGGAAACATTAAAAGAAGGAAAATATTGTTTTAAAAAAAAGTTAGTTAACACCTTCCACCAGCAGCTTCATTTGCTAGTAAAATATTTTTTTCTAACGATTTCTTATTTTAATTTCCTTTTACTTTCACATTTGCCACTAATATAATCAATAAATTTGTTGTTTTTACATCCATTTCAAATTTTCTAATTAAGATTTAACAAATCCATTGGTTTTGCTAATAACCTGAGCGAATCTATTCAATTTCCTGCTCATCATCATTAAGATACATACATACATATTTTCTCATGACATCATTGAAATCGAACTTCTGGTGTTCAATCTTAAGCGATTTATATGCTAATATTAGTTACAATAAATTAAAATCTCGCAAAAACCTTAATTCTCTCTACGAAAATCCCACCCAATAAATTAATAACATGTAATTAACTCTTTAAGTTTCAGAGAAATCAATCAATCATTTCGTTTAGTAAAGAAATCAATCATTAATATCGTTTAGTTGAAACCAACAAATGGATTTTTATACAGAAAAATAAAATAAAATGAAATGAAATGAAATGAAATGAAATCAAATGAAATGAAATGAAATAAAACAAAACGAACCAAAGAAAAATTAAATTAAATAAAATAAATCGATCCAAAATAAAATTAAATAAATTAAAATAAAATCAAATTAAATAAAACGAGACAAAATAAAATAAAATAAATTTAAATAAAATAAAATACAACAAAATAATAAAATAAAATTAAATGAAATTTAATGTATTATCGTGGTTAAAAACTGTATTTTGATGGATTTTTCTCATGACTACGAGACAAACACAAACGTTCGGTTTAATCCCAAATCTACAAAAGATTTATGACAGAATCATAAAATAATTAATTATTGTTGTCATAACAATCCAATGATACCGTATGATGTCATTTCGAAACGGTTGAAAACAATATTGTTTAACACAAACAAATCGTAGTTATTTTTGTTTTAAATTGCGTTTATATTCACAACTTCAGTGAACATCAGATGATGACGGTCACAAATGTATTCACGACGACTTCATGTGCAGATAGACAGACAAACGGACATGTGTGTGTAAAAATACAATTTTTTGTTAACAATTATTTTTAACTTTATTCCCCCATAAACTGTTTTGTTGTTTATTTCCCACAAATGCACTTCATGTGTTATTTAATTTGACGTTTTTTCCTTTTATTTTTCAAAAACGAAAAATTGTTTATCTTTGTTGTTTTGTTTTGTTTTCATGAGGGTCATTTAGAATTATATAAAAAAAAATATATAATCTTTGCAAAATTTAATTTTCCGCTCATAACATTGAAGGAAAAAAATCAAAAGTTTGTTTAAGCATCATGTTAATTTTAGTTAAGCTACTAAGCTTTACTGTAGTCGTGGATGAGTAGTTTAAGGAAATGAGAAATGCACAATGAAAAAGTTATAAATTATTAAATTCTACATTGAAATTAATAAATTCATGAAAAAATTCAATAAAACAAGAAATTGCTTATAATGAGGGCAAAATGTTTATTATTAACCATTGAAAAAAACGGCCCCAGCAACATATTGTAAGAAACATGTATATGTTTACATGCAGGGTTTACATGAATTGAAGATCTGCTGTTTTTTGTTTCTATGTTGTCCATCACGTTTTTTCCAGCAGTTTTCAACAAATGAATCAACATTTGGGTCACATTAACATATAATATAACCTATTAATCATTGTGTCTCAAACATGTAATATTGAATAGAAAGCAAAATGTGTTTGGACACAAGTATACTATATTTCCGAAAAGCTACAAGCAAGATAAATTTCCATACAAACAACAAAAAATACTTATTCTCAGCGAAAAACTTTTACAATTTACAACGAATATATTAATATTCCCTATATTGTTGAACAAAATTAATGGTTTCAACGAACAGGGCCTCCAAGCGATTGTACCAAAGCGTGAACGTTGATAATTATAATTATAATTTCGAGGTGGTGGACGAATTTATATACTTCGGATCTGCCGTAAACAAACAACGTCAGCCTTGAGATCAAACAGAGAAGTGTCCTTGCGAATATATGTTATTTTAGGCTAAGCAAGCACTTTAGAGATAAATCCCTCTCTCGAGTAACAAAAGTCCAGCTATACCAGACTCTTATACAACCTGTCTTGCTTTATGGCGCAGAATACTGGGTCTTATCGCCAGCAGACGAAACATCTGTAAGAGTCTTCGAGATAAAAATACTCCGAAAAATGAATGGCCCTATAGTGCACAACGGCGAGTTCACTTATTCAAAGGCACTAAAAATTTCATATTCAGCAGCCTGTATCTTTTGCAATTTGTTACCGATTGCAGAATGGAAGCTAGACATCTTGAGATTTAAAAAAATCATGACAATATTGGTTTCTTAACTAAAGAACTTTTTTTTGAGCAATTTATAAAAAAGTCCAAAAATGTGCTATTTTTTTTATTATTTTTAAAGTAAGCAATGATTTTTTGTAGGGAGCGTTTGTTTATAACAATTTATTACATCTTAATCATTTTACGAGTTAAAATGGCAAAACAAAAAATTTTAAATCTATCGGAAAATACTAAAATCGATGTTTACCGTTCTGAAGGATATTCTAACCGCGCAATAGCTAAAAAAAACTCGACGGAGCCCAACAGTTGTCGACAATTACATCAAGGACCCCGAGGGGTATGGAAAAACTTTTAAAGGAAGGGTTTCATTGTCTTTATCTACGTATGAGAAAAGAAAAATCACCAGAATTGCTTCCAATTCTGCCTTATCCTTGTCAAAATTAAGAGCACAAGCTGGAGTGGAAGCGAGAAAGTCATCAGTACGCAGAGTAATTAACGGAGAACCGTTGTTTTTACGGATGAGAAGAAGTTGAATTTGGATGGGCCTGATGGCTACAACTATTATTTCCATGATCAGCGCAAAGAAAAGCGTTTTTTGAACCGACATCACAGCCGAGAGGGCGGCGTTATGGTGTGGGGTGCTATTACGGACTATGGCACCACCGATCTTGAATTTCAAAGTGCAAAAATGACTAGTGCAAGCTATAAAACGTTATTGGAATCGGCTTTTCCGAAGTTCAGTGAACTATTTGGTCCCATATCGTGGATATTGCGATAGGATAATGCCCCTATACACAACGCCAGAGTAGTAAAGGAGTTCATTGCAAGCCAAAATGTTAATATTCTTTACTGGCGACCCTATTCGCCAGATCTAAACATTATCTATGAAGGAAGTAGACAATATGATGACAATCAGTCACAAATTCAGGCCATTAAGGATGCTTGGAATCAAAATTCGTTGTACTACACAAATTCTCTTTACCTATCAATGAAAACCAGTATATTTGAAGTTATTAAAAACAAAGGGGGCTGTACCCATTACTAATAGTTCTTAAATAAAGTTAAATAAATTAAAAAAAAAACAAGAAAAACTGTTTTTCATTAAAATTAGTTAAAGTGCCTGCATTCAAGTCAACCAAAAAAAATAGCACATTTTTGGACGTTTTTTAATAAATTGCTCAAAAAAAGTTCTTTAGTTTTTGGCGTAGAATACGTCTTACCTTACGGTATAGGGAGTCATGTCAGATTGTTATTGTTGTAATCTTTATTTCATTGATTATGAGGAAACGGCGAGATAACTTTTTTTAAAAATTTTTTTGTAGGTAAATGAAGATGTTATCTTTCGTTTGATATACATTTCATATTGGTTGATATCTTCCTAATATTTAAATTTCTCAAATGAAAATTGTTTAAACACATACACTCAAACATATGTGTGGTGTTTGGTTGAGTGCTTGAGTTTGTAGCGTGAACACAAACTATGCTGCTGTTTCAGTGTGGACACAAACCTTCGGCTGTTGTTTTGATTGATGAAATATTGAAATTTCGTATATTTACTTATGTATTTAAGTGAAACAAAATGTTAAATGTGAATTTGAATTTAACATGGATATATAATTATAAAAAATATAAATCATATTGATTTGCGTCTGTTATTTATCATTTATCCTTACTCTTTTAATTTAAAAACATATTTATCCTATTTTTCCTACCATAAGCTTATGTATATTATCAAAAGTAACTATCAAATAAATAAATTCATTTGCTTATGTTATTTATCATCTATTGTTATATATGTTTTCTGTCTTATCGGATGGCGTATTCTACGTTAAACTTAATGACCGTGTCTCTGACACAGCCTGCAGGGACAGTCCGTGGCCGAAGGCCTCGGACAATTGTTTGCTGTATTTTTTTTTTATATCTCAAGATGTTTAGCTTCCATTTCCATTTTAAAAGTCTGCAATTGGTTACAAATTGCAAAAGATACAGGCTCCTGAATATGGAATTTTTAGTGCCTTTAAATAAGTGAACCGGAGTGTATTTAACTTTAATTTGCATTACAATTAAAAAAGCCGAGGCAAATCCAGTTTGGATGGCTTTTCAAAACTAAACTCGTTTATTATACAAAAACACAGAATAATTTACAAAACTAAATAAAAGCTAAATTACATTTTTCCAAAAATAGTTTCGTGGGGGTTGTGTTGTGTTTACTGTTTTCAATAATATTTTAAAAATCTTTGTGTTTTCTTACACTAGATCCTTGAAAATGATCAACGAAGTTGATCGAAATATTGGAAACTAAATAAATTGTGATAAAAGGAAAATTAAACAACTTCGTTTCCTTTTTCATTCCTATGACCTCAAGCCGATACTTCAATTGAAAATCGTAATAATAAGAAACGTCGACTATAAATACAGTTTAGTATATGTACATTTCCTTTTAAGAGTACATAATTATATCTTTGGCACTAAAATGTTTAATTTTTCTTCACACACAGAGGTGGACTCAAATTTTTTGGTTGCGACATTTCTCTTTAATATACTTTCTCTCAGTTATTACCTCTGAGAATCAAATCAGTTATTATCTCAGATTGATCATACTGCAATATATCGGTGATTGTCAGCGAATAAAATCTGAGTCCACCTCTGTATGTGAAAAAAAATTTATTTTCTACTTTTTCATGGGGCTTGGCCTCAGTTTTATTTATCTTTATCTTTATATTTCTTTCTTTCTTCTTTATTTTGAGTTAATTTTCAAGATTCGCAGTGAAATTTGTTTGCGTCCGTACGAGTCGAGAGTTTCCCAATGACTGACCGTACTTCGAACACAATCCGAACAGTCTCGATAACTCGAACTACGGTTTACCAAGATTTCGAAAAATGTGAAATTTTGAAGGCAGTTACGATGAGATGATTAGAAAATTTTTGGATTTGGATCGGCACCAAATATGACTTAAAATGTCGGTAATGATGAGCTGAACAAAAACGTCCAGGCAACCATGATGCTAATTGCAGTAGTTGCGCAAGAAAATTGGTTCAGATTCAGATTTCTACACATTTTCGACACGTTTTCTACATGACTTCTGAAGACACTGGAGTCAGCACCGTGGTGGCCTGGAAGTTTTTGTTCAGCTCATCATTACCGACATTTTAAGTCGTGTTTGGTGTCGATCCGAATGCAAAAATTTTTCCAGTACCAAATCGTTGAAGTACTGCAACGGTTTTCTGAAATCAAATTATGTTTTAAACAGCGCTTTTTAGCTGTATTCCACCTTGATCCCATATAACATGAATTTTTCCCGATTTTCCATGTGTTCCACAGACTTTTCCTATTACTATGAATTTGTTTTAAAAATTTACATGATTTTTCCTCGAATTTTCATGCAAATTTTCATGATAGTTGAAGAGAAAGTATTGATGCCACTTGGTAGGAAAAATGATTCCGCATAGCTTAAAAAATTTTTTGTGGAAAAATTTTCCGGAAAAGTCGGAAAATTCCGGAGTTGGAAAATTATGAATTTTTCCTGAAACAGATTTATTATTCCTTGGTCGGAAAAACTAAGAAAAGCATTTTACATGAATTTTTCTAGATTTTTTCTGGAAGATTTCACCATTGTCGGAGAGAAAGTAATGATGCCAGTTGATAGGGAACTTGATCCTGCATAATTTAGAAAACTTTTGTACAGTAAAAATCTTCCGGAAAAGTCGGAAAATTCCGGAAATTTTTTTCGGAAAAATCGGAAATCTCTGCATTTTTCCTGAAACGGATTTATCAGTAATCACATTGGTATCAAATTTTCAAAAGATTTTTCCCGATTTTCCGGGTTTTCCGTGGAAATTTTAGGGTAACATTTTGAGAGATTCAACTGTCACGCGACATGAACCTGTGTGACAAATTTCAGCTCAGCGGTAGTGACGAAAAGTGGGTCTACGAGAGTGTCGAAAATAGTAAAAAAAAAGAAATATACAGATATACAAATTCGAGTACAAGATTCATAAATGACCCTGAAATCATGTTAATTTATGATGCCAAACAGACTCCAAGAAAGAAGGAAAATTAAATTCCCATGTTCATATTTATGACTCTTTTATGAGTCATAAAAGATCGCTCAGAATGAAGGGGCAGTTTCAAACGCAAAAACATGTTTATTGATATATTTTCGGAATGTTCTGAGACTCTTTTCTGACTCCTTTCGGACTCAGAATGTTGACCAGGCAGTTTGAATTTAACTTTCTTAAAAATATCCCAAATTCATATCTTCTTCTCTTAAATCTGAAACCGTAATTTTTATTGTTTATTTGTTAAACTCAGGAAAAATTTTGAAAAATGATTTAAAATTAAACTGTTATTTTATTTCCTCCACAGAGTAATGTGATATAGAGCTGTCATTCTTTTCATCTGACATTTCATTTCACACTATTCGTGATGCGGTCAGTGTGATAGAGAGTTATTTGCCATACATTGACTTACACCAGGTGGAATTATAAAAATTGTTGACTTAAATATTTCATGTTTTTTTTGATGAAAAACTGGAAATTTAAACGTATTTTGGACTTTTTTGAGAAATCTTTTATTGTTAGTATATATATGTAGTGTATTTACACAAAAATTTTAACTCACAAAACGAAATGGCGTTTGCTGAATTATTGTTGCTTGCTTTGAACCATTGCCTCTATCTGGAATTATTAAAGCAATACTTTCCAACATGCAACCGCCCATATGCAACACACGAAATCTCTTCAATTTACTGAGAAAATTGGCTACTCTATTCGTCATTACTCTATGATTTCCTCCACACTATTTGTATATGAAATTAAATATCTTACTATCAATTGATATCTTCCAAATGGCATTTACAAAATGTACTTGTCAAGTTCAAAGGGGAAATCTCTATGTAAATTGTCCTTTATTAATTCTGAATTAAACACTGATTTTATCAATAAAAAATCCAAACTTTCTTTGAACTTGAGTTTAATTTGGCTGTTTTTGTTTTCAATATTCGAAACAAAGGTAGAATAACAAAATACAAACACTGATTTTATGATTTTTGTTTTTCAATTTCCTAATTTCAATTGAAATCTCTCTCAGTTTTAAATATGAATTATAGAGTGGCATTTTGCAATTCATATGTAACCTCTATATTTGTCCACTACACTACCCTCCGGCATTCCACTACAATTTTCTACATAAAATCTAAGTAGTATTCTCGACACAAGTGTTTATAAATGCATTCAAACTATGTTCGACTACGTTTTTCTCCATCTGCTATAGAAGCAAGAAAAGGCGAAAAAACAACAAAAGAGTTTAGCAACAGGTGTATTTTTTCCCCCATTTGAGTTTGTTCTTGTACACATTTTCTATTCAAAAACGAGGTTTGTATGATAATTTTGGGCAGGAAAGAAAATTGCTAGTTTTAAAATGCTTTATATGCTTCAAAATCCCATTTAGTTTAATATAGATACTAATATTTTCGCTGCCAAAACAATGGTATAATATTTTGCCTATCACCCTTAGGACATTTCGTCCTTGACCCCGTTGGACGGAAAGCTTGACTGTGACAAAACACTTTTCCTAGACGTGCATATATATTATTATCAGAGTTCGTATTTCGTGGGTAATGGATTACCCTGGGTTACCCGGTCTAAAATCGCAAAATTTAAAATGTTGTGATCTCCACTGGAGGCCTTACCAGTGGATGTCTGTAACATGACATGATTTTATTTTTAAATCGCTGGATATTTTTATTTTTGCGATTTTCTGAATTTGGCGATTTTTTGACAAAAACGTCTTCCATCTGAAAACCCCATAGAAACCCGCAAAAAGTAGCCATTATATCGATTGGATTAGCTATGTTTTGATAACATATGAGTACCTTAGTAATTAACATACAACCCTCGTACATTCCACAACCATCAACTGAAGACTCAAACCTAAATGTAGTATAAACGCAGTTCCCTCCCGGAAAATAGTAATCGGAAAATATTTACTCCATTTTCCCCATCATTGCGGTCTTCTTGCAATACTCCCAACTAAAAAAACAAAAATTGTTTAAACAACTTTTTAAAAACAATTTAAATACGACAATTTAAACTAAACTCTAAAACCAATAAAACTATATTTAAGTAACACTTACGAGATACAAATGCCTCGAGAGTTGTGGCACGAGTTTCCATGTTGCATACCACACTTTGGGCGTACAAGTTGCATACTCTACTACAACATACCATGTGTGTTTGCATATAGTACAACCATTCAACCCACTTTGCTTAGAGTTGCAACCCAACAAAAAAACAAAAACATGAAATTTCAATTCGATTTCAAATAGAGAATGAGAAAAAACATCATTTAAATCTCAATAACACTAGCATGTTGGCGGCTTTAAGGCGTCAAGCGTTGATGTGCGTGAAAGTGAAAATTGTTTAATAGTTATAGTGCGAGTATATCATTAGATAAATATTTGCTAGGAAAAATGTCTTCATTGCAAACGGAAACGAGGTCAGTATGCTGGACAAGCTGTCATGCTTCGAAATGGGCAGCTCATGCAAACGGATGTAGGAAATTATACCCGTATGTGCAGCTTGTAATAGATGCTTGTTCACTTATTTTTTAATAAGGAAAATGTAAGACTTGCTCAGGAATTGAATCTCTTAACCAAAATTATGTGTACACGCGGAAAAAAATGGTCCCAGCAACATATTGCTGGAAACTTGCATATGTTTAGAAACATTGTTTCAAGGATTGAATATCATCAGCTGCTTTTTTGTTTCTATGATGTCTGTCACGATTTTGTTTTTAGACGATTTCAACAAACAAAGCTACATTTGGGTTCGAAAAACATACATATATTATAACCTATTAATCATTGTGTCTCAAACACGTAATATTGTATAGCAAGCACAATGTGCTTGGACACAAGTATAATATATTTGCGACCAGCTACAAACATGATATATTTGCATGCAATTAGCCAAAAAAACATATTTTTCACCGTGTATGCAAACAGGTATACAAAAACGAAAAGATAGCAGGCGCATAGTTGGGCAGCACTCCACCATTACCATTTTTTGCTGTGACCATCAACGAAAAGAACACCGAATTAAATTAGATTCCGCAGGGTTTCGTACCTGCTAACTGGGACAAAAACGATCGTTCGGGTTGAAGCGACGATATACCGCGATTTCGTAATTTTCGAGATTTCAACCCATCAAACATATGTCTTCCGTTCCAAAACGTTCCAAAACCTGAACATGGCTTTAGAAGTAAAACTGCCGATGAGAGGTATTGAACCCCTGATCGGCAACCTTTTTTGTGACGTAAAGAAAGTGGGGGTAACACATGGTATTGCCGGAAATAGAGATGTGGTAGCATGACACCATACACTGAACGAAAAATGCTTCGTCGCATAGATGAAACATTTTCGCTAATGCCTTTACATTGTTATAGTGAAGAGTGTCGTATATCCGACAATTTGGTAGTCGCTGCAACGAAAAATTTCATACTTGACTTCTTTGACAATTTTTCATTTCGTTGCTGCAACAACTTACTTTTCGTTCCTGCAACAATTTTATTTAATTTGAATTTTGTAGAAACATGGGTTGAAAATTAAAAAAAAGTAAATGCATGAGTTTTAAACTGCTGATATTTGGTTTATCTTTAACTTTTTATAGTTTAAAAGATCTGTCCATATTTTAGCAAGAAATCTTAATAATAAATTCCTCATGTTTGTTCTTAATTACAGGACCTGAAAAAGACGGCCACAATAACACTCAACCCCTCGACTACCACAATCATTTGCAGACGACTGTTTCAATATGGAATGAATATAATCTATTTAGCAAATTGAGAATATTTTCGAAACAAAAATTCAACAAATTGTTATCAAAACACCTGCAATCTACTACTAACAGTGTATTTATGTACAATTGTCAATAAATAATTTAAAACAAACTTCAAAAGATTCAATGCAGCAGTGAAACAAAATCATTGTAGTAATGAAACAAATTCATAGCAACAATGACTCAAATTCGTTGCACCAATGAAACAAATTCATAGCAGCAATGAACAAATTCATTGCTGTAATGAAACAAATTCATTGCAGCAATGAATTAAACTCATTGCAAGAACGATACTTATTCATTGCAAAAATTAAACAAATTTATTGCTGCAATGAAACAAATTCATTGCAGCAACGAAACAATTTCGTTGGAATAATGAAGCAAATTCATTGCAGCAACAACCATACTTTCACCACAGTAACGAATAGTTTGTGGTTGATGAACACATTTTCATAGCGGGAATGAAACTGTACGTTAGCCCACTTTCGATGACAAAAGTTGTTGGGGTGATGAACATTTTCATCCCTCTGACGATGCTTTTCCGTTCAGTTTACTTATTTTCAGAAAGGCTACTTATCTAAAGAAAGGAAACGAAAAGGTATTTTTAAGAAAATGTACTTTTAAGAAAAGCATTTTTTTGCAAAAAAAGTTTTTTTAAGAAATGGAATTTTTTTTAGAATTGGTCCTTAGGTTCTTATCTTAGGAATCTTAGGTAGGTACTTATCTCAAGAACAGTTATTTTGTTTCCCAAAAAAGGGTACTCTTTAAAGAAAAGGTAGTTTTTTAAGAAAAGGCAATTTGTTGTAAGAAAAGGAACTTATATAAAAAAAAAAAACTTTCTTTTAGGAAGAGGTAGCCTTTGTAAGAAAATGTACTTTTTTTAAGCAAAAGTATTTCTTTAAGATAAGGTTTTTTTTAAGAAAAGTACTTTGTTTAAGACTATTAAAATGTATTTATTTGAGAAAATTTTCTTTTTTTAAGAAATGGCACTTATTTAAGACAATGTTCTATATTTAATCTTCTTTCACTTTGGCATTTCTAAATTTACTTTTTATTGAGTTCAAAACTACAATAATTACTAAATATTGGTTACAGGCTCCACCTAGAAAACTTCCCATTAAACAAGAAATTTCCCAACATATGTGAGACATCTAGTTAGTCTAGACACAAACCAAAGCAAAAATAGACAATATAGTTGATAATAGTGGTTTGTAGCACAATAGTGTTGAAACAAAAGTTGTTTAATTTTATTTCCTTTAGTTGTTTAATTTCATTTACTTTTTTTAAGCAAAAGTATTTCTTTAAGATAAGGTTTTTTTTAAGAAAAGTACTTTGTTTAAGACTATTAAAATGTATTTTTTTGAGAAAATTTTCTTTTTTTAAGAAATGGCACTTATTTAAGACAAGGTTCTATATTTAATCTTCTTTCACTTTGGCATTTCTAAATTTACTTTTTATTGAGTTCAAAACTACAATAATTACTAAATATTGGTTACAGGCTCCACCTAGAAAACTTCCCATTAAACAAGAAATTTCCCAACATATGTGAGACATCTAGTTAGTCTAGACACAAACCAAAGCAAAAATAGACAATATAGTTGATAATAGTGGTTTGTAGCACAATAGTGTTGAAACAAAAGTTGTTTAATTTTATTTCCTTTAGCCCCCATCCCGCAACGTCGTTCCTAAATATCTAATATATCATATCTAAATAAATAAATAGTTGTTCATAACATGCCATAAAGGGATAGGGGAGAGCTTCTCACAATCCGTAAGTTGCGCGCCTTATAGCTATACACTCACTGATTGGGACACCGGTTCCGAACGGTATTTTCCGAACCTTTTTCATGGCTAAGTCCTCGATAGTGTCGCCGTCACACTAACCATTGCACCACCGATGGCCACATAACATATCTAAAATAAATAAATGGTTTCCCATTACATCCCATGAAGGAATTGGGGAGAGCTTCTCACAACCAGTGAGCTGTGCGCTTTATAGTTTTATACTCACTGATTGGGACCTACAGTTTTACACCAGTTCCGAACGGTATTTTGAGAAGCTTTTTCATGGCTAAGTACTCGATAGTGTCGCCGTCACTAAGCGAGGTGACCGTCGTCGAGAGAAATTTAAAGGTGGTCGGAGCAGGAATCAAACCAAGGATCTCCAGTACAAGAGGCGCGCACACTACCCATTGCACCACCGACGGCTCATAATATATCATATATCTACAACATATCTACAAAATTTAAAATCTGAACAAAATAATAGTTAGTACCTTTATTTTGGTTTTATATCAGTTTTCGATGATTTCTAAAGGGTTCAGATAAAGTGAGGCCATTATTTGAAAAAAAACCCGTCCAATAAAGACAATTGCTAAAAAACAAATACGGCCATAACATGGAGATGGAGCATCCAATCGAAAAAAGTAACCAAGTTTATTCGTGTTTCTAAGAGATTTTGATAAAGTGGTCCAATTCACATGGGAACATTGAAAATATAGGAATCGCTAAAATATAAACATATCTGTATCTTGGTCCAATAACGGAGTTGGCTCGCAAACCGGGAGCCGAAATTCAATCTGGCGGCCCTGTGCTCGTTTACTGGCTCCCACCTTTGGCTACCGCCAAGGGGAGCTGAGCCAATAAGAACCCTGCTCAAGGACAATCGATTGGAACGGTATATAGCGACAACAAATTTTACAAAATTCCAACCAGGGTCTGAAGTATTTCAGTGCGATCTTAATACGTAATTGCAGTAATAATTTTAAACTCCAACACCGGCATTCTAAGAATTTTTAACAATAAAAATCGGTAGATAAATTGACAAAGTTCGGAAATTATGTATAGATTTTTTTTCTGAATTTTTT
The DNA here is from genome assembly GCA_963931995.1 of Phaonia tiefii. NCBI lineage: Eukaryota > Metazoa > Arthropoda > Insecta > Diptera > Muscidae > Phaonia > Phaonia tiefii. Next base: position 301,020,724 of record OZ008368.1, read on the forward strand.
ATAGTTTTATAGTTAAAAAGTTAAAAACTCCGGTGCGGATGTTTTAAAAATAATTTTTTTATTAACTTCAACCCAAATTCTCTTCGTACCAACCACTTTAATTTAGTCGTAAGTATAAGTATGTGGTTCGTGTTCGTCGTCATGTGAGATGTTTGACAACTCTGTATAATGTCATGTCATTGTGACACTATTCTGTCAGTTTCCTCCCTACTTATTCTAAGTACTTAAAAATTAATGTTAATTTGGTTTTCAACATTTTGCTTTGTAACAATCAGCATCGTCTCGTTTACTTTTCAACTCGTACGTTAATGTAATTATTGCAACACTTCTGAGTACTTGTACGACATGAGAATCCGGAGATGAGCGTCCGCTTTTAAGTTGTCGTCACTGGTGTCTGTCCATCAGAGTTTTTTTAAGTCATAAAGCGTTAAACCACAAAACGTTTCAAATAAGTTTGTTGTCATTATGGCCGGAAAGTTTCACCGGTTCTCAAAAGTTAGCCAGATATTAAAGTTAATTTTAAAACACATTCAGGCTACAAAAGATTTGTAAACTACAAAGATTTGAACTGCATATAAAGAAATGATATCATCTCTTAAATCGAGTAAAAAACAATATTCACTGTGGTTTTTTATCCTCCGTTTTGAACACAACTTGACAGTGATGCCTTGATGTTTGTGGTTAGTCCATGTGATTTATTATACCATCTGGCAATTCCAAAGAACCTTGAATTCCTTAACGTTCAAATACATTCAACATCTCTATAATCAGGTAGAATAGTTATTGCTTCGAAATGTGTTGGAAATACAAAACCCTTAGTAATATTGCAAAAATTTTGATTCACATTTAAAACTTCGCTTTAAACAAAAAAGTCTATAAATCAAGTAAAAAAAATCGATTTGTAGACATTTATGCTTGAAAATACCAGAATTCTAAAACTTCTTAGAATTTGGCGCAAGTGTTCAAAAAGGATCACATTTAAATTCCGTGCAAATAAAATAATTAAATGGTTCCCCTTTACATCCCATGAATAAATTGGGGAGAGTTTCTTACAACCAGTGAGCTGAGCGCTTTCTAGTTTTATACTCACTGATTGTGACCTACAGATTTTGACATCGTTTCCCAACGGTAGTTTGAGAAGCTTTGTCATGGCTAAATACTCGATAGTGTCGCCGTCACTATGCGAGGCGGCTGCCGCCGAAAGAAATGTAAAGTGGTCAGAGCAGGGATCAAACCCAGGATCTCTTGAACAAGAGACGTGCACACTAACCATTGCACCACCGATGGCCTCATTTCAGTGCAAATGCTAATGTTAAACAATCTATTCGTTTTAAAGGGCTAACTAGGAGATATAATTCATTTTATGAGATGTTGGTTTTGATAGTGGTATAAGTGCAGTCGTCGAAAAAATAATGAATAATAATAGACTTATGTTGTTTTATATATTTACAATTCTCCAAATTTATTCAAGCTCAGACCTTTTTATTAGCTTTATATTATTTTCAAAAAAGTCGAGCATAAAAATGTTCTAATGATACCAGGGCTGTCTGTATAGCTATTTCGGATCTTGCCAAGATCTTGATCAGCACACGTTTTTGGTATGTTTTCGGTGGATTCATCAAAAATATATATCTAGAAACGCTCATCATATTAATGAGAATTCCTTTATACACAAGTTTGAAGAATACGAAGCACTAACATTGGAACACTTTCATGCACATGTCGCCGTTTTGTTGTACACGCAAAGAAATAAAACCACCGAAGGTTGTTGACGCTAAATTGTTTCCTTCGCTACGTGCACTCTACTTTGAACACAACATTTAAAACGTTTCCCCCAAATATAATTCGTTTATAGTAAAAGTTATTTATATTGTTGCAAACGAACATTCATTAACCGCAAAATTTTAATAATTTACTTATTTGTAAACAAATGTAAAAAGGAGCAGCACTTTACTGCATTTTCTCTTGAAGACTTGGCCTACGGTCGAATGAATAAGAATGACAGAGATTACTGTCATCCCCAAAAGAGTAGATTGGATTCACAGTCTGACCAAGGAGATCGTCAATGAAAATATGAAAAAGAGAAGGAGAAATGGAAATCTTTCTTTTTTTTTGCGAAGCAAAGACTGACTGGAAATTTTAGTAGAAACATTTTTAAATATGAAAATTGAATTGATTTGGAAAATAAATTTCGAACCCTTGACATAGGGAGTTGGACGAAGAATTTTTAACTTAAGCATTTATAAACGGGTAAAAATAAACGGAAATTTAATTATTTGTGTTTGAGAAGCGAATTTATTACTCAAATTGGAAAATGTTGTCGATGTCCCCCAAGGGAAAATTCAGCACAGTGATCCACACGTGCTGAAAATATTTGGATATAAAGGTCGGGCCAAGTAAAATTTCAAATTTATTTTAACTTTAAAAAAATCCAATGAGTATTCGAACTCAGGAGCGATGTGTTAACACCTTTCTGTTGCGCGGTACTTGTTCGATTTCTGCGAATACATTAGTAAATGTTACATTGGAAATAAAAACAATAATAGTTTTTGTGCCGAAGGTTCTTTTGCTATTGCACTTTCTTTTTTTACATCTGCTTTAACGAATAAAGCAATATTTAGCTGTTTTTGTTTTGTCATGAACAGAGCGACGACGACCTGCTTGTTTGAGTGCTGGCATACAACTAAATGAATAGGAATATTTAGCTGCCTGAAATAATTTTTTTTGTTTTGTCATAAACAGAGCGACGACAAAAAGTATTGAATAGTATAAGAACTTATTGCAACTCTTTTTCGGCTCTCATGAATAAAAGAGCATAAACGAGTCTTATTCTCTTTATAGAATATTTCAATATAAATGCACCATTTCAACAATGTTATTACATTAAACAATACAAAAATCATAAACGTTTCAAAATACATCAATGTTTCACATCAAAATTATGAATGGACCAAGTTATGACAAAAAGAGAGCAATATGTTTTGAATCATTTGCCAGATGTCGCCAGTGTTTTTGAGGCATACAACTCGTTGCATGAATTCTCTATACCAGTGGTGTGTTGACCTATCACAATTCTAATTGTGTAGGTAACCGCAAAAACCCGAAGTTTACCCAATGGATTTGAAAAAGTTACGCAGCGTAGTTCTGCTTCATCAAGTGCTGAACAGCAACTGATTTAATTTACTTTGACAACAAAATGCAACAAAGCAACAGCCGATCGTTTATCATCGTATATCACGCGAATAAACTTATAGTTTACGTGTTGAAACTTCGCTGTAGCAGAATATTTTTGCCTATTCCCGTGGGAATAGGAATTTACGAAATGCCCGACACTGCTCTATACTATTTAATACTCTTTGGCGACTCTTTGGCTACATCAATACATTCATACTTATTTTCAGGCAGAGACTATTGTTCATGGTTCGGACTTGAACAATTGAAAATGACAGTAAATTTGAAAAAAAAAGCGCAGTAAAACGAATTTGTTGTACAGGGTGGAGCGCGGTAATTAGATTTTTTGCACTGCACGCTTTGGCGGCACTCTTGGTCGAAGAGAGCGGAGAGTGTGGGTGGCTTATAGTGTCTGACGGGAGATTTGCATTCGTCTGCCTTTCAGTTGCCATCATGCATTGGACATGTGAGGAGAGGTAATTTTGTGTTGAAGCGTATTTTTCAAATGCGCATTCGATTACGATTCCCTGTACCCCCACGCGGAAGTATTCCTGGCCGGCAATCAATTGTAAATTGGGTAACTTCATTGAGAACAGCAGGGAATGTGTCTTGTGTACGAAGGGGACTTGAGAGAAGGATTATAACACCACAAAACATCGAGAGAGTTAGAGCAGCAGTACTGTAATCTCCGAAACGGTCTGCTCGGAATCATGAAAACTTCAGGAAACGTATGCAGCAATGTGTGGATAGCGAAGGTCGACATTTGCCAGATACACTATTTAAAAGCATGTAATTTAAAAATACCCTTACTGTTCAACATAATTAAAATATAAAATCATTTTTCTAAGGTTCATAATATTTTTAATTCATTCCCAACTAAGCAAATTACCGCAACAACCACGTATGTGATGCTAACGCTGTGTGTTGTTTGCATGTGTTCACTTTGATAGATTGCCCTACCCGTGCCTATAGATGTTAACACTTCAATTTTTTCAATAGGCATTTTTTTCAAAACTATGATTTCATTGGTAAGACCCATCATTGAGATTTGTGAATGAAACACAAAATCGTTCAAATGGTGTACTCGCCTTGCTTTACGATACGCGCTGAAATATCTGTCGTTTTTTGTTGTTTGGATACAAATATAACGTATTTGTACCTTGGCGCAAAAATGGTATACTTGTGTCCAAACACATTGTGTTTAGTATTCAATATTACATGTTTGGGACACAATGATTAATATATTATACCATATGTATTGGTGACCCATATATGGCTTTGTTTGTTGAAAACTGCTGAAATCAACAACGTGACAGACAACAAAGAAACAAAACAGTAGCAGATTTTCAAGTCATGAAAATAATGTTCCAAACAAATACATGGTTCCTGCATTATGTTACAGGGACCGTTTGTTTTCAGCATGTACCTCATTCAATCTACCTAATTTCTCAGTACATTTTCGATTGTTTGCACCTGTATGACGTGAACAAATGGTAGAAAATTAAGAAAAATTTAATTTTTTAGGCACTTGAAACAATAATTTTCAACCACAAATATCTCGAAAACAAGAGCCAACCTAAAAAACCGGTTACCACCACTGGATTCAGCGTACTCGAATTAGTTGTACCTACTGGGTACCCTGCTTGTTCCGTTTTTAACTAGCACAGTGTAATCTGTAAATATCTACTTAACTGGAGAAAACTGACGAGGTTATCAAGCAAAAATGTGGGTGGCCAAGTGGTTTTCGACAAGATAACTCACGCAAGACTGAACCAATTTTTATCAAATTTTGTATTAGGTAATATATAGCCCAATACCACTCTTGTATGAGAAATGATTGGTTTTGCCACTCCCATTCTGATACCTCCCATACGAAAAAGGTACTGCGTAATTGGGTCATGGGACTGTCCGTGGGGGTGGAAAGTTTCTGATAGACATTCACTTGGGAGTGTCCAGAAATGATTCCTTCATTGGGCACTCCAAGCAGCTCACTACTTCCACGCAGTATGTCCTGGGCAATGGCTTTATCGGAAACCTTCGTTAGCTAGCTAGAGTGAGAAGGCGAAAATAAATAAGCACCCTGATTTGGTTATGCTATCACTGATGTGGCTCAGGCTTAGCAGGTGACTGATGTCACTGCAGCTCATCAAGCTATCGGGCATATTCTTTTGTCCTTTAGAAGGCGGATGAGCCAAACATATGGGCCAATGGCGGATAAAAACAGCGTCTGATCCATAATGGGTGGGGTAGATCTGGTGCAAGTATCCAATTGGCAGATGTCCTCGAAAGTTATAAGACTGACATTACCGCAATCCAGGAAATGCGATGGACAGGACATGGCTGCTGACGAAAAAGAAACTGCGACATATACTACAGTTGCCATGGGAACAAACATTAATTAGGTTGCGGATTTGTAGTTGGCAAAAGACTGCGACATCTAGGCTCTAGGTTCAATCCTGTGAGTGAACGTATAGCCACAATCCGCATAAAAGCGACATATTTTTATATTTGCCCCGACAGAGGAGAAAGATGATGATGCCAAAGACATATACTATGAGCTCCTAGAGGAAACGTATGACCGCTGCCCTGGCCATGACATTAAGATTGTACTAGGAGATTTTAATGTTAAAGTAGGCAGGGAGAATGTGTTTCATCCAACTATTGGCAATTTCACTCTACATGCTGACAGTTCCGAAAACGGTATGAGACTGATTGACTTTGCCGCGGCAAAAAACATGGTCATTAGTGGTACTAGATTCCAGCATAAAGACATCCACAAGGCTACTTGGGTTTCCCCTGATCAGAGAACGAAGAACCAAATTGATCACGTTGGTAATTGATAGTAGGGTAATGGACGTACGAGTGGTCAGAGGAGCTAACATCGATTCTGATCACTACCTGGTAGCAGCAAAGGTTCGCACAAGATTAAGTAGAGCAAAAATCGTACGAAACCAGACGCAGAGGAAACTGGACATCGGAAAGCTGCAATTACCAGAGGAAGCCACAGCCTACGATCCTGAAGCGTAGTGGAAACCCATTTCCGACTCTATAAAAACTGCCGCAACAACCGTACTTGGTTTTGAAAAACCGCTTCGCAACAAACCATAGTACGATGAAGAGTGTTGCATTGCAAATGATGAAAAACCGCTGCACGCATGGCAATGCTTCCGTCAATTGCAACGCGAGCTACTACTGAGCGGTATATGGACAAAAGAAAGGAGGTAAACCGTCTCTTTAGGCGTAAGAAACGGCAGTGGAGAAAGCGCGAGAGTGAGAAAATTGAGTCCTACAGAAGGAAGAACGAAGCCAGAAAATTCTACCAAAAACTGAAAAACGGAACTAATAGACATGGTTCAGGGCCCCTTTACTGTAAAGACAAGGACGGAAATCTCATCGCAGATGTGCAGAGTATATTGGGAATATGGGGAGATCATTCCTCTGCACTACTGGTACCTGAGATATCCAATGACGAGACAATCGATCTAAATTTGGACGACGACGTCGATTGTCTCCCTCCTAACCACGACGAGGTCAGAAAAGCTATTGCTCGGCTTAAGAACAATAAAGCCGCAGGAGCCGATGGATTACCGGTGGAGCTGTTTAAGGCTGGCGGCGATAAGATGCATGCATCAGTTCATTAGCAAAATTTGGTTAGATGAATGCATGCCCGGCGAGTTTAGTTTTAGTGTACTATGTCCCATATTTAAAAAAGGTGACCCGAGTATCTGTGCCAACTACTGTGGAATAAGCCTTTTATCCATAGCATATAAGGTTCTATCAAGTATAATGTGCGAAAGACTAAGACCAATTATGACCAATTATCGCTGACCTGATTGGACCATACCAGTGTGGCTTTAGGCCTGGAAAATCGACAACCGACCAGGTTTACACGCTACGCCAAATCCTGGAAAAGACCCACGAAAAACAACTCGACGACTATCATCTATTTATCGATTATATGGCGGCTTTCGATGGTCCGATACGGGAGAAACACTATGAAGCAATGTCTGAGCTTGGTATTCCTGCAAAACTCATACGCCTTTGCAGGATGACCTTGACGAACACCAAATCCGCAGTGAAAGTTGTTTAAGATTTTACCGAAACCTTTCGAAACTAAGCGAGGCAAGGCGACACCCTATCATGCGATCTCTTTAACATCTTAAGGGAGATCATTGTGAGAAAAGCTGCAGTCAACATGAATAAAACCATCAGCAGCAAAAGTCACATACTGCTCGCGTATGCTGATGATATAGATATCATTGGACGTACAGATAGAGAATTTACTGCGGTGTTTTCGAGAATTGACAAGGAGTCAGGAAAAGTGGGTTTGACGGTAAATGAGGACAAGACAAAATTAATGGTTTCAACCAGCAGGGCCTGCACGCGATTAGACCAAAGCGTGAACGTTGATAACCGTTATAATTTCGAGGTAGTGGACGAATTTATATACCTCGGATCTGCCTTAAACAAAAACAACAACGTCAGCCTTGAAATCAGGCGGAGAATTGTGCTTGCGAATAGATGTTATTTTGGGCTAAGTAAGCACTTTAGAGATAAAGCCCTCTCCAGAGTAACAAAAGTCCAACTATGCCAGACTCTCATACAACCTGTTTTGCTTTATGGCGCAGAATCCTAGGTCCTATCGCAAGCAGGCGAAACATCTGTAGGAGTCTTCGAGAGAGAAATACTCCGAAAACTTTATGGCCCTATAGTGCACCTATATATATAAGCTATATCCCGACATTGGCATAGTTAAGTGGATCAAAATAACGCGATTGCGCTGGCTAGGCCATGTCAGTAGAATGGATGAAGACGAAACAGCACGAAGGGTTTTCGAAACCGAACTCGAAGGAAGACGAAAAATAGGAAGACCAAGACTCCGCTGGAAGAATCAGGTTGACGAATCCCTGCGTACGCTTGGTATTGCCAACTGAAGAAATAAAGCAAAATATCGAACTGGTTGGCGAAATATCTTACCTTCGTTTTGTAAGGTCCCTGACCCCTCGTGGTTGTTCGTGACCGGATAAGTAAGTAAGTACTGCGTAATTACAAATGATCAAATTCGACATGCCCATTTTTGTACCTGCTATACAAATATTGAGCGGACATGTTAAATCCTAAAAACCACTTAGGATGTTGGGTATCAGTTAATATTTTTCGCAATGCAACTCTGCTAATGAATATGGGCGCATTTTCCACGCCCATTCGTATAAGGAAGGCCGAATATAAACAGTTCTCAATGGAACTCGGACCCAGTGGATGACTTAGGGTATATATATGCTCACGTCGGTTCGCCCGACTGAAATTTCTGTACTGGATTTTAATTGGAACTATTTTTAAAATAAAATTTATCGCAACAATTTTCTCTCAGTGTATTAATACAATAATTACGTTTAGTTCCGTCTGCTGTTTAACTTGATGTCCGTCTCAATGAGTTCACACTTTGTTATGGTGATGATAATGATGATGACCTCAAACTTTACAACTAAACTGTTAATAAATTATTGCTGTTTTTGCTTTTGTTGTTGTTGTTGTTGCTGTTGCTGTTGCCCGCTCTGTTGTTGCAGTTCGAGTAGTAAACATTTAACAAAACAAATGACAACTAATATTTCATACCACTTTGTTTGTTTCATCCCATATTCGGCTTCAGAACTAATTTCACAATACAATCTGTTGTTCTCATAGAGATTGAAGTAGTCCCCTCCCAGTTTCTGTTTATTTTATTCTTCTTTTTTTATTATTTGTTTTTCGTATTAAAATTTGAAATAATTTGAGAAAATAAATAACTCAAGTACTTACTTAACCTCAAATTTTATGATCCCGTTGTCCCGTTCCACCAGTAAATGAGTGTTTGCATGTGTGTGTTTAAGCAGTGTTCGTCTGTGGCTGGATCTTTCGAAGTTTAGTATTTTGTGGATTTTATACTGACCTGGAAAAACAGAAAAAGAACAAAAGAAAATTGTTATTAATTAAATGCATCCATCATGTGCTGAAATTCATTTGAAGTAACAAGTAAAAATCTCATAAAATTAGTTTTATGTCTCTGTTCTTTTTTTTTGGGGAAATTTAGGTTAAACACAGCAGGAAGTGTTGTTTACAACTTATCGTACGAGCTGCATGCAACATGCAGCAGAGTGTGTTGAATTAGGAAACTACAACGAGTCATCGTGCATGAAGTACAAATGTTAATTGCTTCTCATTAGACTTTAATTGATTTTATTCTAATCACTTAGAATAGGATGAGAGAGGGAGGGAAGAATTAATATATTTTAAATAAGTTTTTGAGTAAATTAATTGAGGAATTATTAAGACAGTTTCAAATATTTATTTCAATAAATTAAAAAAAATATTTTCGGAAATCAAAAGAAGTGATGATCGTATCGTGAAGACGCGCGATAGCAGTGTGTGTGTTTTAAATTATATTTGAATTTCGCATTTTTGTCCGATGACACTGAATATTCACTCATTTGTATATATGGATGCCAAAATATTTGAAGACATTCGGCTTGACGTCTTCGTAGATGAGAGTTCATCAGGGTTATATCTGTCTCTGGGTTTCTTCGTTGCTATTGTAACGTTTATATTGTAACTGTGATATTGTAATGAAATTGTTGACGTTCGTCTTGTACAGTGAGTGATTGTATATGAGTGTAGGCACTAAGGTTGCGTAAGCTGTTGGTGGCACTCGATTAATGACGAACTTAGACTTTTGTGATACCACGGGGTAACGATATTAAGCTCTAGGCGACACCGAAGAACCATTAGAATTAACCAACAATCACAAGATCCTCCATACGCCTGTCTATGATGATTCTCTTAGAGATTCATCTAATAACGTGCAGAGAAAATTTGTAGAGGTCGTTGTGATTCAGCCACTTCCTCGTCATTATAACAATCCCTATCAATTGAGAAGGAATCAGCAAAAAGTGGGTTTGACAGTCGACGAGGTTAAGACAAAATTTATGATTTCGAAAAGCATAACATCCACCCGATTATAGGAAAGGTTGCATGTTAAAATTTCGTGGTAGTGAACGAAAAATTATTCAAAGACGTACTCGAAGAACATCGAAAAATCAAGTGGAAGTTTGCCTGCGAGAGCTTGGTGTTACCAACTCAAGGGGAAAAGCTGAAGATCGAGCCGGTTGGAAAAACATGTTATCCTAGATTTGTTAGGCCCTTGACCACTCTGGGTTTTTTGAAGCCAATTGTAAATACATAAATTGAAAGTTTTGAAAAAAATCAATTTGAATTTAAAGTACATTAATTTACATTTAAACGACATCACTTTAAATTTGAAATTCAAAAATTATTAACGGATGGGCTCAGTAATACGACATTTACACCGATGAAGCTTTGCACATTTCGAAGGTTAACTCTGCTAGCCCGCGCTAATCCAGCAGATTAGTCAAACAATTTGAATCATTAGAAACTGAAGTTAAGTTAGTAACCTTATTTTAAACTGGTGTATATTTTGATGCAACACTGTCAACTGTTTGACAGACGGCAGCCGATCGAAAAATTTTCGAAACGTCGGCGCCACAAAAAATGTTTGAAGCTCATGCCGCCGCGGATGTAAATGGCTCTTATGTGTTTAAACCGTGCACAGATTTTATCGACTGGCCCGATTTGACTCACTGATCCAATTTTAAAGGTTCAGTTATTTCAAAAACATCACAAATTTGTACAAAACTGGCAAAACCAATAGCCGCCAACTTAATTTTTCTGTTGCCACCTGAAAAGTAAATTTAATCTCAAACTGGTTGGTGTAAACGGCAAAGATTAGAGAACAAGGCTATCGATAACCTGGTCGCGATAAACGGCGTTGTAAAAATTTAACTTTTTAAATTTAGTGTCTTTTTTTTGTGCAACTGGCAACTCTGAAGTTTGGCAGCTGTCACATACGTTTATTCCGACACATTACGACAGAATAACGCGGTGTAATTGCGAAAACTTTCTACAAAAATTGGGAAGGATATGCTGAGACGGCTCGCTAACTTCGAAGAATTTTCAGTCGAGAAAGTGCACATAATGTCCTAAGCATTCAAAGAATGGTCGGCAAATTTGAACAACCTGGATCGGTAATGGACAGTAAGACTCCTGTGCGTCAACGTACCGGTCGGTCTCTTGAAAACATTGCTGCTGTAAACGACAGTGTCGCCGAAAATACCAATTCGGCATCGTTCTTAACAACTTCAAATTTGATGAAGAATTTTGACAAAAGCTTCCAAGCTTCAACTTACTCAGGAACTCACACCTGAAGACCATGAAAACCACAGGCAATTCGTTCACTGGGTAATGGAGCAAAGTGAAGTCAGTGCCAATTTTTTAAAAAAAAAAAAGTTAATCTTTTCCGAAGAACCGCATATCCATCTGACTGGCTTCGTGAATACACAAAATTCTCGAACTTGGGGCTCAAATCCTCATGCAATCCATGAGAAACAAATGCTCCCTCATGGTGCAACTGTCTGGAGCGGAGTTTGGTCAGGCGGCGTGATTAGGTCTTTTTTTGATGATGATGCCGAAATTGAAGTGACTGAACGGCATTCGTTACAGCAACATGATAGCGGAGTTCTTGTGACCTCAACTGGACGGCACGGATTTGGACAACATGTGGTTTCAGCAAGACGATGCCACCTACCACACCGCGCATGAAACAATCGATTTATTGCAGCAACGATTTCTAGAACAAAATATGTCAAGAAATGCGATTTAACGCCGCGCGATTTTTTTCATTGGGGTTTTGTGAAATTTTGGGTTTATGCGAATAAACCAGAAACAATTCCTGAGCTCAAATCCGAGATCCAACGCGCCATTGGTGAGATACAGCCACATCTCTGTGAGAAAGTCATAGAAAATTTTATGAAAAGAGTAATGGTCTGTCATCAGAGCCGTGGGGGTAATTTGACGGATATTTTATTACATACTTAATCGGAGCATGTCGTGTTTACAATCCAATAAAAAAGCACAACTCTCTCAAAAAAATATGTGTCTTCCTGAGACACCTTTATATATTAGATTTATAAATATAAATAGATTCCAAATTCAATTTGACGTGTTGCAAATTTCAATTGATGTATTGAAATTTCAATTTATGTCATTTAAATTTCAATTGGCGTGTTATAAATTTCCATTGTTGTATTTTAAATTTCAATCGATTTATTTAAATTTTCAAATTGATGTCCTTTAAAATTCAATTGATGTCTTTCAAATTTCAATGGATCTGTTTCAAAATTCAATTAATATATTTTAAATATCAGTTGATGGATTTTAAATTTCAATTGTTGTCTTCCAAATTTCAATTGGCAGTTTTTTAAATTTCAATTGATGAATTTCAAAATTCAAGTAAAATTAATAAATTTTAATAGAATTTGTAAATGTCACTTGATTTTTTCATTTCAACTGGAAATGGTTTAGAATACTGTCGGAATAGAGTTGGGAATTTCAGTTCATTCAAGTGAGCGCTCTTTTTAGTTCAGCTGAGCAGAATGAACTAGTTCGTTCCTTTAGTTCAGTAGTTCAATTTAGTTCATTGTATCATTTCAGTTCAAATCAGCTGTGAAGTTGAAAACCGATTTTAGTTCAATTTGTCGTTTTAGTTTAATACACGCTGAAAAATCTGTCTATTTTTGTGGTTTGGATGTAAATATAACCTGTTTGTAGCTTGTCGCAAATATAGTATACTTCTGCCCAAACACATTGTGTTTCCTATTCAATATAACATGTTTGAGATACAATGCTTAATAGGCTATAGTATATGTGTTTGAGACCTAAATGTGGTTTTGTTTGTTGAAAAGTGATAAAAACAAAAACGAGACAGACAACAATGAAACAAAAAGGCAGCAGATATTGAATTCATAAAAACAGTACTTGCAAACATGTGCATGTTTCCTGCAATATGTTGCTGGGGCCGATATTTTTCAGCGTGTATATGTACATATGTGAGCAGGATCTGCCTATAACTGAAGTTTCTCGAACATTGAGAAAACTTTTTATACTAAATCGAAACATTTAAGGCATTATTTGATATAAAATTACGCGGAGGTCTCAATTGAGATGGGTCTGTATTTTTTTTAGGCACCAGCTGTGCCAATCGGGTGAGCCAAAGAGAGCATGAACTAGTAAATGACAGAAAACTGCACAACTGAAAAAAGAAACTGCTGAAACAAGTCAAGTACTGACACAAAAGAGCGGAATATTGTCAACTAGTTCTATAAAGGCTTTTCCAATTTGAGTGACATGATTTCTTTAAAAAAAACTCAATGGGTTTTCGAACTCACGGGCGATGTGTTAACAGCTTTTCGTTACACGGTACCTGTTCCATCTCTATGAACGCATTAGTATATGTTACATTGGAAAATAAAAAACAGAATAGTTTTGGTGCTGCAAGCTATTTTGCTACTGAACTTTCCTTTTTCTGACGTCTGCTTTAACATTAGATGTAATATTGTTAAAATAAATAAAGTCATAATTGTTGTTGTTCGAAATAATTGGTTTTGTTCTGTCATAAACAGAGCGATGACAACCTGCTTGTTAGAATGCTATCATACAATTGAATTAAAAGCAATATTTAGCTCACGTTATTAATTGTTTTTTTTTTGTCATAAACAGAGCGACGAGAAAAAGTATTAAATAGTATAGAGCACTTATTGCACTCTTTTCCCGCTCTTATGTAGAGAGTCTGAGTAAAAGAGCATAAGCGAGTCTTATTCTCTTTATAGAATATTTCAATATAAATGCACCATTTCAACAATGTTATTACATAAAACCATACAAAAAGCCTAAATGTTTCAAAAGGCATTTATGTTTCGCATCAACAATATGAATGGACCAAGTTATAACAAAATGAGAGTAATACGTTTTGAATCATTCGCCAGATGTCGTCAGTGCTTCCGTGTCATACAATGCGTTCCATGAGTTCTCTATACTATTCAATACTCTTTGGTGACGACGACGTGCTTGTTGGTTCGCTGCCGCTACATAAATACCATCATACTTATTTTCAGACGGAGGCTATTGCTGTACAACAACCACGTAAGTGTGATGCTAACCCTGTGTGTTGTTTGCATGTGTTCACTTTGGTAGATTGTCCTACCCGTGCCTATAGATGTTAACACATCAAAAATACACTAATTGTTACGGAAATTCAAATGTTGTTTTTATTTAATGTGAAGAACAACCGATACAATTAAGTTCTGAATAAAACGTCTTTCAAATGGCCTCCAGGTCTTCTTTTGCAGGAACGAATTGGATGAACCCAATTTTCGAACACTTTTTCCACTAAATCAAGTCGTATGTCATGTATAACACGTTCCATGTTGTCTTGTAAAGTTTGAAGAGAGTCTGGTTTATTGCTAAAGATCAAGGACTTCAAAGAACCCCACAAGAAATAGTCTAATGGTGTTAAATTACATCTTCTTGAATGCCATTCAATGTCACAATTTCTTGAAATAATCAAATCTCCAAACTTTTATCGCAATAATTCGGTTGTTGCCCGTGCTGTATGGCACGTAGCCCTGTCTTGTTGGAACCAGATGTTGTCAAGTTCAACTTCTTCCAATTTCGGTCATTGAAAGTTGGTTATAATCGATCTATACCGCTCTCCATTGATAGTGACGGTGTTACCAGCTTCATTTCGAAAGAAGTAGGGACCGATGATTCCACCAGACCAAAAACTATACCAAACTGTCAATTTAGGTCAATGTAAAGCCGGAATCACGTTCGCAATGTAATCATCGTAATCATCGTTCGCAATGTAAGCAACAGTTTACTTCGAATCGAAATGTTTGTTCTAATAGGTGATACCACTATTATGGCCAATATATCAAGGCGACAATAAAATATATTTTGTTTTCGTGCCAAAGTTAACACAAATGTATGTCAATAATAAAAGCAAGCCAGAAGTTACAAAAACAAAATACACTTGAATTTGAGTCTTCATGAAATGAACAGAAGGAAAAGTAAATCATTTAAGTTGTACATATAACACAACCTCTATTAGTTGCATCATGAGTCAAATATCACATCCAGGTTTGTATTTTGAATATTAAAAAATTTTAATGTATTTAATCATATTTGCTATTAAAAGATTCTACGGATAAAATGGTTTAAATTTTCATTAATGTTTTTAAGTTTGAAAATGAAATTCGAAGTACTTATATTGCGAACGCCTATTGAAAATGTTGCTTGCATTGTGATTCCGGCTTAATGATTGCTCAGTTTCATTATTTTCATTACTTCGACCTGTTCTTTGTCTTATTGGGACTTGAATATTATGTAAAGAAAATGTACGCTCACGAAAAGTTGCAATTGGACAACCATTATTTTGATAAAAAAAATGAATAATTTGTAAACGTTGTTCTTGCGTACTTTATATCTCTTCATGATGGAATTGTAAACATTACTGACTACAATGAAAAAAAAATTAGAAATAATGACATGACAAACGTCAAATTGGAAACCCCTTCAGTTCACAAGAGTGAATCGTTAAATTGAACTAGTTAGTACGTGAACTCGACAACTCTATAACGGAACTTTTCGTTGGACATCAAGGAACAGGCACTTGTACTCAAAAATCATGTAAATTTAAAATACAAACCCGTAATTTCAATTCAATTCCCAAAATATAACATTTTTTCAAAAATTTTTTTTTTTCGTATTGGAATTTTCTTGTGTTTTATTTAAAATATATATTCTACATAATATTAAAAAATGTATAACAACATACAAAATTTAAACCTTATTTTTAATATTTTATCAAAAATAAATAATTTTTAGTTAAATCCCCTCGTTCGAATCAATTTTTCTCTACAACGACATTTCAACTGATTCAATTCTCCAGCAATTCTAATCAATCGTACGTATTTTTATTAATATTTTATCTTGCGGTTTTCGACAAAAGGGGATGAGGGAAAGAGCCTTCGTTCGATATGACTAATGTAGTGGCAATTTGCAATGGGACACGTGTTAGACTCACATGAGTCATATTAGAAGAAATACTAGTAACAACTCTATAAGAATCTATAACATAAAGGATGAGTTTGCTGCTATATCTGAATGGAATACTAAACCATAATAGACACTTTTGTCCCATGTCAGAAGTTCAACAACCATATCGATATAATGAACCGTTTAGGGAACTTTGTTTTATTATTTTCCTCTATAATTAAATTAAAAATTTCCATAAATCACTCTCTCACAATGCCTTTGTTTGTTGTATCAATTTATATTTAGAAGGCGATAAACTATATAACCGCACCATTAAACAAACCCCCCAGTAAACAAAAGAAAATAGTCACGTTTCTTATTTCAATTTGCTATATAAACAAATATTGACAACAACAACAACAAAAATATAAATTATTATTAAGAAAACCAAATCAAAACGAAATCATAACAAAGAAATTGTGAATTTGCGCGCCTTTTTATAGAGCTTTTTCACATTTCAAATCCAAACAGGCAGCACGATATATGGATTCATGCCGCTTATGCAAAAGAGATTAAGTCCAATAACAATTCACTCATTTACTGGTTATTGTATTATTAAAAATCGCTTTTATTAAAACCCAAATGAAACAATAAATTTCTGCAAAAAAAAACTGAGAATTTGTGTCAGACAAAAAGAAACTAATTCTGCACAAATTTTTTTTTTTTAAAAACTAAATTGAAATTTAAATCCAAACTTCGAAATTGTTATGTTGCATATACAGACACAAAAAAAGTGAGGATCGAATAACTTTATGATAGGGGAAGGGGAAAAATCGCAACGAGCAGAATTTCATGATGTGGGAGGTCTGACCATAATTCCCTTGAACAATAAAAATATGTAAAGAATGAAGCGGGTTTTTATGTTATGGTTTTGAGATAAACTATAACGAATGCGTTAAATATATATATTTTTTTCAATACAAGACCTTTATTTTTGAACCTCATGGTCATGGTGGTTTACAGTGGGGGAATATTATAAATATTTAGTTTATATCACTGTTACTTCATCACGGGAAATGGGACATCAACTGTCTGAAAGTATTTGTCCTGGTCGAAACTAGAGGCAAATACCTACACAGTCAATTCGGCTGCAATTTGAATTTTTGTTGGTTTATTTGGAGGAATTGTAAAAATATTTTGAATGGTTGATATAACTATGCATGTTATCGGAAACTTTCAGAAAAATCCAAAAAATTAACTCAAGAATTTATAATTTTGTTGTGATAACATCTATAGGCACAGGTAGGGCAATCTATTAAAGTGACCACATGCAAACAATACACAGCGTTAGCATCACACACGTGGTTGTTGAACACAAATAGTCTCTGCTTGAGAATTAGTATGATGGTATTGATGTAGCGGCAGCGAACAAAGAAGCAAGTCGTCATTGCCAAATAGTATTGAATAGTATAGAGAACTCATGGAACGAACGAACGAACGAACATCTGGCGAATGATTCAAAATGTATTACACTCTTTTTGTCATAACTTGACCATTCATAATATTAATGTGAAACATTGATGTCGTTTGGCATATTTATGCTTTTTGTGTATTGTTTTATGTAATAACATTGTCGAAATGGTGCATTTATATTGAAATATTCTATAAAGAGAATTAGACTCATTTATGCTGTTTTACTCAGAGACTACAAAAGAAAGCAATAAGTTCTCTATACTATTCCACACTTTTTGTTGTCGCTCTGTTTATGACAAAACAAAAACAATTATTTCAGTGAGCTAAATATTGCTTTTTATTCACTTGTATGCCAGCATCGTCATCGCTCTGTTTATGACAAAACAAAACCAATTATTTCAAACAAAACCAATTATTGCTTTAATTATTTTAACAATTTTACGTCTAATGTTAAAGCAGATGTCAGAAAAAAGAAAGTGCAATAGCAAAAGAGTCTTCAGCACAAAAAATATTTTTTTTTTTTATTTTTCAATGTAACATTTACTAATGTGTTCATAGAAATCGAACAGGTACCGTGTAACAAAAATGTATTAACACATCGCCCTTGATTGATTTTTTTTGCACGGAATCTTGCGATAACTTGACCACTATGGGAGTTATACCAAAATGGTATTTAATATTTTCCATTTATTTGTAGAAAAGAAAGTCGTAAAAAAATATTTTAATAATCGAATATTCAAAATAGTTAACTTTCGATAACTCGATAACAATGCAAGTTATCAAAATTATCTTCTCTTAACCAAACTAAACGAATTGAGAATTAAAAGACTTTTATTAGAAGAATTTTCCAAAAATTTTTAGTTTCGATAACTCGATAATAATGGCAGCTATCGAAAAATTTCGTTTGATATTTTTTGATTCTTTTTCACTCTTATATGAACATAATTAAGAACATTAGGAATTAAGTGGATTGTATTAATCAAGTTTTCAAATATTTTCACATTTCATAACTCGAAATCAAAAAATTTCATATGATAAATAATTTTCAATTAAGTTTTCACACTTCAACAAACAAAATTAAGCAAACTAAGAATTAACATAATTTTATTATTCGAACTCAAAATTTATTCACTCCTCTTATTAACAAAAATTAAGTTAATTAAGAAATAAAAGAATTTTATTAATCGATTTTTCGAAAATATTAACATTTTGTTAACTCGATAACAATGACAGTTATCGAGAAATTTCGTTTAATATTTTTTGATTCTTTTTCACTCTTCTATGAACATAATTGAAAAAATTAGGATTTAAAAGAATTGTATTAATCAAGTTTTCAACCATTTTCACATTTCATAACTCGATAACAATGCAGGTTATCAAAAAATTTCATATGATAAATTTCAATTAATTTTTCACACTTCAGCAAACAAAATTAAGCAAACTAAGAATTAACAGAATTATATTATTCGAAATTATATTATTAACAAAATTAAGTAAATTCAAACAAAAATTTAAAATTTTGTTAACTCGATCACAAGGCCAGTTATCGAAAAATTTCGTAAAATACTTTTCGATTCTGTTTCACTCTTCTATTAACAAGATTGCGATAATTAAGAACTAAAAGAATTGTATTAATCAAATTTTCAAACGTTATCACATTTGATAACTCGATAAAAATGCAGGTTTTCAAAAAATTTCGTATGATAATTTTCAATTAATTTTTCACACTTCCGTAAACAAAATTAATCAAACTGAGAATTAACAGAATTTTATTATTCAAACTCAGAAATAATTCACTCATCTTATTAACAAACTCCAGTCACTTAAGAAATAAAAGAATTTTATTAATCGAATTATCAAAAATTTTAACATTTTGGAACTCGATCACAATCGAAAAATTTCGTTAAATATTTTTCGATACTTTTTCACTCTACTATTAACAAGATTGCGATAATTAAGAACTAAAAGAATGTTATTAATAAATTTTTCAAAAATCTTCACGTTTGTTAACTCGATAACGATGGGTTATCGAAAAATTTCCCTCAATGTTTTTCGATTCTTTTTCACTCTTCTGTTAACAAAATTAAACAAACTAAACCGAACCACAGATTTGTCATTCATGAGCATGAGCTCGTTGAATAACTTTTTATCTGGCTGATGAATTTGAAAAAATATTTCTAAAAAATTTTGTGAACGTGATAGTGATGCCAAAAATTTCGATTACATTCTTATTTGGTGTCAAGAGGGCGGTAAAGCGACAGGATAGCTGATGTTCATTCTGATGAATAACAAGTTTGTGATTCTCTGAAGAATTAAAAGAACTTTATTAACCGAATTTTCAAAAATCTAAACTTTTGATAACTCGATAACAAGCCAGTTATAGAAAAATATTGTCTAATATTTTTCGATTCCTTTGCACTCTTATTAACAAAAGAATAAAATGGTTTCCCATTACATCCCATGAAGGGACCGGGGAGAACTTCTCACAATCACTGAGCTGTGCGCTTTCCGGTTTTTCACTCACTGATTGGGACCTACAGTTTTACACCGATTCCGAACGGTATTTTGAGAAGCTTTTTTAATGGCTATATACTTGATAGTGTCGCCGTCACTATGCGAGGTGACCGCCGCCGAAAGAAACTTGAAGGTGGTCCGAGCAGGGTTCGAATCCAGGATCTAATGTACAAGAGCCGAGCACACTAACCATTGCACCACCGACGACCACAATAAGAATATTATTATTAATAAAATTACGAAAATTAATAATTAAAAGAATTCTATTAAATGAATTTTAAAAAAATGTTATACCTGATTACTCGATAACAATGCAAGATATCAAAAAAATTTCATATAATAATTTTCGATTAATTTCGTTAAGATAATTAAACAAAGTAAGAACTAAAAGAATTTTATTAAATAATAACATTCGATCTTTCTATTCATAACAAATTTAAGAATTAAAAAAATTTTATTAATCAAATTTTCAAAAATTTTAACTTTTGGTAACTCGATAAATACGCAAGTTGTCGAAAAGTTACTCCTGGTATTTTCCGATTATGATTCACTCTTCTCTTAACAATATCAAACAAACTAAGAATTAAAATAAGTTATCGCTTTGCAACATATCGAAATGTTCATTTAACAATTTTCGATTGTTTTTCTTTCCTTTATTAACAACATACAGGAAATTAAGAATTAAACGAGTTTTTGAAAGCGAATTTTTAATAATTTTAACTTTCACTAACTCGTCATGGAAAATTATCATTTAATATTTTTCGATTATTGTTCACAATTCTATTAACATAAGAATTAAAAGAATTATATTAATCAAGTTTCCAAAAAATGGCACATTTAATACCTCCATAACTATGCAAGTTATCGAAAAATAAAAATATCGAAAAATATTAGTTGATCAGTTCGAAAAATAAAAATATCGAAAATGATCAGCTGATATTTTTCGATTAAATTTTTACTCTTCAGTTAACAAAATTAAACAAACTAAGAATTAAAAGAATTTTACTAATCGAACTCAATAATTTTAACATTCGTTCTCTATCGACAAATTTCGCAATGTTTTTCGATTAGTTTTCACTCCTCTTATTAACAAATTTAAGAATTAAAACAATTTTACTAATCGAATTTTCAAACATTTAAACTTTTGGTAACTCGATAACTAAGCAAATTATCAAAAAATTTCACTTGCTATTTTCAGATCATTTCTCACTGTTCTGTTAAAAAAAAATAAAACAAACTAAGAATTAAAAGAAGTTATCGCTTTGCAAGTTATCGAAAATTATCATTTAATATTTTGCGATTATTTTTCAATCTTCTATTAACAAGTCTACCAAAATTAAGATTTAAACGAATTTTATTAAACAAGTGTACAAAAATTTTCATATTTGATACCTCGATATCTATGCAAGTTATCGAAAAATGTCAACTGATATTTAATTGTTAACTACAACATTGTCCTTAGATTTAAATTATAATCTGCAAGGAATATTGAACGTTCGTAAACTGAACTAAATAAATTAGTAAAATGACAAATTACTCAGTCTGTAGTTTACTAAACCTGAAAGCAGATAACTTCTGTATTGCTACATACATGAATGGAAATATTTTGTATAGAATTCGAATTTCGATAACCAATAAGAACCCTTATAGCTAATTCAGACGGTGATGTGAAACACTTGTTTCGTTTACTCAACCATGATTGTGAATCGCCCTGTTCACAAAACGCATTCGTGTATCTATTGACAGTTGTGATTTATGTCAAAACAAATAGTTGTTTTTGTACGTTTTGGTTATAAAATGGAAAAGAAAGGTAAGAAAATATTGAACCAAATGTTAAGTATTTCTACCAAAATTTCTTATTTTTTAGTAAATAGAAAAAGTGCCAGCAAATGTTTTATTTGTGTTAACAATCAAGGCTTTGCTTTTTATTTATATTTAAACACAAACTTCACTTTCGCTCTATGTTTATTTATTTTTTGCTTTGTTTTGCTTATTCTGACAACTAGTTCAGATAAAAAAGCGATAGCGTACTAAATAAATTAGAGATGGTAGTAAATTATTCATGTTTGGTAAGATGTTTCGAATTGAAACGCGATGGTTCGCTCTCAAAATTTTGTATGGCGAACCATGATGTTTCAAACATGATTGGGGGGCCAAACACGAATGAGAGAACGAAACACGAAAAAAGCCAGCCGTCTGAACTTGCTATTACACAATTTTGTAATCTGAATTTGAAATTTTTGACGTAGAATACGTCTTACCTTACGGTATGAGGAGTCATGTCAGGTTTTTATTGTTGTAATCTTTATTTCATTGAATTTGAGGAAACGGCTAGATGAATTTTTTTAAAATTTTTTTTGTAGGTAAATGAAGATGTTATATACATTTCATATTGGTTGATATATTTCTAGTATTTTAATTTCTCAAATGAAAATTGTTTAAACACATACACTCAAACATATGTGTGGTGTTTGGTTGAGTGTTTTTGGTTGCTCAACATTGCTTAGGAACATGTATCTAGTAAAAAGTGAAACGAACAGCAAGCTAATGTTGCTTGGCAACATGTATCTAGTAAAAAGTGAAACAAACAGTAAGCTAACGTAATAAAGCTTTTTTGCGAAAGCTTCAATAAAGCTGTTGTAACATTAATTTTGAATTGTAAAGCGTAAAGCTTTCACACAACGCTCGAATGCTAATGCGAAGACTCGGTAAGGTAAACCTTTTTTAATATTAGGGCGGCCCTCTCAACATTTGCAGAACTTATTTCAATAAAAATATTAATTAAAATACATAAATTAAATTAAGTTTAAAAAAATTTAACATAATATTTTTTTTTTTAAACGGACTTGAATCAAATGCCGTTGGTAAATATAAAAATTACAGCAGACAGTTGTCCGAGGCCTTCGGCCACGGACTGTCCCTGCAGGCTGTGTCAGAGACACGGCCATTAAGTTTAACGTAGAATACGCCATCCGATAAGACAGAAAACATATATAACAATAAATGATAAATAATATAAGCAAATGAACTGTCTGCTGTAATTTTTTTATTTTGTTCCCTAAACATTAGAAAACTCCTCCCACTGTGCCGTAGTGGTACATACAGTTTGTATTCCGTTCCGTTCAGAACTTGAACTTGATTATGGTACTTTGGTATCGTAGTTTTATCGCGTCAACCCATGACAAAGTTATGTGTCTAATATTTGTAGTTTCACGAAGAATCTGGTGCCACATTCATGTTCAGTTGTTTGAGTGAATGATTTGTATAGTACTCGTACTCGTTTTTGTTTTGATTGTAAATAAGAATTGTAGTAAGAGTCATTGCGGCAAGAGAATGGATATATAAACTTGCAATTATACATAATTCAATATTTATAATTAGTTAAGCTTGTTATGATTTGGAAACAAGAGATTTTTAAATTTTTAAAAACCATAAAAACCATATTCAATCAGTTGAAAAATATAACAACTGATTATATGGCAACGCTTCAGCCAGCTACACTGTGAGCTGTTACAAGAGGATATACACATACTTGCATAATCAAGAAAAGAGTAGGGAATTCTCAATTAAAAAGAGTTTTCGTTGCACTTAGTTCGATGACTTTTTCAATAGCATCATTCCAAAAAAAACGGTGATGAAGATCTGTGTCTAGACCTTAAATGACTATACGGTTTTCCAGTAACCATGTGTTACAGAGGTCGCTTTTCCAGCGTGTATACAAATATCTAATAATAAATTTAGGTTTCCACGTAAAAATGTTTACAATATTTGACATTTATATTTTACTATATGTATTTATATGTGAGATCTCCAATCAACCATATGTTTGTGTAAAATAACATGTACAGTTTGTAGTAGATCAACTTTAAATAGCTTTTAAAATAATATGGTCGTGAGGAACGAATATATTCCTGTTGCAAGAAAATAAACGTGGAAATAAAAAATAAATGTTTTCCCATTATATCCCATGAAGCTAAGGGGGAGAGCTTCTCATCAACAGTGAGTTGCGCGCCTTTCAGTTTTCCACTAACTGATTGGAACCTATAGTTTTCCACCGGTTCCGAAATAATTGTTTTATTTCATTTCAATGAAAATTCTAAAAACTAATCTTTGTTAAAACTTAATTACAAGATTGCCTAAATCTGTCGTTTTTTGTTGTTTGGATGCAAATATAACATGTGTTTGGTGCTTGTCGCAAATATAATATACTTGTGCCCAAACGCATTGTTTTTGCTATTCAATATATCATGTTTGAGGCACAATGATTAATATGTTATAACATATGTATTTGCTACCCAAATATATCTGTGTTTGTAATACAAATACAGCCGTGTTTGTTGCACTGTTTATGCTCTCTCGAGAGCAAGACCATAAAAGAGGGGCAACGAGTGTGTATATATTGTAAGTGTGTTTCTGTATTTTTGCATTATTCTATCAGTGAGTGATTCATAAATATTCCTGAATGTGCGTGATGTGTTGCATTTTAATTTTATATATTCAGTCGTCAATGGTTCATCGGACAGAGGATATCAAAAGCGCTTGATCAGTGAAAGAAGAAACAACAAACGCTCGGACGGTTAAATGGTTTGTCATGTTGCTTTGGTTTTTGTGTATGTGTTTCGCACATATTTACGTGTGCTATCAAAGTGAGTAACGATTTTGAGGAAAGAAACTGGAATATAAAAAATAATATAAATAATATAATATAAAAAAAAACACAAGTAATTAATACACGCTTGTCTTTCATGAACTAGAT
This sequence comes from Phaonia tiefii, assembly GCA_963931995.1. Classification (NCBI taxonomy): domain Eukaryota; kingdom Metazoa; phylum Arthropoda; class Insecta; order Diptera; family Muscidae; genus Phaonia; species Phaonia tiefii. Next base: position 301,045,562 of record OZ008368.1, read on the forward strand.
TTGTATATAAGTATATTGTACCAACGCATAGTGATAACCAACGCATAGTTGAAACCTTCTGAAAGGAAAAACGTGAGAGACAACAAAGAATGGAGAAACAACAGAGCAGCAGATTCAAAACAAAACAAATAATGCATTCATTGCTAGTAAATGTAAAAATCGTTTAAATCTTTTAGTTTTTGGTTAATGTAGGAGAAATTCATACTATTTACAAGTCATGAACATTTTTCTAATTGAAAAATGGTTGGGTTTTGTTGGAAATAATAGACAATTCAGTTAAGCACACTCACTGGCATGACTAGTTTCGAACTCCATGACAAGTTCATCATCAGATGCCTAACTGCTGTGACTGAATTGATACCATCGGTTGATCATCAATCGCATATTTACAAACTCAATTCTGCAATTCACATGTGCGCATTAGTATCGATCGAAGAACCCTAAGTATCAACATATACTGAAAGGCCTATAATTCCAACAAAAAGAACAGAGAGAATTTTTGTCACCATGTTCTTCTTTTCCTCATGCGTTCTCGCATTGTTGCAGTGCTTTGAGGTGAGTTTTTAATCTTTATCACAGAGTTGTATTTTTCCGTGGTATAGCATTTGTGATGACCGGGTTACGTTTATTTGAATTTGTATTTTTATTACCGTTTTTTTGTTAATTTTTTGTATTATTTATTTATATAAGTAATTGTGGATATATCGGGTTTTTCAATAAGAGCGCTACAAAAGTTTTTTTTAAATAAAACAAAACCGGTTTTAGATACCAATGAAATTCCTTATTCCAGTGAAAGTACGCTCGATGCCATTATGTATGGAACTCGATTTCTTTTGCATGGCTACCATGGGCACGCTTGCAGAAGTTCAGACGCTGAACACAATTTTCGACAGTTTTCAAGCATAAATCGGTCGATACTGCTGCAATTTCACGTTCGATATTCGTACGAAGTTCATCAATCGTCGCTGGCTTGTTGGCATAGACCATAGACTTGACGTAGCCCCACAGGAAATAATCTAACGGCGTCAAATCGCACGACCGAGGTGGCCAATCGATTGGGCCATTTCGTGAGATAACACGTTCACCAAACTTGGTTTCCAATAAATTGATTATGGCATTCGCTATGTGGCTTGTGGCGCCGTCCTGTTGGAACCACATGTCCTCCAAGTCCATATTATCCAATTGAGGCCAAAAATATTCGGTTATCATTGAACGGTAGCGATTCGCATTCACAATAATGTGCCGGTCTTGATCATCACGGGAGAAGTACGGCCCAATAAACCGCACCAAACCGTAATTTTTGCGGGATGCAATGATGACTCATGGATTACGTGTGGATTGCTGTCTGACCAATAACGCATATTTTGCTTATTGACGAAGCCATTAAGCCAGAAATGAGCCTCATCGCTGAGGATGATTTTCCGATGGAAATCCGAATCGTAGCGCTCTTAAAGTTGAGGTCACTGACTCCAAATTTCGGTAGTAAATTTTAATAATTTCGACTCGTTGTTGGCTCGTATATCTTTCCATGATGAAATGGCAAACCTTACTGAAGAGAAATGTCAAAAGAGCGGGAAAAATATGGCGCCGTTTGCTGTCCCTATCGATTTACTTTTGTAGCGTCTCTGTTGAAAAACCCTTTATATTGATAAAATTAATTACAATAAATAAAGAAAGAAAGAATAATTTGTTTCTAAATATTATTACGTTTGGGAGAAAATACGCATATGTTTCCACGGAAGTTTGGGGGAAACACGCGAATGCTTCCACGTAAGTATATGGATGTTTGGGATGAAGCACGCATACGTTTCCACGTAAAACTATACATATTTGTCAGTAAACATGCTAATGTTTGCTTTTAAATGCACCTGTGTTTGAGACTTGCAAACAGATAAATGTTTGAAGTGTGTTCCAAACATATACATGGTTTCTGCAGAATATATTTGGGAGAATATGTTACAGAGTCCGTTATTTTTCAGAATGTATATCCTAGCTAATTAGCAATTATAAATATATTCGCAAAGTTTCTACAAACATATAATCTGCTTGTGGCAGGAATTTTTTCAACAGTGTTTTTGTTTTAATGTCATATTTTCATATCATATTTTCTCACTTTACAGATGTGTCTTTTAATCCTCTGATTACTTCGATCCAACACGATATTGCAATTATCTTAATCACATACATGTGTTTTCTACGATTTTATGGAAAACTAATCTGGTGCTATCGGTTGCTGTGATTTGTCAATTAATCATCATTGATTGCTTTGACTGCATCATACAAGTACTAGTATGATGACTTCTTGCTAAATCTCTCAAATTTATCTCAGCAATGAAATCGTGTTGTATGACAACTTATGAGCGCCACTCTACGATACAAATCGGAATGTTGGTTGTTGTATGCAATTCGATTGCCAGACTAATGTAACAGATTGCAGTTATTGCAATCTTATATCTAAAGCCGTGATAAAAATGATGAGGCAGAAGAGAGGCGCATAAACTGCATAGATATGCGAAATAAAAACGACACAATACATACAACCAGTTCCATATGGAAGAAATCAAGTACAAAGCAATGCAGATGACAGCAGCAGAAAAAAAGTCTGCAAATGAAAGAGACCCCAGCAAAAGAAAACAAATCTCGGCATTGATAACGATGACACAGACAGAAAAAAATATCACAGTGAAATGATAGCACAATCCAAGCCCATTGCTCAAACATGGATATCTAACCGCTAATCTTGTATATGAATGCGTTTTAAGTCTCTTTCTCTCTATCTCTTGCTATCTCTTGGCTTTCTGCTTTGTAAAGGCGGGTTGGAAGTGTTAATCCAATCAACTTGTTTTTGCTCCATGTAGAAAGAACATCTCTATAAAACTCCTTCTGTTTTTTTCTTCGAACGAGCTCGAACCACTCAAGAGTTCCATTACATACGAAAACTTTAGCATATGCATGGAATCCGGAAGTTCATACTTGTGAATACAAGGGAAAAAGCAAAAGTTGCACAAAAAAAATTGTAACAAAAGGATTTAGATTTTGAAGAGACAATTTTTATATAACAATATGATTTTAGATATTCTTCAATACTCCTCTTTTCTGAGTTCCTTGTTATGAACCCAATGAGGATTCTTAATTCTTAACTTGGAACTGTAAAACAACAGAAAAGCAAACAAAAAATCATTCACAAAACAAAGAGTTCCATTGTTCAACTCACTTTCACATTCACACTGTTCGAAATCGAAGGCCTACAATGTGTGTTCAGGAGTTCACTTTCCATAACTTTCAAAATAAAAGGTCATAGGTCACACATAATTTCCTTTCTGTTTTAAACTTTATTATTATTTGTTATGGTTTCAATCAAATCAATCTCTGTGTGAGGTTTGAAATAAAATTGACCTTTTAATGGAAAAAATGAAAAGAAAATGTACGCTTGAAAATGCTTTAGAGCATAACGATGCAAACGTTATCATAGACAGGCCGGACAATGTAATTATGAAAATTATGGTCAGGAGGCCAGAGTAAAGAGAAGTAGGTAATAACTGATTAGAAAAACAATGAATAGGGGGGAAATAGAAAAACTATAATTTCCAATTCAGCATATTGTGTGACTGGTGCTGATGGTGGTGCAATAACAAGTGTGCGTGACTACAGTTCACGATAAACGAGGTTTATATCCTTTTTGGAATAATTATTGGAACGAAGTTCCTTATCGCACGTTGCGGAATGGGGACTAAATGAAAAAACAACTTTTGTTTTAACACTATTATGCTACAGCAATTATCAACTATATTGGGTACTTTTGCTTTGGTTTGTGTCTAGACTAACATATGTTGGGATATTTCTTGTTTAATGGGAAGTTTCCAAGGTGCAGCCTGTAACCAATATTTAGTATATATTGTAGTTTTGAACCCAATAAAAAGTCAGTTTAGAAAGCCAAAGTAAAAGAAGTTTTAAACAAGAACATTTTCTTAAATAAGTGCATTTTCTTAAAAAAGTAAATTTTCAAAAAAAAATTGCCTATTCATATTCTTAAACCATATACCTTTTCTTAAAAAAATACATTATCTTAAAGAAGTACCTTTTCTTAAAAAAAGGAAATTTTCTTACAAAATTCAACTTTTCTTAAAAAAAGGAATTATATTTAAAATAAGTGCCTTTTCTTAAAAAAAGTAAATTTTCTCAAACAAAATACCTATTTATATTCTTAAACAAAGTACCTCCTATTTAAAAAAAACCTTATCTTAAAGAAGTACATTTGCTTAAAAAAAGTAAATTTTCTTACAAAAAGCTAATTTCTTAAAAAAGTACATTTTCTTACAACAAATTGCCTTTTCTCAAAAAACTAATGCCCCTATTACGGTTCTCAACGTTTGTGAGAGTTTGGTCGTAATCGATGAATTGACATTGCCGTTCTCAACTCAACGGCCGACTCAACACGACTGAACAACAGCTGATTTTTTGGTTGTGTTCAATTACTTTTGTCGTATGCATATTTCGAGCTGGTAACATCATAACAATTGCAACCAAAAAGAGTTGTAAACCACAAAACCAAAAGTAAGTTTGGTCGTGTTGAAGTTGGGTCGACTCTATTCTTGAATAAAGGACCAATTCTAAAAAAAATTCCCATTTCTTCAAAGAAATCGTTTTCTTCAGAAAAATACCTTCTCTTCAAAAAATACCTTTTCTTAAAAGTAAAGTCTTGAAAATAAAATAATACCTTTTCTTTTCTTTTCTTGAGATAAGTAGCCTTTATGAAAGTAAGTACATTTTCTTAAAAAAATAACCTTTCCTAAAAAGAGGAATTAAAAAAAGGAATTATTTTTAAAATAAGTGATTTTTCTTAAAAAAAGTAAATTTTCTAAATAAAATACCTATTCATATTCTTAAACAAAGTACCTCTAATTAAAAAAATACCTTATCTTAACGAAGTACCTTTGTTTAAAAAAAGTAAATTTTTTTTACAAAAAACTACTTTCTGAAAAAAGTACATTTTCTTACAACAAATTGCCTTTTCTCAAAAAACTACATTTTCTCTAAAGAGTAAATTTTTTGCGAAACAGAATAACTTTTCTGGAGATAAGTACCTACTCTTAAAAATGTACCTATTCTTGAAAAACGGATCAATTATAAAAAAAATTGCCATTTCTTAAAAAACCCTCTTCTTCAAACAAAAAATACCTTCTCTTCAAAAAATACATTTTCTTAAAAGTTAAGTCTTGAAAATAAAATAATACCTTTTCTTTTCTTTTCTTGAGATAAGTAGCCTTTCTACAAGTAAGTACATTTTCTTAAAAAAATAACTTTTCCTAAAAAGAGCACAACTTCTTTAAAAAGTACCTGTTCTAAAAAAGTACTTTGTAAAAAATTCCTACTCTTATGGCTTTTTCTTACAAAAAGTTCTTCTTCTTAAAAATATTACCGTTTCTTGAAAAAACATTTGTTTTTAATAAAAGAAGTACCTCTGTTTAAAAAAGGACCCTTTCGGGAAAATATAATACAAATCCTTACAAAAAGGACCCAAAAATATCCTTTTTTTAAAAAATTCATTCCATAAAAAAAATTATTTGTTAAAATCATTTTACAAAAGGTATATTTTCTTAAAGACCTTTGTAAATTATAGTATTTTTCAACGGGCACCTTAGCCGTGATAGAACTAACTAATACATAATATATAGGGAAAGGAATTTCGTTCCAACCGGGTGTCATCTGACACCTCATGTGATTTTTTACTTATTACAAGTACAAGCTCGCGAACAAGAAGCACCCGCGCCAAAAATTGGAACGCAGTCATAAGATTCGGGAGCCAAAATTGAATCTGGCGGCTTTCGGCTCGAGAGCTGGCTCGCAAATTTCAATCTTGTTAGTTTGAAGTGGTTCGCGAGTCGGGAGATAATCTTTAATCTGCGCTTTCCAGTTTTCACTCACTGATTGGGACCTACAGTTTTACACCGATTCCGAACGGTATTTATGTTATAAGCTATTAACATATGTTATAAGCTATTAATCATTGTGCGTCAAACATGTAGTATTGAATAGAAAATACAATGTGTTGGGACAGAAGTATACTATATTTCCTACAAGCCACAAAGACGTAATATTTGCATTCATATAGCAAAAAGTGACAGATGTGTCAGCTCCATTTGGAAACAGAGCAAATATAATGCAGAGGTAACAATTGTCACTTCCGCCTGATAAAAGACGCAGTTGCTTCTATGTAAAAGGGTACAGAACTGAAAACGTATCCTTTGATTTTGAAAGCAATACGAAGCCATTTACACAATTTACAATTGAAATTTAAGAAATATTTTGTGAAATTTGAAATATAAAATACATCAATTGAACTTTAGAGAACATCAGTTGGAATTGAAAGCCCTAATATATACCAAATATATATTTCCACAACATCAAATGAAGGGATAGGAGAGATATTCTCAGTTTGCAATTGCAACTTAAAAAAAATCTTTTGAAAATTATAAATTCCATTTGAAGTTTAAAGACGTCAATTGAAATTTGAAACAAATCAATGGAAATTTAAAAGACATCAATTAAAATTAAAACACATAAATTGAAGTTTAGAATACATCAATGGATATGTAAAGTAAGTCAATTGGAATTTAAAATATATCAATTGAATTTTACAAAATAACAAGTGAAATTTACAAGCCGTCATTTGAAATTTAAAAACCTAATATAAAAAAAATTGATTTCCCGTTACATCCCATGAAGGGATTAGGGAAAGCTTCTCACAAACCACTGAGCTGTGCGCGTTCTAATTTCACACTCATTGATTGGGACCTACAGTGTAACACCGGTTCCAACCGGTATTTCATGACTAAATAAGATCGTGAAAAGAGAATTCATCCTCTTGCCGACTTGTGATGGACGCGCGAAGATAATACGTTCAGTGGACTTTCGCCCATCGCTTCAGCTTCCATAGAATCCATTTCTCACTACATGTCTACCATTCCTACCAAAAGAAACGCTTGGGTAAAAAATTTTTGGTATAAAAATGTCGCGAATAGTCGTGAGTAATGTCTTTTTCTTGTCTCGTGAGCGTGTGTGATCTTGAAAGGCTGAAAAATTGTCGTGCGTGAAATTTTTCACTCACGCGCACAAATCTACCCAGAATGTCCAAGTGCCCTGGAAACCCATATGAGCTGAATATCGTAATGCTACACTCGCAGAACTAATTGTTTTAAAAGAGGTTGTATCAAACGCAAATTCAGCAGTTGCCACCTGAAATTCGGTTGAAGCAACATCTAATAGATTATGACAACCTCTAATGCGGTTGTGGCACCCAGTTATTCGGTTGCGATGACGTCTAACATGGTTGTGATGGCATCTAATATATTTGTGATAAACTCTAAATTCATTTACAGCTAATTGTGTTATTTTTTCTGTGGGTGTACAATGGAACTGATGTTGAAACAACTGAATTTAGTTCCCACAGCTGAAATTCGACTGAAACAACCTCTAATTGGTTGCTACAATCTCTAATACGTTTGTGACAACCTCTAATTCGGTTGTGATGATATGTAATATGGTTTCGACAACCTCTAGATTCATTTACAACTAATACCGTTATTTTGTTGTAGGTGTTCAACCGATTTGAGGTTGTAAGGACTGAGTTTAGTCTCCACAGCTGAAATTCGGCGGAAAGCAACCTCTAATAGGTTTCTAAAATATCTAATGCGGTTGTGGCAACCTCTAATTCGATTGGGATGTCATCTTATATGGTTGTCACAACCTCTAAATTTGGTTACGGCAAATTCGGCCAGTTTTTCTGTTTGTGTACCTTATATCGTTAAGAAATTTGTCGCATTCCAGGGCAGTAGTTTAGTTCTACCTACCAGAGAAGTCATCGTCCTAATGACAATGGAAAATAAATGTTTTGCCATTACATCACCTAATTGAGTTATACAGTTTTACACGGATTCCGAGCGGCATTTGGGGAAGCTTTTCATGGCTAAATACTAGACAGTGTCGCCGTCATTAAGCGACGTCACCGTCGTCGAACAAAAAGTGGGGTGGTCTGAGGAGGGAACGAACCCACATCCTCATGGACAAGAGTCAAGCACACTACCCACTACACTAACGACATCTGGGCTATTATCCTGGAAGAATATTTTTAGTTTCCTTTGAGCTAAACAGGCCAGGGTTTTTCTGCACTTGGAAAAAATTTAATCAGTCGAAACCAGGATTTGACCTCACGATGGCGGACGATTGTTTCGAACTTTGTGACTCTTCTCATCAGTGCCTTAATGTTGGACTACTATCCTGGACTATTAACCCTAAGGCTTTACGAAGTTGGGTTTGGGTTTACGAAGTTGACAAATAACGAATGATTTTGTTCAATACTCGGCATGAAGGACCCGGTAGCAGAAATCCCAGGAAACATCAAAACAATTTTCTAAAAAAAGGTGGTATGATTGAATTGCAGGAAATTACTTAGTACTAACTAATGAATGACTAAATATGCGAGTTTAAATATAAATCATTGAGTTATTGTATAATTCAAAATGTAAAACACTTGTATTGAAAATAATGAATAAATTTTAAAAGATTAACAACAGAATTGTGGAAAACTCTTGTTTATTGTATTTAATCGTGGCTTGATTCCAATGTTAAAATCTAACACATTTGTGTAGGTAACGATTTAGTAGACGACATTCTAAGCTGAAGTTTAAGTTTATCACTTCTAGTGTCGTCTTCAATGTTGCAATAACTTGTAACTCCATTACAAATTGTGCAAGATTGTTGTTGTCATTATGACAACGGGCGATTAAGACCAACGATCATGATGATAATGATGATATTGATGATGAAGGTGATGATGATGATGATGGTGATGACTTGGAAGTAACTAATGCATGTATTCAATGAGTAATTGTAGGAATTGCACCATAACCCCTCCAACTGCATACTTTCCCATTGAGTCATCGCATTTGGTTGTGTCCAACATAACAATTGAATGCCAGAAGAATTCTCATCATTTGTATCTCTGGTACGTTAAATGATGATCATGTTAATGGAGTGAGTGCCCCACTATATTGTAGTTGCATCAATTATGTAAAGTGTCACGACAAATGGTATTAATGGAGTGTGGGGAAGATCTTTGATCAAGTCGGTTTTCAATACAGCCGGATACAGTTGCGGGAGAGCGTTAAAAAAAATAAAAGTATTGAAAGATCTTTTTTGTATTAAACTCATGGTGAAGCTTTTAGGTTTCGTTAAATTTTAAACGAAGTAAGCCAGTGAAGTGGAGTTGTGCCCAACAATTAAACTTTTGTTTTTTTAATTCCTAATTTAACAATTATATTGATTGTTTTACTTATTGGCATTTCAATAATAAAATCACATTAGTAAACCATAACAAAATCCGGAAATCACGTTTAAATTCAAATTCAAATATCCGTTATAGCATTGCTGTCTTTGGGGGCTGTTCATGAAATCGAAGTTGTTGTATTTTTATTTACTATTATTATTTTATAGTATTTTTTTATTTCAGCAAAAACAACTCAATTCTTTTAGTTTAAAAAGAATTCTGTTGATTTTAGCACAATTTTTGTTTTTTTTTGTTTGCAATTTTGTTGCTGTTTATTATTTTGCCGGGGCGTAATTGTTAATGGCCAACCAACATCAGTTGGCGTTGAAGTCAAGTCATTTATGTAAATACAGTTATTAACGCTAAAAAGAAAGGTCAACTCAACGCAAATGGAAAACACAACCGACAGTCTAACTGACTGACTGAAAATATTTATAGAGCAAATATAGAGGGCGTGCGCTCCAAATAAAAAAACTCAACAGCAAAAGAATTGACTGACTGGCTGCACCCAGTCCGTCGATTAAACTTAAACGTTTTTAAATTGTTATTGACCAAAAACTAAATATAAAATGGCATTAACAGCCATAATAGCAAAAGACATTTACAGAATAAATTCATGACAAACTGTGACAAACATGGAAACTTCAAAACTATTTCAAAGTTTCCCATAGCCAAAGTATAAGGCTGATGAAAACAAAACGGATCAGCGAAAATGTTATTGATTCTGGAAACAAGAAAATGTATTGAAAAGGTGTTTGGTTTCGGTTCTTTTGGTGTGTTGGCTTCTAAGAAACAATGTATTGTTATCACAATAAAACGTTTTCAATGATTCGGTGTGATTTCATCGCAAGACAGTAAGAAGTATTCACGCGACCAAAATCTTGATATTAGTTATTAAATAACCACCTCGTTCCCTTATTGGAACACACTAAGTTTAGATACGTAAATTTCGTGATGCCTTAAAATAAAAATTATGGTTTTTTTTTTAATTCAATTGATGATTTTTTAGCAACCCCAAGGGAACTACACCATTTTCAATTGAAATTCAAAAAATATTAATTTAATTTTGAAAAACACACGCAAAGAAAAAAGCGTTTATTAACAATACTTTGATTTATTTGTATTCATTTAGTAATCGCTATTGTGTCGTAAATGTGTATCATGTTGTTGCAAACGAGTTCTCGTTTGCATCAAACGCGTAAAAAATTACATTTGCCACAAATTTAAAAAAAAATGTTTGCGACAACTGAAATTAGCCATTTTTCTAATGAGAGCACGGATTACGAAGAACGTAAATTTCTCTTTCTCTCATTTCTCTAATTGTCGACTGTACTTTATACACAGTCTTATCCACTCGTTTGGCATTCACACATAAGTGTGTTAACACACACATTGTCAATATGTATTGGCTGGATAATTGATGCGTTATAGTTTGCTGCGCTTTTACGTGTTATTTGAATGCGTGGCGAGACAGACGTGTAAATAGACAGTGAAAAAATGGCCAAAAAAGAAATTATGGAAGCCATAAATAAAAGTTTTAATTACAACTCGGCTGTTGTAACCGAAACAACAGTTGAAACGTTTTTTCAGCTCTAATTTTTCATAAGTCGTTTAGTGCAAACGTTTTTCAGTTCTCTTAAACAAAATGACATGTATGGATTAACACAAGTTTCTTTTCTCCCAACTACAGTCCCCAATCGAACTTCAAACGCTTTTTCAGCTCTAATTTTTCATAACTCGTTTACTGCAAACGTTTTTCAGTTCTCCCAAGCGTTTTTTTTAGTTAGGAGTCACTAGAACTCGGTTGCTCTAGCCGAAAGAACAGTTGGCGGAACCGTTTTTCGTTTCTCGCAAACCTTTTTTTCAGCTTATATTTTTTATCACTCATTTGCTGCAAATATTTTTCGGTTCACCCAATCGAAATGACTGTTGTAAAACAAACAATCAGTCTGCACAATAAAATATAAATCTTCGGTTAGTGACTGGTATGAATACACACCGCAGTGGCTTAACGGGCTAGACGCTGCTGAAGATAATGCGTCACAAACATCGAAACGAACGTCCAGCGAATGTGGGTTCGAATCCCACCCGCGGCATTTACATTTTTTTCACTAACCGGAGAAAACATGATCTCTTAGCCTTAAAGAGAAAGAAAAGGTGTTATGTTATTTTTAAAAAAATTTACTTTTAAGAAAAGTAATTTTTTTTTTTATTTTTGAAGAAAAGCGTTTTTTTATTAAAGAACATGTACAATTTTAAGAGTAGGTACTTATCTCAAGAAAAGTTTTTTTTGATTTACAAAAAAAGCACTCTTTAAAGAAAAGGTAGTATTTTAAGAAAAGGCAATTTGTTGTACGATAATGTACTTTTTTAAGAAAAGGTACTTATTTAAAAAAAATTACTCTTTTTAAGAAAAGGTACTTACTCAAGAAAATTTTACTTTTTAAACTTCTTTCCCTTTGGCTTTTCTAAATTTACTTTTTATTCGGTTCAAAACTACAATATTTAATAAACAGGCTCCACCTATAAAATTTCCTATTAAACAAAAATATCCCCCCCCATATGTTAGTCTAGACACAAACCAAACCAAAAGTACGAGTGTAAGAGTAAGTGTGCTGCCAAATGTAATTCCATGCTCAGGCTTGTATTTCATGGATTTGCCAGTCTTGCACTTTGGCTTTTCTAAATTTACTTTTTATTGGGTTCAAAATTATAATACGTAATACACAGGCTCCACTTAGAAAACTTCCCTTTAAACCAAACCAACCAAAAGCATAGATAAAGTAAACAAATAGATGAAGGACAAGGGTTGGGAACATTTTAGTGTAATGGGTAATTTTCTAGATGTCGTTGAAAGCAATAAATGGGATTTTTTTCTTCCCAAAAAAAAAATCAAAAAATATGACAATAAAAATCTAAAATTTCATATCAAAAGAAAAAATAATTTTCAACAAATATACCAAGACTACTACACGTTACTTAAACTAGAATATCTTATGGCCATCGAATTGCAAAGCCATGTCACCACCGTCTTTGTCCTAATAAATTTGTTCTTCCTCCGGTTCAGCTACCATTCCTTGTTGAGAGTCCTCAGACACTCTAACGGTTTTGCCATCTGCGACCACAGAAGTTGCTACAGTATTTTTGATTGGGGATGATTTTAGATTAAAAAGGCGTTCCGGGCTGTTCATCTTTGGTCGGTCTTACGGGTTTTGTCCTATTGATATCACAACACCGGCCTCATGGCTTTGAAATAGTTTTTTATATAAAAAACAAATGCTATTATGTAAAATCACATAAATTTTGTCACATTTTCCATTGTTTAAATTACTTTCATAAAAATTTTCCACAATTTTCAATAAACGTCAATGAGAATTATGGGAAACTTCAGTGAAAGTGACAGTATGTAGTACAGGACAGCACCTAGTGACCGAAGTTGACAATGGTCGAGCTATATCTATTATTTCCTTTATCTATGACCAAAAGTACCCAATATAACCGGTTTTTCAACAGAGACGCTACAAAAGTAAATCGATAGGGACAGCAAACAACGCCATATTTTTTCCCGCTCTTTTGACATTTCTCTTCAGTAAGGTTTGCCATTTCATCATGGAAAGATATACGAGCCAACAACGAGTCGAAATTATTAAAATTTACTACCGAAATTTGGAGTCAGTGGCCTCAACTTTAAGAGCGCTACGTCCAATTTATGGTCGTTATAATCGTCCTACCACATCAACAATTGAGCGTCTAGTGGAAAAATTTGAATCCACAGGCACAGTACAAAATGTTCCCGTGCCAGTTAGACAAAGAAGTGCCCGTAGTGTCGAGAATATTCCTGCCGCTGAGGCTTCAGTTCCAGAAAGCCCAAATGTGTCTCTCACACGTCGTTCTCAAGCGTTGGGCATCTGTGTGACGTCGTTGTGGCGAATTTTGCGAAAAGATCTTGGCCTACATCCTTACGAGATCAAATTGACGCAAGAACTGAAGCTGCTTGACCACCATAAATTTCATTTATAAAATTCAGGTACCATCAACTGTCATTTTAATAATTGAGCAATTTCGGAAGAACAGTCCAAAACTATAGAATTCCTGAATGTCCCGATCCACTAAAGAGTTACTGTTGACAAATATTTATCAATTTCTGGAATCTTTTCTTTAATACATATTAAATTGTATAAATTCTTATGTTTTATTGTTTTTTTTTAAATTTTAAAGAAAACTTTGGAACGTGACCCATAAAAATATGTACGCCGCTAAAGTTCAAGTTTATCTATAGGTTAATCTCATTGACATCCATAAAACTGGTACATAAAAGTGGTTGTTTAAGCCAACTGCCTTTTCATTTGAACTAAACCTTTTCGTTTCATTTTTTTTTGTGCAACAACTTTTAATGAAACCATTAAAACCCAAAAAAAAAAACAAAAATCCGCTGACTGGCTGTCAAACAAAATTGCCAGATATTTAGGCTCTAAATGTCAGTCAGCAACTAGAGTGGCGATGAATGACAACCCATGAACATGTTTTAATTAAAATATAATCTCTTCGCCTACAAAGTTCTTCGTCAGTGAAAATTTTAATTATTTTCCGAATCAGCAGCAACAACGATTTTATGTATTAATTTAGCTTTTGGTTGTCAAAGTATAACTACATTTTTGGGCATATCATGTTATGTTTTGTTCTCTTTGTTTTGATAAATTTTTGGGGAATTTCTGTGTTTTTTGTTTGTTTGTGTTTTCATTACACAATGCATTTTATTGTAATCTGCGGTGGCTTAAATGAAAACTCAAAACACAAAACCAACAAACAAAATTAATTGTTGTCATTGAAAATCTAAAAAAAAAGAAAAGACGACATCAAAAATGTCAACTACTATAACAAGAAAACATAACAACATTGTGTAGTGATGGCAGAGGAAATGCGTTACAGTCAAAGAAAATCGTCCATGAAATTATTGAATCGCGTTAGTGTTCGAAAAGACCTCTATCCTTCACAAAGGGATAGAAAGCGTCAACTGACCCGCCACTAGATAAATTGGCATCAATAAAGTAGTCAGTTTGTGAAGTGAAGCACAAAAGGGACAGAAAAGTGTGGACTGATCCCCCACTTGATAATTTGGGGTTAGCAAAGTTAGCAATTCGTAAAATGAATCACAAAAATGTTCTCCACTGACACCTCTTTGCATCAGCAAGAGACAGAAAACTGTGAACTCGCCAGGCAAGACATAACTTGGGGTTATTAGAGTAGACAGACCAAAAAGGGAACAGGCCAAAAAGGGAGAGAAAATTACTGACTACCCCGGCAATAGATTACTTCAGGTGAGTAAAGTAGCTAGTTCATGAAGTCAAGTATAAACAATTTAACTCACCAGCCAAGATATAACTTGGGCTTAGTAAAATAGACAGACCAAAAAGGGAACCACAAAGGAGAGTATAATATCGATTGATCCGCCAAACAAATTACTTGTGGTTAGTAAAGTAGCCAATCGGCAAAGGGGCACAGAAACTTTTTCCACTAACTCCTTTTCCATTCGCCAGGCAAGAGACAACTGAGTGTTAGTAAAGTAGACAGACCAGAAAGTGAACCACAAAAGGAGAGAAAAGTATCGACTAACCCGACAATAGACTACTTCAGGTGAGTAAAGTAGCCAGTTCATAAAGTGAAGTACAAAAAATTCCATATCATCCCACGAAGGGATTCAGGACAGCTCTTCATAATCAGTGAGATGTGCGCTTTCCAGTGTTTACACTCACCGGTTGGGACCTACAGTTTTGCACCGGTTCCGAAGGGTATGTTGAAAAGCTTTTTCATGGCTAAATACTCGATAGTGTCGCCATCACTAAACGAGGTGACCGCCGTCGAAAGAAATTTAAAGTGGTCTGAGCAGATATCGAACCCACGTTCTGATGTACAAGAGCTGCGCACACTAACCATTGCACCACCGACGGCACAGTCAAGAGTTAACTTGGGGTTAGTAAAGTAGACAGACCAAAAAGGGAACCCCAAAATGAGAGAAAAGTATGGATTGACACAGCAACAAATTATTTGCGGGTAGTAAAGTAGTCAATCGTTAAAGGGGCACAGAAACTTTTTCCACTGACAAAAAAGTTTTCAGCCGACTCCTCTCAACATCACCAATGGACAAATATGATTCGACTAACCCGACAACACACAAATTTGGGTTAATATGGTAGACTGTACGTAAAGTGAACCATACAAGGAGAAAAAAGTATCAACTTACCCGGCATTAAATTATTTGGGGTGAGTAAAGTAGCCACTCCTTAAAGTGAAGCACATACAAGTTTTTAACTGTCGCCCCTGTGCATCACCAATGTACAGAATGGTGTCGCCTGACCCGGAAATAGATTACCTGGGGATAGTATAGTAGACAGTTGGTAAAGTGGCGCAGCAAGGTTTTCCACTGACTTCTATCAGCAACTAAAGTATACAGTCCGTAAAGAGGAGGAGAAACAAGCTTTCAAATCACACCTGTTTGCATTACAAAAGGACAGAAAAGTGTCGGAAATTTATACCATAGAGTCAGTCAAGTAGCTAGTCTATAATAAGAAGCACACAAAAGTTTTCAGCTGACTCCTCCCTGCGTCACCAATGGACAAATATGAGTCGACTAACCCGGCAATTCCCAACTTTGGGTTAAT
This sequence comes from Phaonia tiefii, assembly GCA_963931995.1. Lineage (NCBI taxonomy): Eukaryota > Metazoa > Arthropoda > Insecta > Diptera > Muscidae > Phaonia > Phaonia tiefii. The sequence continues at coordinate 301,061,546 of OZ008368.1, forward strand.
AAGGTAAAGTGAACCATAAAAAGAGAAAAAAAAGTATCAACTGACCCTGCTTTAAATTACTTGGGGTGAGAAAAGCAGCCACTGCTTAAAGTGAAGCACAAATAAGATTTTATCTGTCGGCTATGTGCATCACCAATGAACAGAAAGGTGTCGACTAACCCGGCAATATATTACCCTGGGTCAGTATGGTAGATAGTCGGTAAAGTGACACAAAAGGGTTTTCCATTGACTGCTCTCTTCAACAGCAAGGAACAGAGTAGTTTTGAGTGTCCCAGAAATAGATAACTAGTGGCAACTAAAGTAGTCAGTCCATAAAAAAAATCACAAAACTTTCAACTGCGTTCTCTCTGCAGAAAAGAGTCGACAATTAGAGAACTTTATGTCAGATTAAGTCACCAAGTCTAGTAGGAAAAAGGGATAACCATAGGTTCCTAGAATACTAGCGGATAATGTAAATATTTTCCAAATTTATGTGAAATTTATGTGCGAACTAAGCCGAACCAACCTGATGTTTACATAAAACTACACTGGCAGAACAAAATGTGTGAAGAGAGGATGTAGCAGCAGTAAATTCGTCTGTAACTGTCAAATTATAGTTGTTGCAACTAAATTGAGATTGTCCGATGTGACATTTTAGTTCCCACAAAAGAAATTCGATTGAAGCAACGTGTAATAGGTTGCAACAACCTCTAATGTGCTTTTGACAACTTGTAGATTCGTTTACTCCTACTTTGATTAGTTTATCTGTGGGCATCGGTGGTGGAATGGTTAGTATGCACGGCTCTTGTACATTAGAACGTAGATCCGACGATGGTCACTTCGCTTAGTGATGGTGACAAAACCGAATTCTTAGGCATGACAAAGCTTCTCAAAAGAACCTCAAAAAGAATCGGTTTACAACTGTAGGTCCCAGTCAGTGCGTGTAAAACTAGAATGCGCACTGCTCACTGGTTGTGGGAAGCTCTCCCCAATCCCTCCATGGGATGTAAAGGGAAACCCTCGTTTTGTGTATACGGCCCATAATCTACAGATAATGAGGTGCCACAACTTGAAATTCCAGCCAGTGACAAAATTATAAAACTAATCAAATAAACTTTCGCCTCTTATTACTGTTTACATAATTTCTTTCAGTGTACTACATGTTACACTCACTATGTGTAAGTGATTATCATGTGTAGCCGCATATCGCATTTTTTGACTGACATTTATGTTTACAAGAACTACATTTGAAATCATTTTCCCTCCGGATTACACACTGACAAGTTTTAATCAAATTTTGGTCTTGGTTCCCCTCCCAGTCGTAGGTTAAACATTTACCCGGGAACGTAGTTAGAGACACAGATTGATGTGTGTACTACGGCTTTAGTTACTAAACAAATAATGTGCAACAATGTTGCGGATTTTTCCGTAGTTATTCTTCCGTGAATGAAAAAAACAATAAATTGTTTTAAAATCATGTTTAGTTTGTCATCGATTGAAGCTAAATGAATGAATAGATAAGAGAGAGATTACTGAAATTTGAATTTATTTCTTTACTTGTTTTTAAAAATATATCATGAGGTCTGGATAAAGGTTGGATGGGCATTTTAAGCGGTTGAGTTCACTTGTCCGGTTGCACTGGCAATTAAAAAATAACATCAAACTGGATTTTAGTGCCAAATAGTGACACTTGAATTGAAGATATATCTAATCTAGATAGAATGAATTTTTAGAAAAGTTCGTTCGTTCGCTCTGAACGTAGATGAGAGTTTAGTTCCTCAGGTTATCTCTCGTCGTCTTAGTTGGTAACGTAAATAGTTCATTGCCCTTCGTCTTGTACAGTGAATGACTGCGTATATAATAAGAAGGCAATAACTGTGTTGGAGTGTATTCGTCTTAGGTTAGGTTATTGATATCCCCACCACCGTCACATCCTGGTCGACGTCAGATTCCAAATAAAATTCGTTACCTGTGTTGTTATCAGCGGAGAGTTGAACGGATCTATAGGCCAATAAGAGGCAACCTCTTCCGAATCTGCATCACCGAATCTGTATCACCGTCGGTATTGTATCCACTTGCATCCCATTGTATCGGCATTGTATCCATATCATCGTGCTCCTGATCCTGGTACGTCGAGCCATCATCTGCATAATGTGGTACTTCCTCGCTCACAGACGACATGGTATAAATAGCCATTGTATTCTTGATACCGTTTATAAACCTTCAGTATTTTTAAAACCAACCGGACAGGGTTCGTATTTCGTGGCGAATTTTCGAAAAAAGATTCTTCCATACGAATTGGACCACTTAATGAAAACCCCTAGAAACCCACAAAAATTGGTTATTTTTTCAATATTAAACATTTTTTTTAAATTTTTCATATTATCGATCAAAAATGGGGATGAGTTACCCTGGGTAACCCAGGGGTAATAGGTAATTCCCCATTTCGTGGGTAGCCACCCATTATTTTCCCCATTGCCCTGAGGGTAATGGGTAAACGTTCATTACACATTCCCCACGACGATGTGTATGCGTTACTCATGGGAGGGTAAATACGAACTCTGCAACCGGAAGCACCGTTTGAATTCCGTTAGCAGTAGCAGTGGCTCGTTCAAAATGAACATCCCGTGTCAACGGACTCCATCTAACTCTTCTAGTCATACCGGTCGACCAATTGTATGTTGGAAGTTCGGGATTACAGTCTTTAAGAATATATTCAATTGACTCCGCGTCGGGTTGTTTGGCTGGGATCCAGGCATGTGAACTGGGCCTAGATGGGAGGTACTCCCTCCAAACAATATCTAGTAGTGCTCCTAAGTACAGCTCACCCCCATTTTTCCAGAGCTGCAAGGTAGTAATCTACTGACCACTGATTCCCAAACTCAAATAATTTAGAGAGATATTAACCAAGAGATGGAAAGAGAAGCAAAGCCACGACGACGATAACCGCAATTAGTTACAATATGAACAAGGCGGTCACTGGCCTAGAACGCTACGGCGCTGATGAGAAGAGTCACAAACTTCGAAACGATCGTCCGCCAACGTGAGTTCAAATCCTGGTGCCGACTGTTTAAATTTTTCTAATTGCAGGAAAAAATGACATGAGGTGTCAGGGGACAACCGGTTGGAACGAAGTTCCTCTCTTTATATATCATGTACTAGTTAGTTCCAACGCGCCTAAGGCGTCCGCTAAAAACTACGATAATTTTAATGGATCTTTAAGAAAATATACTTTTTGTAAAATTATAAACTTTTTTTAAGAATATTTTTTTTTTTATACAATGTATTTTTAAAAAAGGAACGCTATTTTTAGGTTCTCTTTGTAAAAATATGTATTATATTTCCCGAAAGGGTCCATTGTTTAAGTGAGGTACTTCTTTTATTAAAAACTAAAGTTTTTTAAAGTAAAGGTACTATTCATAAGAAGAAGTACTTTCTGTAAGAAAAAGACATAAGAGTATGAATTTTTTATAAAGGGTTTTCCAACAGAGACGCTACAAAAGTAAATCGATGGGGACAGCAAACGACGCCATATTTTTCCCGCTCTTTTGACATTTCTCTTCAGTAAGGTTTGCCATTTCATCATGGAAAGATATACGAGCCAACAACGAGTCGAAATTATTAAAATTTACTACTGAAATTTAGAGTCAGTGGCCTCAACTTTAAGAGCGCTACGTCCAATTTATGGTCGTCATAATCGTCCTATCAGATCAACAATTGAGCTTCTAGTGGAAAAATTTGAATCCACAGGCACAGTACAAAATGTTCCCGTGCCAGTGAGACAAAGAAGTGCCCGTAGTGTCGAGAATATTGCTGCCGCTGAGGCTTCAGTTCAAGAAAGCCCAAATGTGTCTCTCACACGTCGTTCTCAAGCGTTGGGCATCTCTGTGACGTCGTTGTGGCGAATTTTGCGAAAAGATCTTGGCCTACATCCATAC